>CAXKWD010000012.1:48603981-49803981 GCA_964059195.1 Ectobius pallidus
TGAGCTGAATAAACAATATATATCGATCGAGCAATTCCTTCAGACGTTTGAAAGTAGGGCAAGTTCACGAATTTCCAGACAGGTACCGGTAATCGTATAACTAGATACTTTTTAGATGGTAAAAATTTAAGCAACTTGAATTTTATGGAAGTTTAAATGTGTATGCCAATTTGAAGTTATAATATATTTTACTTATGTTTGTTCCCACCTGTTAGGATATTAAGCATTAATCGTAGCCTAAAAATATATCTTTTTTTAATTTTCAAGGGTGGTAAGCATGCCAGATATGTGGTTCAGACCGTGACTTTCAAGAAGGGCCTATTGTTCCCTATATATATACAGGGTGTTTCAAAAATACTTTTACAAACTTCGGGCATGGGTTCCTTACACAAAAACGAAGGAAAAAAGTTCATATGAACATATGTCCCATAATGCTTGTTTTCTCTTTAGGAACTGTTCAAACACATTAGTACACTCATAACACGTCATAATCAATTACAATTACAATTTATTGTTCCAAATTACACGAAAAATACATACAAAAGTTGATACACCACCCGAAGAAGCAGAGCTTGTGTTCGGGGGTGGTTCAGTTCAATAAATTAGAAAAACTTATACTAAACAAATACTTAAAACAATACATAATTTGGAGAAGTATGACAAAATATTATGCATAAAAGGTTAGAACATGTTCTATTTACAATACATAGGTACGAGGTAATACAATAATAATTCATAACAATTTATTTGTTCAAATTTTAGTAAAAAGCAAAGAAATTTAGTTCTATCCAAATTTTAAAGTTTAATATGAAAAATGTTACAACAGTAAGAGTAGATAACAGAAGTAATAATTATATAAATGTTCTAATTTTAGACCTAAATTGTTTGTTGTTTAAGCTATTTAGATCAGGATAGTTGGTAATAAATGAATTGAATAGTCTTGAGCCAAAACTTGAACAGTGCTTAGCTCCAGCAGTTGTAACATTTTTTGGTTCAAGTCATAAATTTAATTGATTCCTTCGCGTGTTATATACGTGAGATTCTGACTTGTAATTGTCACGATGTTCATGAAAATAATCCAGTATGACGTACTTGTAAATTTGGTCTATGGTGAAAACGTTAAATTCAGAAAAAGCTCTAAATGTCCTGCATGCATGTCTAGAAGCAAGTGGAGGACATTTCGAGCATTTGTTATGAGTTTTGTGTGTTGACGTGTTATGAGTGTACCAATGTGTTGAACAGTTCCTAACGAGAAAGCAAGGATTATGGGACATATGTTCATATTGGCTTGCTGTGCCCAAGATTGGATTTCGATCCCGGTTCAGGTCGACGGCATTTAAAATAACTCCTGCGGGACAAAAGTCCGGCACACTAGCGACGGTCACAGGTCTAATTTAAATAGCCATATATTAACCAATCACATTTCTTTATAAGTGAACATAACCGTGCAAGATAATTTATAATAAGTAATCCCACGAGAGTTTTTGAGTTTTTCGATAGATTAGATACCGATAATTTATCTGATGAAACCCGTCAACTCGAGTTGGATTTATGAAGACTCTTTTTATTTTTATTTAAGATATTTATTTTAAAGTGCCAGGTCTCAAGTTGGCCCCTCGCCTTATACATTATTTCTTTTTGCTAAAATAGGAACAATTTTTATACAAACAAGATATTAACAAATTTTATCGCCATAAGATACAAGTTGTATTATAAATACTCGCAGAGTAAGTCATTTTATTAGGGGGTTGGTATGATTCTCTAAAGATAACAAAAATATTTCTTTCATGCAATAAATAGTCATTGAGTTTCATGATTTCCAAACACTCATATAGTTCTAATTTCCGTATGAGATAGTCAACACATGTAATCAATCTGCAGACTACTCTCTGAATTCCATCTAGTCTTGTGAAGTGTCTTGGGTGTGCCTGTGAGCATGTTTCACATCCATATAACATGTATGATCTAATCAATGAAGTATGCAAGAGCACTTTCGTTTTCAGTGATACATGACTTTAAAAAATAGGATATAGCAGCATGAATCTTTGAAAAGCTTTGTCTCTAATGTTTGATATGTGTGACTTGTATGTCAATCTTTTATCAAGGAGAATTCATAGATACTTAACAGAAGCACTGAATGGGATAGTTTGTTCTTTGGTGCTGAGTGATGCTGTGAGATGAGGAAATCTTCTGGTGAAAAAAACTGCACGTGACTTGGTCCCATTAATTTTAATTCTCCATCTCGAGGCCCATAGGGTGATGAGGTCAAGGGCTTCTTCCATCCGTTGGCAGCCTCAAGCAATGTTGAAGTTCTTTGTATAGATAACAGTATCATCTGCATAGAGAGCATGACAACAAAGTGGATGCAGAGGTATATCTTGTACATAGAAGGAATATAGTGTGGGCGCTAAGGCAGAGCCTTGTGGAACTCCAGCTATAATAGCCCGAGAACTGGATAGTGAAGATCCTGAACGGACGCAGAATTTTCTGTTCTGGAGATACTTGGAAATTATTAATATATAGTAAATTGGGATGTTCAATTTTATGAGTTTGTATAAAAGACCCTCGTTCTAAACCGTATCACAAATACGGTGAATGTGACAACTAGGCTATATGGAGTTTGCGTTGAAAACACCCTTGAATATAGAATGTTAGTCTATGCAGTGGTTCTTCTAGTACTATGGTGACATTTGAAACCAAATTGCTCATGATGTATTCTTGCAGGACCTGGTGCCTTTTGCAGTGGTAGTTCATCTATAATGCTTTTACCTTCGTTTGGGAGACTTCATTTACAATTCGTAAAACTTCTTAACTGAAAATAGGATCTGATGGATACTCATGCGGTTTGAAACGGCTTTGGAATGAGACTGAAATAATTCCGGCTTTCCCTTTGGAATCGTATGCCATATGACCTTGTGGGTGTTGTAAAGGTATTATGCTTGTTGAAATATCCTTGCCTAATAGGTGTTTTGTTATGGACCAAAATTCTTTTCCACTAGGCTGCAAACTCTCGATTTTGTTAGCAAAGCTTTCTATTTTATGTTTCTCATATGTGCGTTGAATGGCGCGTTGATAACGATTAAAAGCTCTTTTTTGCTTGTGGATCTCTGAAGTTCTCCCATCTCTTTCTTGCTGATCTTTTAGCTTGGATCAATTGGGTTAGTACATGATTTGAGTAATTGATTTGTGGTATAGGGAGCACGGATGTAGTTGCAGCAACATTATAACCATTAGTATCAATTAACACTTTCACTGCCATCTCTATGTTAGCAGGTTCATAAATAAGTGGATTTGCAGATATGGATACATGAATCCGTATTGTGAAGTCATCCAAATTTATTGTTTTCAACAACGTAGGGTTTCGAATTTGACAAGTAATGGGAGAGTTGAAAGTTATCATCACTAGTATATGATATGAATCGAGATGTAAGACATTCTTGTTTCAGTGGAATTTGCCTTGTTTTGTAGATACATCTAGAACATCTGGATGATGATTTGAAGACCAGGGTTAGCGTGTGTGTGATGGGGACCAGTAATTGCATACTGATGATGAACGGAATGATCGAGTAAGATTTCTCCCATAGAGGAATTCCATATGCGGAGTTTTGTATTAAAATCTCACCAGATGATAGAGCTTGTGTGCAAAGAAACAATTATATTTAGATCCCTTTGACGCATATGACCATATGGTGGATAAAATGCGGCTGCACCTAAAAATTCTGTGCCACCAATTCTTATGTAGACTCCAGTGGCCTCTGAGACGTTAAAAAAAAGCATTATTGCTAAGCGGCGAGGTATTGTTGGTTTAATGACAATTGCTGTACCACCACCTTGTCTATATTTTCTCTCAGTTCGGTATATTGTATAGTTTCACAGTCTAAATTTATTAATAGGTTTCAAATGAGTTTAAGTTAAACATGCTATGTGAATATCGTACGTAGTTAACAGGTTTTGGAGTTCATATATCTTGTTACTGACACCATTTGCATTGAAATTCAGCGTGGTAAAATCTTTGTGGAGTGTTGTATTTTTAAGGACGTTTTTCGGTCTCATTAGTGTTAAAATAGAGAGTAAATGCTTCAAACAGTATAAAAAGTGTAGAAAATGGGTCTGCTTCAGTTTGTAGGTGCTGTAAGGTCTGGCGTACAAGAAGCACGATCTGTTTAACATTTACTTCTTTTAGTAAACATAGAATGTCTTTTAGAGAGACTGATAGTGAATCTATTGTGGAAGGTTGCTGGTTATGGGCAGAAGGATTAAATATTTTTTGATGTGCTTGAATGTTCGTGGGATTTGGTAAGACTATTCCATGAACAAATATGTAACGTATTGTACAAATAATAATTACTTCCTTACTTTGTATATAAAAGCAAAACTAACAGCTGCGAGATCACGGCATAACTTACTATAAATCAACCATCCATGAATCGATTCGAGTTACCATGTTCTTAACCAATGCTACCAATGATGCATATGAGACAGGTAAACTAATTCAAGTAATCTAACAGCAGAACAGAATAAAAGCACACGAACTGGCTTTCACCATATTGAAATTGTGTTTTTAATCGATGTATTTCAATTATTTCAATTCCAAACAAATTATGCTGTATAAATTAATGTGGCAGCACGTGACGTATTAATCACTGCATGTTGATACCTTACGTGACCAGTAACGAGCTGACGTTTTATCAGATAAAATCACGCCTCATATTAATGGCAAGCATTTTATAAGATAAACGATCGTGATTGGTCTATATCCTAGGAATTTCCAAACGTTATTGCCAATATTAAACACGCGACGTATAAATGGAATAGTCCACATAACATAAATAGAGCGCGTAATAAGCTTCCACAAACTTCTGGAGCAGAAAGAGAAAGTGAAAGCCGTCTTTTGTTAAGAAGCCTATCGAAATTTACACGCACTCGATTGGTGCGGTGAGAGAGCCATTCTGTATAGAGTAAATGAGTTCTGATGCTATTACCTATGACGTCTTATGTAGAGCTTCAGTCTAAGAACGGAGACGGTAGGAGTTTTATTCGACGAACGCTATGATTCCTGATGAATGGAAGCATGGAGGCTATTAGTTACGTCATAATTACGTGGTCAGATTCGTAGAACACGGTTTCCACCACAAGCTGAGAGCCATCCTGTGATTTCATGAGCCCGGTACGGACTGCTGATGTAGCAGTTATGGACAAACCATGTGGACTGAGAAGTGAATCGCTGAAACAATTTTTTCTACTGGACTGAAGCACAAGAAAAATGCACATCGTGTGACATTGTGTATATTTTAAAAACGGAACTAAAAATGTCTAATAGCTCCCAGAATAGAAGGGGAAAATCGTCTGCAGAGTTTTTCAGTTTTTCAATCTTTTAATTCCACACCAGCCGTTCAACTTTTCTTTCTTATTGCATTAGCATGTTCAATGATGGCACAGTGATAATAAATATGCCTTAGTAGATACTTTAGTAATACCAAGTAATGTTATTCAGTTGTTAGTAATCATTCCTGCTTTCAATTATTAAAGTCCCAAAATACCCTAAAGTCTTACCTTCATATAGCTCTATGATGGTGGCATATTTATTTATACTGGCGAAGTTAAGGCCTTCTCTTCCACTTCACATGTAAACCCATACTTAAATTTGATAAGGCATTAAAAACTAAAAACTGTTTATATTAAAAATAAAAAAAATCTTGCACAATGATTTAATTAATTAACTAAAATCAAATTAATCCTAATTATAGCAGATTTAGTAAAGTAGTTATCTAATATTAGTTCTAGCATTTAAATTATGACCAGTATAATCAATTAATGGGATTACAGTTATTAAAAAATAAAAGCAAATTAATTATTAATAACACCAAAATAATATAATAATCCTGCATGTAATTTATACTAGATAATTAATAACTTAAAAAATAAATATTCAATTTGTTTTTAAGTTGTGGTGCATTTCGATAGTCTCTGATGTGATGGGGCAACGCATTGCAAAGGCGAGGGATAGACAAACTAAAAGAATGGAGAATAGAATGGTGTTGTATAGGAAGAGATATACTGGTACCTAATTGACTTTCAAATTTATTTATTCTTGAAACTGAAGTCAATCCTTAACGAATGTTTACAATTCCCACTTTGCTTGGGATAGATCTCTCACCATCCTAACTCTTAATCATTTGTCTTGATGAATTATGATTGATCATTGAACCTCGTAAAAATTTCAGTTATGTGAACAAGTCTGTTTTCCGAATTAATAGTTAAATTTAATACAAGCACAGTCGCCCCATATTCGAAAAGCCCACTGCACCGTAATAATAATAATAATAATAGTAACAATAACAATAATAATAAAATTTACTGAAAGAAACATCTACTCACACACACAAAAACATATACCTACTGTTACCATCTCCCGGGGAGAGATTTATCACTTAGGCTATTTACTTGCGAACTTATAATTGGACTTGCTTAATGTCAACGATCAGAAGTTATTCATGTCCTCCAATATTTGTTGCACATTTTTAGCATGTTTTCCCACGTTTCTGTCACATTAAAAAATAAATGTTACCCCATCGTGCCGTAAACAATATAATTCAAGTTATCGTAGCAGTAGTATACAGAATAAAGGACCGGAAATACAAACTCTCTCCACAGAGACTTGTAGCCTGCGTGTCAGACATCCCTCATATTACCTTGCTGGAGAAGTTGCTTATGGTCTGGGCGTTCCGCGTGTATAGTACAGTCTTTCATTGCATACTCAGGTGGCTTGTTTTGTTAGGAGGAGAAATTCCCGCCAGCTCAACCCATATTTTTATAATTATTATCAGGTAGTTACCTCAGCCATTCAAAATCTAAGAATGTTTCGTGACAGCTACTCGTCTACTCCGCGTGGATTTAAAAACGGATTTGCAAATTCTAGTTACAGTAAACAATAACACGTGTGAATAGATTAATCCGAGAGAAGAACTGAAGTCGATGATAACAATGAGAGAATATTGCAACGTTGCTTTTGTTTTGGAAAGCGGAAACCTTGACTGACCTGTTCAGATCAATTAAAATAATCACCGACTTAATGGTCTGATCCTATGATACAGCCTGGGTATGCAATTAAAAACTCTACCATACTCGCTTAGGGATTAAGTAACAATATTTTCCTCATTTTTACAGTATTAAAAATTTCATTCGAGTATTTCTTGATTTAATTTATTACTTTTCACCATATCTCTTGTACTGTATATTTCATGGTTTGTTTTCTACCATTCAACTGCCTATTATGCTAATTGTATTAACTTTCATTTTCTTTCACCTCTGTATTTTCTTTTTCTTTATTCAGTTGATAACTTCCAATCAGTCCATATTTTTACCTTCTCTTACATCAGTCTAAGTTTTATTCTGTAAGTATTTATTTCTGTAGCTTACTTCTTTCACAATTTAATTAGTGTGAGAATTTGGCTTGTATATGTCATTTGTGAAATAGTAGATTCAATATAAACGTAAAGCACAATTTTTTACTTTCGTAAATAACTCTGAAAAAATATTTTCTATAATTTTAATATCATTAAGCGTTGTAGTACCTTTCTACCATTTCCGGCAATATATATATATATATATATATCACGACAAAATTATGTGTTGACAAAGAAAAGCTGATGTTACGGATAATAATGATATTCCTCATCGTCGTTTCCCATAGCCAGTGGTTAGAGACATGGTAAGTATATTTAACCACTTTCTGCATGAAGCCGTGGTTATGGAGAAACATGCACGGAAGGTCCCTTGGTCAAATAATAAACCTTCATATAAGTAGATATGTTTTGTCGGTCACGTGGTGGATGGGTCTGGATGGGTCCAGAGATGGGGACACATCCGGTCCCGCACTGTTGTCCGTCACGCACCGTTGTGAGGGGGGCCACGCTCTGTGGTCACCCCACATCCGGTTACGCCCTACTGACCACCCTAACATCCGACCACCCACATCCGGTCACGCCCTACTGACCACCCCAACGCGACATGTCGGGACACGTTTGGATAGCCACACCTGTGGTCGTTATATGCATGCATGCAATGCCAAACCATTGGCACCATTTTGGACCTGTCTCGCTGTCTCAACCCCACGACGCATGCGCACCACACCTTACCGATATAAATACGTAATCCTCAACCGATTTAATTCACTCAACTGATAGCTGTCGCTATGGAAGGTACTAAATTTTTCACGTGTGAACAGTGTTCCGCTAAATATAGACATAAGAAACATTTGAACCGGCACGTGAGGCAAAGACATGGGCAAAGCCATTTAACCTGTGATGTGTGTGCGACTTCATTTAATCGTCGAGATGTATTAAATACACATATACAGGAGGTACATTCAAACATTCGACTATCCTGTGATAAATGTGATAAAAGTTTCACATCTCAACGGAATCTAAATCGTCATGTGGGATCTACACACCATCCGATGAATCCCAACGAAATGTACAGACGGCGTGAGGCTGCCCTCGGACCCAGGACACCGGTAGTGACACCGGGAGCCAGACCATCAGTGCTCATGCAGCCCGATGCAGGTATCGAACCAAGGACACCGGTAGGGACATCTGGGACCAGGCCATCAGTACTCAAACAGCATGATGCCGCCATTGAACCAACGATAACAACAGCCGGGCAATCAGTGCTGAGAACAGGTGCAAGCGGACAAATCTGTGAATACTTGGTACGTATTAATGAATATGAGAATTATTTATTATTGCGTTGAATACAAGTCGTCTTATTATTTTTGTGTGAGAGAGTGGGTGACGTCACAGTTGAATACAAGTTGTTTCATTTTTTGTTACAGCCGAATGCAGTCGCAACTCAGCAGAGTGCAGCCGGAAGCGAAGGAGTCTCACCCCAAACCATACAGGGGGAACCCTCGATGCATACAGCCGCAGTCACCGCTTCGACTGATGTAAGTAGCTTACTACCACACGTGTATGCGTTAATGCGTAACGTTAGATTGCATGCAATGTCAAATGGATATGGTGGTGCTACAATGAATTTCCGTCTTCTTTTACAGAATGATTTCAAGAAGGTGGAGAGCGCTTCAAATCAAGAATCGCAACATACGCAGCCACCGATATTCCACAATCGGACCTGGAGAGTGGTCTTTCAACCTACAAACCCAAGATGGAAGCACTGGTGAGGGATTCTATCCAGCAATTTAAATCTTTAAAATTCAAATTTTTGTAGAATGTAATTTTGAAGACCCGCATGGTAAAACCGCTCTGCGCAATATGAAATCAAGAAACGAAGTTGCTCTCACAACGACCAATGAGTCTAAAGTTCTAGATAAACAAATAGAGAAAATTCAACAAGAATTTCAAGATGTAGCCTTACGAGGCTCAGGATTCGTGTTCAAATTTATACGTAAAATTGAAGTCCGCATTAATCACTACAAACCCTTCGCAGGTAGAAAGTTCATGCTCCTACCGCAGCGTTTTAGACATTTAAAATCTCTAGTCAACATAGACTACCATGACGATTATTGTTTTAAATATTGTATATTGGCAAAATTTATTGAAACTGAAAAGTATTTGTGGACTTCTTATCTGAACAGACCGGAATTGGAAGGTAAATACGACTGTTCTTGTGTAAAATTCCCAGTAACATTACAAGAGATTGATAAATTTTCTAAATTAAATAACATTTCGATCAATGTCTTTGGTGTAGAAGACAATACAGATGTATACCCAATCAGGATTGCTGAAAAAGAATTGGACGACCATAGAGACCTCTTGTATGTATGCGATGAAGTAAATTCGCATTATGTCTTAATTTCTGATTTCCACGCATTCATTAGGCCTTCTATCACAACTAACGATCATCAGACCAGAGTATGCAAACGCTGTTTTGCACACTTCCAAGCGTATGGCCCTCAGTCAGCCGACCAGAGACTTGAGGCTCATTTGGCAGTTTGTAATTCCTTCTCACCCGTGAGGTGTGAATTTCCTAAACGCCTAGAAGTCTGCTTCACTAAGCACGAATATTCGCAAAAGATTAGGTTCGTTATTTATGCGGATTTCGAATGCTTATTGGAACCGATCTCGGGATGTGAACATGAGCCTGCAAAATCCTGGACTCAAAATTATCAAAAGCATACACCTTATAGTTACGGCTATTTTATTAAGGACTTGGAAGGAGAACATTCGAATCTGCGGCTATACAGAGGACCCGATGCAGGACCCCATTTTATGAGGTCTCTTGTAAAAGACGTAAAGGCTATTGATGCAATATTAAATTCTGAAATCAAACCCATGATTCCTCTCACGGCAGAACAAATCAATGAGTATATGACCAGTACCATCTGCCATATCTGTAAGCATGGTAACTTTACCGATGAAAATTACAAAGTGCGTGACCACTGTCACGTGAGTGGACGGTTCAGGGGGGCCGCTCACAGAAACTGTAACCTAAATTACAGAAACCAGACATTCGTCCCGGTGGTTCTACATAATCTTTCTAATTATGACGCTCACTTTATTGTTACAGAGTTAGGCTTTGACAAGAACCGTATCAACGTCATATGTAATACTCAGGAGAAATACGTTACATTTTCTAAATTTATTCCCTCCTCGCATTTGAAACGGGGAGGTATGGAATTAAGATTTATCGATTCTTTTCGGTTCATGTCCACGAGCTTCGAAAAGTTGGCTAACAATCTGCCCAAGGAAAAATTCATAGAGACGCGGAAAACTTTCGGTGACAATACCGATTTGGTATGTCGCAAGGGAGTTTTCCCCTACGATCACGTCACCTCGCTCGAAATTCTAGATGAGACAAAATTACCGCCTAAAGACGCGTTTTACAACAAGCTCAGCAATGCGGGTATCTCAGACCGAGACTACTCTCACGCTGTTAATGTCTGGAATTCATTTTCGGTCAAGTCTTTAGGGGAATATTCAGACTTGTATTTAAAAACAGATGTACTGATCTTAACCGACGTGTTCGAGAATTTTAGACAAATGTGTCATGATACGTATGGGTTAGATAATCTTTATTACAGTACTGCTCCCGGGTTCGCATACGCGGCCAAATTAAAGTTTACACAGGTAAAGCTGCCTATTTTAAACGATATTGATATGGTACAGATGTTTGAGCTTGGGATTCGTGGAGGTTTATGCCAGTGTGTCACAAGGTATGCTGCGGCAAACAATGAACAATGTGAGGATTATGACGAGACGGCAGAAAATCTCACCTTTACTACGTCGACGCCAATAACCTCTACGGTTACGCCATGTCGCAGGCGTTACCTATAGGTAATTTTCGTTGGCTCCAGAAAGACGAGATAGAGTCCCTAGACATTGTCGCCATACCGGCCGACTCCAATTTAGGATACGTCCTGGAAGTCGATTTGCAATATCCAGAACATCTACACGATGCTCATACAGATCTACCATTTTGCCCAGAAATGAAATGCCCCCCTGAAAGTAAATTCAAGAAACTTTTGACCACGCTTGAGCCTAAACAAAATTACATTGTACACTATTCCGTGCTTAAGCAAGCGTTACAACACGGACTGAAATTGATAAAGATCCATAGGGTCATTAGCTTTGAGCAAAGCTGTTGGTTGAAGCCGTATATTGAGTTCAATGCGTCTGAAAGGAGAGCTGTCAGTAACGAATTCGAGAAGGATTTTTTTAAGCTATTAAATAATAGCGTATTTGGGAAGACGATGGAGAACGTAAGGAAAAGGATAGATTTTAGGCTGGTGTCTGATGAAAATTCAATGTCCAAGCTGGTGGCTAAAAGCAGCTTTCTGGATAGAATTATTTACAAAGACAACCCTGTAGGTGTTCACCTTGCCAAGACTAGACTCGTCTTGGATAAAGCCATTTATGTAGGCATGTCCATTTTAAAAATATCTGAAGTCAGAATGTACGACTTTCACTACGACACCATGAGAAAGTATTTCACAAACGAAATTAGCCTGTGCTACATGGACACTGATAGCTTCATATACAAGATCGAATCCGACAATCTCTACCGCGATTTGTTAAATTTGAGAGATGAACTGGATACTAGCGTCTACCCATGCGAACACCTCTTGTATTCCACCCAAAATAAAGGAGTGGTCGGTAAATTCAAGGACGAAGGTGCTGGTCATACTATAACTCAGTTTGTAGGCCTTAGAGCAAAGATGTACGCCATAAAGTTCAACGATATGAACATAAAGAAATGTGTTGTAGAGAGAGAACTCTCATTTGAAGATTATGTCGGTTGTCTTCAGAGCGGACAATCGTCATTCTCGTTAAACAGGTCTATACGTTCCTATAAACATAACGTGTTTTCGATTGCCATGAATAAAGTCACTTTACCTAGCAACGACGACAAACGTCACATTTTACCTAACGGCGTGGATACTCTTGCTCACGGGCATTACAAAATCAGGGATGATTATGATGATGACGAACCCCCTCCTAAAAAATGTAAAGTGTAGAAAATGTATATGATGTGTAATGGTTTCTATGTTTTCTGTCTTGTCAGAGTCAAATAGTAAATAAATATGCATTGTATCTTGTGTCTTCTTAAATGTATTATGCTATGTGTTTTGTATCTTGCTAAATGTATTATGCTATGTGTTTTGTATCTTGCTAAATGTATGTCTTGTGTATGTTGTAAGGCAAAGAATAAATAATTGTGTACTATATATTGCTGATGTTGTGTCTTGTCAAAGGCAAAGGAATGTAAGATGGGAATGGAAATAAAAAACGCTTAACTATACTTGAGTCTTTAATGAAATAAAAAACACAATAATCCACACACATGTGTCTATCCCCAAGTTCACAAGTCCTTCCTCCTGATCCCCCTTCTCCACACCACTGGCATGATGTCGCAAGACTGTGTTTGTTCATACTATATATTTTCTCTCCCTCAATTCGGATATGATTTCCAGTATTTCGTTGTGATGTGGTGTGGCAGCAGACGAGGACATGAGAAGCCTAAGCCTACTAACCAAATCATTGGGGTCGTCGTAGTATTTGTAGTCTATTTTTTGATTTGCATGTAAGTCCTTCCACATGCCTGTACGGTGCGATGAATCCTCATCGGATGAGTCTGAATATTGTTCTTCCTCCTCTTCCGGAAATACGTCTGAACATTGTTCCTCCTCCTCCTCCTCCTCCTCCTCCTCCTCCTCTTCTTCTTCATCTTTACCCTCCACTTCCGGAAATAACTTTTTAATGATGTAATGATATTTTTGAGCATTGACTCTACGTATGTTTTCGCTTGAAGCTCAGGTTTTCTTAATGTTAAATATTTTTTTCGTATAAAATTTTCATGTTTCACATTGTCTGACGATATATGTTTATCTTGTACTCGTGGGAAGAGTTTCTGTGACTCATTCTTATGAAACATTATCAGATGCCTCTTCAGACCGGAAGTATTATGATTTGCCATTTTTAATTCAACTTTCTTGTGCTTCAATCTATCGCATAGTTTGCATAGACCGTGAGGTTGCTCACTCCCATGAACTATCTCGAAAAATTCAATATATTTACTGTTTGACTTCTTCCCCCTCAGTTTCGATTCGACGGATACTACATCTGTAGCACTCTCACTACTCTGATCAGATGGTACAAAACGCGAAGTGTTCTCGTCACTCATTTTGCTACCCACCTTCACAGATTCAAGGACGAAAAGCAACTATCTCTATTTACCATACCTCAATTATATATAAAGTTTTACTTTGCTAAATCTCATAGCATCCAAAGAAGATCAAGCCTCCGGTTATAGACAGAGTCTCGCACCATTTTAGAGTCTCTCGGCATGTCTCTCGTTACGTATCTCGCTGTGACTCGCGGTCTCTCGGTGTAGGTGCTGATGTGGGTCTCGGTATAGGTAACGTATTTAACACACATCAGGTGTTGATGTGGGTCTCGGTATAGGTAACGTATTTACCCTACATCATCTCTTTATTGCTAAAACTCGTGGCGTCTAACAAAAAAGATCATTTTAGTCATATCTTACACATAATACTTGTTTCATCAGACCTCACTGACAGATGTCTGGTCTAGGTCTCGTTCTCGCAATACTTCATCATTTTGTTAGAACATCTTATACGATTTTTGCGATGTTATAAAGGAATGCATTAATTGTCATCCTCTAAGTGATTTTCCATAGTCCAGACTAGTTCTGACTAGAAATTCCAAAAAATTTAGTCAGTCCAGATCCTACAAGAACAAAAACCAAGAGCCAGAACAAGAACCAAGAAAAGAACCAAGAACAAGAACAAGAACCAAGAACCAAGAACAAGATCCAAGAACAAGAACCAAGAACAAGAAACAAGAACAAGAACCAAGAACAAGAACCAAGAACAAGAACCAAGAACAAGAACCAAGAACAAGAACCAAGAACAAGAACCAAGAACCAAGAACAAGAACCAAGAACCTGTATGGTTTGGGGTGAGACTCCTTCGCTTCCGGCTGCACTCTGCTGAGTTGCGACTGCATTCGGCTGTAACAAAAAATGAAACAACTTGTATTCAGCTGTGACGTCACCCACTCTCTCACACAAAAATAATAAGACGACTTTTATTCAACGCAATAATAAATAATTCTCATATTCATTAATACGTACCAAGTATTCACAGATTTGTCCGCTTGCACCTGTTCTCAGCACTGATTGCCCGGCTGTTGTTATCGTTGGTTCAATGGCGGCATCATGCTGTTTGAGTACTGATCGGCTGGTCCCAGATGTCCCTAGCGGTGTCCTTGGTTCGATACCTGCATCGGGCTGCATGAGCACTGATGGTCTGGCTCCCGGTGTCACTACCGGTGTCCAGGGTCCGAGGGCAGCCTCACGCCGTCTGTACATTTCGTTGGGATTCATCGGATGGTGTGTAGATCCCACATGACGATTTAGATTCCGTTGAGATGTGAAACTTTTATCACATTTATCACAGGATAGTCGAATGTTTGAATGTACCTCCTGTATATGTGTATTTAATACATCTCGACGATTAAATGAAGTCGCACACACATCACAGGTTAAATGGCTTTGCCCATGTCTTTGCCTCACGTGCCGGTTCAAATGTTTCTTATGTCTATATTTAGCGGAACACTGTTCACACGTGAAAAATTTAGTACCTTCCATAGCGACAGCTATCAGTTGAGTGAATTAAATCGGTTGAGGATTACGTATTTATATCGGTAAGGTGTGGTGCGCATGCGTCGTGGGGTTGAGACAGCGAGACAGGTTCAAAATGGTGCCAATGGTTTGGCATTGCATGCATGCATATAACGACCACAGGTGTGGCTATCCAAACGTGTCCCGACATGTCGCGTTGGGGTGGTCAGTAGGGCGTGACCGGATGTGGGTGGTCGGATGTTAGGGTGGTCAGTAGGGCGTAACCGGATGTGGGGTGACCACAGAGCGTGGCCCCCCTCACAACGGTGCGTGACGGACAACAGTGCGGGACCGGATGCAATTCATTCTCCCCCGTAAAATGTGAATTTCCTAAACGGCTGGAGGTTTCCTTCACTAAACACGAACATTCCCAGAAATTTGGGTTCGTTATTTATGCAGACTTCGAGTGCATGCTAGAGCCTATTGTCGGATGTGAAAACGAGCCTGTAAAATCCTGGACTCAAAAGTATCAGAAACATACACCATTTAGTTACGCTTATTTTATTAAGGATTTGGAAGACGAACATTCGAATCTGAGGATGTACAGAGGCCCCGATGCAGGACAACATTTTATGAGATCACTTGTAAAAGACGTAAAGGCTATTGACGGGATATTAAATTCTGAAATAAAACCCATGATTCCTCTCACGGCAGAACAAAGTAGTGAGTATATGACCACCACCATCTGTCATATCTGCAAACAAGGTAGCTTTACCGATGAAAATTACAAAGTAAGAGACCATTGTCACGTCAGCGGTCGGTTCAGAGGTGCAGCGCACAGAAACTGTAATTTAAATTATAGGAACCAGTCGTTTGTCTTACGTGACGTTTCAAATGATGTTTATGTTTATATTTAACGTCACACTGTTCACACGTTAACCATGTAGTAGTTTCCATGATGACATATGGTAGCGGAATGAGATAAATCGAATGAAGTAGTGTTTTTATATACAACGCGTGTTTATCAACCATGATAAAAAAATTGGCGTGGGAATATAACAATGCATAGTCTCCCAGTTCTTATCTTGACCGGATGGCAATATCGAACCAGCTGGGTGTTAGGTCTTATCTGACCTCTTCCATCTATCCATATCGGATACGGTTGGCCGATGACCTTATCTTGGCCGGGAGAGCGTAAAGGATCTTATCTTAAAAGGTTTAGCGTGTAACCGGATATGCAATAGGGCTTATCTTAAAAGGTTTAGCGTGTAACCGGATATGCAATAGGGCTTATCTTAAAAGGTTTAGCGTGTAACCGGATATGCAATAGGGCTTATCTTAAAAGGTTTAGCGTGTAACCGGATGGGCATTAGAACGTGACCAGGTGTTATGAAGTCCTAACGGCTTTAGGGGCTTATCACAAAAAAAGGCGCCAAAATTTTTTTAACGGTCAAAAACGCAACGGTCATAAAAGCGACTTCCAACGTGCGCATTCCGCACCTTCCATCCCAACCCCCCCATCACGTCATCCCCAAAAGCATACTACTCTCTATCATCCTTTGAAATCTGTTTTCCTCTAACTTAATTACATCCCCTTCAGAAGAATGCATAAAACTAAGTGTTCAAGCAAACCATATTATGTCCAAATTTTTGTCTGTGTCAAACTGTATTCAGTTCAAAACCAATTAATCATTCTAAAGTTGTGTGTCAACAGTCAAGTTTCTTACACTGAGACCAATTGGCGCCGATTTACAGTATTGGCCTTTGTCGACATTGCAGCTGCAGTCCATTTGTGCGTGTGATATTTATGAAAATTTAGAGAAGTGTCTGTAGGTGAGAAGAGCAGAGGAAGCAGGAAAATAATAAAGAAAACAGAAAAATAGCAACTAAATGAACAAAATAAAGCAACAAATAATATTAGCTTTGAACTACATTGTTAGGGGTACGCTGTAGCACAGTTCGTTAGTGAGTTGTGCGACTTTCTAGAAAACTTCGAGTTTCCAAATAATGTTTCAGTTTCAGCTCTTTGCTGATGGCTGCATTGATCAAAACGGAAATATGCATGTAGTTTATACAGTGATTTTATTGTTATATCACGAAAGACCTCAAAACCTGGAATAAATAATATTCTATTTCCCTGTGAGTGGCCATTTAGTCCAGTCACCAGGTACTGAAAATTGGGTTTGCCTGGAAAAAGGTCCGAAGTGAATGATTTTTTAGTATGTTGTATATGGGTATTCTGAGGTGTAGAATCCAAGTTTTTCAATTCGAGAACCTTGTGCTAACTTCAGGGCAGCCGAAAAACCCCGAAATTTTTGGGCTTTTTTCAATATTTTCCTAATAACTCCTAAACAAAGCGTTTTATCTGAAAATACCCTATTATAAAAATTAAAGGGCAATAAATTTTCTGCAATTTGCACTGTTTAAACGTTCTTTACGTAGAATACGTACCGAGATATGGAGCTTTGAAGTTTCGAGTTATTTTTCAAAATATTGAAAAACTGCAAAAAATGCAGGATTTTCCCTAGTAAATTTCATCTTCAAACATTTCTATATGGATAATAATAGTAGAAATGGTAGGTGAATCTAAATTAATAAATTTAACATCATCATCCCCCTCCCCCCTCCGTCAGGACGTTCTGTTGGGCGATTTCCTTGAGTGGAACGGTTAGTCCAGTCACCAGGTACTTTTGCCTGGAAAAAGGTCCGAAGTTAATGATTTTTTAATATGTTGTATGTGGATATTCTATGGTGTAGAATCCAAGTTTTCCAATTCGAGAGCCCTGTGCGAACTTCAGGGCGGCCGAAAAACCCCGAAATTTTGGGTTTTTTCAGTGTTTTCCTTATAATTCCTAAACAATGCATATTAGCCTAAACACTCCATTACAAAAGTTAAAGGGCATGAAATTTCATATTATTTGAACTGTTTGCATGTTTTCTAAAACCAAATATGTACCGATATATGGCGCTTCAAACTTTTGAAAAATTCTCAAAATATCGAAAAACTGCGAAAGTGGAGCATTTCTCCTAGTAACATTCTTCTTTAAACATTTCTGTATGAATAACGTTCAGTAACCTACACAATAGAAATCCCATTCTTAATGAGATGTTCATTTAAGATTAAAGTACACAATAATCGATACATAAAAATGTATTTTATAAAAATTTATACTACATATGATATGTGGATATATTAACTAAGTAGAAAATATGTAAATTATTACAAATTTCCATTAATATTGATTGATAAAAGCATTGATCTGTTTGCTCCCGATTGGCAAATCGGCATCATCTCTCAGTAATTCCTCCTGAGCAATGATCTTATCGATGATGTCCTCCTTTGCTGCCATTTCAGCATTCACTCCTTACAGGATGAAGACCTTGGCAGCAGAAAATGTGTAGTAAGTGACTGCATAAGGTTGTATGGGGTAAGACTACATCACGCACGTTCGAGTCAGTGTGCAAGACCTACGTAGACTAGGTACAGAAACACTTTGGGTATAATGCCATAGTAGTATTCGATGGATATCTTAGTGACGTCGCTTATCAGAGCACCAAAGCAGCTGAACGTTATCGCCGGGCTTTGCTGCAATCGTCCAGAAAATTTGTATTTTCGTTAACAACGGCCGTTACATTGTCGCAAGAAACATTTTTGTCCAATGACACGAACAAGAGAAACTTTATTTCAATGCTGATGACTGAAATGGCAGCAAAGGGCATAGAAGTTAAGCAGGCAATAGACGATGCTGATTTCATGATAGTGAAAACTGCAATATCTAAGGCTTCTGACTTCGATAGTGTTACCATCACAGGTGAAGACATCGATCTGTTAGTATTGCTGACTGCATTAGGCTCTTCTCAAAAGAACGTTTATTTCCAAAAGAGTGGGAGAGGTAATACCCAGTGTTTTGTTTTCGCCAGCTTCGTGCAAATACAATACTCAGGATATTCTTTTCCTTCATGCAGCAAGCGGGTGTGACAGTACGTCAAACCCATTTGGACAAGGAAAGAAGAAAGTTTTCACTATGTATGAAAAAAACCGTTCTCTGTCTGACATCGTTAGTGTTTTCAAAGATAACGAAGCAACACCATGCCAAATTTTGGAAGCAGGGGAAAAGTTTCTTGTGATACTGTACGGTGGTAACATGGACACAGATACTCTGGATGATCTTCGGTACCGAATATTTTCCAACTCTGTATCAAAATCCAAATTCAACCTTGCCAGATTTCCCCCTACACGAGACGCTGCCCGGTACCATTCTTTTCGTACCTATCTGCAAGTGCAGACGTGGCTGGGCTACAAAAAGTTACCGTCAGTTTGGGGCTGGACTTTAACGAAACGAGGGCAGATCCCTATAACAACGACCATGGATGCAGCTCCAGAAAAGTTGCTGCACATGATACAATGCAAGTGCATGACAGGGTGTAGTACCGGGGCTTGCAGCTGCAAAAAAACAGGACTCCGATGCTCAACCATCTGCAAGAATTGTGCAGGAAATGCTTGTGAGAATTCGAATGAAACCGACATCAACGAGGAGGACACAGACATTGAGTGCGACGAGGAGGATGACGTCATCGATGAGATCATTGCTCATTAGGAAGAGGAATCACTGAGAGATGATGCCGACTTGCCACTGGGACCAAAGAGATCAAAACTTTTATGAATTAATATGAATGACTAATTTGTTATAATTTACATATTTTGTACTGAATTAATATAGCCATATGTCATTACATGTATTATACATTTTTATAAAATTCATTTTTATACATCGAGAATTGTGTTCTTTATTCTGAAAAGAACATCTCATTAAGGGTGGGGTTTCTATTGTGTAGGTTACTGAATGTTATTCATATAGCAATATTGAAATATGAAAGTTACTAGGGAAAATCCTGCATCTTTTGCAGTTTTTCAATATTTTTAAAAATAACTCGAAACTTCGAAGCTCCATATCTCGGTACGTATTCGACTTAGAAAACGTTTGAACGGTGCAAATTGTAGAAAATTTATTTTCCTTTAATTTTTATAATAGAGTATTTTCAGATAAAACGCGTTGTTTAGGAGTTATGAGGAAAACATTGAAAAAAGCCCAAAAATTTCGGGGTTTTTCGGCTGCCCTGAAGTTAGCACAAGGTTCTCGAATTGGAAAACTTGGATTCTACACCTTAGAATACCCATATACAACATACTAAAAAATCATTAACTTCGGACCTTTTTCCAGGCAAAAGTACCTTGTGACTGGACTAATTCCTATGTGGGCTTTCGGGATTGTAGAAAAAGTTTTGGAAGGGAAGAGAGAATCTGATACCCGAACAGTACACTGAAATTTACAAAAATGTTGGTTCCGTGCATGTACTAAGTAACAATTGGAAAATATGAGACTATAAGTAACTACAAACTTATCTCAAAAAGTTAAACGGGATCAGGGATATGAAGTGTACCATGAAACGTTAATGTGGTAGTGTGTATGGATCCTAAGTATCGCATTGACGATCCGTACAAAACATACACTTCAGTATTAAAGGAATGCACAAGACTCCATAATATTCCAGAACCGAAAGTGATTCCTCTACAAAATAGATAACACAAGAAAATAAAAAAGAAAATTTGTTAAACTAAGAGTTCGGAAGAGACAGAAGGGACAATGACAACTTGCAAATTTGACACCACACTATTTCGGAATTTATCTCAACCTGCCATTGAACCACTGGAAGAATCTGACTGCTTGGAATTTGAGGGAAGAATGCCATGGCTTTGAAAAATGAGGTGTTCTGCATTATTAAGATGTTGAAGGAACCTAAAGGAACACTATTTCATTGTTATTTCAACAATTTTTTATAATTATTGTTCCATTAATAAGCTTTGAAGGAACATTATTTCATTATTATTTGAACCATTATTTATTTTTTATCATTATTGGTCCATTAATAAATTTCTGTTCATTACTTCAAACCACAAGACTTGTGTTTTGGTCTTTCCAGAAGATAAATAGGAAAAATGTAGGTGAACACCATAGGCTATCCAGAAAATATTGATAACAGTTATGTACAAATGTTGATTCATGAATAAAATATGAACATTTTGGCTGAATTTTCAGAATTATTGAGGTTAAAATACCTTTTTATTTTCTATGTTCACGTCAAACCATATTATGTCAAAGTTATTTTCTTAATATTAGAGCAATTTGATGTGAAAGTGATTTCAAATAGAATGGATTCTGATAAATGAAATCCTTTCAGTAATTAATAATTTTAGGGCCAGTTGTGTAAAACTCACAAACTGATGGTTCTTTTTAAATTTAAGTTGGCAATTAACTAGCTACTTATGTTGTATAAAAATAACCGTAGATTGTGTAGCTCACAGTTTTTATTAACTGGAGGAAATATTAAAACATCTGTCAACAGTGCAGACTTTGAGGGAAATTGGCAGAGAGTATGAAACCGATAATTGATATGGGTTTTTATCTATATAGTATAAATACATTTATAAGAAATATACTTAAAATTATTCTAATCAGTATAAGGATACTTGAAGTAGAAAAATAATTGCTAAGCTTGCAAACCGGGCGTCACCAGACTGAGCCCATTTGCGAACAATACTGTCGTGCTGGTGTACAGGTTCTTGGGGTAAGAATAGCTATTGTAAAAACCATTCAAATCCTAAGAGAGAAACTGGCACCAGTAATAAAACTTATTGAAAATGGTTATTATGAAAGATGGAACAGGACTTAGATCGCAAAATAAAGACATAAATCTAGCAAATGTATGAAAAGAGAGCTTTAGAAAAACATTTACCGTTATACGGATATCAGAAAGTTACTAACAATAAGAAGTGTTAAAATTTTGTATTTGTAAGGAAAGCGAGGGTGACGGACTTGGAAGCATTTAGGTTTTAAGGAATTGTATGAATTGCAGGGTTATATATTATAAGCAATAAAACTGTAAAGTGAAGAAGGCCGGTGTGATTAAAGAACCGTGCCGACTATTTATGCACATATCAGCGATTGGCTGAAGGGTAGTTATGACCAAACCAATATGTACTTGTAACGTCAGAACCAGAAATTTTCAGCCAACAAGAACTAAAGTTAGGGGAGGTGCTTACCTCGAAAATTCAGTCAAGACCGAATTTTCGAGCGAGCATATACTGCACTTATTCGTCATGTCTTAAAGGAGTCGGTGTGTAACAGGGTAAATTTAGTAAAAGTGAAAGGTGTTCAAGTTTTTGGATAGGTAAAGTGACATCATGTCACTATTTAGTGTATCAAAGTGTTGTGTGTATAACTTGTAGAATTGGTTGTACTATGTGTACTTTTCTTGTGGGAACCCAGAAGTTCGAAATTAAACCAACTCAAAATTATTCAATATGTGATTTCAACAAATTAGCCTTCACGCTTCCTCGACTCGTCGCCCTGAACAAGAAGATCAAGCTCGCAACCACTAAAGAAAGCCGAGGTAAGGGGGAAAAAGAAATAACACAATTTCGTAAGTATACATACAGGTAAATAAAAAGTACCTGTAATGACATACGTGGCGCCCAACACCAATAGAAACACCCAGCCTTAAAACCCCTACAAGTATTATGTTTAATTATATCTTTGGTATTTGATTTTCTGGTGTCCTTCCTCAGGGAAACGAGTGTAAAATAGGGGAAAAGAGAGCTTATATATATATATATATTTATTTTTTTTTTTTTTAGTGAAAATGAATTTTTGTGATTCCTCCAAACACAAAATTTTATTTTCACTAAAAAACATAAATAAGTTCTCTTTTTCCTTATTCTACACTCATTTCCCTGAGGAAGGCCACAGAGATGTCAGCGACCGAAAGCTTGTATGCAATATATACTTTTACTCTATATGCAATATATAGAGCCCATGAAACCATCATTCAAAATCAGCGCCGAGAAAGCCTCAATCCATACGTAATTTGATCTTTTCACATTATGAATGGCTCTACTGGACTTTCCTTTGTCCCCAGTAACTATTTGGAAGCTTCCAATCACAATAATTTGTATGGAACCTCAGGGCTGACCCTGAGTATTATGAACATATCATGAATTCGCTTTGTACTTGATTGCAATGGGAGACATAAGCCGTCTAGTACTTCTACTGAAATTTCGGTAACATGTCGTTCAGTACTAATAAAGGATTTCTTCTTTTACGACAAACATGAGATGGATGATGGATTTTCATTGCATCACCAGATGGGGTACAGCATCAGAATAATCAGAAATCCAGAAATAAATGTTGCTATTTTGTAATGTAGGGCTACCATAACCAACAACAAAGCTAAGGTACCGGCATCTGTATTTTTTAATATCATTAGACAAAATGAAAGCAAACTGAATCTAAATTATATGAAAATAATAATTAATAAAATCAGGTAAACTGATATAACAAAGTGTCAGTATGCTTTTTTAATCAGTGATAAACGCAATTATGATAGGCCCATGCAGAAAAGTTATTTTTGTAATAGATCTCCGAGTTAAACTGCAAAAACAAAGTGCGCTGGCATTAATAATAATGGTACAATAGGCCCACGACTAGCTGATATGCCTGTTTCAAGTTTACAGCAGCCTTGAAGGTTATGAATGAATAAAAAATCAATATGAAATCTATCTGTCAGGAAGACAGATAGGCTACATTAGGTAGCCTATATTGCTGGACAGGAACGAATAAGAAAAATTAGCAAATTTAAATATATTCTAATCGGTAGTCTACATAGCCATAGAATGCACAATATAATATCAATATTCAAAGACTAGTTGTTTTAAATTTTTATTTACATTATTTACATTATTATTTAGCCTACACTGACATCGTTATGAAGAAACGAATCAATCAAGGCGGCTAATAATATCAATATACGATTGGCAATTTGTTACGTTATTTTAATATATTGTGTGCCATGAAAGAATATATATTACAAAATTAATATTGATATACTTGTTATTTCGGTACCGGAAAACCGGTACAATGGTGAACTGATTTAGAAAACACAGTTGTGTTGGCGAAATTGATTCCGTGGCCAGATCCTGAGTTGGCGTGCTCGGCTAACGTTGACTTTTCGGGGTAGAACACCTTTTTACACCGCTGATGTTCTATACATAGTTGTTCAATGGTGCGTGATGTCTGGCCAATATCTACTTTGCCACATTCACACGGAATGCGGTAGACGCCAGATGGATTATTCCCACAAAGTCTCTGGCCTTGAAGACTAACCCAGCCAGCGAGCTTCTCGTTACGTCTCGTTACTAAGATGCGCGAATTCGGTGCGCGTAAGATCAGTAAGCTACCGCTGGGCAGAGAGTGAACATCATACAGCATGTCGCCAGTCGTAGAAAATACTATAATAGTTGAGTGGAGGGATAATGCCGCAGCGAGAGAGACAGACAACACATGGAGTGGGATAGGAGAGCTGAGCCAATCAGGGTGCAGCTACCTCCCCTAGCCAGGAACTCTACGAGCGGTGAGACTCGCTCCTAAGGTATATACGTAAAAACCCAGAGACGTTGTGGAGGTAATCCTACTCTAACCCAAGTCGTCTTTTACCGAGTGTAGGAGATTTCTTATTTTGGGTGGTTGCTAGCACCCCGAGTACAGTGTACTCAGACCAGACGACAGGAAAACCTCAAGTCATTCATCTCCAAAGTGAAAACTTTGGAATTGTGATTTTATTGCTATCTTGTATTAGTGGTGAATAGATGGAAGACGCTTTATTAGTTTTAACTCTATAGACTCTATTTGTTTATAGATTCTATACCCTATAGACTCTTTAACCTGTTTCTCACGCAAATTGTAAGTCAAGGGTCGGACTACAAAGAAAACAGTTAACAAAATAATTGAGCTCATAGTTTATTTTTTCGTGTAAACTTTCTTTAGAGTTAATTACCGTTATTTTATTATAAATTTACATTGTGTCCTACAGGGTACATTATGCACTTAAAAGGTGTTCATTCTACCACTACAGAAATTAAATTCACCAATACGCAAATTACATAATTACAACAATAACTGATCTTACGAATACTTTTATGCTTTCTCATTACATGCTAATGGATCATATTCGTGTCATGTTCTGTCACGCACTTTATAATGTGGGACATTCAAATTTAGGTCTAAGTTATATAACGAATTGTAACTATTAAATTGCCTCTATGAACAGCCGTTCAAATATAAAGTAACAAGACGTTACTTCTTGATTCAAAGAAGAGTAGAGAGAGAGAAAGAGAGAAAAGAATCCCATGGCAGCCCATTGGGAATTCAACACAACAAAAGGAAGAAGAACATCTGTAGTAAATGACACTGCTGGGAAGTGTGAATTGTGAAAGACGAAACCTACAATAAGAACATTTTACTGACGTGGAAATCGATTGGCTTCAAGAAAAATAAGGCTTCTTATATGAGATTCGAAATGCAGGATGCAGCAACGGCTGTAAATATATGTTGTATTTCCTTAAACCCGGTTTTGGAGTGTAAGTTTTAGAAAATCTTTTCTGCTTTCTGTAGCGCAGGTAAAAAGCATTGAACTTACGTAACTATTGGTTTATTAATATTCCGTTTTTGTCTCCGCTATGAATGTTAAAGAATTTCCGTGTTAAGTTGCATGGCGAAAATTTACTTACCTTCGAAATAATTACCTTATCGTCGCGAGAAGTGTCTGGTGATCTTACATACGATAAAGGTAGAAAGGATACCATGGTTCATTTCTAGACATCGGATTTATATGCACTAATAAAGGTCCAAATATCTATTCACCTATGCCATAAAAATCAAAGAAATATGCACGTATAACCCCAAAATATGCAATTAAACTAAGAATAATAAATTACTTATTCAATAGAGCTACTCACTTCAAGACATTATTTCTTTCCATTTTAGACCTCGTTATAGTTAGCATTACTGTATACGACCATGAGTTTTTCAAGATGTTCTGGATTCAATACATTTTTGTCGCTTGTCTGAAAGGAGAAATTGCGGAGAATAACCGTTCAACATCTACAGATGTTACTGGACAGTACTTGAACTAGGACGCAATAGTTGGAGATAGTTCTTCTGGAAGTTGGAGACACCGGAATTTCAAATACTTTTTATAGAACTTATAGCATTGTATCCTGGGTTTCTTCGCAAAACACCATGAAGTTGTTATTTACACCATCCCCGATATCTGCAGACACAGTTTTCAGCAGACGGAGGCAGCATTTAAGTAAGTCTTATTTAAAGCCAAATCCCTCTGAACCTTTACACTACTGAATGCGTCCTCGAATGGGTATTAGCTCTGGGGGGCAGTGGGACACCAGGGAGTATTTCTCTGTAGGCTGCAATTCGAAGAGGAGCTAATATGAAAATATTCTTTGTACTTGTATTATCTGGTTTATTTCTGGAAATAGTCCTCTACTAGAACTTTAATTCCCAAAACTATTTTTTGTTCTTGATTATGAATAAATTAAGTCAAGGGGATTCTTTTAAGGGTATTATACCAATGATTAAAACCTTGATTTTTAAATTTTTACACAGTTATATTTCACGTTTGATAAAAAATACGCCGTGCATTAACATTTACAGTTTATTAGCACAGTGTAATTTGTTATAGACCAAGGAACCAATATTAAATGTTTTTGTATTCATCAAAAACTGTTACATTGTTAGTTTCCACACTTATCATTCAGTCATTAATGGCTGTTGTTAAAAATAAGAATGTGGGTGAAACCCAACATTACGTTTTATGCAACGAATTCTTATGAATTTTCCACAATTTTTACCTATCCTCTGAGTGAGGAATTTGTCCACTAAATGTTCAGTAAATTGCGGATGGACACCTTTCCTGGATTTTGACATGGTCTTCCAGGTTCATCCATTTCTAGCGATATCAGCAGAGATAGAACAATGCTCGTCGGAACTCCAACAAACTCACCTCCGCCTTTCTGTACATCATCTACATCCACATGAGGCTATCGTCACTCCGCCTTTCTGTACATCATCTACATCCACATGAGGCTATCGTCAAGGTAGAATCTAATGGATTCTGATTCTGTAAGAACCTCACAGTTTGTCAAAACCTCCCAACCATGATATATTCAATTTAAAAATGGATCAATTTTGTAAGTTTTATTATTTGGATTTATGGTTGTGTTATTGAAATGCACGAAACAATGGATTTGTTCAAACCTATTTCTACTTAGTGAATTACTTGCAAGACAATTGTAACTGCCCTTGTCTCTTCTTATAGTCCTGCAAGAAGACGTCTATTGGCAAAATGTCGCCAGCTGCGCAGATCTGCTGACATCAAATTCCTGTGGACACGAAATGGGAAAATCTTTATGAGGAAAGAAGATACATCACTGGTCCACAACATAACTACCGAAGAAGAAGTAACTCCCTGTAAACTTGAGTTGATTTCTTCAATTCGTAAAAATGATTAACACAAAATCTTTAAATATTTATTACCAAAATGTCAGAGGAATTAGGTCAAAATCACAAATGTTTCATACCAATGTAATTTCTTCTAATTATGATGTTATTAGCTTAAGTGAAACTTGGTTAATAGAAGGCATATTTAATTCTGAATTTTTTGATGATAGATATTCTGTTTTTCGTAAAGACAGACAATCCAACAGCCGAGGAGGTGACGTATTACTGGCTATTAAATCCTCACGTAATCCTATACAGTTTGATACCACCATTACAACGAACGAATCAATTTGGATAAAATGTTATTACAATAATATTAAAATTATTATTGGATCAGTATATTTTCCTCCAAATTCAAACACTGAATCATTTAGTGAATTTTTTGAACAAATGGAACAAAATTTTGCAACATGTAATTCTCATATCATTCTCACAGGCGACTTCAATTTGCCAGAAATATCCAGTAATATGTATGACCTCAGCAAAGGCAGCAGTAAAGCAAAACATCTGAATAACATGTTAAAGTTTTTAAATATGGAATCCATTAACACTGTGAGAAATAACAGTAATAGAACACTGGACTTAGTTTTGACAAATATCTCAGAACTCAAAGTAGAGGAAGAAAGTAATTCTCTGGCACCTATAGACCTATACCACCCTGCTTTAAATATAACATATAAAATACAGAAAGAAGTAAAAAAGAACATCGTAGGTAAGTGTAGTTACAATTTTTGCAAAGCCGACTTTAATAAACTTTATAATCTTATAAGAGACTGTACATGGAACAATTTAACTGATTATAAAGATGTTAATTCTTCTGTAACTACTTTTTATGAGACAATTTACTCAATACTAGATAAATGTGTACCAAAAAGAAGACAATGTCGACACAGGTATCCAGTATGGTTCACAAAAGAGATCATAGGAAATATTAAACTTAAAGAAAAATATCGTAAAAATAAACATTTATCAGAATATAATATGTCAGTATTCAAAAACTTTAGAGCAAGTTTGAAGAAACAAATTAAAACAGCCTACATAAGTCATCTTCAAGAAATTGAAAAAAATTTAATGCACGATGTAAATAACTTTTGGAATTTTATTAAAAGCAAACGGAAACAACTCAAGTCTCAAACGGAGATGGAATATAATGAGCAAATATTAAAAAACTCCACATGGAATTGCTAATGGCTACGCTAATTATTTTAAATCTGTTTATACAAGGGATCAATCAAAATACGATTATGAAACCGATAACAGTATAAACATACTAGATTCCTTCAACATATCTGTAATAGAGACAAAAAGCAATTAAAAAATTAAAATCTAAACGTTCTGCAGGACCGGATAAAATACCAACATATATTTTGAAAGGATGTGGTGAACTCTTAGTGTATCCATTAACTATAATTTTTAACCAAATAATTAAACAAGGCGTTTTTCCGGATGTTTGGAAAATGACAAAAATAGTCCCCATACATAAATCGGTGAGTTCGAAAATGGTACAAAATTGCTTCACATGGAAAAACTCTTTTTGTTAAAAATATTTACATATGGTTATTAAATAGACTCAGTTTGATAAAAATGTTAAAATTCACTAAGCCTTTTTAAATCTGAAAGTTCTCAGAAATTGTAGAAAATCTGTAACAGGTTGTCTTTGCTTTCCAATATATCTGGCTCCACAGGGCGTAATTCTTTATCATAAATCTAGCATCTATTATTATTATTTGACAAATTTTAACGATTGTATAAAAATTGTGTACGATACACGTGAAAAATTATTTTATTTTGCTCGTAGGATTGCTGCATTCGCTCTTAAGGGCTCGTTTCGCAAGCATAGCAAACTCGCAATTAAAAATCTCGTTTTAACATTTGGATCATTAATTGTTTTGTTCTAAAATATTTGTTTTAATATATGGTACCTGTAATACATATGTTTCATAAACATATCTTAATTTAAATTAGCATATGTTTTATAATTACCAAATAACCTAGTCTATATTAAATACTTTTGAAAGTTTCAAAGATCGATTATATTACATAATACAATATATTGTCAGAGGTTTTAGGTAATTGTTATTCAAATGAAACTGCAATAGCAATCATGCATTTTTCTCCAAAACATAATTACTTTTATTTTTTAATAAATGTTGTGAACCCTGGGATTACTTGCAATAATAAAACGCTATCGGGATACTATTGGTTTATACCTCGGTAAAACTCAAACTTAACACTAAAACAGTAACTTCGGGGTAGGTGGTAAAAGTAAAAAATTAAAGGGGCTATTAACAAAGTTTTGCCCAGGGTGCAAATTACGTGAAATCTGGATCTGCCCTTATAGATTTGACAAAAAGTATAAGGCAGGTAATTTTAAAAATTAAACACTGCATTTAAATCTTAAAAATATAGTGAATGAAAAAAAAAAATACAGCATAGGGAGGAATTTGAACCTAGGACCTCCCGTTCCACGAGCTAGCATCTTAACCATTACAACACTTATAACTTTGTCAAAGAACGAGAATATTATGGATGTAAAGCATTATGCTTTCTCCGATACCATAAGCGTTTGTATATGAACAATACGATTTTTTATTAATAGTGTATTTGTGTTTGTATTTGTATTTGTATAAATACTATTAATACTGAGACGTAATACATTAATTACGGAAAAATGAGAGAGAATCCCCCAATACAAGCATGCAATGTTCGAAGCCGAATGGCTTCTGTCTGTCAGTGAATAGAATTGCAGTGCAGCCAACGTAAATAGGCATATAGTAGAAACTGGAAAGTGCAAAGTTACAGCGGCCCAGGTATATACGGCTAATTTTGCGTACGCGGCGACATTACAGATGGCAGCACCTACCACACCCAGCTGCAATACCCTTTACATTACCGTATGCTCTGTGTTGACCTCTGAAGTGTAAACTCGGAAACTGAAATATGCTGGAATTTCATGCTATCTGGTTGTGAACTGTGTCGCCTCTACTGGAGAAATTAGGCAATTTAACAATACTCTGAACTCCATGTTAAAATTAAGCATAGGACAGGCAGTGTAATTCTCGAGACGGCGGTGGTTTCAAGAGGTGATTAGATATGAACATGAATGTAAAGAACTGTTCCATGTTGAGTGTAGCAAGGTATTCAAAGGGAAATACGTTTCCAATGGTAAGAATAAAGGTAAAAGATGGATATGTGGAAGAAAGGATTGTGAGGTTAGAAATCATAGTGGAGGCAGCTTAATAAGTATGATTTCTGAATTAAAGACTGAGTTTTCATCTAAACTGGATGATATTATTGCAGAAATCCGCAATCTAAGTTACAGATAATTGAAGTATTGAAAGAGAATAAAGAAATGAAAGATTCTATGCAGTTCTTTAATTCAGAATTTGAAGCAATGAAGAAGGAGATGAAAATATTGGTTGCAGGACAAATGGACGAAAGCAAAGGAATCAAAGATGAATTTGAAGAACTGAAGCAGTATTCGAGAAGGAATAATATAGAGATTCATGGCATACCAGAAGCTCCTAGCGAAGACATTTATGTAACAATAGCAAACCTAGGAAAAGCTTTGAATGTTAGTTTGGATAAAAGTCATATATATGTCGCGCACAGACTTCCAAGCCGCAAACCAGAGATGCCAAGCCCTTTAGTAGTCAAGTTTTCCAACAGATGGAAGAAAGATGAAGTAATACACGCAAAGAAATCCCATAAGGATCTTGAATCGAAAGATCTCGGTGTCGAAGGTGTACGTAGAAATATCTATATTAATGATCATCTTACGCCGAAAAATAAAATTCTCCTCAAGAAAGCCAAGGAATTGCGACCAAAATACAAGTTTGTCTGGACTCGTGATTGTAAGATCTTCGTTCGTGAATCAGAAAATTCACAAATCACAACAATCAGAAATGAAATGGACATAAAAAAACTGAAATAACTTCTTCTAGGCTAAACGGTAATAAATTATTTAGCACTGTAATGGCTACAAAAAACCCATTGTTTGAAGTTGAGGAATTAAATTATGATTTTGTACATCAATTTAAACAACATTCCGAACAGTTCCAGGACAACATTACAATTCTATGCTTAAATGTTCGAAGTCTACGAAATAAGCTAGAAGAAATTGAAATTTTAGTTTCTGATCTTGGTAACTTGGACGTTCTCATCCTTACTGAGTCATGGCTATCTCTTTCAGAGAGTAAATATTATAATTTAAATAACTTTACAGCATATCATTCTCATAGGCCAACTAAAATTGGTGGGGGGATAGCAATATTTGTACGTATTAACTGGAAATCAAAATTTATTAGTACAATTGAAACTGATGAACATAACATCTTAGCAATACAAATTAATCAAAACAATGTAAAATTCACCATTGTTGGTACCTACAATGCAAATGTGAACAATACGCCTATTTTTTTACAGTCTTTTGAGAAAATTTTATGTTCTTTATGTAAGGATACATTAGTTGTAGCTGGGGATTTCAACATAAATATTCTGGACAACAAAACTCCTCATACAAGAGATTATAAATTATTTTATGAGTCCTATGGACTATTGTGCTGTAACGTTAAATATCCTACAAGACTTTCAGAAAATGCTAACACATTAATAGATCATTTTCTTGTCAACCAGCATTGTTACAAATACATACATACATACATTCTGAGTTTTCCCTCAATACAGAGGCTGTCCTCCAACCAAACAATACAAACAAATTAAAACAAAGTATCCACATATCACATTTCAACACAATCAATACACTTTTCTGAGCTTGTCATCATTTGTTAATAATCTGTCTCCATTTTTCTCTGTCCTGTGTATCTTCTTCCACTGCACCAACTCTTCCCATTGATATCTGTACATTGTTGATCCATGTAGTCGCAGGACGCCCTCTTCTTCTTCTCCTTCCAATTTCCCATTCAAGTATATATTTTGGTATCCTTCCTTCTTCCATCCTTCGTACGTGACCATACCACTGTAGTCTCTTCCGCTCAATAGTATTGTTAATGTCTTCTTCCACTTCCATCCTTCTTCGTATTTCTGCATTCCTTATTTTGTCTCTTCGTGAGACTCTGGCTGATCTTCTCCAAAAATCCATTTCTAATACATTCAGTTTGTTCATATGTTTTCTGTTCATTGTCCAAATCTCTGCTCCATATAACACTATACTTTGCAATATTGACTTAAATATTATTCTCTTCGTGCTACAAATGATGTTCCTGCTCCATAAGACTGAGTTCAACATTCCAATTACTTTCCTCCCATTATTTATCTTTTGATTGATATCCATGTCTGATGTTCCCCCCTTTTCTAAGATTGTGCCTAAATAGCAGAAGTTGTTAACCTTTTTTATTCTTTCCCCTTCGATGTACAATTCATCTGTATCATTGGTTAAGTATTCTGTTTTTTTATAATTGATCTTCAAACCCCATTTTTTGTATTCCTTCAATAGTTGGTTACACATGTAGTTGGCATCTTCTCCATCTTGTGCAATAACCACTTGGTCATCTGCGAAAAGTAAGTGATGTATATATTTTCCATCTGCTATTTCTAGTCCCATTCTGTTGCATTTCCGAGACCACTGCCTCAGACTAATATCTATATAAATTTTAAATAGTATTGGTGACATAGGGCAACCCTGTAGTAGTCCTTTACTTGTTCTAAATTGTGGTGATAATGTATTTCCAACTTTGATCTGGCAATTATTATTTCTATATATTTCCTGTAAAAATTGAATTAAGGAAACATCTATGTTTGCCATGTGTAATGCCCTCCATAGTTTTATTGTTACAAATACAATGTAAATAATATTAAGTCAGCCATAAGTGATCATAATATCTTGATTCTAAAAATCTAAATTACTTGCCTCAAAAACAAGGTAAACAATAATATTCAAAATGCAAATAATAATAATTTAATGGACAGTAATGTAAACAGCCCTATAACATCAATAGATTATAATAAACTTAACCGATATTTTACTGATGAATTATTTCTTCCGGAAGGAGTCATTGGTTTTTGCTATGATAAGTTATTAGATTACATAGAACGAGGAATTAAACAATTTTCAAGAAATTATGATAAAAATCAAATACATAAAACGAGATATAAATCTAATGCACCTTGGATTAATGACAATTTGCTTTTATTGATCCAAAGAAGAGATATTTTACATGCACACAAGAAAAGATTTCCTCAAAACAAATTCATTTTATATGAATTTAATAAATTAAGAAATACTATTACCACAGAGAAGAGAAAATTAAAAGCAAAGTATTATGAAAATATGTTACAGTCTGCATCTGGAAATATCTCTTTGTTCTGGAAAAAAAAGGCATCCTAACGAATTCAATAACTAATTGTTCTATAAATCATGGAAATATAGATAAATTGATGTTAGATGGGACAGAGATAAACAACACTGACATTCCCGAAGAGCATTATAATTATTTTGTAAATGTAGGCCCAAAACTTGCACTAACTTCAGTAAGAAAGAATATGGATACTAACCAACAATCTATTGATATAGGTATAAGAAATTCACTTTATTTAACACCCGTAACACCACATGAGGTTGAAAAGCATATTGACAGTTTAAAAAACAAAAGAAATGCAACAAAGGATGGAATAACAAACATATTTCTAAAGAAAACTAAAAAATCACTAAACTATGCCATTTCAGAACTCATTAATTATTCCTTCCTGAAGGGAGCTGTTCCAAAAAAATGCAAAATTGCCAGGGTTGTTCCCATCTTTAAGAGTGGAGATAGTTCAGATCCAGGAAATTACCGTCCAATCTCAATTTTACCAGCCCTATCAAAAATCTTAGAGAAATGTATGAAGGAAAGATTAAATAATTTTCTAGGAAAAAACAAAATCCTGTATAAATACCAATATGGGTTTCGGAAAACTTCATCAACCTTATGTGCTGCAGTAGATATAATAGCCCAAATTGAGGATGCAATGGATAGTAACAAATTTTCTTCAGGACTATTTATTGACTTAAAGAAGGCATTTGATACTGTAGATCATGAATTACTTTTGAAAAAACTTGAATGTTTTGGAATAAGAGGTATAGTGTTAGACTGGTTCTAAAGTTACCTAAAAGAACGCACACAATATACTTCAGTAAATGGATTGGACAGCAATGCTCAAGTAATAATTTGCGGGGTCCCACAGGGCTCGATATTAGGACCCATCCTTTTTCTAATATATGTAAATGATATTCAGACCTTACCTTTACATGGCATACCTTCACTTTTTGCTGATGATACTAGTATTTTTTATGTTAGTGATACAGTTGATGGATTATTATCATATATGCATGAAGATCTCAAAATCTTAACAAAATGGCTAGGTCAAAATAAATTATCATTAAATACCCAAAAGACAGCATACATGGTCTTTCATAAGCCAAACACATACTTAGGTATTTCTAAACAGTTAGTAAATGACAATAAGCACATAAAGCGAGTAACGGATACTAAAATTTTAGGCCTAACTATAGACCAACATTTAACTTGGAAAGGACACATCAACAATATATGTAGCAAAATTTCTCCAGTTATAGGGCTATTTAGGCGAATAAGGGGAATATTGTCAACTTCTGGCTTGAGATCCTTATATTACTCACTAATACAGTCTCACATAACTTACATGTTATTTATCTGGGGTCGTTTTCATAAAACGGATCTTCAACCATTAAGAGTACTTCAGAATAGAGCAATCAGAATTTTACTAGGTGCACATTATTTGACACCAACTCACATTCTTTATGAACAATCGAAAATCTTGCCGTTTGACACCTTAGTTAAAGTAAATGCCATTACATATATGCACAGAGTAGTACATGGTAACATCCACAGTAATTTTCCAATAGAATATAACAAAGGCAAAAACAGAACATATACCTCACACATTCTTCAACTGTAACTTATGGGACAAAGGGATTAAAATATTATTTGATCAAAACATATAATGAATTACCACAAGAACAAAAGAATATCTTAAGTTATAACAAATTTAAATCACAAATAAAACTCTTTTTAAAATCTAAGATTAATTAAGTTCTTTGATATAGTAATAAATATATACTGTATATTGATCACTATTAGACTATGTAACTATGTTTCCCTTCATCATCTATCATTTCACTTCACTCTTAAAATCAAGTCATTTTGTTTTATGTTCCTATATTCTGTACCTCTTGTAATTGAAAATTTATGTACCACAATGCATTTCATGTTGTATATAGCCCCTTAAGGTGAGCTTTGCTCGTTGGGGTTTTCTTACAATAAATAAATAAATAAATAAAATCTGAGTCTCTCAATTATTTTTAGAATCTCTTCAGCATCGCGGGGATCGTCTGGATTATAGTAAGTGTTTATTTGATCAGCCGATAAAATACACTATAAAAAAAACCTAGAAAACGACTTTACAAACAAATGCAGACGTTATTTTACTCTGAAAGGAGAAAAGGGCCGTTCATTGAATTATGTATAAAAATAGTGACAGTTTTCCATATACCATACGACAATGTATTATTATATCACATAAGCCTTGATACAGATCATACAACCACGAACGATATGGTGCTTAATTATTACTCTAAGCATAATGAATAGAGGAGAAAGTGTGATGACTGAGGTAGTTCACTGGTTCCACCGCTAGGTAGCAGTTACTTCGTTTGAGACTCGCGGAAGCAATACGGGCGGTATAGGAAACATTGCAAACACTCTTAAACAAAATAATACATTAATCTATTTCAAAATGACTCAACTTATGTAAAATGAATTGTTAGATACTTTTGACAATTTTCGGGCTGCTTTACACGTCTTAGAAGATCTTATCTCCATCAATAAACATGACTGTGTGTAACAGTAATTTTTCAGATTGCAAGAAACTGGACCGTAACATTTCGTTCCACATCTTTAAAAAAATCGAAGATGCTCACAAGCAATGGACAATTATATCTATATTAATAAAAGGAAGTGTCTGTCTGTCCACGATGCCCAGCGAAATCTACTGAACGCAGAGATCTGAAATTTTATACATAGGCGGACTAAAGGGTCGGAATGTGCACCTCGAAGTCGGAATTTTAATTTTCGCTTTCGTTCGTGAGTTATGAGTGAAAAACTGGCAGAAAACGTGCATTTTTTTGCGTTTTAGAAGCATCAGTTTCAGTAATAAATTTCAATATCAAATCACTTACAGATGGCTTTGGCTATTTTTGTCATCATACCTCATACCTTGGAAATAAAAGCAACGCGATCGCTTGATTTTGTTAGTCCATCCTAGACGATTCATTTGTTTAGAGTGTCAAGGCCCACAGACATATGACATTTTCAACCTACACGGAAGAAGGATAATCAACACTAAATATGGTCAAACATTGTTCGATTTGAACGAAACTCACTATGCAGGGGTTTTCTGGGCCAAGGAACTCGAATCTGAGGTCGCTTTTACCAGGGGACGCTACCTAATCGTGGAATGCACTCCACGTGATTTAGGTGTTAATAATTATAATGATTTAACTATGCTCTTAATTTTTAGTTTTTAATTTTTCAAACAATTATCGCGGGGGAAGCCGCGGGCACATGCGGGCACATGCTGTTTGGCTGTCTGTCCACGATGCCCATCGAAATCTACTGAACGCAGAGATCTGAAATTTTAAAGATAGATGGACTGAAAGGTGGGCGAATGCACCTCGAAGCCGAATTTGTAATTTTAGCTTTCGTTCGCGAGTTATGAGTGAAAAACTGGCAGAAAACGTGATTTTAGCGCTGTCGAAGCATCAGATTTCAGTAATACATTTCAATGTCAAATCAATTGCAGTTGGCTTTGGCTATTTTTGTCATACCGTGGAAATAAAAATCGCGATCGCTTGAATGTTGTAAGCCCACGCTGGTCGATTCATTTGTTTAGAATGTCAAGGCCCGTAGACATATGAAATTTTCAACCTAAACGGAAGAGGGATAATCAACATAGACCTAAATATGGTTAAACATCGTTCGATTTGGACGAAACTCACTATACAGGGATTTTCTGGGCCAAGGAACTCGAATATGAGATCGCTTTTACCAGGCGACGCTATCTAATCGTGGTATGTAATTCACGTGATTTAGGTGTTAATAAATATAATGATTTAACTTTTATGCTCTTAATTTTTAGTTTTTAATTTTTGAAATAATTAACGCGGGGGAAACCGCGGGCGCCTTTACCAGGCGACGCTATCTAATCGTGATATGTAGTCCACGTGATTTAGGTGTTAATAAATATAATGATTTAACTATTAGGGTTATGCTTTTAATTTTTAATTTTTAAAATAATTATCGCGGGCGAAGCCGCGGGCACATGCTAGTAATATTGGTATGAAACAGCTAAGGGATGGTTTGATCTAATATTTTGTTGCCTAGAAAATAGGGTAGAGGGTATGTTAGTATAATTTGATGAGAATTTGTTAAAGAATGTACATTTGTATAGAAGTAACAACGTATAATTAGGGTAGAAAACAGCTAAGGGATATTTTATAAATTTATATTAATATTACATTGTGTAGAATGTTACAGAGTATTTATTTGTATTGATATTGTATTAATAGTAATATTATTTATATTAATATTCATTTTCTCCTGGCTGTATGGGGTAAGTTATGTAGGTGAAACACGGTCAAAAGTGTAGATCTGTGTACAAATTTTGTGACAGAGATAATATAAATAAGGGATGGTTTGTGAATTGCAGGGCACGGAAAGTTTCATAAGCAGGACTACAAAAATAGGGCGCGTGATCTTTAAAATTGGCGTCTCAACATCCGATAAAGACGCACCTACGCAAAAATTGTTTTGCAATGCATTCTACATGTATCACACAATATTTCAAAGTATTTTCCCTGATTTTTTCATTAAAAAATAAAATCCTCTTACCTTAACTACAGCCCGCTATTTGCTCTTAAACCCTCGACAATTCGCCGTTCGCTGTAACTGATGTACGTTTTATGTTCTTAAATTATGTCCTTTATTAAAAAAAGGAACAAGATATTAAACTAATAAGGCATTTGCTATGATAATTAGACATACAAATTACTAACATAAATGAACAGAAAATATGATAAATAATCCAATAAATGTATAAATAAAAGTAGTACAGATTTACGAAGTTAGAAAAAAGCTTCATTCACTCCTTTTCCCCTGCGGGTCAATCTGCAGTATAGGTACAAATAGTCAGTTAATATAGTATTATCATTGAGTCCACGAATAAATTATTCGTTAATTAAATTCGTTTATTTCGTTATTCGTTAATTTCGCTTTATTCGTTATTAAATTAATTAATAAATTATTATTGCTGGTATTTTATGGAAAAGATGCCTGCTAATACCTCAATACCATTCTGATAGCTTTAGCACCTGGAGTAATTACTATTACTCGTAAACCATTATAATTATGTAGGTGGTACTCGATTTCTAATAAGATTCAAATATTTCACTAAACCTTACACGCTTGATCTCTTTCTGGACACAAAAGTAAAATAAAAAATGTCGCATAGTCAAATTTGCTTCACCCTCGACATTTCACGATCGTCCCACATCATTCAGACAGCTGTAGCGCCCGAAATAATTACCACTCAATTACTCGTAAACCATTCAAGATATAAAGGTGGTACTGAATTTAAAATAAAATTGAAATATTTCACTAAAACTTTCTCGCTTGAAGTTTTTACGGGAAACAAAAATGAAAAAAATTGTCGCATAGTCAAATTCCATTTCACCCTCCATGAATTTTGTGTAATTGGTGATGTTTTTGTAATGAAATAAAAACATTTATGTCAGCATGTCTCTGTTTTAACCATCAGAAGGACTGTTGTGTGTAGATTATTTCTGCACAAATTTAACAGAAATAGGACCAAATGTTAATTAAAGATTGCGAGTTTAATCATAAGATGCCAAACTATCATGATACAGCATTGAGAAGTTGAAACGCAAACGAAGGTGCTGCCAGTGTTTCGGTGGACCGCCGCTCTCCCTATACCCACCATTGCCTGAGCGGCCGAGTCATTACATTTTCTCATTCTATTCATTATGCTCTAAGTAAATAATAAATCCATAACTCAAACGTTTATATCAATATAAGCAGTTTCAGTATAGGACAAAAGTCTTACCTCTCACACATAGGGTGGCGTGCACCAAAACTCATGTCGTTTACTCTGCTGGTAAACCTTACTTCTTTAGTTCTAACTACTTTAGTAAGCTACTCTTTTAGTAATGTACTCTTTTAGTAAGGTGGCGTGCACCAACCAGGAGTAAACTAAACTTTGCGACCTTCAACCTAGAGTAATGTACTAAAGAAGTAAAAATTTATTTACTCCCAGACTAAATGAACTTACTCCACAAGTGGTGGAGAGCACCAACACGGAGTACGTTAATAACGTAGTAAGTTGTGGAGTAAATAAGACCAAAGTTTACTCCTACTCAGGGGGTGGAGTAAAGTTGTTTAGTAAGTGTGTTCTGTGGCATTTGCGTTAGTTATGAGTTACATATCACATTAAATGGATTACGTAGATCGTCCTGAGGATAAGTTATTGAGATGAGGAACGTGGTGTAACAAAAATGAGAGTAGTTAAGGAGAGCAGAGACCCATTTACATTGTACAATGTCCACGAATACAGACAAAGTTTTGAGTTCCATACGAAATGTATTGAAATGTTGCTTGATATGGTGGAACCATTTCGACACAATTCTGACAGGAACTCCGCTCTATCCTGAAAACTACAGTATATTAATCGAACCACACCTAGTAGGGCATTTAATAACGTAAATAATTAAGCTCATAAATCCTTACGTGAAATACCGTATAGTAGAACGCACATTTGGCGTTTGGAAGAAACGTTGTCAGATTCTCACTACATCCATGAGATTTCAGCCAGCCAAATATGGAAATATCATTGCGGAGAGCGGTCCAACTAGGAAGACGTCCACCAAATGTGAGGGGGAGAGTGAGTGGAAGGGAACTTTGCATTGCACGGTACCAAGAGTGCATGTGCGCTCAAATATCTTCCTAGCTGGAGATCCCTTTAGATGCTGCAGTTCTCCATAGCTTTGGGTAGAAAACGACGATGTATTTCAAGCTAATCCTATGAATGCAGATATCGGCGAGGTATAGTATATTCCAATAAGTGAAAGCACCGTTCTTGGAGCTACCCAGATAACACTCCGCCTGCTACTTAACCGTAGGGATTACTGAACAATAGGTGAATCTCATTGTTAAACGATTTATTGTAATTATAATGGGTCATTCTATTATATTACACTTCTGTAGCTTAACTTAAAGCACAACATTGCAAATGACATAATTATAATAATTATAAGAGCTAAAGGTTCAATAGTTGCACCCGCATTGTTATTGTATAATATGTCCTTTCTTCTGACCTAGGTGTAAAAATGGCCAAACATGTCACATCGGAAGAAAATTTGACTGACTCTGGGATTAGCGAACAATGAGAAGGGTACACATTGAAAAACCATTCCTTAAAGACTCTCCAAGTCTCGAATGGTGGAGTGAGACAATGCATTTACGTTTGGGAATAAACTATAGCAGATGCTGCAGGTTTATAGTATACCGCTAACTATTGTAATTAACCCTGTGGACAGGAAAGTGGGAAGCATTATAAACTATAGCCTATAAAATAAAAAATGCCTACATGAGTGCCGAAAGAAAATTTTAAGGAGGAGCACTGAAGGTTGAAGCTGCACAGGATCTTGAGAAGTAGTCACTGAAATTATTTTTAAACACACAACCACCTACATAATTATTATTGGAGTTCATAGCTTGCGAAATTTTGTACCACCATTTCTCAGTTTTAATATTATTATTTTTTATAATGTAATATTTTTAAGTAAATGTTCTGTGCATTTGAAAAAGTACAGAAACATAATGCCTCTTATTAGTTTTGTTGTTATCCTTTTTATCCCCCTCTTTTCCATGATTTTGTGTAATACACCTTATTAATATTGTTAACAGTCAATAAGTATTAATAACTCATTATATTGAGATTTATGATAAACAACTGTAGAATAATTGATTTATCGTTTCTGGGTAAGTATATGTAACTTTAGGCAATATAAATATTTGAATACATTTTAGAACTTTATTATTCTTATGAGATAAATAATTGTAATAATGACAGTGAATCAATGATGAAAACCAACTGGAAATTCCAATTGTTTGCATTATAATACAGAAATAGTTTGCTTAAAAATTGTAATCATAGTACCCTAACGTAGGCTACTAAACTGAAAATATTCTTCTAAAGGAATTGAAATTAGCAATGAATAAAACACTACCAATAGATCTATTTTAAAATATGACGATTTTCATTAGTAATAATTCGTATAACCCAAATTCATATTCATTGTTTCAGCGAACCTTTCCTTTTCATTCTCTGGCACTTTAATACTGGCAATTAAAATGCACGTGTTCTGCTGCGCTGCACTAACGTTTCTGCTCTGGTCTGCGCAGAATTCATCTACTTCTTTAGTAAAAATAGTTTACTACTTTAGTTACAACTAAAGAAGTAACTATCAATTGAGCTCTCCAACACTAACTAAAAGAGTAAGTTACTAAAAGAGTAGCACTAAAGTAGTAAATCTAAGAAGGGAACCTGACGTAACAAAAAGTGGTTTGTCTGTCTCAGTCTTAAGTCATAGGAGTAATCTGCTAGAGTAAGACAGATGTACTGGTTCTTGTTTACTTCAGGTTTCCGTCTTAGATTTACTATTTTAGTTTGGTTTACTCCTGGATGGTGCATACCACCCATAGTATTGCCAGTTCGGAGTTACGCTGGGGGAGATAAAACATACAGTGGACATCAATGGGTTAAGACCTGGCGTGGAGTGGATATAGGTATTAGTTTACTTGGTTCAGAACAATATCGCGAAGCCTGTTAGAGATACAGATAAGATTATTTTAAATTCCAGAAGGGAAAAATTGTATTTTTCCCCTGTATCATAACGTACCGTTGCAAGTTTTGTCAAATTGGAGAAAGTGTAACCTTCCTACGGTTGAAAGACGAAATATGAAAACTGTAATACCTTATAATCAAGTGCTTTCAAAACATAAATCATTACCAACTATGATTCCATGTTTGCCGTAGAATCCTGTTTACTAAAGGTGAAATTCATATTCTAGCCCACTTGTCAAACTCGGTATCCCACGATTGTTTATCTAATTACTAATATAAAGTTTGTTTAGTTCAGCTAAAAGTACGGACATTATTGAAAGAATCCCAGAACCTTCTTTAATAAATAATGAACTGTGGTGATCCTTTCTAGCTTTATTGTATTTTCGATCACCAGACACTTCTAGCGACGATAAGATAATTATTTCGAAAGTAAGTAACTTTTCGCTTTGAATCACGGAAAATCCTTTAACATTCATAGTGAAAACCTAAAAAAAACGGATTATTTATAAACTAATATTTGCGAGAGTTCAGTGCTTTTTATCTACGCTAAAGAACATAAAACATATTTTCTATGAACTTGCACTAAAAAACTGGGTTTAAGGAAATACGATTTATTTGATACAAGTAATTAGACCATGGGCTACCAATTGCAAACCCTCCCCCCCCCGTGGCATTTTCTGACACACATATTTTCTTGTTGGTATTGTCGTCTAGTTTAAGATTTTACTTGTTTGCCCCTTATCAATTACAGCATTTACCCGGAAACCCCGGAAAACTACGGAAATCCGGAGAAAATGAGTTTGTTTAAATTTTTTATTGTTTTTTGCTCCCAATATTCCCAGGGAATTTCTGACTCACACATTTTTGTTCGTATTCCCATCTAGTTTAAGGTTTCAGTGGTTTTCCCCTTACAAATTACAACATATCACCGGAAAACCCGGAAAACCACGTATATACGGAGAAAATAACTATGTTTTATTTTTTAAATCTTTGTTCTTTGCTCCTAATATTCAAAGGGAATTTCTGACTCATATGTGTTTTGGTTGGCATTACCATCTAGATTAAAATTTCAGTTGTTTGCTCCTTATCAATTACAGCATATCCCCGGAAAACACCAAAAACCACGGAAATCCGGAAAAATTAATTTCGTTTAAATTTTTGAAATTCTTTGTTCTTTGCTCCTGGTATTCAAAGGGAATTGGTGAATCATATGTTTTTTGTGTTTGTATTGCCATCTAGATTAATTTGTCAGTTGTTTGCCCCTTACTAATTACAGCATATCCCCGGAAAGCCCGAAAAACCACCTATATAAGGACTAAATGACTATGTTTTCTTTTTAAAACTTTGTTCTTTGCTCCTAATATTCGATGATAATTTCTGACTTATATGTTTTTTGTTGGCATTACCATCTAGATTAAGGTTTCAGTTGTTTGCCCCTTATGAATTATAGTATATATCCAGAAAACTCCGAAAACCACGGAAATCCGGAGAAATTGACTTTTTAAACATCTCTTTAAAATCTTTGTTCTTTGCTCCTAATATTCCCAGGGAATTTCTGACTCATGTGTTTTTTGTTGGTATTGCCATTTAGTTTAAGGTTTCAGTTGTTTTCCCGTTATCAATTGCAGAAAATCCACGTAAACCCTGAAAACCACGGAAATCCGGAGAAAATTACTTTGTTTTTATTTTTTTAAATCTTAGTTCTTTGCTCCTAATATTCAAAAGGAATTTGTGACTCATATGCTTTTGTGTTGGTAATGTCATCTAAATTAAGGTTTCAGTTGTTTTCCCCTTATCAATTACAGCATATCTCCGGAAATCTCCGAAAACCACGAGAATCCGGAGAAAATTTGTTTTTTTTAATTCTCTAAAAATATTTGTTCTTTGATATTAATAATCCCAGGGAATTTCCGAATCACATACCTTTTGTTCCTATTGCCATATAGTTTAAGGTTTCAGTTGTTTTCCCCTTACCAATTACAGCATGACAAATAATATTGGATAAAATCCTGTTTCTGAAGGGATGAAAGCGATTGAAAACCTGACAGCAAACCTTTCATATTCTAATTAGACATCTGTGAATGATAATTTATCTTGCCAAACCTTCCACAGTCACTATCAAACTTTCTTGACTGAAGTTATAGAAGGGACATTGGGTAAAACAGCACAATTTTGGATTGGTAATATCGACAAAGTGTCTTTGATTTTGAGATTTCAGCGAGCAACTAAAGAAAACAACTTTGACTTACACTTGGCATGTTTAGAAGATATGATTAACCCTTTCTTTGCATGTGACCAACACAATTATGGCAGATATCTCGTAGTCCACATACTCACCCTTTTGAACCTGCAAAGGACACACCTGAAGCAGAATTACTTCGCAATAACGGTTTCAGTGACTGTAGATCACCAGTTCCGAGTTCTAGAAATTCCGTGGATTTCCGTGGTTTTCCGGGTTTTACGGGGATATGTTGTAATTGTTAACGGGCAAACAACTGAAACCTTAATCTAGATGACAATGCCAACAAAAAATATTCAAGTAAGAAATTCCCTGTTTGTATTAGCATCAAAGAACAAAGATTTTAATAAATTAAAACGAACTCATTTTCTGCGGAATATCGTTATTTTCGGAGTTTTCCGGGGATATGCTGTAATTGATAAGGGGCAAACAACATAAAACCTTAATCTAGATGGCAATACCAATATAAAAACATATGAGTCACCAATTCCCTTTGAATACTAGGAGCAAAGAACTAAGATTTAAAAAACTAAAACAAAGTAATTTTCTCCGTATTTCCGTGATTTTCGGAGTTTTCCGGGGATATGCTGTGATTGATAATGAGCAAACAACTGAGACCTTAATTTAGATGGAAATACCAATACAAAAACATATGAGTCACCAGTTCCCTTTTAATACTAGGAGCAAAGAACTAAGATTTAAAAAATTAAAACAAAGTAATTTTCTCCGGATTTCCGTGGTTTTCGGAGTTTTCCGGGGGTATGCTGTAATTGATAATGGGCAAACAACTGAGACCTTAATCTAGATGGAAATACCAATACAAAAACATATGAGTCACCAGTTCCCTTTGAATACTAGTAGGAAAGAACTACGATTTAAAAAATTAAAACAAGGTAATTTTCTCCGGATTTCCTTGGTTTTCGGAGTTTTTCGGGGATATGCTGTAATTGATAATGGGCAAACAACTGAGACCTTAATCTAGATGGCAATACCAACAAGAAAACATATGAGTCAGAAATTCCCTTTGAATATTAGAAGCAAATAACAAAGAATTAAGAAATAAAACACTGTCATTTTCTCCGTATATAAGTGGTATTCCGGGTTTTCCGGGGATATGTTGTAATTGGTAAGAGGCAAACAACTGAAACCTTAAATTAGATGGCAATACCAACAAAAAATACGCGAGTCAAAAATTCCCTGGGCATATTAGAAGCAAAGAACAAAGACAAATTAAAACAAAGTCATTTCTCCGGATTTCCATTGTTTTCCGGGGATATGCTGTAATTGATAAAGGGCAAACAACTAAAAACTTAATCTAGACGGCAATACCAACAAAAAAATATGATATTCAGAAATTCCCTGGGCATATTAGGAGCAAAGAACAAAGAAACATTAAAACAAAGTAGTTTTCTCCGGATTTCCGTAGTTTTCCGGGGTTTCCGGGTAAATGCTGTAATTGATAAGTGGCAAACAACTAAAAACTGAAACTAGATGGCAATACCAACAAAAAAATATGTGAGTCGGAAAATCCCACGGGGGGGGGGATGGGGGGGTATACAGTAGCCCACGCTCTAAATTGGTTACAGACTTCATACTACTCAGAATTCCTGAAAATCTTAACGAAAGTTCTCTTCCCTGCTTTTTGTTTTTGTTTTCTAATTCCATCACAACACATTTAACTTGAAAAGATTTTGAACATATAACATTAATTCACGAAGTTTGCAAATATCTCGAACATTGCTTCCCATTGGCTATTGTGTTGAATTTATAGCCTTCGTTGGCCTTTTTTTCGTTATGCAAAGTCACAGTGTCCGTAAGGCAGGTCTTTTTAACGTCACTTTTAAAAATTGTAATTAGATTAGACCTAGTACTATTCTTCAGAGAAATTCTATGAAAACAATTTTTACTGAAGAAAAAGTGGATTACACCTCGTTGTGTTCAACCATAGAATGTTTTTTTCGGATCATTAACATCAAGTCCTAATTTTCGTTGTTCATTTTGGGACGCTGAATTAATTATCTTATATGAGTGGTGGTTACGAGCTTGTTTCAACCATTTAAAATTAATAATTATTAGCAACACTGAATGTAAGGACACTAAAAACTGACGAAAGCGAAGAAGAATTGGAACACGCACTACAATCAATCACATTTGACGTTTTAGGCCTATGTGAAGTAAGAAAAATGGGGGAAGCCATCATTGAAAAGGAACATGGGGACCTATTCCACTACTGGGTTTTATATCTTTTTTTTATTATTCCCGGCCAAAAGGGGTTAGGATTCATAATAAAAAAAAAAAAATAAAACCCATGGTACAATAAGTAACTAGAATTTCGAAAGAATTGCAGTCTTAAAACTAATTATACAACAACTTAGAAATGGCATTAAATGAACATAAATCACAGAGGAACTTCATAATTGGCGATCTTAACAGCAAAGTGGGAACGCGCAGTCATGATGAAGAATTACCGGTCAGGCCACATGGCTTCGGGATTAGAGAGGAGACAGGCTGGTTCAATTTACACAAGAACATATACTAAGAATAGCTAACAACTTCTTTCGCAAATCACCACATATGCGACAGAATAGAAGATGTAAGAGATATCCAAGTAGTGAACAATTTAAAATTTAGTACAGATCACAGGATGGTAAAGGCAAAAGTGTCAGTGAAAAAGAGAAAATCATTTAAGGCGAAACCACATGGTCAGAACATAAAAAACCTTGATATAAAGAAGCTACACCATATACTACAGGAGCAAGTACAACATACCAATATCAATTCAGAAACAGGAGCTCAGGGACTATATAATGCACTAGAACATTACATAAAGCAAGCAAGCAAAGAGGCGTATAAGGAGAACAGTAGTGACAGAAACAGCAACAAACTAAGCCTGGACACCATAAACCTAATTGAACGCAGATCGAAGCTACAGCAAACCCGGGACAGCTGAGATCACAACAGGGCGGAGTTTGCTGAACTGGATAAGCTAACCAATAGGGAAATAAGAAAGGACCTCCGCAATTACCGCTCAGCAAAAACAAAGCAAATCCTTGAGTCGAGAAAATCAGTAAGGGAAAGCCAAGAAAAATCTGAACAAAGGAAATCAATGGATGCTAGGAACAAAAAGCCCAACGGGAAAAATAATGACATCGAGAAGGGACATACTTAATACAGTTACAGACTTTTATAAACTTCTTTATACAACCTCCATTCCCAACCAAGCGAGGAACCAAACACCCGACCCGACAACCACACAACCCCCACCGATCATACCCAGCGAAGTCAGAACTGCCATTGCCGAACTAAAGAATGGGAAAACGCCAGGAAAGGATGGAATACACAACGAAGTACTAAAACTAGCTGAAAGTCATCTAACGCCAATAATCTTGCAAAGTCTTCAACAAAATCCTAGAAACAGAGGATATCCCAGAACAATGGAACACAAGCACAATAGTTCTTCTACACAAAAAAGGTAGTAGAGACGACATAACTAACTACAGGCCCATAAGTTTGATGTCAAACATGTACAAGCTTTTCACTAAATTTCTAACAAGAAGAATGACGAAGATTCTGGATGAGAACCAACCACCAGAACAAGCTGGATTTCGCAGAGGATTTAGCACAATAGACCACTTACAGACCATTAATCAGCTTATAGAAGAAGCAGAGGAATTCCACCTGACTTTGTACCTTGCCTTTGTAGACTACAGGAAGGCTTTTGATTAAGTTGAGCACTCAAGTATAATACAGGCACTGGCAGCTCAAGGCATAGATACGAAGTACGTCCGAATCCTGCATAAAATCTACAGACAGAGTTGGGCTAAGGTGAGAACAGAAATAGAAGGTTCAGCGTTCCGTGTAGAAAGGGGAGTTCGCCAAGGTGATCCAATCTCTCCCAAACTATTTACATGTGTAATGGAAGATATATTTCGGAAAATGAAGTACAACAGAAACTCTGGAATAAACCTCGATGGATGTAGACTGACAAATCTAAGATTTGGGGACGATGTTGTTCTATTCGCTAAATCGCCCGGGGAGCTGCAAACAATGTTAGACCAGCTATGTGAACACAGCAAAACTGCAGGACTCTCACTGAACAAATTAAAAACGCAGTTAATGTCTAACGGACCAGCAGCGCCAATATCAATACATGGAACACCCCTCACATACGTAAGCGAGTATACATACCTGGGGCCACAAACCTCCTATCAGGATAAAATGGAGAAGGAAATACAAAGGAGGATCTCTCTTACCTGGAAAGCATTTTGGGGTCTTAAGTTCATACTCTTAGACAAAACACTAAGCAGACGAATTAAATTCCACGCGCTAGAAACCTGTGTCTACCCTTTATTACTCTATGGGTGTCAGACACGGTCACTAACAGCAAGACTGACGAACAAAATACAGATATGCCAAAGAAAGATGCAACGTAAAGTCTTGGGGGTATCACTGAAGGATAGAATCCCAAACAAAACATTATTCCAGCTAGCACAGGTAAAAGACGTGTCAATATTAGCCACAAGACTGAAATGGAAATGGGGAGGCCACGTGGCGAGACTACAGGACAACAGATGAACTTATAAGGCCACCATGTGGGACCCCCATGTAGGACAACGACTACCAGGAAGGCCGAAACTGAGATGGACAGACCTCTTCAAAGAGCAAGCAGGGAAGCAGTGGTCACGAGTAGCGAGAGGAAGAAACGTCTGGAAATCCCTAGAGGCACATCTATATAGTGACCAGATTGTGGAAACCTAGTGTAAATGTGTAACAGTGTTCCTATCCAAGAGTGACTAAATAGTATACCACAACACAATCAGTAAAAAGGTGTCATTGTGTATGAACAACACCTAACGTGGAGTAGCTCACCACGTTAGTGTAAATCAGATTTCCCCATTCGATAGGAGGCCTTTGCCTCACGGGACATTATGGCTATTTTCATTCATTCATTCACCTTGCCCCTAATGACTAACGGAACCGCGCAACATCACAGGTAGACAGTGGTATTAGAGGGACACATCATAATTCACTAATATCCCCTATCGAAATTGTGGTTTTTCAGATACTTTCGATACTTTTCGGTCAAATAGCTCCTCAATTGGTTCACAGAGTTGGTGTATCCCATTTCAGTTCTCGCGATTTGTAGTCTGCATCCCGGATATTTAAAAATTCATATGCTAAAGCATATTTTTACTCCTGACTCCTTTAATTAACCAACATCCCATGGGGAGACAGGATCTGCTTGTCCGAATGTTGGATCTTCTATCTCGTCTTCAGAACTTAGCTCTTCAGTTACCCTCACGAGGCTGAATTCACACCGTTTCAGAAATCCCTACTTCAGAAAAATCGGAGGAGGTACCAGGTCTCGAACTTGGTTCTGCGGATTCGAAATCAGCAACCTTAACCACTAGACTTTAATAATAATAATAATCTTTATTGTTCATTGAGGTTCTACATCGTAGAGTTCCTATTGAACATTGTCATAAATTTTCAAACAAAATGCTTCGCTTCAGGGAAGTTACAATTATAGTTGTTTGGAAAGATTAAGTTCAAGTCGATCCCTTGTTCTAACAAGAAAAATGTATGTCAAGTTTATCTATTAAAAACTATTAACAGGGTTAAAAATAAAAAAAATATGTTATTGAAGTATGAAGTTATTTGGATTAAATTCATTCAAGGAATAATATGCATTAGTTACTAGTACATGTCGTATAGTTCTACAGAACTTGATTTCGGACAAATTCTTCACCTCATGGGGAAGCTTATTGAATATTTTGATTCCCATAGCAATGGGACTCATTGCTGTTATTTGAAGATTGTGTCTAGTTATTGCTATATTATTTGCTGTTCTTGTCTCATGGTCATGAATATCTTTATTTTTGTTGATATTTGGTTCATTTGTTTTTATCAGTTTAAGTAACTCATATAAGTACATACCAGTCATAGTGAGGATATTATTGTTTTTAAAGATATTTCTGCATGAATGCTTTCTACTTAATTTAAATATAATTCGAAGGGCTCTTTTTTGTAATTTGAATATGTTTTCGCTTTCACTTGAATTCCCCCCAAAAATTATTCCATAATTTAGATGTGAGTAGAAAATTCCGTAGTATATATTAATTAATGCTTTAAATGATACTAGGTCTCTAATATTTCTTAACAGGTAGATGGTAGAGCTTAGTTTTTTACTTAAATGTATGCAATGATCTTTCCAGTTTAGATGAGTGTCAATATGGATAGGAGCGAACGTCTTTTGATTTTTGTGTGTGCAAATAATGTACTTCCGGAAACTCAGTATGCTGAAAGTGCAGCTTAAATGATGGTTGAGATGACACTTTCATGTTTTTCCTTTGCGGTTTTGCACAGTTTAGGAAACTGCTGTGCTGTTAAGTACAGTTATTAAAGCCATAAATATATCATTTAAAGATCATTACACAGTTATGCAGTTTCGTATTTAGAGTTACCACAGTAGAATAGTAGTCTAGGTCGTTAGGCTATTCCACAGCATACCGATAAAACTGATCATAAACATCACAAGCAACAGTAAACAAAGAACCTATAAAGTTGTCTGGTCATGAAGAAGCTTTATGATGATCCAATTGGCTGTGATGTCCATTATCGGTTGTGGTGGCATTACTTAATTAAATTTGAACTCTCGTCAACAAGCCACAAATTTAATAGCTCCGTACGTGTAAACAACGTGATGATGTTTTGTTACTCTATTTATACCTGGGTAATCAAAATTATATTACCTCTTGCTTGATTATGTACTTTGCGGTGGTTGAAAGTCTCTTATCATTAGCATCCCAAGATCTCAGAGGATAGTGTAATTTTAATTACATAAGGGTGGGCTGTAGTGATATGGGACACTTCAAACGGAATACATTTGGTAAACGTGGCTCATCACAAGAGGAGTATTACATGGGATGAGGATTTGCATTTCCTGCCAGATCATTTACATTGTAACATATTCATAACTTTTATACCAGGTTATAAATACCCAGAGGAAAGAGACAAAGAAAAATGAGAATGTATTTAAAATGCAGCAGGAGGTTATATGAACCTTGATGATCACCCATAGTTTCGCGTAACGAACAAGTATCACCATTTTTATCACATACGAATGAATTATACACTGCAAGAGAGCTCATGTTTGAAAGATATATTCCTGGTTGAAGTAATATAACTGTGCAGTTTAAAAGGGGACATTGAAATAAATTATAGAACCTTTTTTTCGATTTGTAATTAAGTTCGTGATTAATGAGATAATCATTTTAATAGTCCCCGTAGATTGGCCCCAGAGCACTGCTAGATCTCATTCCTGTTGAAATTACCTGTGTATCACTACAGGACAAAGACACCTAAAAGTTGCTACTTTGCGTGGAGTATGTGGTCCACGTATTATTCCTAACCGTTATAATAAGGTTGTTTTTGTTATGTCTTTACCAAGAAGAAGGTTTCTGAGGCTCTTAAATACAGTAGATGTTTCATAACATTTACTGAAATATGATTTATTATTCTTGTTAATTAATTAATTTAAAAGGGCTGTTATGAGTTTTTAAAGTCACATAAAAATCACAATAATAAATATTATAATAATGTTAAAGGAAATGTTGCAGTTTTTGGAATGAAAAAGTGTGTAAATAGAAGTACCATGAAAAAATCACATGATAGCTGGTAATACCACCGTTGCTGCTGATCAAAATAAATACCTCATATGTTATGCAACAATCGAAAATCAAATTTAAAATGCATTTTTAATGTAAATCAGAACCTCTCAGCACAACGATATTTAGTCACTTTTATTACTTTACTGGACATAATAAAGCTTCATATTTTAAATAAAATCAGGTAAACTGATATGCCAAAGTGCCAGAATGTTTTTGTTTAATCAGTAAAAAGTTAATAGCAATTATGATATGTAGAGATTAAGTTAAATTTGTTATCGATTTCCGAGTTAAGCTGCAGATCGATTCATTAAGCAGGACTTACGGAAGAACAAAGGTCTAAAGTTTGATACTTAACCTTAATTCAAACTCGTATACACTGATATAGGACATTCTTAAAATATCGCAACATTTCACAAAATACACTTGCGAAGAACTCCACTTAATGTATATAGGCTTAATTATTTCAGAGTAATACATCTTCTGCATATAACAGTATTCAACTTGATCAACGAAATAAATATCTGACTAGTTTGATAATCAAATGCGAAGGGATGTGTCATGGCTAACTATTTCAAATTCCGAAGCCATATATGAACATTGTAAAACGATATGTTGTCAGGATAACAGATTTGCATTTGTTAAATCCTTTATACAGTAATATATTACCATAAAAGGCACTAAACTGGGCTTTATTCCGGTACCGGCCAACCGATTTGGTCGAATATCAACAGACGTCTTTCCATGAACATTGTAAATGCGAATACTAAGTTTCATAAAAATCTAATAAAGCTTATTTGAGATATCGCGCCTTTAAAATAGACACTAAATTGGGTTTTACTCCGGTACCGGTGAACCGATTAAGTCTAAGTTCAACAGGTTACTTTCCATGGATGTCGTAAATGCGTATACCAAGTTACATGAAAATCCGATAAAGGGTATTTGAGTTATGGGGCCTTTCTAATATAATACTATTAAAATAGGCACTAAATTGGACATTACTCCAGTACCGGTGAACCTATTTGGTTCAATATCAATAGGGTTTTTTCCATGGACGTTATAGAAGCGTATACCAAGTTTAATGAAAATCTGATAAACCGTATTTGAGTTATGGCGCGTACAGACACACGGACTGACAGACATTTTCTCGTCCCCCACACAATCTCATAAAATACCATACTGACCGCCTTTTTTACTACTACCCAGTGCATGGTCCAAGGTTTCTGGATTATTACCACCTGCATACCGGCAGGTTGACGTATTTTGTCTCCTTCCAAGTACAGACCTCACCGCTGAGATATTACAAGACATCTTGATTGCATTAGTCCATTGAGAACAAGACAGACCTTTCCTATTGGTTACCCATGAGTTAGTATTGGGATTTTCACTATAGACTGAAACGCCTTTACCTTTGTGAGGGAGTCAACACCATTTTTCGAAAGTTCTTTTTCTCAATTCATTTCTCAACCATCGGCCTGTTTTGGTTAGTGTTGTTTCGTCACACAGGATATTTAAATATGACAGCATGTCTTCCTTTTCTTGATCTAAATTTCTACAAAACGGAAAGTGTTCATCATGTATTTTACTCAGACGTTGAGCGATATTGAACTGTTGAATACGGGCTTCCCATGAAGCATTCATGAGATCCAGTCCCCTGAATTTTCTAGGAGAATAAATCTTGTCATTTGGACAATCATTTGAAAAACTAATAATCTCTTTTAAGGTTGATCGTAAGACTTTGTCAACATCTTCTAAAAACTTAGTTGGAATTTTATTTAATGGAGTACTTTGGATAGGATATACTATACATGGCCAAATGTACTGATTAATTATGTTTACTTCTTGGTATGGATTGAGAAGATTTGAATTCGACAGATATGATAAACTATCTTCCAAATCTTTAATTATTTTATTCTGATCGAAAACAATTTCAACACGAAATGTAACTATGTTATGCTATGGTTTCATAACTTTTTAAACAATTTAGGTTGGCAGTTCCCAATTTAATAGTTGAATCATGACTATACTATTTTCACTTTAAGTTCAAAGTAGATGTAAACAAACTCTAAAGTACCACTCCGCCGAGCATGTGACAATACCACGTGGAGATTTACCCGCCACGGAAAGAAAAGGAATGAGGATTTGTGTATATTCCAGTGTTCTCAATAGTACTTTTAAAATATTTTTTATGACATGCACCATTGTTGAAAAATGTTATATTTATTTTGAAAAGATCGATACATCTGTACAAAATTAGGCTTAATATTAGTATTTAAGAAAGTCATAGACAGTTAACAAGAAGATATTAACGAGTATAAAAAATTACTCTCATTTTGCAATGTTGGCTGCCCACTTCAGAGGCGTTTTCTTTTTGAATTCATTAATTTCTGTTTGTAACCGCCCCAATCCTATCAGAGCTAAAAGTTACATGTAACTTTTGACGAAATTTTTGTCTTGTTATAGCACACGACTTTCTTGTCCTCACGTACGTGTTGTATAACCGATATAAATAAATAAATGAACGCACATTCAGCAGGTTATTGGGATGGGGCTGTGGCAAGTTCATTCCAAGATGGCGTCCTTGAGCATTCACACAGCCGTCGTAAACGCCTACAATTTACATCTGTTGTAACGGTTTAATTAGTTCACTTAGTTGTTATGCGTCAGGAAAATCTGATCAAATTAATTTTGTTTCATACACAGATCTGCTTCAGAAACGTGTTTTTAAATTTCTCTGCACGAAAATAGCTACAAAAATGTACGGTTTGAACCGAACTATTTTATTAAGAGCAAGAGTATGCATACAAAGCAGCAAAAGTTACAGTTCGTCCACTAGCCAATCAGGCGCTCCCTTGTCACGTGGCTTTGTTTACATCTACTTTGTTCTTAAAGTGAAATTAGTATAAGTTTATAATTTTTAGTATTAATAATTTTACATTGAGTAGAATTGAGGCTGAATCCAATTTCAGTCAAATGGCTGAAACTAGAACTAGAACTATATCATCTGCAAATGCCAATGCTGATACATTTTTAGCAGACTGGTTTATATTGAAGCCGTAGCTTTGTTCAATTTCGTGATCTGTTAAATTTTAATGGGTTCATCCATGGCTAAGATGCGGGAGAAATAGGTGATCCTTGTGCAACTCCTTTTCTTAGTTCTATGTACGATGTTTTGTTTTTATTACATTACATTTGAATGTGATTTTCTTGAATTAGATCAACAATTAACTCTCTTTAGTTATTTGGCATGCTAATTTGCATTAAACACCTTTTAAGTGATCATGTCCCACATTTTTCAAGGCATTTGTAATATCAAGGAATATTACACTACAATCTTTCTGATTTATTTTGGCATCCTCAAGGCAACCATTAATGGTAAATGTATTTAAGTGAATACCAGGAATGGAGATAAATCCTCTATGATGTGCTGAAAACTCTAAATATGATCGTAATCTCATGCCAATTGCTTTTTCAATTGCACGTCGCATCACCGAAAAAATTGAAATAGGTCCAATTGGATAATTGCTCAGCATCACCGCCTTTAAATATTAGAATCGTCCTAGCCCTTTTAAATATTTCTGGGCATTTATTAAGGCGTAGCATTTCATTGGCTGTTAAACACAATAATTTGTTTGTATGTAGCTCTTTTAATGCCCTAGTAAGAACATTGTCTGGGCCAGGTGAAGTGTCAACTTTTATTCTTTTGATAGCAGAATTTATTTATTCGAGAGTTATTTCTACATCCTCTTCAGAAATCGGATCAACCTCTCGCATGTTAGTCAAATTATTAGCCTCTCCAAATAGATTTTGATAGTATTGAGTAATTGTGGAACTTGAGACTTTACACTGAGGAGAATTATGTTCAGTCATTACTTGTCTCACAACTTTCCGACGTTGATTATAATACAAGTATTGAGTAACCTCATATTGACATTTTTCCTTGTCTTTTCCTTTTGGTTATCCTGGCTGGGTTATTACTTGTGGAATATGAATTACTGCGATTGCCTTGTCTGTTCTTTCTCATCTTATCTTATATCACCGTAATAATGAACTGCAGAATGCTTTGGTCCTGGAAGTGAATGAAAAGCGTGAGGCAAGAACACTGAAATCTCCACACATACAGCTTGAAGCAGGTCAAGGTTAGGATTTATTATAAGTTCTTCTAATGCACTTTCAAATTGCTTGATTACTTTGAAATTTTCATTAGGTAAAGCACTATCTGCTGTTAAAATATCGTTATTCACATTCTTATTGAGACTCTTTGCTACTATTAATTGTAGTACTATTAGTATCTTGTGATTCATTGCTGGAATTTCCGATTTGTTGAGAATTTCCATTCTTTTCATGTTTAGATACTATTTTTTTTGCGATATACTTCTGGATGGACTTTACTTATGTGTATATTTTTAGATTTAAACTCTTTTCCACAATGCGGACAAGATTTGGTATCTTCATATGACTGTGAATCCATGTTTAGATGTCAAATATAAAGGGTTGAATAGTCAACTCTGCTTGCAAGATAGAACTGCTATAACTATGTTCATTATACAGAAATCTTTGTCAGTGAAAGGAAATAGCCTATTCTTTTTAGATCAGAAAACTGTGCCAGCTTTCTTGACAAACAGGAAAGGAAAAGTTTATTCCTTATTATTTTCTCTAGTGGTACGAAAAAATGAGAACAGTTTGGATAATACTTGTTGTAAAACACGGTTAAAGTTTAGGAACGAGATGTTTTCCTCTAAAAATTTAATGTTTAATTTTTTGTTTGTTTGTATTGTAGAAACAAGCTTTTCTTAATCTCCATAATTATATTACTTTCACTCTGTCGGTTTCAATCAGTACTTGTTTGGAAGTTATTTTAAGAATTTAACAATTTAAGAATTTCAAGAATTTTAATGGAATTTATGAAAGTTGCTATAAATAAAGTCCTTTATTTAACCAATGGTCATATTGTGCGACAAATTAAATAACAAGCACGTGAATATTCGAGTTAGCCATCGACCATACCTTTGGCTCTACTTACTCTCCTTCTCTCTACCCGTACCAACAGACCGACCGATCGACGATCGAATATTCCCGACTGCGAGACTTCGTATATTTTCGTTGGCACGTGGCCGGCTTGCGGGATGCTAGGATGGCTAAGCGAGGAAAAGAGGATGCTGCGTCAACCTCCCATCTGCTTGTGTTTTTGCGCATCTTGTTTCTTAACTTGTCTCGCTGTAGAATGATGAATAGAGTTCTGGTGGAATGATATATGGCAGGGGAAGTAGGATCACCGGGAGAAAACCTGCCCGACCCATTTTGTCAACCACAAATTCCACATGGATCTACCGAGATTCGATCCCGGGTTCCAGCGGTGGAAGGCGAGTCTAACCACTCAGTCATGGGGGGGCCTGTGAAAGTTGCTATTCGTAAATGTATACCGCTCTTCTCGTATAGCCTCTATCAATCTCGGCTTTATCACCCAAACACTAGAACAAGTTAATTTAACTTCTTCCTTGAAGAACCTCACTATGGGTTCATTGTCTAGGGTAAACATGCTGCTTACGGTAGCTGAACTAGTGCTGATTTCATATGAGTGTGTCTGCCTTTTCCCAAAACACAATGGTTCACGTGAAACATACTTAATGTATGTGCATGATTTAGTACAAAAGTGTTGACAATATTATTTGAGATTTCCTTTAGCAATATATAGCCATAGATATTTTTCTTTTTGGTACTTATTTATTTTCATAAGGCTAATCAATTCTCAATAGTTTCGTATTATCACTGTATACCTATGTATACATATTTTATCTAGTCGAAATACATGAGAATATTGTAGGAGAAAAATTCCTCCGGCACTGGGACTTGAACCCAGGACCTTCGGCTATTCGCGCCAATGCTCTACCAACTGAGCTAAGCCGGAGCTCAATTCACAGCACCAGATAGAACATCTCTCCTATGACTAATTGCCCGAATGGTCTACCTCACAGACAGACAAGTTATGTCATATGCAGTACTGTGAGGCACACTAAGTAGTGATTTTTGTGACCGGGCTCCCGGCCGCCTTTACCCCGGCATTGATCCTGGTACTCATTTCTGTTAGGGGCTGAGTCGGCCCCAGGTCCATAGTGCCATTAGAAGGATTAGGCCAATAGAAAAATCCCAACCACCCCGCGATCTTCTCAACTACTTCACCATGGCGAACCACTCTTTAGGCCTATATAGATACGCCCATAAAAAAAAAAAAAACTTTTCCAATCTCTTTAATTAATTAGCTCAATATATTCTTTTTCAATTATCACTCATTTCATTTTTCTGTACTGCTAACACAAAAACAATAAGTTTTGATGTGAAATATATATAAAAATAAGTAAGTCGTTTCCTATTACAGACCTTGGATGGGTTCTTGAGACTTCCAGATTGTTTTAACAATCGAAACATGGAGGTGGTAAGATTGTCAGCCTCATGCACCGACCGGCTTTACTGCCAGGATTGCTCCTGTTACTCTTTTTTCAGAGGCTGAGTCTACCCGAGAGCTAAAATGCTACCAGAAGGAAAAGGCCAGTTGAGTAATTTTAATAACCGGCTATCACCAGGGATTGAACTCGCGAACCTCCTGTTTTAGCATAATGCGTCAACTAATCTCGCTACGGCATATTCTCAGTGGAAGCATAAAATAACTAATTAGAATCTTGCGTAGTGAAATATTTTAGGATTATCGAAACCCTTCATTAATTTGTACGGAAATAATGACATTCTTCTCATAAAGCAAATCAATCAGTCAGAAAAATAATATCGAGACAAAATTGCATGGAGTTTTCAGATTAAATACCTGCTGGATGACAGCAATATAGACAGTATTTTCACATCACGATGTAAAACATTGCGGATAATTGTGTTCGCTGTCAAACAATGTAAACCCTTAATCATCAGCTCCCGCACTGCAGAGAGGATTTGGATTCAAAAGCTTTCTCTAGGGACAATACAGCTTCGAAAATATTTGAACGCTTATGAAATTATGATCAAGGAAGAGAAACCACAATTTCCTGCATGATTTGAAGTTAACAACTTCAGAGTACAGCAACTTCCTATGTATCAAGAATTAACGGCTTCATCCGAATTCAATGTCTATTGGCATTACATGAAGTAGCTTATTACTTTTATAAACCCGTTTCATGGGTAGACTAATTGCAGAGTACTACTGATAAATTACAGAATGTGAATTATGTAGGCAGTAGGCTAAACTGGAAGAAACTGAACTATTTCATAAATTGCCATATTCACCATCTAATAAAATCAGGTAAACTGATATAACAAAGTGCCAGTATGTTTTTGTTGAATCAATTATAATTGCAATTATGATATGCAGAAAATAAATTTTTCTAATCAGATTAAAATCGACCAGCGTCAGCAGAACTACAGATTTGTGATGCCTTGACAATCGCGCACTCGCATAAAAATAAAAAATAAAATAACAAAAATCCATGTCAAATCGGCCGGCTCAGGGGACCTCCAGAATACGAGTCCAAGGCGTTACCATTTGGCCAACTCAGTCAGTTTGACGGTGTCGTTTGATAAGCAAAGTGAAGGAATAGTGTTAACTGTCAAATTATACCGGTAGACAAAAATTTAATAAAAATGTGACATTTAATTAGTCGTTACTCTGGTACCGGTCAACCGATTATGTCCAAACTTAATAGACTTCTTGCCATAGACGTTATAAATGCGTATACCAAGTTCCATGAAAATCCGATGAAGCATATTTGAGTTATGGGGCCTGTTTTATATAATACCATAAAAATGCACTAAATTGGGCATTATTCCGGTACCGGCCAACCGATTGGGTCCAATATCAACAGATGTCTTTCCATGGACATTATAAATGTGTATATTAAGTTTCATGAAAATCCGATAAAGCGTATTTGAGTTATGGCGCTTTTAAATAAAAACACTAAATTGGGTTTGACGCCGGTACCGGTGAACCGATTTGGTTCAATAACAATAGGGTTTTTTCCACGGACATTATAAATGCGTATACCAAGTTTCATGAAAATCCGATAAAGCGTATTTGAGTTATGGCGCGTACAGACACACAGACAGATGAACGGACGGACAGACATTTTTTGTCCCCCTCACGCAATCTCATAAAGTACCATACTGGCACTTAATAAAGATCTAGAGCAGCTATGGGGAGAATATCCTTGTGGTGTCTCTTTATATTTTCCTTCTTGCGTAATTTTAGGGCGGAGTTTCAACCTATCCATTATACACCAGGGCCTTATGCATGTATGTTGGTATACATGTTGGTATACTATGTATGTTGGTATAGGATCTTATTTCCACTGTAGGATATATTGGATAATTTCTGCCTTCGTTATTAGGAATGAAATTTGACAATAGCACCCACACATTCGAGTTGAAGTTGCATAGAATCAGGCTGGTTTCACAAATAACTCATTAATCTAGCTATGAACTCAACCTCTTAACGCTCTGGAATTTTAGCGAATTCTGAAATAGCGACCTGTGGAATATAATTTCATATCATAAATCGGTACTATTGTAAACTTAATTAATTCCACAGTAATTAAGTAGAGAAGTGGACACTGTATTAGCGCTATATGCTATTTCCTTATAAATTAACAAGGAATGAATGTAGTGTATCTTGTAATGCGAGGGCAGTCCTCAGAGTTAGTTTCCCGAGAACCGTTTACCCAAACAAAGCAATATTTCATGTAAATATTTATTGCAACAGATACAGCAAGTGTTCAGACATTTTTCAACACATTTGCCACAAGAATTGAGACATTATTTTGTCATACTGTGGGACCAACTTTTGAACACGTGTCGTAGAAATCTGCCGCCTGGGATTTGAACCACTGTGTGACAATCATCGCCGCTTCTCAGTCATTCTCTTCATTTATTGAGGTGTAGGAAAAGATGTAAATCACTGGGAGCGAGGTCCGAGCTGTAAGGTGGATGTTGAAACATCTCCTAGCCGAGATTTTGCAGGAGAATTGCAGGGAGGTGTTGAAGCCTCCACCCTACAGCTCGAATCGCGCAACCGGAGATTTTAATCTTTTCCTACCCCTCAAGAAATAACATTGAATGACAGAGAATGATATAGATTGACAGCGAAACGGAGAAGGTTATCACACTATCAGCGTGTTCCTCTTCTCAGCGCTGTGAAAGTGCTGCGAATGCGCTGGCAGCACTTTTATTCCAAAGCCCAGGAATGACGTCATTGCTGCCATCGGTTTCCACAGCGCTTTGGCATCGGTTTCATCGGTTTGTGGAGATGGTACTTGGATCCATCAATGAATCTGATTGGCCCACGTAAAACCGCGGGGATTAACAGACGATAGGCTTCACGGAATCCTGTCCGGTGCCCATGCTGCTGTTACTTGCTGACTTACAAAAATGTTTTTTCTTTTAATCATTTTGTAAGTATAGCTTGATGATAGAGGCATGGGAGTAATAAAATTCCAGAATGTTTAGGAAAATATATAACTAGTATAAGCATACAAACATTCTTAGAGGCATTGCCCATTAGTACTCATATTCTGTTCAGATTATAAGAACTCATTTTCTTTAATTAGATGGTATGTTTAAAATTATTGACCAGCAATTATATTATCCTACCTGATTTAATTTGATATGGTATTCGTAGTTTAAGCAATCCTAGCTGGATTGCTGACACCGTTGTCAGCTGTGTTCGGGATTTCTATATTTACATGGAAAATGTATTCCGGAAGTTTTAGATTAGACGTGACGGGTACGGTAAATGGGGATATTTTCAGTTATTAGGTCTACTAGATGAGGAGATGTTTACGTATGTAAATAATATTGTAAATGTATTTGTTTGAAACCGTATGCTTTCTGAAAGAAAATATTATAATCCCTGAAGTAATTTAGTTGCTATGATAGCAGCATTAAATCCAGCAGTTTTGTTCATATTCCGCTGCAGCGTAGATTTCCACTGGCCCGCTGCAACAGTGCTAAATGGTTAAAATGCCAGGTGGCAGACTTCTATGGCATTAAAAAGTTAGTCTCACGTTATGACAGATGTCTCAATTCCGGTGGCGACTATGTTAAAAAATATCTGAAAACTTGCTGTAGGCCTATCCGTTGCAATAAATATTTCAATGAAATTGTGTTCTGTTTCCGTAGACAATCCAAGAGAAACTTATTTTTTGGACTACCCTCGTATATTCTGCTATTTGTTGGATTTTGGTATATTACTTTTAGTTATTGGCTACCGAAACTCCTTTTGACTGATACCGTAATATCAACTACGGCATGTAATTTTTTGTATATAAGATAAACTTCAAACAAGAGAGTTAACTTGATAGATAGATAGCTTTATTCATCATTCTTTCCATGCAAGACTCTCATTTGTACTCCGTTTACATTCAGCTATTGGCAGTGATGCTCGTGTTGCTGTGTTTACTGTCCAAAATATTTCTGTGGAAGCATGGAAGGCAATGAGTGTTTACAGTATGCCTCCTATGGCATCATCAAGGGCAATGCTTTTATTTGCTACATCTCACTTAAGTACCGGAATATCACATAAAAATAAAAATAAAACAATTATGAGCAAATCCGTTTGTCCTTCGCGCTCTCGGTAGCAACTGAATGAGAGAGTAAATTTGTAAACACCAAGGCAAAGGAATATTTCTTGTATCTGTTACATGTATATAAGCGTAACGACCTGTTACAAACAAGCCAAAGTGACGGTTACCAAAGCTTCTCCGTAGGATATCTTATTTTCGTCTCATCTAAGGGCGGATCCAAAACTCATTGAGGGACATAAACGAGAGTTTCAAAATACTGGGAGTATGGGTGTATGGAATATCCCAAAAAGGGGGGCCCTGTGGTCCTCCCCCGGGATTAAAAAAAAGAAGGGCAAAATTATGACTTTTTAGGTTCTTTGGATGTTTCCTCAAAATTTCTCTTTTTGCTCAGAGGTTTAGTTATGTTGAGAAATTTGTCGGTTTTTCATATTACATAAGTATTAAAATCAGTCATGACATATCAGACTATTTACCTTTAACTTAAAACAAGTGCTGGCCTGCAAAAGTACACAAGAAATCAATCGTAATAACGTAATAACAATTAAAGATAAGGAACTAGAACAACTGCTGTCTTGTGGGTTGTCACAGCTAGTCTAAGCGTTTGAGACAAGGCATCTAGAATATAAATTCTATTCAACTTGCATTTTACAATACCCTTGTTGAAATAGGGTGCATACATAAATGCTATTATGTTATTTTGTTTTGTATTTAATTGAACTTGTGTGTTATTTTATTAGGTATTTTCTTTCGAGGAATAAAAAGAAAACACAGATCAACGAAAAAGAAAAACCAAGAGAGAGCCGCGGCCACTACGGCCCCTACGGCCCCGACGGCCTCTCGCCTGGATTCGCCATTGGCCCTAGCCAAGATCATATAAGTCAATGGGCGCCAATGTAGATTCTCGGTTTTCAGGTGCCAACAGCCAATATAAAGCAGCCAGGCAGGTTTATACAAGTCTATGAGCGTAGATATCGATTCTATAAAACAGTTTAATTAGTGCCAAATTCCAATATTGTAGTTAGCATTTTAAAAAATGGACATATTAATAATTACTTCATCGACAAATACGGAATACCCCTAATTTTAAAGAGTACGGTCCAGCGTCTTTTTTTGATATGTGCATTGAATGGATGTATGTATCATGTATGTGACTCCGGATAGTGGAAGAGGCCGGTTGGGAGCAACCCTAAGCACGTAGGCCACAAGTCCGGGGCCATTGCGCCAACCTCTGGTAATGGGATGATTGGCATGCCCAAGACCCCTCCCCCAAGCAGATTCTACCGCGAGGCCCCACGGAATTCTCTAAATCTAGCAAGTACCTGAAAAAACTAACTACGTGCGCCACGCTCCAAGGACCCTTAATACAGACTATGCGCCACGTCCCCGGCCCCTCAGAGTGAGCCGGTAGAGGTAAACATGGAGTGAGCCGATATGAAAAATAGGGGAATATTAAGAGTGAAGTGGAGAGTGTTGGTGGAATGAGAGGGGAAACGGTAGAATCCCCGAGAAAACCCCCCAAATCGTGGCTTCGTCCACCACAAATGACACGACCACCTATGGCGGGATTTAAAGCCGGTATCGCTTGCATGTCAGGCCCACGCGCTAAGCATGAGCCACCGCGGCGAAATGTGCGTTGAATTCCAGCCTCACAAATCTCATTCTACTTGGGGAATGAGGTCTCCTAGCTAATTAATCACTAGTGCCATTTCTAGAACGCTTTAGAATATGGAAGACATAAGAGTTTTATGGTTTAAAGCAATAGAACAATAAAATGTGCCGTACAATGAATAGTGATCTGAACAGTCAGTGGATAATCGGTAGAGGGAAACATAGTGCGTGGAATTACTGTAGTTTCAATTATGATTCACTTCAACTGTTACTAAATTATGTTTTATTGAAGTTTTTGCTAGCTACTTCACCGAATAATGCTAACATGTCTCAGGTCTTTGTTGAAAGTAAGAGTTAAAGTATTTCTTGTACAATAGTAACGGAAATACCTTGTGGAATTCTGGTATTAGAAATAACAGAAGTAACGAGTGTGGACCGGAGTAACGTGTCGAGCGAATGTAAATAGTCTGGAACGGAGTAACGTGTCGAGCGAATGTAAATAGTCTGGAACGGACTAACGTGTCGAGCGAATGTGACTGGTGTGTAACAGAGTAACTGGTCTATAACGAAGAAATGTGTCAAGCGATTGTAACTGGTCTGGAACAAAGTAACGTTTCGAGTGAATGTAACTGGTGTGGAACGGAGTAACGTGTCGAGCGTTAGTCCAAGGGCGCCCATATGATATTTTCTAGGTGGGGCTAAAATTCCGTAACGGATTTTTAACAGTGAATAGGAAAGCAAATACTTATTTGTTAAAAAATACACTAATTCCACACCTTAACATTAAAGTACATTTTATATCCAAGCATGTACATTCTTATGGCGAAGACAAGTAATTAGGGAGAAAATGACAAAAAGCTCTAGAGAGATGAATCAAAGAGAAAATTGATTCTGTTTTCATGGAGAATTCAAATCAATCTGAATTCTATTCTACTCCAATACGCTTCCCTTTTTCATGAAATTTTCGGTTTGCTAATAACAACATATTTCCAAGAGAAGTCACAGAATGCCACACATCCACGTAATTGGCTACGTCATTGTTCCAGCGACTACTAATCAACCAAGCGTCATAACGCGAGGACCAACGAAACGTTCGCTTAGCGCATTGAGATCGAATTGAACACAGGTAGTGTTTTCATGGTGCTGAATACAGCCGGTCTCCTTAGCCGCGATGAAGGACTCTGTGGGTTTCTATTCCCGCCTCGGGCATGGGTGTTTATGTGATAACGAAAACAAGGTAAAAATACGGTCAAACAAGACAACTAATTCAGGATAATTGACCTATGGCCGCTAAATTAAAAAAAAAAAAAACATGAATAAAAAATATGGTTTCAATCCGATCCCACTTTTTAGGTGTATTGATCTTGAAACTCAAATCGATCTGAATTCCCGTTATCATGACAATTTCAATACGATAACCGTATTCAGATCAATTTGATTTCTCCTTGAAAACGTTTTAAGTGAAAACTGACCTAGATGTACAATCGGTGGGGGGGGGGGAAATAGATGGGCCACCTAAAAGATAAATTTTTGATACGGAATACTGCACATGCTCGTCTCGTCATCGCCTGCATACACAAACTAACACATAAACTAAACCATTGAAATTGGTTGTGCTCGTATTTTTTTTACAAGTCTGACATTTACTATTACACCGAATGGATAATCGATTCTGAATACCTTAGATTACCTGAAGAGTTAAATAAGACTATAATTTAGAAATATAAACCTCATTGGAGTAAGCACGAATTATATAAGCACGTATTTGCTGGTTGTATATCAGGAAGCAAAGTTAATTCGTTAATTCGCGCCTTGCGAAATGTATATACCGGTATACATTATACTTATAATACATATATTTTTTCCAGTTTATATATCTTCTTCTTCTTCTTCTTCTTCTTCTTGTATGGCCCTACAGCCCAATGCGGGCCTTCGCCTCCTTCAATGTCCTCATCCACACTCCTCTATCCTTTATCAGTTGAGTCCATCTCTTTATTCCATATTTCCTGATGTCGTCCTGAACCGAGTCCCACCATCTGTTCCTAGGTCTTCCCCTCGTCCTTCTTTCTTCTGGTTGCGTATAGCAAACTTGATGCACTTTTCTGTCATTCGTCATCCTACCAACGTGTCCCACCCATCTAAGCCTGTTTAATCTAATGAAGGATATGATGTCTGTGTCACCATACATTGCCATCAACTCTGTGTTATATCTTCTCCGCCAGTTAGCTCCATCATATATCGCTCCCAGTATCCTTCTTAATATCTTTCTTTCAAAAACTGCAAGCCTATTGCAGATTTCGACATTTAGTGTCCATGTTTCTGAACCATACAGGACAACTGGTCTAATTAATGTTTTATATATTTCGATTTTAGTTGTTCTATAGATATTCTGACTTTTCAGTATTGGGAGAAGTGCATAATAGGCTCTATTTGCAGCTTTAATTCTATTACCTATTTCATTCTTTAGTTCATTGTTACTGGTTAATACAGAACCCAGATACACAAACTCATTCACTATCTCAAAGGAGAAAGGGCCAAATGGTTCCAACTGCTTAACCCTCCCTTGAGGCATTTTGGAAGCTGTCATGAACTTAGTTTTTATTTCGTTCACCTCTAGGCCGAATTTCCTGGTTTGACATTCCAGGGCTTCAAAGGTCTCCTTAACAGGAAGCAAAGTTAATTCGTTAATTCGCGCCTTGCGAAATGTATATACCGGTATACATTATACTTATAATACATATATTTTTTCCAGTTTATATATACATACATTAATTCCAGTATCTAACTTTCCTTTGACTAGGCCTATCATAATATACAAAAAAATGTGAATTAAAATAATTAGACCAAGATTCGAACTCGGATCATTCCGAATACAAGATCCATCCACGCTATATAGGAGAGAAAACAATATTTCCCTTTCCAAAAAGTGTTTGATATAGCTATTATAGCGGTGGAGCGTTGGAAACATTCGCGACAGAACAAATTCGTCCGCATCTGTATCTGGTCTGATGAATGCACCCGAAGTCTTCCGGATCGGACATGGAATCTGAAGGCCAGTTCATTTTTTCTAAGAGGATACATAAACCATAATAGGCTGTTATGTTCACGTTTATTTTAAAAATGGAAAATTTCCATAAAAATCACCTTTTCAACGTGTTCGCATAGGCCTGCCTAGTGTATATCAGAAGGAGAAAGAACGCTACTTATTTGGGTAGTTAAGAAAATATGATTATTGTGCTACCTGAAATGCAGGCTAACTGATCTGTGAACTGATCACAGAAGTTTCGTCTTGTTATTGTATTGTCATAGTTATATTTAACCATGATCTTTTTGACCGTGCAGACAATATGCTATAGGAAATGCAGGGCGGGTTTTTAATATTGTTTTTTTTTTCTGTTGCAGGTACGATTTCATTCTGTTAGCGGCTACTGGATAATGCATAGTAAGTAGTAGCATACAACATAATTAGGGCCTACCACCCAACCTCTGCGTCACCTACCATGGTCAAATGGTAAGATCTTTATCAAGTAGCTGCTCAGTTACCCTCATGAGGCTGAGTGCGCCCCGTTCTCTGAACAAGGAGCGATAGTTTTGCAGAAACGTTAACACAGTTCAAATCTAACTTTGACAATCAGTCCGGAATAACCATATTCACTTCTTTTATTAAGATTAATTCCTTTATATTCTGAGTATGTGTTATCTTGTCTCATAAGCAATGTCGGTTGCTGGGCTGAGTTTTTATTTCATCATACTAGTAGTTTAATATACTAAATAGTTGAAGCACAAATGTTTTAGACAGTGGAATGGGTCGCATTGATATTGACTACTGTAGAACCGCCCCTTAACTAAACAAGTAATACTAATATATTCAGTACGTTCCACCTTATTCCCTCAAATATCTTGGTTTGAATGGTAAAGTAAGGTAGACTTAAATCAACAAACTTAGTAACATTAGTGCATTAGTTTTTTCTTGAGAATGACTGCAGACAGCTGAAATTATAATATTACTTTAATTATAACTATTATATATGTCACATAATTACATTATTATTACATTAATATCAAGATATAAAACCTGACAAGTTAAATCAATAAAATTTAGGTTAAAATATGTTTTTAATGGGCTTATTGCTGTGTTGGCTCAAAACTTAAAAAATCTATTTTACATTTGAAAAATTTTATATACTGAATTATTAGACGTCACTGCTAGATGTTGTTACTATTAGTGGTTCTTATTATGTCGGTCTCTTGACCGATGTGCGCTAATTGTAACGAAAATGCATTTCGGCATATGTTTGTGCTACCCTCAGTTCCTGAATAAATCAATATTAACAAAAGAGGACTTATACAAAAAATACAAATAAATTATTAAAAGAAATCAGCTATTTGTTATTGGTAATATTGACAGACTCTGATCAATTTATGACGGAATTCATTTATCTGGCGGCATCTATAACATGAGTCGTATCGAAAAAGTGAACTGAATATTATTAATTCAAGAAATGTGGTGATAATAGCTATTTATGTATCAAGTACGCAAAATAATGCTTTAGCGGACGAATCTAGTATAGCGGCCGAGGCGAAAGCCGAGGCTGAAATACTGGATGAGTCCGCTAAAGTTTTTGCGTACGTGGTGCATACAATATTTTTTAGTGATAGCTCTCTAAATTATATGAAATGAAACAAAAATACCGTATATAATTAATTATAATGAAAGGCAGTCAACCATATTCTCAAGGCCCTCTCAAACGCAATACAACAATGAACCGTACGTACCAAAACGAAATGAGGTAGGCTATAGATGAGTTATATGAGTCGCTGATTTGTAAACAATAATAAATACGAACTAGTATTTATGAAAAGCTTGTGAAAATATGAATTATAATCCCGAGGAAATTTCACTCCATGTCAAAAACATTGAATTGGAGCTGGTGCCAGCAACATCACGGCAGAAGGAATAGGGAATATATTGCAATTAAATGCTGGTGCATCCATGTAAGCTATGTGAACGAAGATGTGAAAAGTTGTTGGCTTATATTTGTTGTCATGTGATGAAGTGGGCTACCGTGTTTTGCGAAATATCCTGGTAAAGTTTCTGATTATCATAAAGAAACGTGTTGGCTTAAATTTGTTGTTTTATGACCAATTATATGCGTACATCCATGTTAAAAGTTGGTATGACTGGTCAATACCGTCTGGGTTTTGTTTATAGAATGCCATGACGACTTTAAAGGACAAGGCCGCTAAAATTGCATTTTGAATGCAGTTTGAATGCACTTTTATGCAATTTTAGCGGCCTTGTCCTTTAAAGTGCAGCTTTTCGGCGTGTTACCAGTCCGATAAGCAGCTGTTTTAGAGAGCGTGTACTAAAAAATAAGTAAAATAAGTTTTACTTCTTATTTCACCAAAACGCAGATAATTTTGTATTATCATTTATTATTGCCATTATGTATCAAATAATACATCAATTCCATAACCTTGGGAAATTATATTAGTTCTGCGCCGGATGTTATTATATTCCGAGGGAAAAGGAGGTTCTGTTTTAACTTGACCATTCGGCATTTCGTCTGTTTGTAAATTGTTTGTTTTGCACTCACGACCAAACGCTTTGCTCGATTTTCTTCCAATTTTGCGTGACTGTTCCTTGAAGTAATTGAAAACGGCGTATGTGTAAAGAATAAAAAACCTTTCAATGTGTCGGCGTTTTAAAGAATCCACTTCATATTATGTTCAGCTTCTTTTAACGATCTTAGCCAAAATGTTCATGTTATAAAAATTTGAAGTCTTCTTCCACTCTGCAGGGTAAAATTTTCTAGAACTTTGTGCAATAGATTTTTACGTTACTAAAAGTTTTATGTGCATTTAGTTTGATTGTCTGAAAATGTTCTTTGTTTCTTAATCACGACCAACGCTTTGTTCGATTGACTTTCAATTTGGCATGAATGTCCCTTGACGTCATAAAAAAGACACACTCGTAAGAATATTTATTGATTCTGTTTCAAGGTGGTGATCTTTTTAACAGATGAAGAGTAGATATTAGATTTTTTGGTCGCGAGGTCACAGAATTACAGTCATAATTCATGTCATAACCCTTGACTGAGTTTGGTATCCTTGATTATGATCCAAAGAATATTGCACTGGGTTATGGAGTAAGCTTACTATGGAAGGGAATATCTATAAGTATTATTGTTTTTTGGACCAAATGCCAAATGGAATGGTTTCAATGCCCTACAAATTACAAGGAGGATTTCATGAATGTCATTGCAGGCAAGTTCGCTACCGTGTTGTGAATTTTGTAAGTAGCAAATTATATCTACTAGGTAAAGATTGTTAATGCAATATTATCATTGAAGTTATGTTTAACAGTCTCATTTTAAGGAGGAACAGTACTTGAGTTTTCCTTTGATTTTATACAATCTAACTTACAGAAGTGCTATGTTTGGTAACCGCTATAATGTTCTAAATTTGAATTACGTGTCCTCGAAAGAGGTGTTAAAGATTTCTGCATAATTTATTTTATAATTTTTTTCATGACACCGACGTGTATAGAGTCAAACTTATCAGTTACCACCTTTATGATTTAGCATTGAGTTCAAAATTATTTTAGTACGTCACCATTTAAATACATTAAAGAGAACGTTAATGGGGTTTTAATTGTGGGCGAGATAGGATTCAAATGTGAACGTATAGGAGGACAGGAGGTGCGTGGGCGAGGAGACGAATTGACAAATAGCATTATCTTAATCTGATTGTGTCATGAATATATTTCAACAATTGGGTGTGAATCAAGCTTCTTCTTGGAGGAGGGGCATTCTGATAAATTTTTCCTGCATGGTCCTCCTTCGCGTACATTTTAGAAGTAAATAACATTTCCTCTTCACATAAACAAAAGCCCATTGCAACTTATTTAGATAATTATTTATCTTGTAACAGTAGAACCGCTTATATTTCGGTGACACCGAGTACTGCAGTACGGTCACTAATGACCCATTGATTTTTTTAAATTTAAGTAAACGAATGTTCACACAAATTAACTGTCCTAATATGAATTATTATCGTTATTGTTAAAACATTTACAAACTCGTGGTTATTTTCTTTACTGCCAGGCCTCACAAAATGAGCATACATAATATTCTTTGGTTGTGCATTAGTAGCTGACAGTTTTCTTATACACATGACACTTCACTAATGATCTTTTTTTCCAGTGCAATCAGACTTTACAAGGCATTTTTTTTTACCTGTCTCAGAAATTTCTTCTGGGAAGACGACACGGCTACTATTCAGCCTGCTTCCTGCACACTTCTCACCGAGCTCCTCCCCCAGCTAGAGGAGTAAGTCCGTGTGTTTCAGTTCTCCAGTAAGTTCCAAAACGTGTGAACGGTCCAGCGTTTGGATGATGTTTTGACTGAGTATTTACGAACCAGAAAGCTGTCAACCACGTCAACTCCACATTTAGAGTAATTATAAAATGTCACTGCATCTGACTTCTTTTTCAAACAAACCTAAATTTTCACATGAGGATGCATATTGCTGAGAACCATAGGATTTTTGTTGTTCTTTCCCTGACTATTCCACTCATACGCCGCATGTTTGATATTGACCATTAACATTATTTTAGCAATTCCTCGGATATAGACCAATCACGATCGTTTATCTTATAAAATGCTTGTTATTAATATGAGGATTCCATTTTATCTGATAAAATCGTCAGCTTTTTACTGGATGCGTAAGTATCAACGTGCGTTGATTAATACTTCACATGCTGCCATCAAGCAGCACGAAAATATATTATTTTATACAACATTACTTGTTTGAAAATTGAACTAATAAAGATTTACATTTATTAAAAACACATTTTCGATTCGATGCAAGACAGTTCGTGTGCTTTTATTCTGTTCTGCTGTTAGCTTACCTGAATTAAATTAACTATGTCTTACATGGACCATTGGTAGCACTGGTCACAACATGGTAACTCGAACCGATTCATGGATGGTTGAACCATAGTATGACGTAATATCGAAGCTGTTAGTTTTGTTCTTATATAACAAATCACGAAAATAATTGTTATTTGTATAATCCGTTGCATTTTTATTCATGGAAAAGGCTTAATACATCCAACTCGCCTTTACGAGTTTCATCAGATAAATTAGCTCCTTCTGCGCAGACGCGAATCTATCAATAAACTCGTAAACTCTCGTGGGATTACCTATGATAAACAATCAATGAATTGTTGTATTCTTCAATTTCACTGTTCTGTATAGATCTTCTTTTGACTTCTTGACACAAACTGGTATTTCTCTCCGAGATCGATTTGTGGTGCCCAAAATACTTGTATAATGAGCACATTATTGATTTTGTTGTAAAAAAACTTATTCGTCCTTATTTGAGAAGGGAATCAATTTTACATGTGATAAATTTTTAATATTCCAAGAATTATGCTTTCATGCCTTATTTTTTTAAATCATAATTTATTGTGCTTTTAAATCTTATTTTATCGAGACTCTTATACACTCAAAATCATGTTGTGGTCAACAACCACATATCTAGATCCTTGTTATTCTTTTTATGCTTATTATGCTTTGGATTTATCTGATTATAGTATTCAAGGCATATTCATTGTATATTGACTTGAAAAATAATTACAAAACTGTATTGGGAAGAATATTCCAAAGACTGAACTATTTAAGTGAGCAGATCATACTCCTGCACATGGTGTTTATTGTCAACGTTTGATACAAACAAACATAAAAGAAAAATACATATTGAATATGCGTTGAAGATATGATTGGGCCAGTAAATTTTCAGTTTCTCTGGACTCCGGTCGCGTACCTGACTTTAGTAAAATGACATGTGGAGGATGATGATGATGATGATGAGGAAATAAGAAATAAAGGGTGAAAGTGGAGGTTTGGAGTGAGAAGAGGAAACAGGATTACTAACTCCAGTCTTCACGTTTAAATTCATGTGATTAAATTAGAAGAGCTGTTCTGTGAATATTAATTTCTTTCCAACTGCTCGTAACTAGTGGTTTTGGACAGCACTTGTGTCTTGTGTGATCTGTGATGTAGTAGTTCACCTTTTTTACTACGGAACTACAGGCCTTGTATTTTTATCACTTTATGAGGTTTGGAACAGAATGTATTTCCGTGAGGAAAACCAAGGAGCTGTTTGATAAACAGATTATGTAAAGATCATAAAATAACGTCCAGGGTACCACATGCTGACCACATTCCTTTACCATTTACCAATGAAATTATGAACCAAGGTGAATGTTGCAGAGGACAAAAGATAGGCTCTATCCCATAATAAAAAATAACCCATGGAGCCTAGTTTAGTTTATAAGTCATTTCGGAAAAGAAAGAGGAAGAGAAGCAGTAAAAAAGGAAGCTTCTCTTTAACATAGAAAGTAGCCTATTGACTACTATACGAAGACAGTACTTGTGCGAAAACTGATTCTTGCTCTTCGGATTTCGCACAGTAAAGCCTGCCATCCAGTTGAACAAACTGCCAGGTGTGAGCAACCTTAATTAAAGAATTAGATTAGAATTATCTGCTACAATGGAGACGAAGATGTGATTGAACGACTGGCTGCTTCATGCTTGTTTGTAAATGAAGTAGCCACTCCCTGTCCTTATCTGCAACTCCAATTCGTACACGGCATTATTCCTTAAAATCTTACTTTGTGCTTTTATTTATTGATACCAGATGAGTATTTTCTCAATCAGGATTGATAGTTTATTTCTTGTGTAACTCACCAATAAATAACGAAACAGTATCTAAATTTTGACGAGTGAAGGTGTGATAGTTAACGTAGTCCATATTTAACCAATATATTATACTCGTTATTTTACTTATGATCAAACGTCAAATTATTTGGGCATAATAGCAATAACTTTATTTATTCTCTCTCGATTTTATTACATTTATTTTAAAAGTGGCGGAGGAAGAATAAGCTTAATACTATATCTTTAACTCCCCCCCCCCCCCCCGAGAACTTTCGCGCAAGTTACATTAGCTAACGTTAGCTTTGAATGTTCTGAAATGGCGATTAGCAAAACACCTTTATTTAATACCAATGTTATAGTAGAGTTTTTCATTACATACCCAGGTGGCTTCAATTAAGTCGGTATTTCTTTATGTTAATTGATCTGACCAATTTGGTCTTTGTTTCCTCATTCCAAAACACATGCAACTTTGCAATATTCTTTCTCTCTGACCTCAGTTCTTCTCTTGTAATCAATTCACAAGTATTATTGTTTACTGTAACTAGATCTTGGAACCAAGCGTTTCGCTACACGCGGAGTAGACGAATAGTTGTCATAGCCGTCACAGGACATTATAAGATTTTGATTGGCTGAGGTAACTAGCTGATTGGTGCGGTAAAAAATAAAGAGCATGAATTGAGCTGTAGGCAAACTTTTCCTCCTAACAAAAGGAAGCCGCCTGGCCATGCAATGAATAACTGGAGTATACACCTAGCTTTGGTCCAATATGTTATAGAAGCTATTGATAAAATGGAGAGAACCCCCCAAAAACATTTAATCCATTAATTTGGTTTCAATAATCATTACAAAAATAGGCCTATATTTGTCTATGCAGTAAATCTTATTATAGAATTAAATTATTAAACGAATAACCCGTTAATATAATTATATGTTATTAACTCCATAAAAACTCGGAGAAGATAAACCTTCTCACAACAATTCTATTAGAAGAAATTATGTGATTCTCCTCAAAGATCAAAGTCCTATGCTTCTAGAGGCCTAAATCGCAGAGAAAATATATATGTCCAAAACTTTATAACAATGTTACAAAAATTCTCATGTCTTTGTAATTATATTGTCACGTGATATTTGGTGACAAAATGATAGGTATTAGATCTTGAGGGCGCTGAGCAGACAAATGCTATGGGGTTCAAGGGGGTAGAGAGAAAGTTTTGATGAGTTCAGTTGATCAGAGAAGATGAGAGAGGAAGGATGTGGGATGAGGGAAGAGGAGAAGTCTGTAGAAGAGATTTGAGACTTTGAGAATCAGATATTATAGTTTTGGTGTTGTTTCTACCCTGTGGAAGGAAATAGGGAGGCTTTCAATGAAGAGGAGAAAGTGGTATGTACTTTATGTCTTGACTGTTTGCCAAGTGTATTTCTGCATAGGAAGTTATTTTTGTTGACAGTTATAGTATTGAAAAATATTAAGTTTATCTGGATCAGATATGTTCATGACAATTTATTTTGTGATCGCCGTACTAAAATACGGAAGAAAGCCATTTTTTGTGATCGCTGTACTAACTTATGGAAGTAAGTCATTTTCTTGAGTTCACTGTTCTAAATTGTATGCAAGAGAAGCATAAGCCTGTCATTCAGAGAGAAATCGTATGTATGCAAAGTGTGTCTGCTACAGCAGACTTGTCCGGATAGAATAGTCTGGTGTAGCACAACATAGCATCGAGCAAAATCACAGGATGCTCTACGACCAGACCAAGATCCTGGACAAGACGAATGGGTATATGGACCGGCTGGTTAAAGAGGCCATTGAAATCAGTCTCAGTAACAACATCATAAACAGAGACAAAGGCCTTCCTCTAAGCGAGGCTTGGAAACCGGCCCTCAACATTTTAAAGAAGAGACCCACATAACCTGTGTTCCCCGTGACGTCCGTCTTTTTTTCGACTAGGCGAATTTTTCAAGAGAGTTTTACTGACGCTGCCATTGGCTGGAACCCACTAACTGCTCCGGCGTATATATACAGGCCCCTTCCGCCTTCTCACCACCCTGCATGGAAACATGCCAGGATTGTCTCTATCCGGAAACCCGGAAAGGATCCGACACTTCCATCGTCTTATCGACCCATAAGTCTTCTTGATTCGGTGGGGAAGCTCTTCGAGAAAATTCTGCTAAGCAGAATCCTAAGGCACGTCAACAGGCACAGCGCTATTCGTGATGAGCAGTTTGGGTTCAGACCCAAACATAGCACGACTCAGCAGATAGCCCGCCTGGTTGAGAGAGTCAAGAGGAACTCTGACGAAAAGCGACTAACCAGCGCGGTATTCCTTGATGTGGCCAAGGCCTTTGACACAGTTTGGGTCAAAGGTCTCCTATACAAACTCCTTCTCCTCAACTTCCCTTACTACCTGGTGAAAGTTATCACCTCCTACCTTACCAATAGGACGTTCGTAGCGTCCTTCCAGTCAGCCACATCTTCACGTCGTTTCATGCGAGCTGGAGTTGCTCAGGGGGGACTGGTCTCCCCTGTCCTCTTTAGCCTGTATGTGAATGACATGCCCACACCACACCGCCACGTCGACTTGGCGCTTTATGCCGACGCGACACTGCGCTTTTGGCAACGTCGAAACGGCCTGCACTAATCGTCAAGTATCTCGAGACATATCTCAAAGAGCTAGAGTTCTGGCTGACAAAGTGGCGAATTTCCATCAACGTCACTAAGAGCGCAGCTTTGCTCTTCACTGGAAGGCAAAGAACGGCGCCGCCTAGGCCTGTAGAATTTTTCGGAGAGCCAATCGAATGGGTCGAAACAGCCAGATATTTGGGGGTAACCCTGGACAAAAGGCTGACCTGGAAACCCCACGTTAACCAGGTTAGACGAACAGCCATGCAACGGCTTGGAATCTTATCCCCTCTGCTTAACGGCAGAGGAGGACTTTTACCTGCGAATGGAGCGCTGCTCTATAAGCAACTCATCCGACCTCTGCTAGACTATGCCAGTCCAGCTTGGAGGTCCGCAGCACGCACGCATGTCGCAAGACTACAAGCCGTGCATTCGAAATGTCTTCGCCTCGCTACGGGCGCACCTTGGTACGTCAGTAACAGGCAGATCCATGAAGACCTAAAGGTTCCACTACTTGCCACACACATCAGAAGCCTTGCACAGAGTTTCGACTCCAAGCTTCAAGATGCTGAGAACCCTTTAGTACGGCAACTTGGAAAGCGCCTGCGCTTCCCAGGGGACGATTAAAGTCGTCAGAATTTTTGAGGCCTTCAGCCTAAAATACCCCTTCCCAATACGTATAAGCCTTCAGCTGACACGTATCCCAACTGGTTGGTTCAACCCCTACCAGGCATTATAGAATGGAGGACCATGACCAAATCCCCTTTGCCAGTTCCGACCAGGGTTTTCCGTGGTTTTCCCTGGTTGTAAGGTGAATACCGGAACTTAAACAAAAAAGGGCCACGGCCCGAACCCTAATTCATTGCAGTTGCCCTGCATAGGTTCAAGTCCTATGCGAAACACCGTTAGCGTAAGCAAATTTAAGTTATAGGATAGGAACCCGTTTTCATTTCCAGCAATGCATTTCGTATGCAGGTATGGAATCGGAGTCGAGATCATCGCATTGCGGGCTTCGCCCGCAATGCTCTGATCTCAGTTAGCTTATTTGGTCTGGTCTGGTCTGGTCCTTCTCACCACTTCCCACAGAACCATAGGCCTATAAGCCTATTGGACACGATGGGAAAAACGCTAGAAAGACTACTACTAAAAAGACTGACGCCCTACTTGGACCGACATATACCACACCACCAGTTCGGGTTCAAACCAGAACACTCGACTACACTGCTATTGGTACGAACAGTAGATAATATCACTACTGCTTTCGCAAACCAAGGACACACCGTAGCGACATTTCTAGACATTGAAAAAGCCTACGACTCGGCCTGGCACACTGGCCTTATCAGGAAACTGATAGACTGTGACGTCCCAGACTCGCTGGTACACATGGTACGCAGCTACTTACGACACAGACAGTTTAGAGTGAGGGTAGACACACGAGTTTCAAGCTGGAGGCCTATACAGGCCGGGGTCCCGCAAGGGAGCGTGCTGTCGCCCACACTCTATAACATTATGACACACGACATACCACACAGTGACCAGACATTTCTAGGACAGTACGCAGACGACACGGCAGTATTTTCAACACACAGAAATATACACTATGCCGTGAGACGACTACAAAGACATTTTGACCGCATAACGCAATGGTCCGATAATTGGAGAATTAAAATTAATTCTGCCAAGACTCAGGCCATTGTGTTTACGAGACGAAGACCACGTAACTATAACAACATAGTTATAGACGGCCAAGACGTAGACTACACAGACCACGTGAAATATCTAGGAGTAATTCTAGATAAATCACTGACATGGAGACAACATGTAGCGAGTGTACGCAACAAGGCCTACGCTCAGCTACTACGACTGTATCCGGCGCTAAGTACGCCATCACTGACACCAAGACAAAAAGTGACGCTGTACTGCACACTAATTAGACCAATCTTGACATACGCCTCACCGGCGTAGGGCTATATACCCGACACTCTGTTACAACGGTTGCAGGCTGTTGAAAACAGAGCGACAAGAATGATAGCTGCGACAGACTTCTACACGAGAAATACGCAACTGCACGAGGACTTAGAACTTCCGTTTTTAAGGGAAGTCATCAGACAACAAGCACAAAGACTAGCAGACGGACGAGATGAACATCCCAATCCTATAGCTAGGGCTATAGGCACCCAAGAAAGGAGACGGGATGTTCACAGACGAAACCCACACGACCTACTGACATAACCATGACAGTACGACAAGACTGTGGTGAAAAGGGCCACATACCTAGAAAGACAACCGTGGAGACACGGGGACTTCAGACTGAAATAACACACGACTGACATTACTATGACGGGTCATAGTGCAAATGCACTGGCACCATAAACCGACTCAAGACACCTTCCCCTCTCACCACTAGCGCAGCTTTGCTCTTCACTGGAAGACAAAGAACGGCGCCGCCTAGGCCTGTAGAATTTTTCGGAGAGCCAATCGAATGGGTCGAAACAGCCAGATAGTTGAGGGTAACCCTGGACAAAAGGCTGACCTGGAAACCCCACGTTACCCAGGTTAGACTAACAGCCATGCAACGGCTTGGAATCTTATCCCCTCTGCTTAACAGCAGAGGAGGACTTTTACCTGCGAATGGAGCGCTGCTCTATAAGCAACTCATCCGACCTCTGCTCGACTATGCCAGCCCAGCTTGGAGGTCCGCAGCACGCACGCATGTCGCAAGACTACAAGCCGTGCAGTCGAAATGTCTTCGCCTCGCTACGGGCACACCTTGGTACGTCAGTAACAGGCAGATCCATGAAGACCTAAAGGTTCCACTACTTGCCACACACATCAGAAGCCTTGCACAGAGTTTCGACTCCAAGCTTCAAGATGCTGAGAACCCTTTAGTACGGCAACTTGGAAAGCGACTGCGCTTCCCAGGGGACGATTAAAGTCGTCAGAATTTTTGAGGCCTTCAGCCTAACAATACCCCTTCCCAATACGTATAAGCCTTCAGCTGACACGTATCCCAACTGGTTGGTTCAACCCCTACCAGGCATTACAGAATGGAGGACCATGACCAAATCCCCTTTGCTAGTTCCGACCAGGGTTTTCCGTGGTTTTCCCTGGTTGTAAGGTGAATACCGGAACTTAAACAAAAAGGGCCACGGCCCGAACCCCTAATTCATTGCAGTTGCCCTGCATAGGTTCAAGTCCTATGCGGAACACCGTTAGCGTAAGCAAATTTAAGTTATAGGATAGGAACCCGTTTTCATTTCCAGCAATGCATTTCGTATGCAGGTATGGAATCGGAGTCGTGATCATCGCATTGCGGGCTTTGCCCGCAATGCTCTAATCTCAGTTAGCTTATTTGGTCTGGTCTGGTCTTCTCACCACTTTCCCAGAAGAAGGACTCAGAGGTATGGAGTCCGAAAGCTCGGAGTTTATTAAACCCTTGACTCGGCTGTCAGCCTGTGAAGAACTTTTATATATTATTCGCCGAGAAAAATTCAAACCTTACTTTTTTTATCTTTACCAACAGTCATATAATATTATTAGTAGATCATCTTGCAAAATAAACTTCTACGTTTACATAACAATACTCATGAGTTTTTTTAAATGTCTATTCGATTTTGTTCTTTAAAATGTGAGGTGTTCCCATCACTTGTTAGTAAAATAACTTTTAAGGGAGCTTTTTCTTTAGCTTTTTTCCTTCTCCTGCTATGAATTGAGCACTGATAAAAAATAAATGATATTCAAAACGTTACCAGGAAATGGACAGTTTCTTAATTCGAACTTCCATTAATTATTTACTTGAAACCGTCTTGTCATGACTGAGGCTGTAGCACATTATACATCAGACAGCAGAAGGCAGGCACAGATACTTGAAGTAGCAATATTTTCATCCGAAATGAGTAAATATTTTATAATTTTCTGCAAAAAGGCGAAGGAAAATACTTGTAGCACTGAATTTTTATTTATATAAATATCCTTTTGTTAATCTAAATGGTTTGGAAATAATTTCAAAACAATCAGTCGCCTTTCGTAGGGAAATCCAGAAAACACATTTTATACTTTCTTATTGTATCGGCCAACCTATCGGAAAGAGATCATGGTGGTCACTAACAGAATTAACTATCGATAATACGAAAATACACTTAAATATTTTTATCTTTCATAGGCAGAATATCTGTTAAGAATGTTCTCATCAGAAATATCCAATCACGAATATTACTACAGTGCAAGGAAGAAGCGTTAATACTGTCATCCTCTCTTGTAATAGGTAGGCGCCACGAAGTAATTACATACTGTAAAGTGTGAACAATATCAACGTACCTCGGAGACGTCGGAGACACTAAAGGCGATGAGGAATGGTGTTGAGGGAAATAGAAGATAAGGATTAATTTAATGAAAGTCACGCCGCAAGTGTGCTGTACGTTGTTATACGAACTACCATATCTGATAAGATATTAATTTTATAAAATATAGGATCATGCTGTTGCTCCCAGAAAAATAATTGAGTTGTTATACATAGAGGAATTATAAAACATTCCGGGTTCAGTCCAATACGTTTTACGAGTGATGTAATAAACCGAAATTTATTACGTATTTCTGTCTTGCACACAACGCAAATATAAACTTTCATGACTTACTTTCTTAGCGAAAAATTTTATATGTTTATTGGAACCTGGACAAACGAATTCGAAGAAGGAAAAGAACTTTATTGCGCTGTGTGGAATAAAATTGATGAAACGAAGTTTACTCTTCGTACTGGCTTAGGACTGTAAACATATAAGGTATCTTACATGTAAACCAGAAAACCGTTTTTGCCTCTATTGGCTTAGTAACGGATTTTCAATATAATGCATTCCACAAAGAAAATAATCACGCTTTTTTAATTTACAAAAAGTCGTTCTATAATCAAAACTCCATGCCGCAACATCTTTGACAGTGGGAAGGTCAATGGCGATTTTATTTAGTAAATTAAAATTCCAATTTATAGCCATTTATTACGAATTCAACGCTTTTAAATACGTAATCCACTAAAATGGATGTAATAATGTGAATCATGACTCTAATTAAATCATAATTAACACAAAGTTATCTGTGTCCTTGTGAGAAAAAATTGTGCTTCTTAGTAGGCCCTATGATCAGGAAATTCTAATAAAAGTGCTGCCCATGGTGGAACAGTTCCTTAGGCACTCCTATTATGTTCCCAGGTTCACGAGTTCAACTCTGCCCCAGGTCGATGACAGTTACGTAAGCGTCAGAATTCCAGCTCACTGCCTAAGTAGCGGTATACAATCGTCGTTAAATAGCTATAAGAAATAGTATGATCCAGAGTAGACTACACTCACGCGTATAACGAGTGTATATATAAACAAAAGAATATTAATTATTTCGTTTATGGGATGACTGAAATTCCTTTAAAAAAATAAAGAAATAACTGGCTTTTATGAGCTTATTACGGTTGGTTATCCTAACTACCGCAAATATCTGATATTTGCAAAAGGTAAACTAAGATTAACTTTATGATCCAAATATATTATTCAAAACTTCAATGGAGCAGAACGGATGGACTCACATTCAGGGGGTTATGGGTAAAGATTCCATGTCTGTCCAGTCCTCTTATAGAATCAAGTGTCGTATTATTATAAGTACCAGCCCATGCTTGATATGCCTCAGAACGGAAATAGGCCTGAATGTCTCACTGCTGGCGAGAATCCTCTGAACAAAAATAACTTCAGTTGAGTTCCACAACATAAGCCTAGTAACTTAGGCCTACATGTACAAAACAATATAAAAAGAAAAAAGAAAAGAACAAGATTGATGCAAAGATTAAGCATAGAATATAAACATTCTAAATAAATACTACTAAAATGTTGAAATTCTCAAATATATTGCAATATACAATAATTTCTTTTAGACCAAATTTCCATGATAAATGACACAAGTGATCCCGTTATCGTCCTCGACGCAATAGTACACACAGGCTTGACTTAAATGCACAGTATGTGGTACTTCTTGAAATACAACATTGACGGGGTTATATCTTATGCATTGCTTTTTCATGTCATAAAACTGTTCTTCGAAATGTGATATAAGCAGTAGACTTAAAACATTCTGTTCGACTTAGAGAAACACCATGATGATGATGATGATGATGATGATCTTTGTACTTTCTTGAAGTATTAACTCGGTCTAAATATTTCTTTCCAGGATTTAAACAATTGAAGTTGTTCATGCACGGTGTCAATTTAACATTACGCTGTTATTGATGTAGAACCTTTCCAAAGTGTCGTCAACCATTGCAAGCAAACTTACCCACATAACAAGTTAGATGTGTTTTGAAAAGCCATTTAATTGATTAGCGTAGCTTACTACAAAACGTGAATGTCTGACATTCTGGAGATCACAGGTTCGAATCCATGGTTGGCCATGTGAGTGTGGCTTTTTTTTTTGGGTATCTCCCTATTAGCAAAGGCGAATGTTAGATTGGAATTAATTTCCCAATTACCCCTAATATTCGAGTCTGATGTCCTGTGTGCTTGCGTTAGCGGTACCCTAGTGGAGGCCTAGCGTGAGTTGATCCCTCAGCATGTTGGTTTGGAGCTTAGTCCCTGCCCTATAGGCCTTGTTATGAAAATGAGTCGAAAGAGGGGTGAAGCAGGTTAGGAAAACAATATCATAATTTCACGCAATGTAGTTAAACGAATCTTGGATCAGGTATAGTAATTGCACACACACACACAAACACACATATAGGTCTATTAGGCTAAGTTAATATAATTACCAAATCTTTTACAAAATTTTACTTAGAAAAAAGGAGCAAAGAAAGTACGGCAACTTATTATGTCCAAAGAGGCGCAAAAAGGTGATAATTTTAAATGTGAAAAATCATACAACAAATAAAAGTCAATTAGGGCCTACATAATAAATAATGACACAAAATTCACTTATGTTATCATGTATGATATAGTCTGCCTAAACAAGTCACCAGAACACAATATTATTAAAATCACATGTCCAGAAAATTTTTAAAACGGGTAATGTTATGTTATTTTCAATAGTGCACATCTCCGATCACTAAGTAGATACTTATATGTACAAAAGGAACATTTATCCTCAACAAAAACAAGAGGTGCATATATGTTACAGTCCATAATTTAAATTCCTGTATGTTGCAACATTTTAACACCAGGGATTTTGGCTAAGAAGATTAAAATGTTTTGGACATGATTGATGACAGAATCACCAGGATGGTGATGAAGTGGGAATCTGAGGGCAACAGGAAACGGAGAAAACCAAGGGAAAAGTGGATTAATGGTGTACGGAGGAGCTTGGCTGGAAGAAAAAGTGTGGAAGATGCACAAGATCGAGAAAGGAAGAATATATATGGACCCATGAGTTGAAGGAAAACTATTGTATTGTAGAAAATCCCTAAATAAAAAATTAGGAATAAAATTATTCAAAGGAGTAAACAAATGTTTTAAAAGGGACAAAACGGTGCTGACATTGAGAAAAGCGCATAGGGAAAAAGATGGAACCAAAAACACATAGGCATGTTCATTTAATGTTTTCTTTGCAAGACTAATTAATTTGAGCATTTTAATAGCAAACATAAATTGAGCTATCTCTAATAATGATGCACGTAGGCCGCAAAAATGGCGGTTAGTTAGGTTAGTTTAAGGTTAGTTTAAGGTATTGGATATAGAAGAATTAGATTTCTCCCATGACAGCATGAACGGGAAATTGATGAAAAAACACTATTGTCGGAAAAATATAATATTATCTAGGAGTTCCATAAATATAGGCTAGTCAAACTTATCAGTTAGACCTATAAGATTTATGCGATACTTATTTCCTGCAATACACTGTATTTATCTGTTATTATGTTCTTTTTATTAATTATTGTAAACATCTACAATAGACTGAAAATCTTCCTCTGTAAAAATGTCTTTTCTTAAAAAAATAATATAGGGAATGATACGGGATATCTCTCTCTCTCTCTCTCTCTCTCTCTCTCTCTCTCTCTCTCATTCGGATGACTCTTTGATGTAAAGCCACGCTTTGAAGCTTGCCACTGCAAATGTCACCGAGGATATATTACTACATTAGCAGAAAAAGACCGCCTACAACATCTTATCAAAGAAAACGAGATACCTTTATGTTGAGCTTTGGAACTTCTCCCCTCCCCCCCCCAAAAAAAAAATCATAGTGGTGCTGTTTCTTCTTGGTATCTAACATAATATTAGATGACAGAATATTTCTCTATTAGTAATTTTCCTTAGAGGTTCGCATATTTTCACTTAGGTCTTAAGTCATACTACTAATTATCAACATTTAAAAATATGAATTGAATTATAAAATTCAATGCAATTATTCACGGTTTTTAAGAAGCGTATTACGTAAGCAGTAAGTAGGTTGTGTATTATATATAAATATACTATGTATTTTATATTAGAGAGGGGGAGAAAGGGAGAGAGAGAGAGATAGCGAGAGAGAGAGGGAATTAATTTTCTAATCTTCATTAAAATGTATTACGTAAGATTATTTACTACTGATGCTGTAGGTCAGGACTTTCCTGGTTGAAGAGCGGTAATACACAATATTCATATTGTTGATTCCTTTGTATGGCTCACATACATAATGAGGTATATAAAATGAGGTACTTAATGAACTTAAACTTGCCAATTTTTCATCTGAAATATCAGTAGTAAGTTTTAAACGTATCATAATTTCATGAACAAAGAAAATCCCCTATAGTCCTACCGTTTCTTACTTTATACCCATAAAGCGGACTACTGCGTAGTAATTAAACTTAATTGATGGCAAGTTCCGGTAATATAAATTAATCTACATGAAACACTTCAAGGTAGTGTAATGTGTACAGAGGGTTTCAAATGTACTCGTAATGATGACACAGAGACGAGCAGAAGCCTCTGCAATCCATTGTTTGCTCCTGAATAAAGATGTATATAATAGGCATCGTAATGTTTACTTAAATTTAATTACTTTGTTTGAATATTCTTTACAATATGGTCCATTATTAATATGTATAGACATCATTATTAAATCCAAATAAATATATGTAGATAGGAATTATGATGACTCCATAATTATGTAAATTACAGAAAAATATTTTTTTTTATCAATGATAATCTTAAAATTATTTATCTCTTACCGAAGGCTCTTTTGTTTTATTTTCAATAATACTAAAGTATTCTACACCGCGTCTGTAGCCTACATGTAAATTATAGGCTACAGTTATTTGCTTCACTATATATAATATGTTTAATGTGTCATATTATTTCTAAAGTGAAAGCTGCTCTTTGGTTACATATATAAGAATATTATTATTATTATTGCTATTATTATTATTATTATTATTATTGGATCCCCGATGTTATAACCTATTTTACGTTGTATGCTAGGACTGTAGCTGATACAAAAATTAATTACTATAGCTTACGTAGATCTTTGTACAGTCCACATAATACCTTACCTTTTTCTACCATACAATGGACATTAAAATGATATGTAGGCTACTACAGTTTGGCTGGGGTGCAGGCAAGGGCATCGTGCGCCAGTGGGAGAATTAATTTTGAAGCGGTCAAAGTAGGATTTAAATTTCCCATGATCTCTCATGAATTGTATCATTACAAAGGATGGATTGCAGTGTTTTTGTGGCTAGTCTGTCTTTACTGTCTTTAACTTATGGGGAAAATTTTGTTCTGCTAAGTTGTCCCTTGATACTGTTTTTCTAAAACGAGTTCCATTTAAATAGCATGTCTTTCTTTATTTTTTTCTTCGGTCCTTTTTAACTAGATCATTCGGCATTTTGGTAAGTTCGGAAAGTTTATTTGTAACGCAATCACGACCAAACGCGCGGTTCGATTATCTTCTATTTTTGAAAGAATATTTTTTGGAGTAATTAAAAAATATATAGGCCTATAACGTAAAGATTTTTTATATTTTTATTCTCTTTCAAGATGGTGAAGATTTTAGAATTTTTTTTGGAACGGTTCTCCATGGGGGAAACAATGTTGTCTTCACAGTGGATGACTTTTTGACGCAACTCTACTGGATTACCAGCATTTCGTCTGTTCGTCTCTGAATTTGTTTGTTACGCAGTCACGAACAAAGAATTGTGTTCAATTTTCTCCAATTTGGCATGAATGTCCCTTGAAGTCATTATAAGGATGCATAAAGATTTCTTGTTCATCCGCTCAAGTAACAGTATATATATATAGATATATACATATCTATATATAACTTACTCTCCCTAACACTGAATATAATCATGTTGTTTACTTGAATTTTTTACCATTTAAATCTTACCTGTGCTTCAAAACTATTTTATTTCTTAACATTGACAAAGCAATTGATATATTGATTGCCACCAAGATTAAAATGGTCACTAAATGGTAATTTTTGTAACCCTATTAGCTATTGGAGAATCTTTTAAATTTAAAAAACTCGCCTTTGGCTCGTCTATCAAATTCTTTCTCGATTCTTCGATGAACATTATCGGAATATCCTATTAAATTTTCTAACGCGTCGCGGTCTGCACAAAATGCTTTAGTTGATAGATTTGCTTTCGACCTAAATAATTACTGCACGCATGCAACATTAATGTTTTTCTATTGAACAGATTCCTCTCCTTATTCATATAAGCCTATGACAACATAGGCTACGTTAACTTCAGCGCATTAATGGGGAAGTTATGAGTTTTTTTAACGAATACTTGTGGAAGGTTTGTTAGCTGGTGCGAAATGCCTTTGCCATTTTGATATTAATTAGTCTTTGCACTCTTTTTAGATTTACTTTATTGCAGGTTCGGTTGACTGCTTCTATCCATATCGGTGCTCCATACGATATAAGCGGTAATATAGCTATTTATATATTACTTTCAGCACATCATGACTGAGTCCCCAGTTGATTTTAGCTTATCTAGCTAACGCATGAATTAATTTGGTACATTTTGAGTAACAGTCTCTGTTCAGTTATGATGAAACTTTACTTTGATGTCACCTCTATACAATGATCTTCTTCTATGTTTCAAGCTGGCCATGATTTCAATTTTCTATTCCTGGTTGGCTTTGCTTTTGTTTTATTGTCACCTTCTGCGTTCTTTTGTTTTTCATCAAATGTCTTCAGTGTGTTCCTAATTTATTATCTTCTACTGGACTCATTTATTTACTTTATTATTTTATCTTTATAATCATTAGTTAATAACTAAATATTAAAATCATATTTAATTTATCATTTCTTATATTCAAGAAGGTATTTTCTTTTATGGTCATTTCTACATATTAAGTTTCTATTATGATTAATTCTTTGTTATTCTCGACCAATAGAAATCCTTCTTCCTCATTGTTATATTCATTCCTTCTTGTAACGTATTCTTTTCCTTCATCAATATGTTCCATTGGAACAAAGTTCGTTTTATCCTATGGAATTATTCTTAATTCCGACTTATCCTCAAGAATTGACTTAATTCTGCTAATCATCTAATCTTGACTAAATAAGCTGGTTAATTATCATTCTGGAAATCCTTCATGGAGAGGATCTCTTCTTTCTCAAGCTATTCAAGATTGATTTTATTATTCACATATTCTCATGGATCTTCAATCTGAAAATGAGTTTTTAAATCATTGACATTATTTTCAAGAACTGCAATTATTAAATCTTAACATTATCCTTTATAGTGAAGTGCCGGTTTCAATTGACAATCGGCTAATCTTGATGAAGGACATTAATTTAAACGCTGAAAATTCTAATTTCCAATGTGTTAATTAAACACATAGTGCTTTTATCCGGATTGGTCCTCCGGCTTAAAATACAATTCATATTCCGTATCGCCGCCGTGTGGTATGTGCACTACTGTTAATCGCCATCAAACATCATACCTCAAGAAAGCAGACTAAAATTGTAACTTCTTGTTATTGATTTACTTGTGTCGGAAGGCTTATTATTCATAATCGTAAGTCTTCCCTTGTTCGATTGCCCTTGATAGACACTTGAACTTTCAATCAGCTTAATTCAAAGTGCAATTGCATTTTAATTCTCAGATAACAATTCTAATTATTGTCATTAAATCAAGGGCCGAACAATTTCAAACTATTTACTGATGCATCATTATGTATCTCATTTTTGTAACGAGTGGGCCTAGTTAGTTTACATTAAACCATTTGTTATTCGAGTCGAATATGTACTATGTAATATATAGATTTAAGAGAAGTAGGATTATATTGGTTATAGGTCAACCGAGATATGATTACCAGCGAAAGGAATTGTTGGTATGTTTCGTTGTGCATGTTTTGCTATCGTAGACAGTACATTGTTCACCGGTGAAACACTGTCACTAATGCATTCAACACAACGCCATCTTTGCGATTAGCGCTGTGGGTCGAAGTAAACACATCTGTAGCGATAGTGGAGACCTCATCTCACAGTAGCGATAGTGGAGACCTCATCTCACACCGGTAATCGTAAGTTGATCATCACTAGGGACCGGATTCTTAGGTTTTTACCTATTTTTTCCCTTACTTCCAAAACAAAAAGCGCTCATACACTTTTTCGAATCATGTCCATAGGATTCACCCACATTAATTCTGTGGTACCTAAAAATACCTAAATGGGGAATAAAAACCTAAATATACCTAAACGGGATATAAAACCTAAAATATATAATTTAGGCTCCTTTTTTGCCTTTTTTTGTTTGTCAGTTGAGAAATAGATGTTTTGCGGGGAAAGAATAATTTTTGTCGGGTAGATTAATTAATACCACCAGCGTTTCATTCATCCCATTGTCGTCTAGGATGGACAGTATCAAGGGATGAAAAGAGTACCGGCGTATTCCTTTTAAAATATTCGTACGAACAACCATTGTTGCCGTGTATGAACAAGGATATAGATTTCTGTGTTTTAAAGCGCTTGTTTTTTTTGTTTCCCAAAAAACTGCCCTGTTATTCATACTGAGTGGTCACACTGTGATTTTTAAGAAGCCGTATTAATTATGCCAAAACAAATGAAATCGAGTTTATTACGGCAGTGGATTGGCGACGATCTGAATTTCACTAAAGATGGCAAAGTAATATTTTGTAAAGCCTGCCAGAAACACGTATTATTTACTTTCTAGAAAATGGGGAAGATTTCGTCCCTAGTTGATGTGTTGTGCGGTTAGCATGCGTAACAACCGAAAGAAGGAAAATAATCAGTTCCACATTATCCACATCCAACCATAAAGTATTTTACTCACTAAATTAGAAGCATCGGTTTCGAATCCTGAGAAGGGTAGTGTCTAGATACAGTATTAACTATTAACTATGAGATAACAGGAAGAACTTCACGGTTGAGAATTTTGAAAGATATTTAGTGATATACTGTAACCAGGAAATGTGAGGCAATTTTATTTTCACTGCTTCTTTTGATTGTTTATGCTTTCTTTCTTCAATTTATAATATTGTCTTAAAGCAAGTTTACAAAGTCAATTTTGTTAAGTTAGGCCTAAACTTTACAAGTATTATGTATTCAGTCCTATGTAGCACATTCAAATTCATTAAACCAATTATTCTACCCGAAAACGATATTTTGGACAAAAAACCTAAAAAGAACTATTTCACCTAATGCAAAACCTAAAACAGTGTTTTTAAAAACCTAAAAATCCGGTCCCTAATCATCACATACACGAAGACATAATGTTAACAACTACAATGGCTCCCATCCTCAAACTGATTTCAAGTTTTGGTGTACAGTAATAGTAAGTAGAATTTATTTTTCCTATTTATCGTCACATTTCTTGAAATAATAAACAATTCACTTTAGTTTGAGATAGTCTTTTTCCAATACCACTCTATTTTATAGATTGCAGCCAGATACAGTAAACCCGTTCCCCTTTCACTGATGACATAAAAGTTTTCCAATATTTACAAATAATAAATCACTGATTCCTTTCGAAAAATTATTAAACCTTCCGCTGTATTAAACAGAGCGAATAAGATGACTTTTGAATTGTGATATTATGAACTACCAGCATAACGAATTGAAATTTCAGCTTTGCAAGTGACACATCAAATACGTACTCAGTATAAAGGAATGAAACCTAATAAAAAAAGAAGTGAATATGATAATTGGGAATAATGACAACTAAATGAACTATTATGAATTCACTTTTTCTTAACCAGAGTTTTAAACTCCAGATAAATAGTCCAAGTATTGAATGGTGACGGTAACGAATATTGTATTGTTCATTTGGAAACCTTGTAAATTCTGCGTCAGTGGGTTGACATTTATTTTGATACGTCTCCTCTCCAAGAGGTTGTGTATAGTGGAAATCGTGTGAAAGAAGATGGAGTTGAAAGGAACCTAAGGTTTTCAAATGGAACAATTTGTTGCGTTGGTGGTGCGACAATAAAGTCTCGTCATAAAAGAATATTCTGGCGTTGATAAAGTTCTCTGTTGCATGTTTCTCATGTGTTAATGGATGTAATATTGTACGTTCGAGTACAATCATTAGCTAACATCGTATGCACACACACTCTACATATCGTGAGTTCAAATCCCTCTAGTGGTCAATATCTGAGTGTAAATTTTGTAGAATTCTATACAAGGGCGTATACCAGATTGGACTTTACTTAACATCTACACCGGTTATTCTGCCTCCGTTTATATTCAGTACACGTTTGTGTTTTCTTAAGAAGAAACTCTGGGTGATGCTACTCACAGACCATAGAGGTTTTTTTTTCCCCTCCAGTTTTGATCCTGCCTCTTACGAGCACTGGGTTGTAAGTTCCATGATAAATGTATAAAATTAAAAAGAAGTAACTAGAATTAAATGAAAATAATGTTGTTCGCGTAATTCGGATATATCCTTAGCTATTATAATAAGTTTTGTATGGTTATTTAGAAAAACAGAAAAATTCACAATTTACAGTAAATGTACAGGTTGTGGAAAAACAACTTGCAGAAAATTGTTGAGTAGAAAGGCAGTACCAAGCTATGCATTTGGAGGATAGAAACAAGGGGTCGCAGATGCGTTGAAACCTGTTAAACATCTTCATTTGCTAGTCAAAATGAAATGTAACTCACACCTCAAGTGTGTATGTACTCTCTTCACTAATGAGTACTGGTGTACAATGAGAAACTAAACAATACATGCCCGTACAATGGTGTAGTGTACAACTCTCATCTCACAAATGGTGAATGGAGAAACCCAAATGTTTGTGCATAATGGAATTAACGTTACAAGTTCGAAACAGTTCGGACTGAAAAGACTAATGCCTTATCTATTTTTTAATGTACAGTAACATATAGATGTCGCAAATGTAAACAAACCTCAATACGATTGCTTAATTAATGTCAACATGCCGTAACAAATTTTCAATATGACCACCATTTTCATGGTGGCAAACAGCATAGGGGTACAAGGGTCGATGCGTTCTCTGAAATACACCAGAAGTGGTCTGAAGCATTTCTGATACTGCAATAGTACGACCAATTAGGGCTTTTGAAGAATCCTTTATTAATAGCATGTCCCATTACAGTGAAAATTGTGTCAAGTAAATTTATTTTATATATTTATTCCCTAAATTCTGTTTCCTTACTGGCCATCTATCACTATTCGTAGTATAGTCCAGTTTTTCATTGCATAGCCAGGCTGCTTCAAAGGAATAAACCATGAAGTCGGTGTTTCTTTATGTTAATTGGTATGACTAAATTGATCTTTGCTTCCGCTTTCTAAAACAAAAGCAATGTTGTAATATTCTCTCATTGTTAGCGGTGACCTCAGTTCTTCCTTCGGTTTAATCAATTCACACGTGTCATTGTTTATTGTGACTTGATCTTGCAACCACGAATTTCACTCCACGCGGAGTTGACGAGTAGCTGTCAAAATAGTCACAGGACATTCTTAGATTTTGATTGGCTGGGGTAACTAGCTGATTGGTTCGGTAAAAATAAAGAATATGGGTTGAGCTGTCGGCAAACTTTTCCTCCTAACGAAAGGAAGCCGCCTGGCCATGCAATGAATAACTGGACTGTAACTAACATATAGTCGTATATCATAGTCCCCAGCGGTGCTGTCTTTGAAGTGTTGTTTATTTAATGCAAGAAAGACACACTCGTTCGTGTTGAAGTGGTGTCATGGCACAGTCGGAAACGAGAATCAAAGAAACGCCAAAATTTTATATTATTATTACACTACTCAGAACGTGCGGTACATCAAAGACATGCGATATTATTATTCTTCTTCACCGCCTTGTCGCTCGATAAGAATGCGTTGTTGTCGATGTAACTTAGCGTTCACAGACCAGTCAGATGAAATATACAAACAATCATTAATCTTAATAATTTGCATGCACGGCCAACAGATCTTGCAACTCTGCTACTCACGCGGAGTTGACATGCAGCTGTCAAAATGCATTCTTAGATTCTGATTGGGTGAAAATCCTGAGGTAAGAATCTAATTGGCGCGGCAGGAAAAAAAGAGCATTGCTATCTGCTGTATTAAATATCAAAGGCGTTCCGCATGTTAACCATTCCAATAGTTCGATAATACCATTGCTATTAGATTGACTTGCAAACAGAGTCTGCCACCTCTTTAGATTTGAGAGTGAGAACTATTGTTTTCCCTCAATAAAGAATATAAAGTTTACCTCCTCTGTAACATGACCACCTTCCTTAGTTGACTGCATTTTTATGGAACCGGCAAATTCTCATTTGTTTATATGTATAGCCCAGTTATTCATTGCATGGCCAGGCGGCTTCCATTTGTTAGGAGGAAAAGTTTGCCGACAGCTGAACCCATATTTTTTTTTTTTTTCCCGCACCAAATAGCTAGTCATCCCAGCCAATCAAAATATTATAAGAATTTCCTGCGGAATTTCCTGCGGAATTTCCTGCGACGGCTTAGAGAGCTACTCGTAAACTCCGCGTAGAGTGAAACGCGAGGTTGCAACATTAAGTGACAGTAAACTATAACACATGTGAATTGATTAAAGCGAGAAAAGAACTAAGGTCAGTGATCACATTGAGAGAATATTGAAACGTTTCTTTTTGTTTTGGAAAGCGGAAAGCAAAACCTATTTAGTCAGATCAATTAGCATAAAGAAACGCCGACTTAATGGTTTATTCCTTTGAATCCGCCTGGCCATGCAATGAATAATTGGACTATTGGACGCTGTAAGTTGACCACCTGTGTATAGTAACTTTTATCTTGACCACCATCAAACACAATTTTATAAACTTTTAAACCCGTAAAACTTGAGCACTCTAATGGTAGTTGTGAAAATTTTTGTGAAATACTATATAGAAATTCCTTACATTGAGACCAACTTATAACCAGTCTTTCAATCTCACCCCAGCCCTAAGCACCAAAGCACTAAAAGAAATCAGCAGTAGTGGGCACTACGTGCTAGCTTTAGTGAGGGGTCATGCACCATCTCAAATATAAAAATCTTTTCAGTGGCTTAACCCGAAAACTGTTAAATTTAACCACTAAACTGCAAACATTTGAAGAATGTACAAGAGGCTGTTTCATTCTGAATTACTGTAAACTCATAGCCATATGGTAATTTAAAAGATTGGATGAATTTGCCTCTGTGGTGGAAATATTGTCCCTGGAAACGAACTTATAGTTCACTAAAGCGCAACTCAAATCACTGTCAGCCGATCTCACCGTATTTCTTATGCAGTTCCAAGCTGAATCATCGACTTCTGAAGATCAGATCCTTGAACTCCGGCAAAGAAGCGCGGGACCTGTATCTCCGTTGACGTAAAAAACATTCATCATTTTCCATTAAATGCGATAGATGCCAAAACTGCTTGTAAAAAGCACATTAAAATGCAAATTTATGAAAGCTGTTATGAAAGTGAACGTTTCAGAATACCTGGACAAAATGGTATCATGAACAACTAAAAGAGCTGAAATTTCTGTTATAGCATGAGATAACAGTGGACATGTACTTTTTCTTAAATATATTAATCAATTTGTAAACCACAGGCTTGTTATTATATTATGTTATGTTGTAAATTTTGCAACGCGCGCCTGCTCATAAATGACAAAATTAGGCGCGCCTAATCAAACTGCGTCCCAAATTGCGCCCGGCCTTTTTGGTATCATGTCATAGCTTACGCGAAGATTTTCATCGTTAGTAGCTTCGTCAGGATGTCTGTAGTTTTACTGTCGGTATTTCCAATGTGAACCTTAACCCATCAATACTAGATCTTGTAGATCCTCAACTGGTGTGACTGGTGCTATGCATGGTACCCGAGAGGAAAAAAATCCAGCTGTGGCAAGTCAGGGGACCGTGGAGGCCGCTGCCTTGGTTTCTAACATGATTATAATATTTATGACAGCTATATTGTTGACGCATGTATCATAGCGAATCAGCTTCTGTGACCCCATGCTCATGTAGGCCCTACTCCAAATACGTAGTTTGGTACTGCCTGTCTACTCTACAATTTTTTTACAACTATTTTTTCGCACCCTGTGTAGCATGCTTAACTTAACTGGTTAACTTGGTTGCTGTTAGACCCATATTTGCCAGCAGGCATAAAACCAACAGTCTGCCTTCTTTCAGAAGATAGGTACGCTAATTATATTTGTCCTGTGATGCAGGATTACATCTTGTTATTGAAGCCTTTTGGCTAAATGAATGTGACAGCTCTGGCCAAATAATTGTAAATTTTACTCGTAATTTGGTCTTCTCTCTTAGAATTTTTCTGTAGGACCTTTCTAATTATTTCTGTTCTTGAATAGATGAAGGTACATTAGATATACTCTCGTTAAAGAAGTCTCTTTGGGAGTTATGCGGGAAACAGCGATCCACATAAATCTCTCTACAAGAAATTTATAATTAAACGGGCTGATTTTTAAAGAATGATTGTTCTCTCTCTTACCATTTCACATTTATAAAAAATCATGTCATGTTTAAAACTATTTTAAGTTGTATATGGGTGGTGTGAGGAGATTAGATTTCTTATAATAGGCTATCCGTTTTGATACTATGATGAAGAAATAATATCAGGAATAATAAATGAATAGAGAATAATGAACTGAATTATAATAAATAAATCCCAAGCTCATAGTCTGTATAAGCCTGTGATACAACCGTGATTCCCATTATAAGGGCATATTAAGAAAGAAAGAAAACTGCTCTATATAGGTCATGGATGCATTTAAAGCATTTGTGCACAAACCCCGTGCAAAATGGGCTAAACTTACATCACAATGTCTTCGGTAAGGCCGATAATGCCACATTGTAAACGGATTACAGCCGCAAATCTAAAGGTTGTACGTAACTTACTTAGAGGTTTAACTCTCGGATATTTCAATAATAGGCTCTCAGAGTAGTATGGTTGTACGCATTGGGTATCTCGGAATCATTTATGTCACTGCTTGTATGCCTCCAGAGTCATAGTTTATTACTTCCGGTTTGTATCATGGCACATCGAAAAATGAACGAATGCCTACTCCCAAAAACCATATTAACGAGCAGTTAGTATGAAACGACTGATATAACGAGTGGATTAGAGTGGAAGTAAATTCAGATTTAATATCGAACTCCTGAAAACCTGATATGATTATCAATATAAGTTTCACAGCATTTACCTCAAATTTGGAATTTATATCCCTACAACTTCTTTCATGAGAACATTGGGATGAAGCGCTAGAAGACAAAGTGTGTCGAAAAGCACGAGGCGAAAGAGCTTTTTTCGAAAATTTCTTATTTTCGTTGTCGGATATCTCGAAACCTATTGGAAATATAAAAAAATGTGCAGGGTCAAACGTGTAGGAAATTTTATCAGCTTTAATTTTGTTTATAGCAATTTTTCCTCTATGATGCACCATTGTTTAGATATAAGCGAAAAACCTAAAAATGGGACCTTCTTCGGGCCCCCCTGCCCCCCGCTCACCCCCCACCGTCGGGGACGTTTAGTATGTTGTTCAGGACACTCCCTCCAACAACTCTGCAAAATTTCAAAACTACACGATTTTTTTCTTCTATTTTTCATTCGATGCCTGGAATAGAAGCAGTCTGTCTAGGTCCTTGCGGCTTTTCAGTAAAGCATTCGGCCATTGCCAGCAAATTCAGAGGCCATCAAGCCATCTTGCATAACCGCGCAGGCAAAACTTGGGCACGTCTGCTATCTACTGAAGGAATCGCAGTGGCCACTCCAATAGCGATAGGTAACATCGCACGAAGCTGCAAAAATATTTTACCTTTTTATTTATTTATTTTAGGTCCGATTCTATTAGCGAACGGACATTAATAATCACCAATTTTGGCAACCTATGCTACGCATAACGATTTTTATATTTAGCCTATCATTATCAATCTTTTCAATTCATGAATTTTGAAATATTGGATTGAAATCGAATTTAATGACCCGCGTGAGGAGTTTCTACTTTTCCCGCGAGATTAATACCACGTTTCCAAATTTGAGGTAAATGCTCTGAAACTTATATTGATAATCATATCAGGTTTTCAGGAGTTCGATATTAAATCTGAATTTACTTCCACTCTAATAGGTTGATGTAGAACGCGCATTGACAGTATCTCAAGTACCATTACTAACCAGGTCTGCTTTAAAAGTAGCATTGTGTCCTTATTCATGAAGACCAGCTTTTTCTATGATATTTACGGCATGTACGAGTATATAATTCAATAAGTTTTAATTTCACTGAACTAGAATGAACTTTTAGTGCTATGCATAGCCCAGGATATTAGTATATTACTCCGTAGAATGGATATTTATGAAGAACTATCTTATTATTTTGAAAGATATTTAATAAACTAACAAGTGGGTATTGTTGTGACTTTCTCAATATTATTATTTATATATTTATTTATATTAAATTGAAATTAATACTACATTAAGTTACCATTTAATAATTTATAATTCACTTTGAATGACATAAATCTCTATAAAAAAGTTTTCCCCTGGGGTGCACGTATCCATAGCAGTAATATAAGGTAGAAGACAGTTCCTCCGTTTATAATATTACAATTACCAACTTTATTTTTCATTAAATCCTATGGTCTGTTGAGAACAATGCAGCACTTTCATATTGAAATTCAGATAGCGTTACAAGAAGTTAAAGTTTACAGGGTCCTAAACCGTATAACTTAAAGCATTTTTGGCAAAATAATAACCTGGAAAGTATTTTCAACAGTACGATACTAGGATATTATGACTCTTGAAAATATATACTAATCTTGCTAAAAAAGATTCTTTTATACCAAAAAGAATCCCTTGATGAATGCGTTATTTTGTAATCTTGATAGTATGTAGACTATTAGACTATTATAGATTGGGCATGCTCTTTTTTTCTCTCATTAGCATGCAACTCCAAATTTTCACTCCGACTCCAAATAATTTGCTACTGCTTTTAGAGTATAAAAATAAAGGGCATGTTTAATTCCCAGGTATTCAAAACATCACCGTTTGTTTACACCGATATCGTTTCAGATCGTTTTGATATACTAGCAATTAGGTAACCAACTACTTGGAACATTCTATAACGATACTTTATGGGATACATCCTATCAATTCGCATTAACAAAAAGACACAAATCTATAGTTGTATAATTGTGTAACAAATTTAGGACGTAATGCCATTTCTCACTGCATATTGAAATAAATCTTTTGATGTTTTATTTTGTAGTTACTTTTTGTATATTTCGTATATTTCATGAATAGGTGATATAGTATAATAAAGTGAAGCCGTCACGGTGGCTCATGCTTAGCGCGTGGGCCTGGCATGCTAGCGGTCCCGAGTTCAAATCTCGGGGCTGGCGGGCGTGTCATTTGTGGTGGAAAAAGCCGTGATCTTTGGGGGGTTTTCTCGGGGATCCTCCCGTTTCCCCCTTCATTCATTCCACCAACACTCTCCACTTCAACTTCCTTTCCCCCCTCATTATCATCCCGTTCCCCTTTACTGGTTTTCGGGCCAGCTCCTGCTGCAGACTCTGCTGCGGGCCTCCCCCGTCCTGCCCCGCTGCTTGTGGTCAAGAGTTGCTTGTGGTGTCCCGTGCCTTTGGGGCTCTCAGAGGGACCCTGGGTTAGTGGCGCATGTCTGGCTGTGCCGCGCCTATGGGGCTCTTGTACGAGGGACCCTGGGTACGGTGCACGTGGAGTGGTACCAGGTCCTTGTTGGATGTAGGGGAGCTCCGTGGGGGCTCGTGGTGGAGTCTGTTGACTGGGGGGCCACATCATTCGTTTCCTAGGGGGTGTACAATGGGTCCGCCTATGTGGCCTCCGTACGCGAGCCCGTCAGGGCTCAGCCCCTGAACCATACCATACCATACCATAATAAAGTGAAAAATAAGTATATGGTCAAGAAACGACAAAATAATGCGCCACAAAATATTAGAATAGCCGGTAAACCATTCGAAGAAGTGGAGAAATTCAAATATCTGGGAGCACTAATTACAGATACAAGGTAGAATTTAAGTTTTGCCTAAAATCCGGAAATGCTTGCTTTAGAAATTTTTATCTTTTCATCTGCTGTCCAGAATTTTAAAAATAACATTTATAAGACAATATCCAGTAACCACTTCAGTCATACTTGAGTTATAACAAAGTAACAATCAAACTCATGTACGAAGAGACATACCCATAAATAAGGAATATAAAAAAATCGTATTTTCTGCTGCAGGATAATAATTCATGATTCAATTAACTCGCCAAAATGAAAATTATTAAACATAAGTTTGTTCCTGTTTATTAATAGATTTGATGTGCCTGGTTTATTGGGAAGATGCCATGTATGTGGAAATGTTGTTTGTTCCATTTTGTTGAAGGAATTGGGAAGTTTGTGAAGTAATTACTTCCTCCGTCAAGTGTTGGAACATCTTGTGGAAAGGTGAAGAAGTTTCTTAATTGCAGTTCATTTAGGAAGGGGAAGTGAAATTAGGTAGGTTACTTCTGATCAAGATCAAGCCCTTCAGCAGAATCTCCGTATGATAACGTGTTACGTAATGATTATAATTTATTATCTTTTGTAGGAGGCTAATGTTTATAAGGGGAGGAATAAACAACATACTTTTTCAATATTAGGACCTTCACACTTCATTCATCAAGGGATTCTTTTTGGTATAAAAGAATTTTTTTAGCAAGATTAGTATATACTTTCAAGAGTCATAATATCCTAGTATCGTACTGTTGAAAATACATTCCAGGTTATTATTTTTGCCAAAAATGCTTTAAGTTATACGGTTATAGGATCCTGCAAACTTTAACTTCTTGTAACGCTATCTGAATTTCAATATGAAAGTGCTGCATTGTTCTTAACAGACCATAGGATTTAATGAAAAATAAAGTTGGTAATTGTAATATTATAAACGGAGGAACTGTCTTCTACCTTATATTACTGCTTTAAATGCCAGCTGCTATGGATACGTGCACCCCAGGGGAAAACTTTTTTATAGAGATTTATGTCATTCAAATTGAATTATAATTTATTAAATGGTAACTTAATGTAGTATTAATTTCAATTTAATATAAATAAATATATAAATAATAATATTGAGAAAGTCACAACAATACCCACTTGATAGTTTATTAAATATCTTTCAAAATAATAAGATAGTTCTTCATAAATATCCATTCTACGGAGTAATATACTAATATCCTGGGCTATGCATAGCACTAAAAGTTCATTCTAGTTCAGTGAAATTAAAACTTATTGAATTATATAAGTAGTATGTGTGGAGGTATAAAGTAAAATGGCCGCCAACCGACGCCGCCCTTGAACCTCGTCACGTCTGCACCAATGTGACGCTATTATACACGTTTCGAAACAGGGAGAGACGCCTTTTCATCCTGTGCTAACCCCGTCTCCTCCAGACGCCCCGTTTAAAAGTTAGGACCTTATGCCATCCGACGCCGCCCCCCGACGCCCACTTAGGTCCTTTGCTCCATGACGTCATGGGAATTTTTCAAACATAGGGATACGCTCTTACGCGTTATGGTATTCCCTGCCGCCCCCCACGCATACTTAGGTCCTTTGCTCCATGACGTAGGTTATTATGCAAATACGTTCTACGAAAAACGTTCATATACTATTACCAAATCTACCATGTGGATAGAGTTACTGTAACAAGGACCTATACATAACATTATGACTATGAGGAAAATATAAGAAAAGAATTCCTTTCAATAGCTTATCTCTAGCGAAAACAACAAAAACACGGAAGTGTAGCTCTGGAATGCATCCCTTGGCTTGTTTAAAGATAACAATATGTGATACAATCTTTTTTCTTGGGAGAGAGAGTTTTAAAGGTGTGTTGTCATTAGTGTTAGTGCTTGAGCTATCTGTATAAATACACGTTTCCGTACATTCCTAAGTTAGGTTAAGAGTGACCGCTTAGTGTGTGAGCGAAGAGTCATCCATCTGATCCTGTGGTAAGTAATCATATTTTCGTTTATTTACTAATAATTAAGTGACAGTTAATTGTTTTTTCTTTTTAAATGATTGCGCTGGGCTTTTATAGTGACAGATTATAAAAAAAACAAATGCTAATATTTGTTCATTGTGTTAATTTTACTTAAGCCGTATTCATCAACTCAGTGTTATTAACAACTTAACAACATATGCCTTATGTTTCGCCAACGTTTATTACTTGACTAGGGATTTATAATGACATCATGAACACTGAAAGTAAAAATAAAATGCTGATCTTTGTTCATTGTTTAAGTTTCACTTAGGCTGACAGTTTATTTAAAAAAAAATGATTGTGCTAGGATTTTATAATCAAAACAACAAGTGCTAATATTTGTTCATTGTGTTAATTTCACTTAAGCCGTATTCAGCAACCCAGTGTTATTAACAACAATATTTCCCGGCACTTTTATTCTTACAACATAGGCCTAGGTTTAGCCCCTCTTTATTACAATGTACTGTTAACAGTAATAATAATAATAATAAAGTCGGAAACTGCCTGCGAAATAGTGATAGAATATTTCCGTAATAATGCCTCTGACTATAATATACACAAATCAGACTGGTGAAAATGCGAATTCAAATAACATGACGTACGGCTTTTTGTTTTGTAAACCGAAAATATATTACTTTATTCATTTCTCCTGCGACATATTCGCGAAAGGTATTAGTTAAATTACATCAATTCAGCCAATTGAAAGTGCGCATTCAAGTAACTTAGGCCTCCATGTACAATGCTACGAGTTGTAAACAGATTTTCTATATATTCTGAAGGCTGGTGAGGAATTATCAATGTACCTAATAATAATAATAATAATAATAATAATAATAATAATAATAATAATAATAATAGTGCTAGAATATTTCCGTAATAATGCCTATGACTATAATATACACAAATCAGACTGGTGAAAATGCGTATTCAAATAACTTTGACGTACGGTTTTTTTTTGTTTTGTAAACAAAAAATATATTACTTTATTCATTTCTCCAGCGACATATTCTACTATAATAATATGTGAATCAATATAAAATCTTTAGTTTGGTAGCGAAAGTTAAAAAAAAAAAAATAGGAAGCTATCTGTGATATAATATTTAGACAGAGTAACTTAGGATTATACTTACTTACTGAGCGATGATGGTGCTGCTTGTCATTCCTCGTAATGTTTCAGTCTGTTATATATAATCACTAGTACTGTTGTTTGTTACGAATTAAATAATAATAATAAAACTAAACTCCTTGGAGAGAGACTATGCCTACCACCCAACCGCTGCGCCTTAGCAGATGGCAGGATCTTGTCAACATTCCGACACTTCACCTGAAATATGTATTCATGAACTAGGAAAAGGAAGAGCATGTCGGGTAAAAAAAAACGATAGATAAACACACCCTTTTGTCTGAACATAACATTAAAATTAATCCTTTTATTTATTTATACAAATAGGTATGGGTGTTTTTCAACATCCATGAACGTAAATTAATTACATTCTGTAAGGCACACACAGCTGTAGCGAAACTATGATAGCTGCATGATTCTGTAACTTTAGGAAGGCAATTTAACCTAGGACATTCAAAGTCTAGAAGATCAAACACTTCAACATTTCGTGGCACTATGTTTACTAAAAACAGTTTTTTAAAAAAACCTTTCACATACAGTTCCGTGCAGCCTGAAACATCCCTTTGTATTATATGTTGCATTTCATCGTAAGGTATTTCACCTATGTCATAGCACAGTCCGTGATGGTAGGTTTCGAGATAGTGTCTAGTGTTTTCGTTCACATCACAATATGTTGGTGTTTTAAATAACAGATGTACCATAAATTCACCTGTAAGATTTATAGCGCAGTACTCCTTCAGCAAGAATTCACCTGTAGTCTGTACAGTATAACCCTGCAAATCTACTATCCTAGATAAAAAAAAGAAACCTTAATTAATTAACGTAAGCTTATACGCTTTAGAGTTAGGGAAGGTTCCATTATAAATCAAACTAACTGACGTTTCGCCCTTATTAATGCTCGAAATTTCAACTTCTGTGAAAACTTCTGTGTATTTCCGTGGAAGGAATACTGTCAGCACCTCGACACTTTGCTTCATTTGAATATTGAGAACTACACAACGTCCATATTTTGTTTCTTTAACAGATGCACCTAAAACACTGTAGGAGATATTCTGCTCAAGTTCAGCAATAGTTACGCACCTAGGTCTGCTGTATGTTGTATTGAATTTCCTGACGAGACTTGTCATCTATAACAAAAAAGAACGAAGTATAAGTAATAATAAATATATTTACTTTAACTGAATACACTAGCGTTTATTTGTTATGTAAAAAAAATAAATAATAGATGAAAACTTACCTTAGTATTGTTGTTAACACAAGAAGCAGACGATGAAGATACCTGTTTACAGACTTAACAAAACGAATAAATAACTAGTCTTTTATACACACCTCCCCACCACCATAACCCTTTCCCTTTTAGAAGGATGTAACCTTGACGTAAATACTACTTAGGAGAAAACAACTCATTAGGACACAACATATGAGCTAGCTTCTAACCATTTTAAAGATAACATTACGAAATAAACTACTATAAATAGCTTAGGCCGTGGTTCCTCCTTTCAGTTTTACAGCTTTGTTGTTACAGAGAGGTGAGTGGTAATGCATTAAAAATCGCATACAGTCAAGTGCTAATTATTTCCCTTACATTCATGTGTTGTATTTTTCCATTACAGATTCAGTCATATTTGAGTGTTGAAAGCCCTTTCTGTATCAATAATAATAATAATGTCGGCCCCTATCTATATTATTTCCTCTGATTCTGAGAGCGAAACGGATAATGTTACACTACCTGAATCAACACCGGAGATTTATACAGTCTCTAGTTCTGATTCAGATGATGCAATAGAGACCGTAACGCTGTCAGACTCGGAGGACGACGCAGTTGTTGTATCTGATGATGAGCTAGTTTCAAGCGAGGAAGAGTTGGATATGATGTCTGGCAATGAGGGGGAGGGCACTTCTTCGAATTCGGAGAATCCACCCTCCCCATTGTTTACAGTTGTCGAGAGTACTCGTAAAGAGTACAAAACGTTCAACTCTGCCGGCTTGCAGCTAGTGGTCCGACTCAAAGAACCAGCTGAAAATGCAGGACCCAACCCCTTTGAGACGGCTCTTAAAGCCGTTATAGACCATGCCCTAGTATATACGAGAGACCATGACATGGTAGGGATCTCGATTTTCAATGAGGAAAACGAGGTCGATAAGCCGATTGGTATCTCCTTTAGGCGTAAAGATCAGATCAGTGTAGATGTGATTTCAGGCGTCGTAAGCAAAGTATGTCAGTCGAACGCTCGGTTCAATGCCACCGACCGTTTGCGTTTGGTTCTGGACATTGTCCATATGCCAAACGGAAACGGGGGAAAAGGGCTATACCCGTGAAGGGGCGTACGGTTGGTGTACTTACCCATTTGAAGAAAAGTGTAGTGGAGGTTCTTGCAGTCGTGAACTGTTTAGCATTCGCCATAATCATCGCTATTGCTAGAGTTAGCGATCGTAAAAAGTATAAATCGTACATAGATAACAACATGACAAGCAAAAAACTCAAAGCAGAAGTGGATGACTTGATCAGAAACTCAGGTGTCGATCTCTCGCAAGGGGGAGGTATCCCTGAGCTGGAGAAGATCCAGGCCTATTATAAGGATAGATATAGACTTGTAGTTTACAGCGGCTTTAATCTCGATTCTGTACTGTACGACGGCGGTAATGTGGGGAAAGAAATACTTTATTTACTCTATGACCGAGACACCCTCCATTACCATACTATAACAAACTTGACCGCTGCAATGGCTAAACGTTTCATATGTCAAGGATGCCATAATGGTTTCATAAGAGGAGCGCAACATTCCTGCGATTACGTCTGCTTTTGTTGTAGATCGGTACCTCCTTGCAACCCTTGCAAGGACTTGGTGAATTGCGATATTTGTCATAGATATTTTCGGGGGCAGATAAGTTTCGAAAATCATAAGCGTACCAAAATTCAAGGACGCACTGTATGCATGGCTCTGCAGAAATGTCTAAACTGTGGAAAGTTTACAACATTTCAGCTGAAACATGAATGCTTCAAAATTTTTTGTAATATTTGTAATAAATTTCAAGCAGAGACAGGACATGATTGTTACATGGCACCGCTGAAAGATACTAAGCGTTCAAACAAGGTATTGTATGTGATATCCGACATAGAAACAACACAGAATACCCGTATCAAAGACAATACCTTTCTTCACGTCCCCAATCTGATTTGTGCACAGCAGTTTTGTTCTCTTTGCGAGACATCGCAAGACGAAGAGTGCGCCAGATGCGGGCAACGCAGTCATTCTTTCTGGGAAGATCCCGTCCGTGGATTCATGGACTTTCTGAGAATGGATAGAGCGTTCGATAGGATCATTGTTATTGCTCACAATGCTCGAGCGTTCGATCTCCAATTCATTCTCGACTACGCTATTAGGCAACAGTGGACTCCCGACTTGATTATGTCTGGATGCAAGATCCTTTGCATGAAGATGCACCATCTAACTTTTCTGGATAGCTTGAACTTCATTCCGCTGCCTCTGCGTAGTTTCCCCAAGACCTTCGACCTTAAAGACGCTGTTAAGGGCTACTTTCCGCATTTGTGGAATACGGCACAGAACCTCAACAGTATTCTCCCACAGCACCCGAACCAAGATCTTTACGGGGCGGACACCATGTCTGAGAAAGATAGAGAAGCTTCCAAGACTTGGTTCGAGACCGTTAAAGATCTGCCGTTCAATACCCGTGTAGAACTAGAGAGGTATTGCCAGGCCGATGTTACTGTACTGAGAGAAGCCTGCACTCTCTTTAAAAATCTTTTCAAACAAATTGCCAATATAGATATTTTCCTAGAGTCTATCACTATTGCATCGGCCTGTAACAGAATATTTAGACAGCTATTCCTTAAACCTGAGACCATTGGCATTGCTCCCTCCTGTGGCTATAGAAAAGCAGACATCGTTGATGTGGCTTATCCACGAAGCCAAGGAGAGGAATGTATTTATACGTCATGCAGGTAACGGACGCGAGGTACGGCTTCCCGAACTTCCCCAATGGAAGGTGGACGGTTTCTGTGAAGAAACAGGAGAGGTTTTCGAATTTCTCGGCTGTTATTATCATGGCTGTCTCTGTCAGCCAAACAGAGACGTACCCTTGATGGATTCTTCAGAATCCCTTGCCGAGAGGTACGAAAACACCATGGGCCGACTGGACATGATCCGATCAAAGGGTTATACCGTCCACGTGATGTGGGAATGCAAGTTCGATGTTATTATCGAACAGTTCCCCGCACTGAGAGACGACCCCTTGGTCTGTGATGTCCCGTTGGTCCTTAGGGACTCTGTCTACGGAGGACGTACAGAAGCCATGCGGCTCTATCGTAAGGCGGATGAGACGAAAGAAGAGAAAATCCTATACAGCGATATAATGTCCCTATATCCATCCGTCTGTAAGTACAACAAATTTCCTATAGGTCACCCCATTGTTCACGTTAGTGCCCAGTGTACAGATATAGATTCGATGATGAGGAAAGAAGGCCTCGTTAAATGCACTGTCCTACCACCGCAAAAGCTGTACCATCCCGTTTTACCTTTCAGGTGGAATGGTAGGCTTTTGTTTCCCCTTTGCCGCACCTGTGTTATGAGTATGGAACAAGGTAGCTGCAAACATGCGAAAGAGGAAGAGAGAGTGCTCACTGGTACATGGGTAGTTGATGAAGTGAGACTAGCCGTAAATAAGGGCTATAGAGTGATGGCAATCCACGAATTTCTCGAATACGGTGTCACGCAGTACTCGCGTGAAACTCGTGAGGGAGGGTTATTCGTGGATTACATCGACCTGTTCCTCCAGATTAAGACAGAATCTAGCGGATACCCTGCTTGGGTGAAAACCGAGGCCGAGAAACAGGAATATATCGATTTGTTTTACGAGCACGAAGGTGTTAAGTTAGACCCCGAACAAATCGTGGAGAACGCTGGAAAAAGAACCATTAGTAAGCTTTGTTTGAATTCCTTCTGGGGAAAGCTCGTGCAAAGGTCTAACCTGGGTAAAACAAAGCTTATTAAAGAGCCTAAAGAGCTGTATAGGTTCCTCACGACACCCGGAATTGAAATTCAGAGACTACTTTTTGCAAATGATGAAGTCGTGTGGATTAATTGGATCCCTATAGAGGAGGAACAGGACTCTCTTCCTCATACTAGTGTCGTTCGCGGTGCTTATGTGACATCGGGAGGTAGAATGAACCTCTACGGCTACCCGGACAAGCTAGATCGTCGAGCCATCTACTGTGACACTGACAGTGTGATTTATACACAGACGCCTGACGACGCTAAAAGGTACACTGTGCCTTTAGGTGACTATTTAGGCGACATGACCAGCGAACTCACTGACTACGGGGAGGACGCGTACATTTCGGAATTTGCAAGCGGGGGCCCTAAGAACTATGGTTTTAAGGTTACCGTTCCTTCCAACAGCACCGCAAATACCTCTGTGTGTAAAGTCAGAGGTATTACTCTTAATTATAAGACGTTGCAGGATGTCAACTTCGACGCCATTAAAACCATGGTTTTAAATGGTGATCCTGCAGCAACTATCTCTGTGAGGACAGAGAGGAAAATTAAGAGAAAGCCCGGCCCTCAGATCGTGTCTGAAGCCGAGAATAAGATATACCGACTCTGTTTTCGAAAAAGACGCAGAGTTAGCGGAGGGTTCGATTCCCTCCCGTTTGGGTATAAATAGAAACGAGACGAGAGCACCATCTCAGTATGAACTCGTCGTCGTCTCTGGAGTGTGCGTCAATTAGAAAATTATTGGATTTTAGAACGCTTATTCCTCACACAGGTGAAGAGTTGGAGGTGTTGTCCCCTGAACTTTTAACGACATGCGGAGCCGAGAGCATATATTTAGTGTATCATAAATTACCTGAAAGTGTGCAATGTAACGATCTTTGAAAAAAGTCTCTTAGATGCTTTAAACATTACCCTGATTCTCCTTACGATTGCTTGGATGGACCCCCACCTATGATTAAACATTGTTATGGTTGTAATAAAATTTGACCATCCTTTTTCTTTGATTGTATCAGTTCCGTCATTCTCAGGGAAGATAACATTCTGTGTAAAACTTATTAATAATTTACACCATTTGTGTAACGTGAGCAAATACGAAAGTATTCTGTGGTGCTTTAGTGAAAGTAACGCTGTCCCTCCCCAGACAAAATTCAATACTACCGTGACATACCACGAAGGTCTTCCTGACTTTAAACAAGAACAATGCACTAAACCAAGACTAGTTATTTTAGACGATTTGCTAGACAAAGCTTATTCGACAGAAGTGAGTTCGTTATTTACAAAAGGCTGCCATCATAGAAACATTTCAGTTATTCTCATAATGCAAAACCTGTTTCACCAGTCTGCTCACAGCAGAGACATCTCTTTGAACACAAAATATATGATCTTGTTTAGAAACTTGAGAGATAAAAATCAAATTACTTTTCTAGCAAGACAAGTGTATCCTGAAGATTGGAGGTCTTTCTATATAGCTTTCCAAGACGCAACAAGAAAACCTCACGGTTATTTACTAATAGACTTTTGTCAAAGAACAAACGATTTACTTAGATTTAGAACTAAAATATTTCCTTCGGAAGTTACAAAGGTTTACGTCCCTGTAAAGGATGAAAAGGATAAAATCCAATTACCATATGTTACAAGTTCTTAAAAAGGCAACTCCTAAGGTACGAAACGTTATTCTAAAAAGTGCAAACAAAAACCTGATACTTGCTATTATAGACTGTGTTCTTAATGTTTTGAACGGTCAGTGTAAATTATCTTCGTGTTCTAAACGTAAGCTGTTTAAACATAAACATTCCTTAAGACATCTTCTAGATAGGAACGTATCCTTGTCTAAGAAAAAGAAAACTTTGGTACAGAAAGGAGGATTTTTAATTCCTCTCTTGTCGTCCGTGTTATCCGTCTTGGGATCTTTAACATAATGTTACAGAAAATGTTTCTGGTTAGTGCTAAAGAGTACAAGCGTTTAAAACGTTGTGTCGAAGGTTCAAACCCGGCAGTTGATGTTACGGATCCGTACAAAGAGTGGTCTAAAATACGCGAGAGTGAAGATCCTATATTCAAGAGAAAACAGAACAGAATACTTGAACAGGAAGTAGCTGAATCGAGGAAAAGAGTTAGAGATTTATCACCCGAAAAAAAACCTATCTCCGAGGACGAAGGTAAACGTAACGTTATAGGTGATGTAGCAGGTAAATATTTATCGGCTTATGTAACATCGCCAAAGATTGTAGACACACAGTTTGGAATCTATAAAAAGAAAGAGACGGGAGAGTACATGATAGGTAATTTTAAAATTCAATTGTTAAACAATAGTTTGATCATTAACGGTATAAAATACGATGCGAGTGCAGGTTTATGGGAGTTGCTTACTAGGAAGAATGTTGATATGAATCTTGTTACGCAGGAAGACCTCGACACGTACAAAGACATTTTAACTAGGACCGAAGGACATAACAGCGTCGATAATAAAACCGCTAGAACAGTTAAATACAAACAAGTCATTTCAAAATTGTTTCCATCGAGAGAGCTTAGGTGGAGTACCTATAAACAACGGAGATGATGAAGGAAACATTACACAAGTTGTATTACGACCCTGAGGCATCTACGGGTTTTTCCACTCTTGCTAAACTTTCACAAGCGTGTACCGTTACAGATAAAAATATCGAGCAATGGTTAGTTGAGCAGGATGTTTACTCCTTACATAAACCCATCAGGAGAAAGTTTCCTAGGAATCCGTATTCTGTAAATAACCTTTACGACGTGTTTGAACTTGATCTAGCCGATGTACAAAGCATTGCAAAACATAATGACAACGCAAGATATTTACTTGTTGTTATCGATGTGTTTTCCAAATACGTATGGGTTGTACCTTTAAAATCTAAAAGAGGTAAGGATGTGACAGACGGATTTAAACAGGTGTTGGAGAAGTCCGATAGGAATCCTGTCGCTGTAAGAACCGATAGGGGTAAAGAATTTCTAAACAAATCTTTTCAAGACTTGTTAAGGAAAGAGAATATCGAGTTTCAAGTGTGTAGGAATCCCGATGTTAAATGTTCCGTCGTGGAAAGGTTTAATAGGACCCTAAAAACTAAAATGTACAAATATTTTACTTTCAAGAACAGTTACAAGTATCTCGACGTGTTGGATAAGTTTGTGAAGGGTTATAACGATAGCGTACACAATACAACAGGAATGGCCCCTAGTAAGGTTAGCGATAAAGATGTTTTGAACATATGGCGACGTATGGCAAAGAAACAGATACGTGTGAAACAGAGGCCTGTGAAGTTTTCGGTAGGGCAAACGGTAAGAATAGGTAGAGAGAAAATGAAATTCGCCAAAGGTTTCGAGCAAAACTATTCAACCGAAGTATTCAGAATCGTAAAGGTCATTAAACATTTTCCTCAACCCGTATACGAACTAGAAGATCTCAAGAACACACCTATTTACGGTCAGTTTTACAGTTACGAACTCACACCTGTAACTATAGGGAAAGATACTGTTTACAAAATAGATAAAATTCTACGCACACGTAAAGTAAAGGGTAGTAGCGAACATCTCGTTCGTTGGAGAGGTTACGGTCCTGAGTTTGATTCCTGGGTTAAAGCTAAGGATTTAGCGTAATGGGAGAAGAATTTTACGTTACTCTCCTGAGCGATGCATCGTACAAATCATTTCCTAGTAACACCCTTGCTATTTTCCAGGTGCAGTTGGCACAGAGCATAAAGCTGGAGAGGAATCATTGGGATGTGGGCTTGTGCGAAATTAGTTACTCTCAAGGGAATGTATCGGAATCGATAGCTTCGACACCAAATGAAACATTGGAATCGAAATCTGTGAAAACAAATCTACATAGGAAAGAACTTGTTTTTATATACTGTAATATAATAAAAGCGCAACTTGTAGGAGATGCGTACGTTAAATGTCTTAGAATTATTCAGTTTCCTTTAAATACAGCAACTCAAGTCTTTCCTGAAGTTTATTATGTTCCTGTCGAATCTTCCGAATTTCAGGTGATAGGTATAGAAATGACAACAAAACTGGGAGGACTAGCTAACATAACCGATAGCACTAAACCTACGATGCTCGTTTTACATTTTAAAAAGAGAAGGCAGATGGTGTTATGAATTAGTTTGCGATGGACCACCTTACAGCATACTACGTGAATAAGTCGGGAGGGCGTCTAGGCAATGTAGGTCCATTCTACAGCGGCAACACGGTGGTGGAATAGGTAGTTTCTTGGGAATATTATTTAGAATGATAAAACCAATTCTCTTTTCGGGTGCTAAAGCGGTAGGTCGTGAAACTCTTTCGGCAGGAGCAAATATTTTAACCGATATAGCAAGTAGAAAGGAAGGTGATAAGGTAAAAGATATTATTGCTAATAGAGTAAACGAATCAACTCAGAAACTCGTGAATAAAATGAAGGGTAGGGGTAGAAAGAGAAAAAGGGCGTCTCCTAAGATGCGAGATATATTTAGCGATGTAAAGAGGAGAAAGTAGTCAGTCGTGAAAAGATGTTTGCCGTGACAAAGTCAGAGTTCGACCTTTTCGAGACGAGCCCTATTCAAACATCGGTGGTGGGAAATGTTACTACATTATGTAAAGCTATTACTCCCGTGGAACAGAGCGTTCTCGAATTCGTGGTTGCTGCAGACAGCGAACATTATACAGATTTAAATGTACAACTCATGGTGGAGGGAAAATTCGTTAAAAACGACGGGACAGATATAGGTGAAGGCGAGAAAGTTACAGGAGTAAACAACTTGCTTCATTCACTTTTCAGTCATCTCAGCGTTTCCTTGAACGGGACATCAATCACCCCTTCGGAGGACTTGTACAATTACAGGTCTTACCTTGAAACATTGTTTGCGTACGGAGAGGATGCATCTAAAACTCATCTCACAAATGCATTTTGGTATGCCGATAAAGCTATCGAAGGTTTGACAGAACCTAAAGAATTGGCGGCATTAAACGGAACGTTGGGACCTAATGTTAAGAATGACGGTTGGACCGAAAGATACAACAAGTCCAAGAATTCTAAAGTATTAGTCATGATAGGTAAACTACACGGTGATATTTTCAATCTGTCTAAACTTTTACTGCCTGGAGTAAACATGCATATAAGACTTACGAAAGCAAAGAGAGAGTTTTATCTCTTGGGTGAAAACGACAATTCAAAAGTCTTCTTTAAGTTTCTCGATGCAGGTCTGCACACATTAAAACTCTAGAGAAAGGTCATAATGATCACTATACTATCACAAGAGTGGATTTGAAAACATTTACGTTTAGTTCAGGAGCAAGCTCCATTTCTATAGATAACGCATACATTGGTACTCTACCTAAAAGACTTCTCTTCTCCATGGTGAAAAATTCTTCTTTCTCCGGCACAGTGGAGTCCAATCCCTACGAGTTTCGACATTTTGCTTTGAGTTCTTTTGCTTTGTACGTTAATGGACAACAGATTCCATCAGAAGGATTACACATTTCCACAGATCATGAAAAGACTACTACTTTAGCTTACGATACACATTTTAAAGGTTCGGGGATCCATCATAGCAATAGCGGGATGCTAATCACTCACGATATGTATATAAATGGGTATTTCACACTGATGTATGATCTTACGCCTGATGATTCGGCATCGCATGGTCATAGAAGTTTGCCCTGTAGTGGGAAAATTAGAATAGAAGCAAAGTTCGATAAGGCTTTAGAACAAGCCATCACTTGTATCCTCTACTCCGAATACGATAACTGTATCGAGATCACTAAAGATAGAAGAGTGATTACAGATTTTTAGAATAATGAATAGTAACCAAATAAACTATGCTTTACGTCACGTAGAAACATTCGGTGGGGTTTACCCTAGCGATATGTTACCATCTGTTGTAACGCATAAGCCTAAGATTTATGTCATTAACTTTGATCCTCATTCTTCGCCTGGTTCTCATTGGGTTGCCGTGCTTTTCAAAAATCAAAATTTTGCCTATTACTTTGATTCTTTTGGTCTACCACCCATCATTCCCGGGATAACAAAATTTATAAAACAAAACTCTATACAATGGCTGTACAACACTCAAAGACTACAAGGACTGACAACGGCAGTATGTGGACATTATGTCTGTTTGTTCGCATACTTCATGAATAAAGGATGGACGATGCAGGAGTTTGTAAACATGTTTACTACGTCTCCAGACATAGAGGTCGTCCGCATCTTCCACAAATTCCTTGGAACTCTCTGTGGAACGAGGAAGGGTGGAGGTCAGAGATGTTTTCCAGGACATGTGCATTGTAAGTATTTATCTACATGGATTTATTGTTAGCTTAGAAAATTAGGTTGCGTTTAAGTTAAAACCTTTACTTTCTGATTTCAGAACGAAAAGATATAAAGCAGCTCGGTTTCATCGGACTAGCTCAGTTTCGTTGCAGTGTCGGGAACGAGAGGTCCTCACATCTTAGATCCATCGAGATGTCTTCGTCAGAGACGGGAAGGAACAAATCCAAATGTAAAAAGGTTTGTATTATATTATTCATTACTCTAATATAATTAGGTTTCTTACAAGTATTGTATGTTTGTTTCAGGTTTTCATCATTGGGCTCTGTATAAAATTAGATTTCTTACGAGTATTGTTTGTTTGTTTGTTTTTGGTTGCATCAGGCTCTGTAAAGAAACAGAAGACGATCGACAAGGTGGTGAAGGAAGCTGTGACAACAACAAGAGTTGCTCCTTCGGTATTAGTACCCAGAACCTATTTCCTCAACAACAGAAAGGACCGATACATCAGTTTTGGATTCTACTCCATTGTGAATTACACTGGATGTGCCGAGATTGGAACTTCTAAAGGTGGTTGTGTTATTTTGTCGCCCTACCTCCTGTCTTCGTTCTTGTTACATTTACCTAAAATGTGTGAAAATATGTGTTATTCTAAACCTTATCTGTTTAAAGAAGACTCTTTCAAATTACAGACACGTAAAGACTTGAAAGAATGTGTGATGCAATACGATAGTGCTCGTATTGTTTTACGTAATGATGACATTACTTACCTCGTTATGAATTCTATCATAATAAATGACATTATGAATAAGTTTGTACTAATGCAAAGCGAAGTGTTTAACTATATAAACAACAAACAAAGTGTTCCTGCAAGTTGTGAAATTCTGTCTTTATTAGACATGGTTACCGATGAAATAAATCATCCAGCTCTATTACTGTGAAGCCATTTGTTATACACTTTATTTCATAGGAGCGTGACAACCTTATGTTACGGGATAAGGTTGTGACGCTCTGCAAAGAAAAACATAATCCTAACCTTTTCCTAGTCATGACATAGTCATTTTCAATTATTTGATAGTAAACACTGTTCATCTAGAAGGAGAAGAAGAAGAAAGAGTTATGTAAGTATAAACTTTTTATTTTTATTTTGTAGTTTATTGATCACTAGAGAACGGTGGGAAAGATAGTCTAATAGGGCCTAATGGTAAAAAGGTATGAACGAAGGACGTGTTCTAACCCATGACGTCATAGAGCAAAGGACCTAAGTATGCATGGGGGGCGGCCGTAGGTATGAACCAGGGAATACCATAACGCGTAAGAGCGTATCCCTATGTTTGAAAAATTCCCATGACGACATGGAGCAAAGGACCTAAGTGGGCGTCGGGGGGCGGCGTCGGATGGCATAAGGTCCTAACTTTTAAACGGGGCGCCTGGAGGAGACGGGGTTAGCACAGGATGAAAAGGCATCTCTCCCTGTTTCGAAACGTGTATAATAGCGTCACATTGGTGCAGACGTGACGAGGTTCAAGGGCGGCGTCGCGACGCTGGGGGCGGCGTCGGTTGGCGGCCATTTTACTTTATACCTCCACACATACTACTTATATACTCGTACATGCCGTTATATCATAGAAAAAGCTGGTCTTCATCAATAAGGACACAATGCTACTTTTAAAGCAGACCTGGTTAGTAATGGTACTTGAGATACTGTCAATGCGCGTTCTACATCAACCTATTAGAGTGGAAGTAAATTCAGATTTAATATCGAACTCCTGAAAACCTGATATGATTATCAATATAAGTTTCAGAGCATTTACCTCAAATTTGGAAACGTGGTATTAATCTCGCGGGAAAAGTAGAAACTCCTCACGCTTGTCATTAAATTCGATTTCAATCCAATATTTCAAAATTCATGAATTGAAAAGATTGATAATGATAGGCTAAATATAAAAATCGTTATGCGTAGCATAGGTTGCCAAAATTGGTGATTATTAATGTCCGTTCGCTAATAGAATCGGACCTAAAATAAATAAATAAAAAGGTAAAATATTTTTGCAGCTTCGTGCGATGTTACCTATCGCTATTGGAGTGGCCACTGCGATTCCTTCAGTAGATAGCAGACGTGCCCAAGTTTTGCCTGCGCGGTTATGCAAGATGGCTTGATGGCCTCTGAATTTGCTGGCAATAGCCGAATCCTTTACTGAAAAGCCGCAAGGACCCAGACAGGCTGCTTCATAGATATTCGATGGGGAATCCATGGGCTACCCATGCTCATCTCTTATGTGTACTGAATCTGGATTGTCCAGCAGCACCACAAACTGCTTAATTTTTTTACGGCCTTACTGTGGGAACAGACAAATAATTATTTGGTATTCTTATGGCATATCATTTCTATCGCCTTAATTTAAGGGCAGATATGGACACGAAATCTTTTAATCTTTTCACTGCTACTGACTTGTAAATGCGTCACCTCGAGAATTGTATAAAACAGAGAAGTAAGATTAATAGAATAATGCTTTATGCAAGAATTTTATGATTTTTATTTTAGTGTTAGCCTATATTAGTGATTTGTGGATACCAACTATTTAAATTATTTCTCCAAACCTCAAAATTAGAGCCCATTGAAGTTTTCACTTACGAGTTATTATCAATTCAGTTCTGAAAGGGATAAAGTGTTCTTATCAAAATCAAAACTTCCATTGTTAACAGTAATTTATGCTATTTTCATTTTATGATAATTTTCTCTCACACAATTAACAGTGGTAAGATATCTTTCTGCAATTTTCACCATTTTATTTATTCTAGTTTGACAGTGGCACCGTGTCTAGGAAATAGTCAATAAAGAGTGTATTATTAAAAATATGGATTAGCAGAATAGAAACACCTTTCCATTAAATACAGTTTCGATAAATTTTTTTAAACAATGAAGTCTTTGTTATATTCTTAGCCTAATAATTATGTTTTGAAAATTTATTGTACAAAGTGGACCAAAAGTCACATTGTGAAAGAGTTACAATTTCCGTCTATTTTCCACGTAGGCTACATTTTGATGCGCCATTTCTTACAAAACAAAGATATACACAGCCAGCTAAGATAATAAGGTAATATTCCTCCCACCTTAGGACTCGTTATTTTGCACTTGCGGCAAAGTTATTTCAATTGAAACACTATCCGATCGCGACTTTTAGCTGATTCTGTACAGTTAGATAACTTGTTACTAACTTTTAGCCCGTTCAAAGTGAATAATAGTCATTACAATAAGTTGTGTTAAATTGATGGAAGTTCTTACTCTGTTTGTTTGTTAGGATTATTTAACGACAGCTGTGTGCGGCTACTTAGGCTTGTAACCGTCAAATGTATAAAGAAATTATGTCCGCATGAGTTGTTTTAAATACGGTACATGTAAATCTAAAGACATAGGATCGTCACATTTATTCATGCATATTTACCATCGATTTGGGCCGGAATCGAACACGCTTACTAAAAACACCAAGCCAGTACAAAAATGCTCTGAAGCTGGGTAGAGATCCCTAGAAACAGGACCATAAGTGAGATTCAACATGAGCGGAATATATGGAAATAATATGCTTTTGAGTCAGCAGAACTTTATTGTTTTAAAGGAAGATAATAAAAAAAAACTTAATTTAGTATTACCATAACCTTCTGATTGAATATACTGTATATACGTACCGGCACATGTAATTTTATACCAAATTAGAAATTTTGACAGTTGTTATTGGGGATTGAAGTTTCCTTCTGTTCATCTTCATCCCCTTTGAATTCCTCGTACTGAGCTGTCATTGTGTTAAGCCAGGTTCCAGTTTGCTAATGGGTTGCTTAATGACTTGTAGTCTATGCTATTCCGAGCTTTGATAGGATCACACGGAACAATGTGGAAAGACATATATGTAATTTAATTGAGCCCTGCGTTGCGCTTGATAATTTCGAATTCTGTATCAGAACAATAATGCTATATGTTTAAAGGCAGGGAAACATATATGTTTAAACTACACAACTCGAAACAGTACATTTTCCAAATTATATTCCATTTGAGTACTGGTAAATTCCAACAGAATTCCTTAGATACTTTCCTAAATCTGAACCAACTAAATATAACACGGGTTGTGGATATATGAACATTACATGAGAATATTAAAATTAAAATTTCCTTGAAATTCCTGAGGAGGATAATTGACCAATTAATTAACAAATGATTAGACCCACAGTTCATTTGTTGTACCTTCAGCTGTAATTTTGGATACGATTTAAATTTTTCACATTTCTTTACTTTTATTTTATTACTCAAATTTAATACAAAACTATTGTATTCCATAGGATGCGTTTCAATTTAAAGGTTAACACTCAAAATGAATGAAGAGCACTAGAAATTGTGTGAGAATGATAAAAGACATCTTATAAATAAAATAAAATAATGTAAAAGGCCTGTGGACTTTACAGGAGTATTAGAAGTAACTTGTTGCAAACAAACTGCCAAATAAATGCCCAACTTTAGGAATAATTAAACATGAACTTACAATAAAGCAAAAAGGCAGTTTATCACTGTAACCATATTGAAATGGCAATAATAATAATAATAATAATAATAATAATAATAATTATGAATACCAATCAGTAAATACGATAAATAGAAGTTTTATAAAGTTTCTAGAGTACAGTGGTTATTGTAAACAGTTATCAGGCAGGGACGGCTGCACCTATATGTTCCGATTGTACTCGTTTAGATAATTAACAACTTCACTATGTCGTGTGAAGCCTATATTTATTTGATGCCTTAACTTTTTATACTCCTTATTTTCCATGTCTTAGAAAACAATCAGTTCAATACGATCGCTCAGCAACCTAAGCGTCACTTTCGATCTCCAGTATCGCCTGATGCGGTAGGTGCATACTGTATACACGTAGGTGCAACCCGTCAAATGGATCTGCTGATCGGGCAGTATCTTGTGTTGTATGTCAGGTCGATTGCCATGACTAAGGTGCTTTTCAACTATTCATGTTCGAAAATTCATAATACAAACTTCTAGGTCTAGTAGAGGGGACTTAGTAGACAATACTTCGAATAGGAACCCATATCCGTAAACGTACCGTTTCCGTGCTACAGCCATTACAATGTGTCGGATTTGCCGGTGTTGTTTTGCAACCAGAGAGGCAGTACATGACGTCGGAAGAGCACCATGTGAAATGAGGTGTGACGTAAGGTAGGCCTACAGAAGTAAATGACGTTTGACTTATTACAGAAGAAAGTCAAATTTTTTGGAAACAATACCAAAGTAACAAACAAATTTTCATTGATCATAATAACACTTGTGTCAACAGTGGAAAAAACAAATTTGTTTCTGTATTCTGCGCTGGATGTGTCAAATACGAAACTGATCACTACAACAGAGGCTCGATGTGATGACCACCAACGTCGTTACACAGATTGTACCGTCGAATCATGTTCCGGTATACTCGTTCTATCACACCTGGTGTCCCGTTAATTTCTTGTGCAGCGACCATCAATCGTGCCAGCAGTTCTTCCTCGGTCTCTACAGCAGCCTCGTACGCCATCCTCTTCGTACGACCCCAGAATAAATAGTCCAATGGCGTTAAGTCCGGCGATCGTGGGGGCCATGCAATAGGACCACCCTGGCCTATCCATCTTTCCCCGAATCTTCGGTTCAGATGTCCCCGGACGTCACGTGTTAGGTGCGACAGTGCGCCATCGTGCTAAAACCACAGTTCCTGACGACATACAATGGCACGTCATCCAATAACAGGGGCAATGCGTCCTGTAGAAAGATCACGTGCCATCAGGTGATCCTCTGACGCCATGCACTGCCTATCCGGTGCAAAACAACACCGGAAAATCCGACACGTTGTAATGGCTGTAGCACGGAATCGGTACGTTTCCGGACATGGGTTCCTATTCGAAATATTGTCTACTAAGTTCCCTCTACTAGCCCTAGAAGTCAGTAATATGAATTTCCGAACACCCGGTATGTTTAAACTGAAACTCTCTCCCAAGTGCAGCCCGTATTGCAAGAAAGCTTCTTACCTGTACTTCGACACTATCTTTGTGAGGACATTCATAAGGCTCATGCTTGTCACTATCTTTCCGCTCTGTATAAGGCTGGTATTCTAGAATCTAACTCATTGGATAAGAACCTCTGCAAGAACTTGACAGGCGATATTTGAATCAAAGATGCTCCATTACACTACATGGGGTTTCGATCGTTTCTTCTTCTTTTGTTTTCTGGTATCGGTGTTTTGACTCCTTAAGTTCTTCTTTGTAAGTACATCTTCCTATTTTGAGAGTAATCTGTCAAGTTTTGTATGGTAGAAGAGCTTTGGGTTTTATGTAGAGCTTCCAGGGCGTCCTTTCTCTTCCTGTAGCAAATATGATCGAACCAGGGTTTTGCTATCCTCTTGTTAGGTGTGAATGGTATTGCTGCGTTTTGCATAAGATTTTCGATGTCCTCCTGTGCTGTGTTGATATCTCTTGGTGCTTGGTATTGCTGGGATATTCGTACTGCCTCCATTTAGTTTTTCGTAGTCCAATTTTCTAGGAATTATCTTGCGTTCTGGGAGTTTCGTTTGTATTCCAGCCTTCATTTTGAATGTCGACTCTACAGGAAGGTGCTTTTGAATTACAACATTTTTTTGCACCTTTCTTGTATTTTTTTCTAGTCCCTTCATGTTACTGAAGAACAGGTCTATTGAGCTACTTCCACTTGATCATATGTAGATCTTTTAATTTTTGTCATTTAAGTTAGTGGTGACAGCCCTTCTGTTTCTAGGTAGGTGACTACTGTCGTTGCATTATTGTTCTCGATGTCTTGTCTACAGTTTAGATCGCCTTCTAATAATATGGGTGCGTTTTTGACTACTTTTATGAGTGCAGTGTTAATTTCCTCTATTATGTTATATGGTGTCTGCTCTGGTTGGAAGTACACTTTGATTAACCAGCATAATTCGGTCTTTATCACTAGCATGTTTCGGTGTTATTTACTTCACTGAATGGGGATAATCTTGGAGATAGGAGACATATAATTTCTCCTTTAGGTCTTCCATTATCGGTTTGAGAGGCAAAACTGTGGATTGTATAACAGGGTTCCTGTGATGTCCAATCGGATGTCAGGAAAGTCTCTGTGAGGATGATTGCATCATATCCAATGAAGTTATTTCCTGGTATTGTATTTATAACACTTCTGAGTCCTTCGATATTCCAGAGTGGGCATTACAATTCATTCTTTGTAAGAGATTGGCTATTCTCTTCGATCTGTGTGGCGTTTTCTTGGGGAGAGTTATTTTCATTCCTTAATGTTGCCTCTCCTCTATTCAAGGTTATCTCATCATTTCCTGCTGAGGGTGCGTTTCTCAGTCCTTCTGAATTCCACAAAAGTAGTCTCAAAGTGTCCTTATTCGAGGGATACTCCCTCGTTGCTCCTGTGGCCTCGAAATAGAAATCTTCTGACTAGGATCCCTGCTGGCCAGAACTCTGGTTTCTCTGCTTCGGTGAGATGTTTGAAGGGGATGCCGATCTTGGCTTTCATGGTTACTTTCGAGTTTAGCATTTCGCATTCTACGTCCTCTGTGATGTTATATATTGTTCTGTCATGTTTTAGCCTGCCCACGTATAGCCAGGCTTCTTGTTTGCTGGCTGGTTTGCTGGCTGGTTGTCGTCATCGTTTCCTTGTTTGGTACCTATGATCGGGCGATGAGTTTGTCTGCGTCTTCTCCTTGGGGTATGAAGTATCCATTTTGTGTCTTCTTGTTCATCGGATTCTTGTGAGGCTGGCTTCTCCACTGCCTCTTTTGCATCTTGTCTATCGTTTTGCTCTCCAGCAGCGTTCCCTTATTTTTCCGTTTGTGAGTTAGTTTCTGATGCTACGTACATTTCGAGGACTGGTTTTGGTATTGGCCCTTTTGGGGCAGTTGCTTTAATGTTTCTTTTGTGTTTCACAGCGATTTGCGACGGGAGGTCTCAGAATTTCTGTCCCGTTGAACTGTTTCCGTGTATTACTTTTGAGTGTTTTGCTGATTGCTTCTGCCACGACCTCATTTATGGCATCTTTGATTCCTCTTATCTCCGACCAGACAGCTTTTAGTTCTTCTCTTCCATTTTTTGAGAGTGCAATATCTTCTTTGCATATTTTGCAAAGCTACAGTAGCGAGCACGATGACTTTTGAAGGGCGGTGAAGTCTCCCGCGCTTATGCTCGCACATTCTATGGAACCACTTGTTGCAGCTGCCATCGTATCCCACTGCGTTGGTTTCTGTGGTAGGTATTCTGCATTCTCCACACGGGGCATTGTCTGATTCAGTTTTGGGTAAAGCTGTTTCGTTTTTCCAAGTCATCTTTCTCTTTTTCAAATCTTATGTAAACCGTTGACTGGTGTTCTTCTGCCTACTTCTACTTCTCCTGTGCACGAGTTCACGAGTTTCTTATATTAGAGTAGTAATATGTAGTTTCTTATGTTACTGTAGCAAGCTAATGTAAACTCGTCTCATATAACATTCAATATAAAAAATGATTCAGCCTGATTTTGTCATTTAGATATTTCTTAAATACGTTGTCACTGCTACAAAAACATTTATAAACTAATAAATTTATGCCATTATATATATTATATATTTATTTATTTATTTACGATTCACCTTCGAAACTCAAGCCTGCATTTTCTACTGTATATATACATTTATATATACTATACATTATTCAATGTATGTACCGCATTACCAATCACAAACATTAAAACAGTACTTTCACCGCAGAGCATTTACACTATTTAAGCCTACATTTCGAAAGCTACACGCCAAAAGACATAAATATTGGCATTAATTTTAAAAGGCATTGCAAGCTAACTTAAACTCGTGACATCGTTAATATAAACTTCGATTTAAAGGAAGTAATGATTTGGCCTGACTTCCTTGTAATTTAGATATTAAATTAGCCTTTCCACTATTAAAGCCACATTTTGAAAGCGATATGCCACAAGATATAAATATTACCATATATTATAAAAAGGCATTGTAAGCATCTCGTGTCATAATCAACATAACCTTCAAATGAGAAAAAAATAAGATTCGACCTATTTTCCTTGTCCTTTAGATATTTCTCTAATAATTCTAGGAAAAAAGTCTACAAAACTAATAAACTATTGCCATTATATAGATTTTTTAATGATTTAAACTTCGACACTAAAGTTTTCCCTATAGCCTTGTATGCAGAGAAAACTGGTTTTGGTCGAAGCTGTTGGATATAGTGTAATAGCGCATCTTTGATTCAAGTATCGCTTGACAAGTTCTTGGTGAAGTTCTTGTCTAATGCATTGGATAATTGATTTTAATCAAAGTCCTAGGACAAGAACTTCAGCAAGAACTTATACAAGATTTAAAGGTGATATTTGAATGAAATATGCATTATTACGCTGTATCCAATAGCTTTGACCAACTAATTTTCTGTATAGAAGGTTATGTGGAAGGTTTGAGCTTTGAAAGTTAACAAAAAAATCCTATAGACTATAATTTAGTTTTATATAAATATTTTTGTAGCAGTATTGGAGGAATATATAAATGACAAGGAAATTAGGCCGATCGTTGGTTTCTCTAAATTGAAGGTTATGTTGATGTATACGAGTATAGGTTAGCTTGCAAAGCCATTTTATAATAATGTATAATAATATGCAATAAAAGTTAAAAATGATCAGGAATTTTACTCCAGCAACGTGCTACTGCATTTTCTCCGGCAATTCAACTGTAATCAACATTGCCAACAATTTTAGCGCCGTTTACTTCTCAAAATCTTGTTCAAAATAGTCGAATTTGAGCAGCCATTTTAGACCCGTTGCTATGAACGCCGGTAAATCTTTGATCCAATGTAACAACATGCAGAAAACCTTCAAAGAATGCGGTACGGTTGGTTTCTGAACTCCTTAAAGCAAAAGGCGGCCTTTTTTTGCTCAAAGCGATTAGACCAAATAACTTGGATAGTGGAATTGCGGTCTAACCCATGCTATCGGTTTACTAGCGGTTCATCTTCATCACCTTTCTGGAAAATGCTATACTAGATATTTTCGGGGTCCCCTTTGTAGGTACTAAACAAGTCTTATGAAAATCACACCGAAACTGAGAACATTACTGTGGAACTAGGTATTTTCAAAAGCACGAACACTCTTCAGAATCTTTTATAGGATTGCCTTTATAGGAGGGTATCAGGAACTTGAGAAAATCTCTGTAAACTGATGGGATCACCATTAATTTTGTCTCAATTTTATGTTTAATAATATATTAGAAAACTATGAAAAAATATGTATATACTATACTACAGTTTCTCTACAAAAATGGAAAAGAGATTCTAATCAGAAGTGTATTTCAAAAGTAAACTCTTTTTGTGGAGGTAGGGCTGCGCCAACTGAATCCTCGCAAGCCGCCACAGTTACCAGGTATTATGCATAATTCCCTACTTAGTAACGTGCTTAATACTTACTAGTAATATATGCGTACTAACACACATTTCAATACAGCCCAACTAACATACCACGGATATGCTTATGTTTTTTGTTTTTATTTTAAGTTCATCAATTGCTTTTACAACATTAATAATTATTATTAATATAGCAACGATAATAGCTATAATTTTATAGCTACTGTGTAAAGTTGTGAGTAGAATTCGCTGTACTTATGTCGTTTTATATTATCTTTAGAACTGCAATTACTGTTGAGTTTTCAGCTGGTCCGAGATGATGATCATGGTAGTAAATACGGTTGGAAGTGTCCAGCCCACATACTCTTCTGCTGGCAAAGGAATAGTGTGCACTCTAGTTCAATTGCAGGGTATATATAACTATCTTAGTCGATTTCAAGCTCAAAGAAGAAGAAGAAGAAGAAGAAGAAGAAGAAGAAGAAAAAGAAGAAGAAGAAAAAGAAGGAAAGGAAGAAAGAATGAAAGAAAGAAAGAAAGAAAGAAAGGAAACCGTATATTACAGTATGTTGAAAGCAACAGATGAAGCTGTTGTTTCTTTGCAAGTTGCAAACTATTAGATGAAATTCCTGTGGAAGCTCAAGCGTGAACAATTCTTCAATGTGAGCTGGCAAAACATTTGAATGTATGTTTAATTAAACATTATTAAATGCTGGGGATATCTGATTTTGTAATTAACTTTTCTAGTACCGGTGGAATCAATGTTACCCCAAAAGCACATTTGAAATAAAAATCTCCCTGTTTTTTTTTTTTTAAATAACTTAAAAAAATATAATTTACAATTTGACGTCATACCTCTGGGTCAACTGTATCCAAAGATGTTTTGTTAATTTTGGCACTTTCAACCCATTAAAATGCATTCATTGTGTTTGTACTTCTATAACTTGCCTGCATAAAAAGAGTGGGGTACGCCGTGGTGCAGTTGGGTGAGGCAACAGCGGTAAAAATCGAAAGTTCGCTGGTTCGAACACCAATGAAGTCGTAGGGATTTTTTCACTGGCGTAATTCTTCTGGGGGAACTATGGGCCTAGTATCAACTCAGCTTTTAAAATACTAGTATAACAGGGACGGCGCAACAAGAAGCTTGGATTGAAAATGCGCAGTAGCAAATGAAGTTTGTGAAATAGCTTCGAAGGGGCATTCTCGCGTAGGTAATGATCCATGTCTCACCGGCTCGGTTATACCAGGAGCTGCCAATCCTACCACATTCACGGCTGGACGGCTAATCAGGATGATTAAATCACAGCCAGTTTGCGTTGGACTTGCAGGACCCGATTGCGGTAGCCTATATACAAAATAAAATAAACATGCAAGCTTGGTAAACTGAAAGGGGGTCCAAAAGTAACAGCACCGTTTGTATTGCAATATTCGTTTAACGATAAAAGTAACACACTATTAATGAAGAAGAATTTTAATATTTCTGACCTAATCTTAAAAATTAACAAAATTAAGAAGAAAATTCTCCCAGTAGTCGGTATTATAAACAGATTACGTCTTTCAGGAATGTCCAGTCAACTTCTTAAAATGGTATATTTTCCTTTAATCATAGTCATCTTACTTATGGGGGAATTGCAGAAAAAGCCTATTTCATGAGCTAGAAGTAATTCAAAATAGAGCGATTAAAATTATGTTTAATATTCCCTTCAGAACCCATACTAGTGATGTATTCAAAATTTCTGGAATCAAGCCACTTTCTGTCTCTAAAAATGCAGCAATAGTCAGCCACTTACATTCTATCAAATATAAACTTATTAAATCCAACACCACCTTAATTACACCCGAAGATGTTCATCTCCACAACTCAAGACAATTCACTCATCTTTTTGTACCTCTTAGCGAATCCACTACGTATGGTCTAAATGGAATATTACCTCATGCTATATAATTGTATAACATGTTACCTGAAAGTGTTTCCAGTTCCATTAGAAATTTTAAGCCAAAAGCATTATCATATTTTTTTAGATAAGTACTTCAGTCAGTAGGATAGTTATAATATACGAGTATTTCTGTGAAGTAGTACAAAAGAATTCGTATTTAAAAATTGATTAGTATATTTCAAGTTTTTTGTTTGTCACTAGTGAATTTGTTATAGCCTTAAAATAATTGTAGTATGTATTATTTTTTCCTTTGAACCAATGTATGTATGTCACCCCTCACATGAGCTTTACTCTTTGGGGTTGTATTATATATTAAATGTTGTATTAATTAAAATAAATGTAAATAAATAAATAAATGTAAATGTAAATAAATTAGAATTGGCACCAACAACAAATGGGCTTGAATCCTTACTTATTACAATTCTCAATTTTATTCACCACACCCGAACATTTACAAGACCATCGTTGTTCTCCTGGAAATGCAAACACTTGCCCACACCAAAATGAACTCTGTAAATTCCGGCCAATACAACATAAGAAAAAGAAAGTACTACCAACGAATTTAATTTCATCGTGTCTCTATGGAGAGAATATCAGAATGGAGTTTTTTGTACTGTTCCAGCATAGCCTATTAAAATGTAGGGGATGAAATTCCATGCAACCACGTTGTAAATGTTTATAAACATCTAACGAAGTGGCATTGTGGCCATATTTTTAACAAAGCCATGGACAGTCCAAAGCCTGTGAAAATAGGAAAATTGGGAAAGAAAATGTGGCTAAGAGTTTACACACCCCCAAGTTACTCATCATAGTTTTGCTGAGTCTTGCCGCAAACATGCCCTTGAAACTAGGAAAACCATACTGCAAGCAGTTGCCTTTTTTTAACCCAAAAAAGGTTATGTTTCATAAAAATTGCTGGAAACATGCTTCCCCATCATGCTGAGAGTAGAGAAATGCTTGCGATTGCATTACGATACGTAAGGGTACGAACAAGACGCAGCTTGGTTGGTCCCCTTCCTGGTCGCTACGCTGTTGAGCCAGGCGCCGAGCATGAAGTGTGTGCGCGCAAGACGCAGCCTGGTCGCTCACCGGCAGGTCGCCCATCTGTATATTCAGTGTGTAGCCAGTGACATTTTAAGGATTAAATTTTTTAATTATCTCGATTTATGTTTTTATTTCTTTGTTATTATCATCTCATTCATAAGGTTTTGAAGACTCAGAAGACAATGGGAATGAGTTTATGAATTCAAACTCATTACAGGAAGCTTCATCAAAATTAGTTACATGTAAAATATGTCACAAGAGTATTTCACTGTTTCACAGAGCTACTAAATTGAATGTGTATTTTATAGTAAATTTAATGCTCTACAGCTTTTCTTCTAAAAGTATTCGTTGTAAACCTAATACTTTAGGTGCTAGGATACAAAGTTCGCCGAAAAAGTGGCGTAAAAACTTTTTTCGGCAAGAAAAGTAGATTAGATATATATATTTTTTAAACGGTTTGAGATGGAGAACCAATGTATGGATAGAAACGTATTATTATTATTATTATTATTATTATTATTATTATTATTATTATTATTATTATTATCATTATTCTTGTTTTCTTGAGTTGGTGCGACCATTGTATTCATTCTTCAGAGCACAAGAAGACGTTGAAACGAACACACTTAACCCCGCAACACGAAAATTAACATAATATAAAATTATTAGGTTACTATAAATTATACAAAAATACTGAATATAAACCATACAAGTCAGTAACTGTAGCCATGATCTCTAAAACCCCTTCATTGAGTAGTAACAATATTTATTTTGGTAGTCTGAGCTGATTACAGAGGATGTATCTTATAAACAGTCCTTTGTTTGTGGAGCGATTGCAAAATGCACAAGTGGAACGCCTGAATCTAGACTATACGCTAGCGGCCGGTCGCATGAAAAAAGAGGGCTAGCATTCTACCAGCAAACTGCGGCCTGACCAGATAGCTGGCAAGAGACCATCCAAGCGGCGTCTTGTTCACTCTCGTAAGAAGACATGACATCATTCTTCATGCGGCCTGCGGCTTGCGACCATCCCGGTTCCGTCTTGCGCGTACCCTAAGACTTTGTTTGGCCATTTAACTTTGAAGAAGTGACAGGAAGCGTGGCAACGAGCTCCTCTTTACATGACGAGAATTTCATTTTTCGAGATTTTCACGTAAACGGCTTCAACGATTTTGTTCAAATTTTCTTTGTGAATTGCCGTACTAAGATCTAAAACTTTTATTTGATTTTTTCAATTAATTATCTGAAGTGTAGTTATAACCACTAGTTCCATTTGCAAACTGCAGTATAAATTCTTTCTTCGCGATTAATGCAACTTAGAATCAGGCTTAGATAAGTGAATGCGCACTACTACAATACAGCCATTTACGTTTTATTGGAATATGAAGGATATAGGAAGTCGTGTGAGGTGTCCCACATCTGCTTTTTATACTTTTTTTTTCCTTTGTCGTAGTTTTACCTCTCCCTTTTAGGATTTAAGCGACCCAAGCAGCCCGGACCTTACAGGGCCGTGACTTGTCGGGCGAGGGATTATCTATGGATCACATACATACTTTTTTGACCAGACAAGGACATGGAGGGCCTCCCCGGATGAGTGATCAGCCCAATGCCGGGGCCACCTCCGAGACAACACAAACGCAAAAGGCGAGACACACCATTCACACACAACCATTCACACACAAACTCACTCCAAACAAGTCAAGGATGGGATGAAGATGATAATGACGGCCAGATGATATCTGGGGACCACAAGGGCCTAAAGTTACCCGACATTTGTCTCACAGGTGAGGAAAAATTCCGGAAAAAAACCCACCTAGGTAACTTGTCCCGACCAGGATTCGAACCCGGGCCCGCTGCGTGAGAGGAGCGAACGCATCCCCCACGGTGGACTGCTTTTTATACTTGTTCCCAAAATTGCCCTTCGCGATATAACCACAAAAGATAAGAGATGTTATTTGTTGAATCATTCTAGTATAACTTTATTGTATTAAATAAGGAATTTCCAACTTCAGGAGGTTTAAGGGCCAATATTATGTCCAATAGTTGATCCGCAGGCCAGACAATTTTTTGAAGACAAATAGACAAATTGTAAATAATGATCTGAAAATAAAGTAATATAATTGTTTCCTTTAAGACCTTCTTAAAGAAATCTCGAATAAATATTGTTTTACTTACGTCATTTATTAGTATTTCACTCATTCTTAGTTGCATTTTTAATTTGACCCGAATTAAAAAAAAAAGTTAATAAAATAATGGGATTACAAATTAAAACATAATAGTTAAAATTTGCTTTTTAAAAATAAATATTTACTAATTAATTTTTAAAATATAAAAGAATGCACTATACAAATTTAAAATTAGCATAGCTTAGTTTTCAATGTTCAATGTGGAAATGGAAGCCGATCTGCTGCCGGAGCTATAGGTGGAATGTCCACTTCAATTTCTGTAGATGCAGGTCCCAGAAATGTGATGCAATATAGAATCTGCCAGTCGGTTGCTACTACGGTTGTTGATGAACTTCATTGTGCCAAACATCGATGTCATTTTTCGTCTAAAACTATAAGGTTTTGGATAGCGTTCACTTGAAAGGAGCCCGAAACACTTTTGTGCCTTTTCTTGTCTTACCGGAAGGAAAGCACAGTACATTGAATTTATTTATTTTTCAAAAAAATTCTTGGGCCGGAAAAGGGCCACAAAGGCTGCAAGCGGTCATTGGGACACCGGTTGGAGACACTAGTATTAAACCATCATCGCATTTTGAAAGGTACGGCCAATTATTTCTTTAGTAAATTCAACATGAATTATCAGAACCTATGTAGGTCTACAATAAAATCTGTATTAAAAAACACCCCTACTTAATAGATGTTTTAGGAACCAAGATTAAATCCCATAAAATTAATGCAATTCGCACAGTTATTAAAGGACCACCCTCTTCCGACCAGAGACCTATTTATATTTGTACCTTAGGCTATGCCAACATTTGAAACTTCTGTAATTTTTAAAATTATGAGAAGAATAATTAACAAGGGGATGGTCAAACAACGTTCTGGGGTATACATACGCTTATTTTTATGGATTGTTAGAGGGGGGAATGATGAAACGGTGGAAATAGGGATTTGCTGGAGGGCAGATAATACTTATTTTTATCTTATCTTATATTTATGTAAAAATCGAACGGCTCATCTCTGTCTGTTCCGATTTATCACCAAAACTATTAACCTGATAAAGCTGAAATTCTGCATGAACATAGACTTTATACTCAGAAAGGTTATAGAAATATAGTCGTTCACTCATCTTCGTTGTTTCACCTAATATAATTCTAATTTAGAATGTGTTAAAATGAACACAGGCGTGACATATAGAAAATAAACAGATGCCACTCAAAATCCATGGCCTAGAGAGAGAAAGAGAGAAATCATTTATTATAAAAATGAAAATGCTTGAATACAAAAGTTGCCCTAAGACACAGCTTACCAATCAAGCCATGAAGGCCAATGGATAATAATTGTAACACAATTTTGTTTTTGTTTTGTGTTAAGTAGACAAGTTAACTTAATCAAACAGTCAGTGCATGTTCCCATAAATATGATGATGTATTATTCCAACTGTAGCCTAAATCAACCAACTTACAACAACAATAAAGAAGATCTAATTTTAGCTACATGGAACATAAGATCCCTCGGCACACAAGACAAAGAATTGGAACTACAAAATGCACTACTCAACCTGAAATTCGACATTCTTGGACTAAGCGAGGTAAGGAAATTAGGAGAAGCCATTATTGAAAAACCGGAGGGGGACATTTTCAGTTACATAGGAGAAACTAAAGGGCAGAAAGGCGTAGGGTTCATAATAAAGAAGCATATTCTACATAAAATAAAAGAAGTGAAAGGAATTTCAGAGAGGATAGCAGTCCTGACACTAGACATCAACAGCAACAAAATTGTAATAATACAGGTGTACGCCCCCACGGAAACAAGCACAGAAGACGAACTGGAAAACTTCTACAATCTTCTAGACGACACGATTAATAATTACAAAGCTCACAGAATCTTCGTTATGGGGGACTTCAATAGTAAAGTAGGATACAAAGAACTCAAAGAAGAAGAACCGATGGGGCCTTATGGATATGGACAAAGAAATGAAAGAGGCGACAGACTCATTCAATTCGCACAGGGTCACAAACTAAAAATCCTAAACACTTTTTTCAAAAAGAACAGCAGATGGACATGGTTGCATCCAAACGGTAAAATAAAAAATGAAATAGACTTCATACTCTCCGACAAAATGATGGGCATAAAAGACATTCAAGTGATCAACGGTCTAAAGTTCAGTACAGACCACAGAATGATACGCCTGATAACTCATATCACAAACCTCAGACCTCAGCAAACCAAACCCGGACTTATCAACCCAGAGAAATATAAAGAGGAGATGAGGATAAAACTTGAAGAGTTAAGCAGAGAAAGGAACCTAGGAGCTCAAAACTCCTACAACAAACTAGAGAAGTGCATAACACAGGCAGCAAAAACATCCGTAAGGACAGACAAAATCATGGAGAAAAGGAATAAGCTGAAGGATAACACCAGGCGGATGATCGAAGACAGAGAGAAACTGAAATCAGAGGTGGAAACCAACCCACAAAGGAAAAAAGAACTCGAGGAACTAAACAAGCGTACAAAAAGAGAAATCCGGAAGGACGTCAGGGAATACAACACAGAAGTGATCAAGAAAGTCATGGAAAACACGAAGTCAGTAAAGAAGATTAGAAAAGAACTGTCCGAGGGCAAGCATTGGATGCTGGGAGTTAAAGACAACAACGGAAACAGAATCACCTCAAGAGAAGAAATAAATAGACAAGCTACGGAATTCTACAAGAGGCTATACTCTAGCACACTCACGCATGAGAACTTGATCCAGAGCTACACAATCCCAGTAAGACACCAAGAAGAGGAAATCAAAACAATTATTCCCAGTGAGGTAAGGAGAGCCATAAAAGAAGCGAGAAACGATAAATGCCCAGGCATAGATGGTGTTTTCAACGAATATCTGAAAATGGGAGGAGAAGACCTAGCGCAGAACATCACGAAACTATTCAATGAAATAATCGAAACGGAGGAAATCCCGAAAGAATGGAAGGAGAGTACAATAATCCTTCTCCACAAAAAGGGAACAAGAGATGACATCAATAATTACAGGCCAATCAGCCTGCTGCCAAACATGCTCAAGTTGTTTACAAAGATCCTAACCAAGAGACTGACAAAAAACCTAGATGAAAACCAGCCGGTTGAACAGGCAGGGTTCAGATCAGGGTTTAATACACTGGACCATCTCCAAACAATGCACCAACTTATGGAAAAGGTGCAAGAATTCAACCTAAAACTGTTTATTGCATTTGTGGATTACAGCAAGGCATTCGATTCCGTGGAACACACATTCGTGTTACAAGCCCTTCAAAATCAAGGAATCCACAACAAATATGTAAGACTACTAGCTAAACTCTACGAGGGAAGCCAAGCAAGCATAAGGACAGAGAGGGAGGGAACAAAATTTGTAATAGAGAGAGGAGTGAAACAAGGTGATCCCTTGTCACCTAAACTATTCACATGCTTGCTGGAAAACCAATTCAGGAAACTAAAATGGGACAAAAACTACGGCATCAACATAGACGGACGGAGACTAACCCACCTAAGGTTTGCAGACGACATTGTTCTACTAGCCAACTCGGCACCTACTCTAGAAAGAATGCTAACAGAACTGGACGAAGTCAGCCGGACGACGGGACTGACCATGAACTCAGGAAAAACTAAGCTCATGACAAACACAATAGAAGTACCTGTCCACCTAAACGGTAGACCTCTAGAATATGTGCAGGATTACACATACCTAGGACAGAACCTCTCCTTTCACAACAACATGAAAAAAGAAATAAAGAGACGCATAGGACTAGCATGGAAGAAATTTTGGTCTCTAAAATTTATCTTAACAGACAAATTCCAGAAACTAACACTAAAGAGAGAAGTTTTGGAGACATGTGTGATGCCAGTACTCCTATATGGCTGCCAAACGTGGTCATTATCCTCGAAGCAAAGACAAAAGATTCAGACGTGCCAACGCAGAATGGAGCGTAAAATACTTCAGGTCTCCCTGAAAGACAGAATAAGGAATGAAGAGCTACGAAATAGGACAGGCATGACAGACACCCTCATCACGGCCAACAGACTCAAATGGAAATGGGGAGGCCACGTGGCAAGACTGGACCATAAGAGATGGACGCACGCGCTAACGATGTGGGACCCCAGAATTGGCAAGAGACAGACAATTGTGGAAGGATATGGAAAAACTGTATATATAGTGTATAATTTGAGAGTAGTGAACTAGGTTAAGTACATGAACAAACTCCTTACTCTTTAGGACTAGCCCACCTAGGGAGTCAAACTAGAGGGCTTTTCCCTGCAACAGCAGGAGGCCATGGCCCTTAAGGGATTCTGAAGGCTAAAATTCATTAATTCATTCATTCATTATTCCAACAGAGTCGGATATTATAGTTTCTGCGATAGTTATCAGGTGGCGCTTATCAATTCCAAGTTGATGTAGGAAGTCAGCTACAAACTGATAGACGGTACCCCGTGCTCCAAATAGAAGTCCTTGCACGATGTAATTGCGGTTTCCATATCTAGATGTACATTTTTGCTGAAAGAATGGTATGCAGCTGTTGTAAATTGCGTTCTTCTCCTGATCAACTTGTTTAGGATGGTCTAACTTATATCATTATTTTCGTACCGCACAGTGGGGTCCAGGATGTAGGCCTTTTTATCGTGTTTTTAGAATGCCACTATATCTGCAAATCGACTGGATCCCGCTTCAACAATAGCATGAACTTCTTCGAAACAGTAAAAGTGCTTATCATGCAACAAATCAGTGACGATATATCTTTCCTCTGTCCATTTATTGTTACTGACCAGCGGTAATTTTTTACAGCAGGTTAAGATAAAGAATTTTACCAGTATAGAAAAGGACAATAAGGGCAAAAAAATGTTGTAGGATCAAAATTGTAAGTACTTATCGTCCATTTAAAGTTAGATTATTTATTATATAGGCCTATTGTAGATACAATAGTCAAGATAATATAATATATTGTAATTTTTAATTTGTAGAAATTAAAGTGTTTTGTTTTGAGGCATGCATGTGAATTTCATTATTTTCTATTTCACCCAAACCTTAGTGTACAGCTTCTTCTTTTTTGGGAATGAATGATCGTTGTGGACCCATCAGTGTACGATTTAAATCTATGGAGAGAGGAAAATAATCTCTCAGCAATAGAGATAGGCCTTCTAGTGTTGTAAGAACTAGTCTCATTAACAAGTTCTGGTAGTATGTCACTAAAAATATCCTTTCCGAAGGAAATAAAAAGTAGTCCGTAAATCTATGATATGGTGCAGTTTTGATCGACCAATATCTAATAACATGTTCCTGAGCAAAAGTAGCCTCTGCTTGGTCCAAGTCATCTCCATAAAACGGGAGAATTTCTTCCTTTTCTTCTCTACGTCAGAGGTCGTATCACAGGCAATCTCTTTTTATATTATTTTGGATAAATGTGGGAACTGGGAAATAAGTATATAATTATAATATTGGAGGTGCCAAGCACTTTACACGACTATTACGAATATCGAAATAATGATCATGCCATACAACAATCATAGATGTGGTTCTTTGTAACATAATATCGTCAACTCAGATTAAAAAGTTCATTGAGGAGTTTTTAGCCTTACCCGAGAAATATCACAAGGAAGCAACTGTACTTCGTTTTTAGTGTGCCTGACGTTCTTCAGAAGTTTGAGAATGGGTCCTATCTGCATCTAGTCCTATCTGCAACTTCATGCGAACCAGAAGCTTAACGCTCTTCCATTTTCCCATTAGATTGTTGGGAAATATGTCTTCCAGCATGTAGTTGTAATCTCTGTTGCAAATCTAGATCAGACAAATTTCCCCGCACAGACGACATTGCTCTGGCGTTTGATCAAGTATTTAATGTGTGCCTACATACGTAGATTCAAATTTTAAAATAACCTAATACTTAAAAAAAAAACTTTAGATGCAAACGGACATTATTCCCAAACTCCGGGAGAACCTCAGGCACATTAGAAAGAAATGTGGTTACTTTCTCATGATATATCTCGTGTCAGTCTAAAAACCGTACTAAGTACTTTTTCGACCATACCAAAGACGGGTACAGCCAGTGGTACATAAAACATTGGGAATATGGGGGAAAGAGTGGGAGAAACGTTTCACTCCCTCATCCGATTGGATCTTTTGCTATTTTAACCATATTTGGGACAGAATGTCCTGGGCTGTTATTATTTTTCTATATAACTGTCGATCTATTTCTAATGTGCTGAAAAAACAGTTTGGAAGTGAAATAATAATAAAAATAAGTATAGTCACAGCTTATTGTAAATACAAACAGAGAGACAAGGGATGAATAAGAGTAATTATAACTTGAATAAATAATTATTAACGATGTTACATAATTGTGCCTATTTAAAGCTTCGTGACTACATAAAAATGCATTCATCCTATTAGGAGGTCACCTCTCTGAAAGACCAATTTATTTTGAAACCACCAACGGAGTTTAAAAAGAGGTTTTACTGTAGGTAAATCATTTTACATCAGATTGTTTTACCCAAATGGGCAGAAAAGGATTGCTTACTGATGATGGCTATTTTCAATCATTAATAAAATCAGGTAAACTGATGTAACAAAGTGCCAGTATGTTTTTGTTTAATCAGTTATGACTGCAATTATGATATGCAGAATATGTTTTTTTAAAAATTGATTTCCTAGTTAAGCTCCAGATTTATTCATTAAGCAGGGCTTACGGAAGAACAAAGGTCTAGTTTTTTTAATCAGATTAAAATCTTCCAGTATCAGCTGAACTGTAGAGATTTGTGATATCTTGACAAACGCACAATCACATGAAAATACAATGAAAGTCAAATTGGCCGGTTTCGGGATTTGAACCGTGGACTTCAGAATGTGCGGCCAAGACGTTACCATCTCGGCCACCTGGGTCAGTTTAACGGTCTAGTTGGATAAACGCATGTAAAGCAATAGTGTTTTTGGTCATAGCTAGCTGTATTTTAATTTTCAAAGCCTTATAAGATCACAGTAAAACAATAGGCTATGTTGTCAAGATAACTGATTCGCATTTTTTTATAAATTCTTTCGAATACGTATATTACCATAAAATAGGCACTAATTTGGGCATTACTCCGAAACAGGTCAACCGATTTTATCCCATATCAATAGACGTCTTCCTATGGACATTATAAATGTATATACCAAGTTTCATAAAAATCCGGTAAAGCGTATTTGAGTTACCGCGTCTTTAAAATAGGCACTAAATTGGGGTTTACTCCGGTACCGGTCTACCGATTTTGTCCAATATCAGTAGACGTCTTCCCATGTACATTATAAATGGGTATACAAAGTTTCAGGAAAATTCAATAAAGCATATTTTATCGCGACTTCTCATATATTAACATAAAATGCACTAAATTGGGCATTATTCCGGTACTAGCCAACCGATTTGGTGGAATATCAATAGACGTCTTCCCATGGACATTATAAATGCGTATACGAAGTTTCATAAAAATCCGATAAAGCGCATTTGAGTTATTGCGCCTATAAAATAGACACCAAATTGGGTTTTACTCCGGTACCGTACAACAGATTAGGTTCAAATTCAATAGGGAACTTTTCATGGATGTCATAAATTCGTATACCAAGTTTCATGGAAATACGATATAGCGTACTTGAGTTATGGCGCCTTTCTATTAGAAAAGCGCCATAATCTATAAAAATAGACACTAAATTGGGCATTACTCCGGTACCGGTGAACCGATTTGGTTCAATATCAATAGGGTTCTTCCCATGGACATTATAAATGTGTTTTCCAAGTTTCATGAAAATCCGAAAAAGCGTATTTGAGTTATGGTGCGTACAGACGAACGGACGGACAGACGGACAGACAGACAGACGGACAGACAGACAGACGGACAGACAGACTGACAGACAGACAGACGGACAGACATTTTTTCGTCCCCCACACAATCTCATAAAGTACCGTACTGGCATTTAATAACGCATTAAAGTGTAGGTCTATAGGATCTGCCAAAAAGATCTTTAGTGGAATGATAAAATTATGTTAACGATGGTTTAAGTAGTGGAGGAAAGTAATTTTCACGAGAGTAGTATGGGGGCCTGTATAGATAGTGGCCAACCTGTGGTCCGCAACCCATGGGCCATGGATGGCTCGCGACACCATTTGACCAGAGACATCTGGATATGCATTCTTGCGTACGTACGCGTCTGCAGTTATGCCTTTTTGCCAAAGACGTCTGGTTACGCACTCTTACGCAATTTTTTTTTTACCAATATTGTTACGCCATTACGCCACGCACTCTTACGCAAGTTTTTTTTTTCTTACCAATTTTGTTAGGCCTTTATGCCATGAACGTCACACACTCTTACGCAACTTATTATTTACCAATATTGTTACGCCCTTATGCCATGGACGCCACGCACTCTTACGCAAGGCTTTTACCAATGTTGTTAAGCCCTTATGCCAAGGACGGTTGGAAACACACTCTTACGCATCGGTTTTCTACCAATTTTGTTACGCCCTTATGTTCTGCACAGTCACAGCGGAGGGTTGCGGCAAAATTTTGAAAACTAAAAAGACGAGCGATTTGAAAATGAATACCTTCTACCGTTCTCTACGATACTATTTTACACTCTTACGCAATGGTTTAAGCTAACTTTTAATTTTTCTTGCACTTACGCGCTTATGTTAGTTGGTTCGCATACAGTCTTATCCTTTAACCCAACTTCTTCATGACTTAATGATAAGTGCCTAACACCTTGTTTTCTTGCAAAATAGCATTTGACGTTATTTTACACTCTTTCGGAAAGACTTAACCTAACTGTCCCTTCTTCACATAAGTATTTTTTAACAATTTCCCTTTTCCCTCGCTTTTACTGTAGCTGCTTCGCATATATTCTTAAGGTTTAAGCTAACTTCTTTAAGTCCCTAGCTCCGCGCCTTCTAGTGAAATGTCTATAGCACTCTCATCGTTTTCTTTCTGGAACTACCCTCGATTCGTAACAAGTTATTATGGGCGTTCCATGATTTTCTTTCTTGTAAAACTATTATAAGCCCTACACACGATTTTCTTGCTCATCAAGATGTCGGGTGCTAATTGAACTCTTTTTTTTTTTCCTACTTCAAGTCATATTTTTACACTTTCCCCCTATTCATTAGTAAGTTTATTATTTGATTTGATGATATATTTCTCTATACCTAGTCCTTTCTCCCTAGTTTCTTATTGCAAACAGCTTTTTTTTTTCTTCTTGTCATTATATTACGTTCTTATGCATGTTAATTTTAGTCAATGGTGACATGTATCACACCCATATCTAGGTCACGGCTACTTCATGTTGAGACACGATGTAGGTCGTCATAGGATCCGCTTTCGATAATATTTATATCAGCAACCCAAAATGTTAATGTCCTATAATTCATAGACAAAGGATTCATTATAATAATAAAACTGTTTTGAAGGAAGGGAGCGTACGGTGACATATGTCAGGCTTTAGCTTGTATTTAAAAATTTTAAGAAACATTATTATTTTAAACACAACTCTGTCTCATTAAATACTTAACTGCTACCAGCTTTCTGCTCAAGTGATACCCGCTTCAATCCCTGTCATACTGGAAATACTTTATGTAAAAGAACGCCTGCAGAACCACGTCGTTAAATAACCCAATATGTTTCACTAGAAGTGTTATATAATAACTTTCATTATAATATGATTGTGTATTTTGAGAGGTTATGTTATATGAGTTCGTTATTCTTCTCATTATAATTATTTTGCTGTAAAGTAAACATTATAAAAGGCCTATATGAGAGGATCTAGGATAATGATAGGTAATAGTTCTTTGACATCGTAATAATGTAAACAGTTTCCTTACATAATAAGTCATAGTATCCTTATATTTCTGCCTGTACCATGTTCATATTGTCTATATCACACCCCTCATATTTAGTGTTGTATCAAGTACTTTCACGAAAATATTTCATTTTAAAAAGTTCTGAAATACTTACACAGGTGATATTTAATTAACCTGAAGGCTTTAATAATACGAACATTTTATGACTAATTTTGAATTAGTAGATTGAAAATTACCTCGTTTAGGACGTAAAATCATCTTTTAGGTATTTTATTTATTTGGCTCTCTCCCGAAGATGGTACAAAATTGAAAACTTTATGAGTTTACATGTTTTTAACTCATGTTTAATTTAAGACTATTCTCAAATCTCAAGGTCTCTGTTACTACATCATCGAAAAGTTATTTAGAAAGCATGTATTTACGGGGTCTTATCTTAACTTAGGAATGTACTGAAACATGTATCTATTCAGACAGCTCAACCACTACCACTAATGACAACTCATTTTTAAAACTCTTTCGCGAGATATTGATTGTATCACATATTGTTATTTTTAAAACTAACTTAGGGAGGCATTCCATAGGTACACTCCCTAACATCTTTACACGCAAAACATTAAAAAAAAAAATATCTCAAGGTCTCTGTTACTACGTCATAGTGTTGCTCTGAGAGTTTTGTATAAAAAGACATGTATTTTCGGTAAATTATTCATTGAACTACAAAGTGCTGATGTGTCAAGTCATTTATTAACAGTGGTATCTCAGAATTCTACAGGTCATAATTGTAAGTACAAACACTTTATTATTTTATTTTGCTTGTGATAGTTTTCAGACTGTTCATTTTTTTTTTTTTTTTTTATTTTTATTTTTTTTTAAATCACTTCTCTCTTACTAAGTGTAATTTTATTTTAATTTCTACAACGAGAGTAAAGTTTCAGTTTATTTGTACATTGAAAGTTTAAATTCTAGCGTTCTTCAGTGTAAGCGATCAGTTTTCAGGTTCAGGGTTCGAATCCCTATAGTAAAATATAACTTCCTTCCAAGCTATATTTTTTTCTCAACAAACCGCAACTTGTACACCTATGTTTCAGAAATTTCCGTTAATATATTATTTATTTTCTTGGAAAAACTTAGAATTAAATCCAGGTCTTAAGATATTTTCTATGTAGTGTGTTTTTATTTCCGCAACTATCCGCTTTATGTTTAACAATTTACATTAACCTTAAAATAAAGTGTTTAAAATAGTTCCAGACAATCATATGATAAACATTCATTTTACGCGTGAAAACATTTAGATAAACTATAAATATTTTCACCTACTTTTTTTTCTTTAATAACTGACATTAGTTCCACACTTCACTTTAAAAAGCAAATAGAGCAGAGTTTGACTAAAATATAATATTCTTTAGTTTTTTATTTCACAACTCTGTGTAGTATGTTTGTATTTAGCTAGTTCCAAACATAGATTTAATATATTTTGTGTTTAAATAAATTAACGAACCTGTAAATAAAATCTTAAATTATTTTCGCAAGTACAAAGTGTTCTGTGTTATAACTAGAAAGAATAGGGCAGTAAAACTCTCATGTTTTAAAGTCATTTCACAATACTAGATTGGTAGCGAACTAATCTGAAATTTGGTGTTTTTTATTATTTTATTTTAATAATAATATATCCGCTTGTAAAGTAAATTTTGAAAGTTCCATTATGCTATGCTTCAGCAAATATAAATTAAATCCTATAACTATAAAATAAATTTTAAATTCACTTATGTATTTCAAGTTTCCATTAGTTTTCGGTCAGTGTTGAATAAACCCTATTTTCGTTAACTATTAACGCGTTATTTTTTTCGTCGAACGTGTAAATCTATGCCGTGTAGACTGCTCAATGTGCTAAAGTATCTTGCTAATGTCTGTGTTTGAATAAGTGTTTATTGATTTCTCCGAATTTGCAAATTAAATTCTACTTTTCAATTAATTCAGATACATCGAAATATTTTTTTTTTTGTAGCCTCTAAAATAACATTTTATTTGTGAGTGATAGATTTTCGTAGTTTTTTTTCCTTTAATAATCACAGTTCTCACACGTAAACTTCGCAAATTAACTTAGTTACAGGTGCTTCCGAAATGTTATTTAATATAGCTCGGAGTGTTTATTTTCAGTAAAAGTAATTATAGATTTCTCCTAGCTAGTAAATTTTAAACCAGACCTACATCTTTCTCTTAATTCATATGCTGTGAAACATTTTTTTTTTTTTTTGTACCCTCTAAATATCATTCAACAAAACAAGACATGTAAACTTCGCAAATTATCTTAGTTACAGGTGCTACCGAAATTTCATATACGTAATATAATCTGTATTTGAATTTTCATTTTATAAGGAAAACGTATAAATTTCTTTTAATATATTTTGTGCTTAAAAAAAAAAAAAATTAGTTTGCGTCAAGCCGGAAATTGCAAATTAAATTCTACCATGAAGATATTTTCAGAAAGTGTTTAAATAGTTCTAACCCGATTTGTTTAATAAACTCTATTTAAATTAACTCATCCAAACATACATTTATAATATTTTACTTTTTCTATAATAATTCATTTTACGCTGAAAAAACATTTTAATTTCTACATCGGAAGTTAATGTATTCTAAATTAATTTATTTTCAGTAAAAGTAATTATAGATTTCTCCAAGCTTGTAAATTAAATTCTAGCCTTCACTTAATTCAGATACTGTGAAATATTTTCTTTATAGCCCCTAAAATAATATTTAACAAACCACTACAGATAACCGTCGCAAAGTATCTTACAAAGTGCTACCGAAATTTCGCTGATTGTTTAAAATATTTAAATTCTAATATTCATTAGTTTTGTTATGGGACTATGTTTTCTATTTCAGGGAAAACTGTAATACACAGTAGAATGATAACTCTTTCGCAATGGTAGTATGTAAAACAGTTACTTTCAAGCTAATACAGGTACAGAACTTGACACTTTCTAGTTTTAAATAACATTGAGATGTTAGCTATCTGTTGTGTTATGGCAAAGTAGATACAAATCTGTCTTACGTTTGTGTTGAAAGCTAAAATTACGATCATTGTTGTTATGTTATGTTATGACATGATTAATATGTGGTAACATATCTCATGCGTAAAATTAAAGCAGATGGCATACTTTCATACTAAGTCAATACCTTAGATTTAGTTTAATTATCAATTAACACTATTAACTAAATTATACTATCAATTAGTGTTTATTACACAAGAAGCCTTGCATTAATTACAATGCAGGAAGTGAAATGGTATGCAAAGATATGGTACATCTCCATTATTTTTTGTTTGCTTGTTTGATTAATGTTAATGTTCCCTTGTAGGAAAGAATAGGACGTCTTATCTGTTTGAGTTTCTGGACCAAGGAACTTGAATCTTAGGCCTTTTTTCCTAAGCGGCGCTTTCTAATCGGGGCGAATTCATTCCTAAGCAGGATTGTTAACTGTACAATATTTACAAATATTTTTCTACATCTATATGTCAGATTTTTTCGTATATAAAGTCCTTACATAATCTGAATTCTTTCAGTTTGCTGGTTGCGTTTGAACAGTAAACATCGTTGAGCCTTCGTCTAGCGATCTTCTGTTAATAGGTAAGTTGCTTTTGTTATAAGGTTTTCATTTAATTAACCTAAGTCAGGAATGTTTGTGAATATTTTTAGGTAAAAAACAATATTCTGTCAGTTTTAACCATGACTTCTATAAAGTAATGTAGTTTTTTCTTAGTATCATAAGTACAGAACAAACTAATTTTTTGTAGTAACCAATTAAATTATACACCAGTTGAACACATATCTGCAATATTTACAAATATTTTCTACTTTTAAATAATACTCCATCAGTTTTAATGGCAAGTTCCACAAAATAATTTAGTTTTCATAATAATTGTAAAAATTGTTTAAAAATATCTATAACTGATTCATTTTAATTTCAGATAGAGCACGTCATAAGTCAAACAGAGAAGCTGTTAAAGAACACGTAACAACTTACAGTTACAGTCATTATTTGATCTCTGCGCTGAAGTGCAGGTAAGAAATGTTTACTAAGTATTATCTTCAAATATTGATAAAACAAATGTAATGTAGTGTGTAATTATGTAGTCTAGTGTCTTTTCACTGTATGAAATGTATTTAAATTTTCCAAACCAACAATTAATGTCTTAACTTGCAAAACTCACCGATTATATTAAACTGTTGGTTAGGATGAGATAAACTTGGATTAATGTTTATAAAAAAAAAACCTTAATCATTCATCTTGCAAAATAACTTGAAGATTATTCTTATTGGTCGTATTATTAGCTTTTGTGATATTATAAACCTTAGTAATTTCTTGTTCAGTATCACCACTTTGCTCTTTCATTTGTTGAATTAATTCAGACACCTGGATCTCTTCAAACCAAATTTTTCATGTTATGAAATTACTGAACATTTATTTGCTTTAGCTCTACTGAACATTACTAGACAGTGTAAGATGTATTTTTTACAAATGGTTTGATAAATGTCAGTATTATAATGATAAGATATATCTGTACTGTTAAATCTAACAAAATATTTCTCTTTTTTTTATGAATTATTATGGTGATATTCAGTTCTAGTCCTAAACAATAAATTTACTGTCCTTGCATGAATTCTACTCTGGTCTCAAAAAATTTTTGGTATAGAAGCTTATAATGTTCCACCACACTGGTTCTAATGTCCTGCTGATAATTATACATCTATGTTACATTAAAAGAACACATATATTTTCCTAACCATGACTACTGTAAAATTAATATAGTTTTCATAGCACCTTAAGTACAGATAAACTATTTTTGTAGTAACTAATTAAATTGTAAACAAATTGGACATAGATCTGCAATATTTACTAATATTTTTATATTTATATAATATTCCATCAGTTTTTTAAAGACAAGTTCTATAAAATAATTTAGTTTTCATAATAACTAGAATATTATTTAAAAGTATCTACATCTGATTCTTTTTATTTCAGATAGAGCCCGTGATAAGTCAAAACAGAGAAGCTATTAAAGGACACGTAACAATTTACAGTTACAGTCGTCGTTTGATCTCTCCGTTGAAGTGGAGGTAAGAAATGTTTACTAAGTAATATCTTTAAATATTGTTAAAACTAATGTAATGTATTGTATAATTATGTAGAAAGTTATGAAGATTGTTTCTTAAACAACATTTTAAACCTGACAACAACATAGGAAGAACCCTTCGATGTTATAAGAATACATCTGTTTCTTCAAATATAATTATTTCCTGAACATTTTTTGCATGACGTCATGGGAAAACCCTTACGCGTTGCAAGAATATATTCTGTTTACATTCAAATATAGTTATTTCCTACATAATTTCTCAGTACGACGAAAACCCTATATCTGTTATCATAAGTTTTATTCCAACAACTGAACATTACTAGGCAGTGTAAGTTGTATTTTCTTAAAATGGTTAGATAAAGGTTAGTATTATAACGATATGATATATCTGTACTGTTAAATCTAACCAAATCTTTCTATTTTTTTTTATTAATTATTATGGTGATTTCAGTTCTAGTCCTAAACCATAACTGGCGATGCATGAATTCTACTCTGGTTACAAAAGAGTTTCCGTATAGTAGGTTATAATGTTTATTACGAGTATCATAGCGTATAACTATACTCAGGAACACGTTTCACCACGCTGCTGATAATTACACAGCTATGTTACATTAAAAGAACACATATATTTTCCTAACCATGACTATTGTAAAATTAATATAGTTTTCATAGCATCTTAAGTACAGATAAACTATTTTTGTAGTAACTAATTAAATTATAAACAAATTGAACATAGATCTGCAATATTTACTAATATGTGCTAGATTTATATAATATTCCAACAGTTTTTTTAAAGACAGTTCCATAAAACAATTTAGTTTTCATAATATCTGGAATATTATTTAAAAGTATCTACATCTGATTATTTTTATTTCAGATAGAGCACGTGATAAAACTAATGTAATGTAGTGTATAATTATGTACAAAGTTATGAAGATTGTTTCTTAAACATATTAAACCTGACAACAACATAGGAAGAACCCTTCGTTGTTATAAGAATACATTTGTTTCTTCAAATATAATTATTTCCTGAACATTTTTTGCATGACGTCATGGGAAAACCCTTACGCGTTGCAAGAATATATTCTGTTTACATTCAAATATAGTTATTTCCTACGTAATTTCTCAGTACGACAGAAGAACCCTATATCTGTTATCATAAGTTTTATTCCAATTCATACTCAAAGACTTTTTTTCAGGTAGAAAAAAGTGACACGTGCCAAAGATAAATCCCTACAAGACACTCGACAATCTGAAGAAACGCGTACGATTCCTTCGTGTCTGACCAAGGTAAGAAGTTTGTAGAGAATTTGAGTTGAGTTTTGTTCATCATGTTTTGTATATTTGTATCTAACTAAAGTATTTTCCTTGTTTCAGATAAAATACTTCTAGACTACAGAAGAGAGAGAGACAAGAGAGAGAGAGAGAGAGAGAGAGAGAGAGAGAGAAAGAGAGAAAGAGAGAGTTTTCTACTTAGACGCACTCGTATCATTTCCGTTTCTTAAAAAAACAGTTTTGATCATGGTGAGTTTTTCCATAATTAAGGAGGACCGCCGAGAGTATAAACGTTTTAAATCTTCGGGAAAGGAAATAACTGTAAAACTAAGTGATCCGGCTGATGATAATACCGATCATGTAGCTCATTTTAATAAATGTATGAAAGAGTTATTGGACTATTGTCTAGATGGTGCAGAGAATTCTGATATGGTAGGACTCACTATCTTTAATGAAGTAAACTCTCTCGACAAACCTATTGGGATGTCATACCGTCGAAAAGATCAAATAGATTCTGAGGTTGTGGAACAGGTATTTCATAAGGTGTGTCAGTCAAATGCTAGATTTTGTGCCAACGACACATTGAGGATAGTTGTAAATATTGTAACTATGCCTGTAGGGAATGGACGTGCAATTAAAACCAAAGCTCGATCTGTAGATGTATTGGCACATCTGAAGAGAAGTATCGTGAAAGTAACATCTCTCATCAACTGTTTGGCATATGCCATTATTATAGCAATTGCTAAATTAAAAGGCGATCCAGATTATGTGTCATACAGACTTGGCTATAAAATTGATGTAAAAGTAAAAGAGCTCTTGGAAGAAGCACAGATTGATTTGAGTAAGGGGGGAGGCATTCCAGAGCTGAAGGCTTTTCAAAATCATTTTTACAATCGTTTCAGAATTGTTGTGTATTCAGGTTTAAATTTAGAATCAGTCATTTTCGATGGGGATAATGGTAATAAACCTAGAATTAATCTGTTATATGATAGCGAGTCTAAACATTATCATACAATAATTAATTTGAATGCTGCTATGGCCTTACGTTTTATTTGTCCAGGTTGTAGCAAGGGGTTTAAAAGAGGAAATTCGCACATTTGTGACCACACCTGTTACAGTTGTAGATCTGTACCACCTTGTGATGCTGTTGAAAGTAGAATGTATTGTGAAGATATTAATAGGTCTTTTAGAGGTGCCTTGTGTTTTGCTAATCATAAAGTTAAACTTATAGAAGGACGTACGGTGTGTGAGAAGGTTCAAAACTGTAAAACCTGTAATAAATTTAAAGCTCATAACCACCAATGTTTCAAAACCTTTTGTAATGCATGCAAGTCACACCAACCTATTGGAGGACATTTCTGTTTCATGGCACCTCTGAAGGATTCTATTCCGTCTTCTAAAAATACTTTGTTCATATTTTACGATATTGAAACAACACAGAACACTCAGATAGGTGACGATACTTTCTTGCATGTTCCAAACCTGTTGTGTGTCGAACAATCTTGTTTTGAGTGTGAGAATTCAAACGAAGATCATTGCTCCCGTTGCGGTCTACGCAAACATTCTTTCTGGGAGAATCCCATTGATCAGTTTATGGATTATTTAAGAATAAATAGACTGTTGTTCAAAAAAATTATCGTTATAGCTCATAACGCTAGATCGTTCGATCTTCAGTTTATTTTAGCTTACGCTATTAAAAACAGCTGGACGCCTGATCTAGTAATGAGCGGTTGTAAAATTTTAAGCATGAAATTTGAGCATTTTACATTTCTAGACAGTCTTAATTTTCTACCCATGCCCCTAAGGCAATTGCCTAAGACGTTCGGTATCACCGACGTCAGTAAAGGATTTTACCCCCACCATTTCAACACCTTTCAAAATCTAGATTACGTAGGACCTTACCCCGATGTTTCTTATTATGGAGCTGATAGCATGTCCGAGGAGGATCGTAGAGCCTTCCTACAATGGCACGAATCCGTGAAGGATCAAGTATTCAACAACAAAAACGAACTAGAGATGTATTGTCAGGCCGATGTGAGTGTTCTGCGGAAAGCGTGTGTTTTGTTTAAGAACTTGTTTCGTGTCGTGGGCGGGTTGGATATATTTCAAGAATCCATTACGATAGCTTCTGCTTGCAACAAAGTATATAGGAAAAAGTTTCTGAAGGAGAATACCATTGGATTAATTCCTGCTGGTGGGTATAGAATGGCCGACAAGTGTTCAAAGAAAGCCCTAATGTGGTTGGTTTATGAGACTGATAAACGCGGAATTTCCATCCAACATGCCGGTAACGGTAAAGAAGTTCGAATCCCTGAATTGCCAAACTTGAAAGTCGATGGCTATTGCAGCCAGACCAAGGAGGTTTTCGAATTTCTAGGATGTTATTTTCATGGGTGTTTGTGCTTGCCTAACAGGGATGTACCCATCGTGGAATCTAGTGAAACCTTAGCCGAAAGGTACGAGTCCACGATGCAGAGGATCGAATCTATTGTCTCATTTGGCTATACAGTACATGTCATGTGGGAATGTGATTTCAAAGATACATTGAACAAACACCCAGCTTTATTGACTCATCCCGTGGTACAGAATGCACCTTTGGTGATTCGTGAGAGTCTGTACGGAGGAAGGACCGAAGCGATGACTTTGTATCATGAAACAGAACCTGAAAAGGAAACTATTCAATACGTTGATGTAATGAGTTTATACCCTTGGGTTTGTAAATATTACAAATTTCCTATTGGACATCCAACTCTCTATATAGGGGATGATTGTAACGACTTTGACCTCATGCTAAAAAAGGAAGGAGTTATCAAATGCTCGATTCTCCCTCCTCAAGATTTGTATCATCCTGTGTTACCTTACAAATGTAACCATAAACTAATGTTCTGTTTGTGTCGCACCTGTGCAGAGACGGGGGAACAGGGAAGCTGTCCTCATGTAGATGAAAAAGACAGAATTCTGTCGGGTACTTGGATCGTTGATGAGGTGAGGGAAGCTGTGAGCATGGGCTATAAGATAAGAAAGATTCAAGAATTTTATGAGTACAAAACGACCTTGTACGATCGTAAGACAAAAGAAGGAGGATTGTTTGTGTCTTACATCGATACGTTCCTCAAGATAAAAGCCGAAGCAAGCGGCTATCCCTCGTGGGTTATGACTGAGGAGGACAAAACCCGATATATAAACTCCTTTTTGGAAAACGAAGGAATCTTGTTGGACAGAGACAATATTGTCTATAATCATGGCAAGCGAGCAATCAGTAAACTATGTTTGAATTCGTTCTGGGGCAAGCTCGTCGAACGCAGTGACAGAACTCGTACTAAGATACTTAAAGAGCCCAAAGAGCTGTACGAGTTTCTATCGACTCCTGGTATTGAAATAACTAATTTGTTGTTTTCCAATGATCAGGTTGTCTGGATCACTTGGAAACATATCGAAGAGGAAACTCCTTCCTTACCTCATACTAACGTAGTGTTAGGATCCTATGTCACGACGGGAGCTCGTCTAAAACTATACAAGTATCTGAGAGATTTGGGGAGGAATGCCTTGTATTGTGACACAGATAGTGTTATTTATTGTCAAAAGGTTGGAGAAAAGGATAGCGTCGATGTAGGCGATAATCTTGGCGAAATGACGAACGAGCTGCTTGACTATGGAAAGGATGCCTACATCTCACATTTTGTAAGCGGAGGCCCCAAAAACTACGCTTACAAAGTCGAGATTCCTAGTAGGAAAGAGAGCAAGACGGTCTGTAAAGTAAGAGGCATCATTCTAAATTATTCCTCCTCGAAAATGGTAAATTTTGAAACCATTAAACGGCTGGTGTCCGACAGAGAGGCCGAACCCGTTACGGTGCGAACGGAGAAAAAAATAAAGAGGAAACCCGGCCCCTCTATTGTCTCTGAATCGGAAGACAAGAAGTACCAAGTATGTTTTAGGAAACGTCGACGCCTCGACAACAACGGCTCGCTCCCATTTGGTCATATATAAGAGTGAAGGTTTCTGAGATTCAGTGTTAAGATTAACTTATTGGAACTAAAGATGTAAGAAATATTGTCAACATTTTACTTTTCTGTGTGGGTGAGGGACTACTTGTTATAATACTTTTCTGTACCCTTCTTTCTTACATTCAGGTTGAAAGTCCTAGGCTCAGAAATTAATAATGTGAAAGAGGGTGAGGTATTTTGCCTACATCACGATGAGTTATATTCCCGTGTTTACTAGGACGAGTTATTTTCCCCGGTGAAGTGCTTTCATAGCTCTCTTATCATCTCATAGGGTGAGTTATTTTCCCTAGTTAGGTGAGTCATTATCTCATGTCAAGTTCTGTGGTTAACTGAATTTACTACGTGAGTTGTATTATGACCCACAAAAATCTTTGTGTTTTTTCACTGTGGTAAAATCTTCACAAACAATACAAATGAGAATATCAAAGACACACATACCAAACACTTGAAATATGTAGCTAGACTAAAGAATTTAACTATGTAAATTAGATTTGATCTTTCATCTCACATCAAACTATTAACAGGTGATGAGTCTTCTCCATATAGGAATTTTCTGTGACAATAATTTATGTTTTAGTATATAGGTAATTTTGAGTAGCGGAGTTTCGTACATATATCTAGAACTTATACTATGGATCACTTTGATTTGCTGTTGTTTCAAATTAAAACTTTAGAGTAATACATATTTATCAAAACTGTTTAATGGAAATGTATTTATTGTAAGAACTAAGAGTGGATCTGTTCATTCTTTATGTTTGTATAAACATAGTTGAAGTTTGTATATATAGTCAATAAATGAATTGTTATTCTGAGTATAGCGTTCTTTATTTCCAAGGACGAGACACTCTTTGATTGTGTTGTTCTCATTACTTATCCAAAACATTTAGCGTATTAGTAATCAGATAACACGACATCTTTCCCTACGGCGATCCTCTCGTTTAAGCTATGTACAAACCCATGCATTCTAAAAGATGTCCTCGGAATATCACGTGCATATTCTTCGAGTTGAGGATTATTGAAAACCTTCCCCCGATAGTTAAGCATTGCCCATGACAAACCTCCTTCTAGTTAAACTGTTACGAGAAGACATATATTTCTCGCACCGTACCAAGCTTTGGTAGTTTGTGGTAAAATTTCTTAACACATGAAGGTGAGGTTTAAGACATTTATTTCATACCTAGAAGAGTCGTTGCAAAAATAAATGAATGCACAAGGGTAGTCTCGAGCCCTGGGTGGGTCGTGGTAAAATTTCATAATACAAGAAGACACCGTAATTTTGTCACGAGCCATTCAGGGTTGTGGAAGCTATGTGAGTGTAGTGTTATAATGGCATAAGAAGTCTAAAACCGACTATAGGTTTTGTCGCAAGCCATGGGTGAGTCATGATAAAAAAAAATACAAGAAGCTGAAAGATGTTGTCGCGAGCCATCCGCGGGTTGCGGGGAGAGTACAGCAATAGCATAGCTTAAGAAGACAAAACTATCCCTATAGCTGGAACATTCCCTTTTTTGGTCGTGAGCCATCCAGGGGTTGCGGAGGGAGTAGAACATTTACATGCGCCTTTTCAGGTTTTTAATTTTGTTGAACCTTGTGTATGCGTCGTCTAGTTTGTAATCAGCTAGTAAACAAAATCTTACGTAAGAACAGCCTTGACGTTCCTAAGGAGACGATGAGTTATATGAGACATCCCTTGTATCGACAGTAGAAAGTCTCACTTTAGCCAAATGGTTGAAAACAACTAACTGGTAATAGCAACTTGAGTGGATTAAAGCGACCTTTATGACAATATTTTATTAGAATAATAAATAAATTTAAAACCAACATGCATAAGAACGTGATATCCTACAGGATGATGACGTCACATTGGGGTTACAAACAAGGGGTTAGAGTGTAGAAGACACATATCAGATGTCCTTGGCAAAAAGGAGTAACTTCAACAGGATTTAAAAATTCATACAAGAGTGCATATCCAGAGAAAACCCTTGCATAAGAACACATATCCTAACAATATTAGGTTAAAAACTCTTGCGTAAGAGTGTGTATCCAGAAGAACGTATTTGTATATTTGATTTAACTAAGATAGCCTATTTGTAATTAAAATTATTAGTTAATATTTAAATCAAACAACTGCAAATAAGATTTTCATGTACCAAACTATTTCACATCAAGTCTTGACTCGAATTAAATGTCAGAAATGTGTTAATAATGGAATCCTTTACAGAAAGGAGTTCATGTTAATAATATAGGGTATTCATGATTGAAGTAACGACTGTTTATCATTGGAATATTTGAAAGCGCTGGCGCCATCTAGCGAACAGCTTAGTAAATACCAGCCATCTGGTTGCCAATTCTGGAACCCCAAGATTGAATAACCTTGACGTCACTGAGAAAGCTAAATTTTATATAAGACAATGCTAGCACATGGAACAAGATATCTCACCGTGGCCGCACGGATAAAACCGGTAGTCGGTAATGCCAGCTTGACTGGTTCGAGTCCACCTCTATGACAATATTTTATTAAATAAATATAAAATGAACATGCATAAGAAAGCTATATGCTGATGACGTCATATGGATAAAAAGTCCAAAGTGCAGAGACTTCCACATGTTCCTTGCGCAAGAGTGCATATCTAGAACGTCCGTGGCATAAAGGCGTCACAACATTGATAAAAACCTTGCGTAAGAGTGCATAAGGGCGTAACAATATTGGTAAATAATAAGTTGCGTAAGAGTGTGTGACGTCCATGGCATAAAGGCCTAACAAAATTGGTAAGAAAAAAAAAACTTGCGTAAGAGTGCGTGGCGTAATGGCGTAACAATATTGGTAAAAAAAAACCTTGCGTAAGAGTGCGTAACCAGACGTCTTTGGCAAAAAGGCATAACTGCAGACGCGTACGTACGCAAGAATGCATATCCAGATGTCTCTGGTCAAATGGTGTCGCGAGCCATCCATGGCCCATGGGTTGCGGACCACAGGTTGGCCACTATCTATACAGGCCCCCATACTACTCACGAGTAATAAAATCAGGCAAACTGATGTAACCAAGTGCCAGAATGCATTTGTTTATTCAGTGATCATTGTTGTAATCGATTTCCGAGTTAACCTCCATATCGGGAAAATGTCTGTCCCTCTGTTTGTTTGTCTGTCTGTCCGTCCGTGTGTCTGCACGCGCAATAACTCAAATACGCTTTATCGGTTTTTCATGAAACTTGGTATACGCATTTAAAACGTCCATTGGAAGAAGCCTGTTGACATGGGACCATAGAGGTTAACCTGTACCGGAGTAGTGCCCAATTTAGTTCCTGTTTTATGGTAATATATTAGAAAGAATTTATCAAATGCAAATCAGTTCTCATGGCAGCATATTGTTTTACAGTGTTCATATACGGCTTTGGAAGTTGCAATACAGGTAAGTTTGACAAATAACACTCTCCATACATTCCTTCACAAATGCTTATCAATCTTCAGACCTTTGTTTCTCCGTAAGCCCTGCTTAATGAATCGGTGTGGAGGTTAATTCGGTAATAACTTATTTTATGCATATTATAATTGCAATTATCACTGATTAAGGTATCTTTATAGGTTCCAAGTGAAAATCTGCATTTTTCAAACAGGATTTCTGATTTTTTTTAGAGTGAATCAGATATCATTCAACTAAGTTAATGCAATATTAGTTAACCAAAAAATAATATTATTGTGGCCTAAAAAAATTATTTTGAAAAATAAACATGCAAATTTTTAAAAAATTCTGGTTTGCTTAAAAGACATGCAAACTATGTGTAAAAATTATGTGATGATTCCTCATAATGTAGGTTAGATCCTGAACCTAAGTTATTGCTAGCATGCCCTACAATAAATAAGAAAAAAAAATTCTTAGAACTTTGGCGGGTGAAAAAAATTATTCATTGTTCCTTTTAAACTCCTCACAGCTTCAATTCTTAACATATTCTTAACCATTCTGACTGGTTTTATTGGCTTTAATTTGGTGCAAGAATTAAGCCTCTAGCACAGTTCTAAGTATGTTTATCTTTTCTTGAATCCTAAAAAATTGCGAGAAATAAAGTTTTGAGAAAAGGGGAATTGAAGTTTACGGATACTTTTTAAACTTAATATTCCTATTTGGAACTTTCAAAATGCCCCTGCAGCATAGGAACTTGATATTGGACTGCCATCTATTAGAGGAAGGCAGTACTACATCCTCAGCAGCTATGAAAAATATTACAGCTAGAATGGAAAGGAAATTTTAAAAAGATCAGACAGAATATGAAGAACAATGCCATTACCTTTTCAGGCCAAGAAGGCTTGCGCCAATCCTTTAAATGGTGATTTAAATACATTTATGACCTATTAACCCAAACAAATTAAACATTTTCTGAAAATAGAGACTTCAATCTTTTATTCTAATAAAAATTTTTTTTTTTTAATTTGTAAAAAATTTTCATTTCAAACATATATAGATACCTTAAAGAAAACCATTCTGGCACATGTTTACATCAGTTTACTTGATTTTATTTTTCCCATCTTGGTTGCCGAGCAATCCGAACTGCCGGGATATCGAGTGCCGAGTCTATTAATTTTCAATCCAAAGCATTACATCACCTAACTAGCGTTGTAAATGTATCTTAATTAACATTATTCTCATCACACATGGTAGTGCATGCCCGTTTAACACTACTATTTTATACTTTGTAAGTTTATTTATAACTGCCTCTTACGTAATGTTCCATAGGGCACAGTAGGCCACGAACCGTATACAAATTAGTAGCAATAAAAGGGGTGACTTAATGTCTGAATACTCGGAATGTAGAGAGGGAATATTAAAATGGCGAGGATGCTAAGAAGACATCAAATAACTATACATTCTAGGTTATACTCAGAGTTTACCTAAAGACTGAGCTAATGAATTTATGTTTTGATAGCACTGTTCTGTACCTTGTTATAATTACTCCAATAAGCTTGCGTATATAGTAATACGAAATTATTCCATGAATATTACTATTCTAAGATATAGATAGAAATCAGAACTGGCAGAATGATTTAATATTGATGCGACATTGCTGTAAACGCTGATCAGCAGTTCTAGGATTTCTATGTAAATACATATTTGTTTTTTTAGCCTACAAACATTTCTAGGATTGCTGATCAGCATTATATACTTTTACAGAGTTATTCTATCCGACGTTTTGATCAATGATTCTGTTCTGGAAGTGGATTGCAAAGGCAGAGCATCTTCCAAACGATACAAAATTAAGCTTATATAGAGTAATATTATGGATGAAAATTTTGACTCTTGCCGTAATTTAGGTGTCAACTACAAAGCTGTTTAACAACGAAGCTAATTCATTACACTAAAATAAAATAACTTCCCTATTCATCAACCTACTTCTTTATTTTAAGGTGTACAATGTTGATAGAAAATCTAAACAAATTTGCAAACTGTTTGGTTAAGAGTCTTAGTTGTTCGAACCGTATATGAAAACTCAAGATTTGTCTCAATATCATTTTTCTTAAATTATTATAACCACTCCATCCTGCTCTATCCTGAGCTGGTTTCACCTTCGCTGCTCTATCATGAGCTGCTATCTCCTCTGCTGCTATTTTCCCCGCTGCTCTAACATGGGCTACGACCTTCTCCGCTGCACTAACATGAGTTGCTATCTCTTCCGCTGCTCTACCATGAGCTGCTATCTCCTCCGCTGCTCTGTTATGAGCTGCTATCTCCTCCGCTGCTCTATTATGAGCTGCTATCTCCTCCGCTGCTCTATCATGAGCTGCTATCTCCTCCGCTGCTGTAGGATGAGCTGTTATCACCTCCGCTGCTCTACCATGAGCTACTATCTCCTCCGCTGCTCTATTATGAGCTGCTATCTCCTCCGCTGCTCTATTATGAGCTGCTATCTCCTCCGCTGCTCGATCATGAGCTACTATCTCCACTGCTGTAAAATGAGCTGTTATCACCTCCGCTGCTGTAAAATGAGCTGTTATCACCTCCGCTGCTCTTTCATGAGCTGCTATCTCTTCCGCTGCTCTATCATGAGCTGCTATCTCTTCCGCTGCTCTATCATGAGCTGCATCTATTCCGCTGGTCTATCATGAACTGCTACCTCCTCCGCTGCTCTATCATGAGCTGCTATCTCCTCCGCTGCTGTATCATAAGCTGCTACCTCCACAGCTGCTCTATCATAAACTGATACTTCCGCTGCTCTACCATGAGCTGCTATCTCCTCTGCTGATCTATCATGAGCTGCTATCTCATCCGTTGCTCAATTATGAGCTGCTATCTCCTCCGCTGCTCTATCATGAGCTGCTATCTCCTCCGCTGCTGTAGGATGAGCTGTTATCACCTCCGCTGCTCTACCATGAGCTGCTATCTCCTCCGCTGCTCTATTATGAGCTGCTATCTCCTTCGCTGCTCTATCATGAGCTGCTATCTCCTCCGCTGCTGTAAAATGAGTTGTTATCACCTCCTCTGCTCTTTCATGAGCTGCTGTCTCTTCCGCTGCTCTATCATGAGCTGCATCTATTCCGCTGGTCTATCATGAGCTGCTACCTCCTCCGCTGCTCTGAGATGCTAAATCCTCCGCTGCTCTATCATGAGCTGCTATCTCCTCCGCTGCTGTATCATGAGCTGTTACCTCCACCGCTGGTCTACCATGAACTGATCTTCCGCTGCTCTACCATGAGCTGCTATCTCCTCCACTGCTCTATCATGAGCTGCTATCTCCTCCGCTGCTGTATTGAGAGCTGCTATCTCCTCCGCTACTCTACCACGAGCTGCTATCTCCTCCGCTGCCATATTAAGAGCTGCTATGTTCTCCGCTGCTCTATCATGTGCTGCTATCTCCTCCGCTGCTCTATCATGAGCTGCTATCTCCTCCGCTGCTGTAAAATGAGCTGTTATCACCTCCGCTGCTCTTTCATGAGCTGCTATCTCTTCCGCTGCTCTATCATGAGCTGCTATCTCTTCCGCTGCTCTATCATGAGTTGCATCTCCTCCGCTGGTCTATCATGAGCTGTTACCCCATCCGCTGCTCTGAGATGCTAAATCCTCCGCTGCTCTACCATGAGCTCCTATCTCCTCCGCTGCTCTATCATGAGCTGCTATCTCCTCCGCTGCTGTAGGATGAGCTGTTATCACCTCCGCTGCTCTACCATGAGCTGCTATCTCCTCCGCTGCTCTATCATGAGCTACTATCTCCTCCGCTGCTCTAAGATGAGCTGTTATCACCTCCGTTGCTCTATCATGAGATGATATCTCTTCCGCTGCTCTACCATGAGCTGCTATCTCCTCCGCTGCTCTATTATGAGCTGCTATCTCCTCCGCTGCTCTATTATGAGCTGCTATCTCCTCCACTGCACTATCATGAGCTGCTATCTCCTCCGCTGCTGTAGAACGAGCTGTTATCACTTCCGCTGCTCTATCATGAGCTGCTATCTCTTCCGCTGCTCTATCATAAGCTGCTACCTCCTCCTCTGCTCTGAGCTGCTAAATCCTCCGTTGCTCTATCATGAGCTGCTATCTCCTCCGCTGCTCTATCATGAGCTGCTATCTTCTCCGCTGCTTTATCATGAGCTGCTATCTCCTTCGCTTCTCTACCATGAGCTACTACATCCTCCGCCCATCTATCATGAGCTGCCACCTCCTCCGCTGCTTTATCATGAGCTGCTATCTCCTCCACTGCTCTATCACGAGCTGCTCTATCCTCCGCTGCTGTAGAATGAGCTGTTATCACCTCCGTTGCTCTATCATGAGATGCTATCTCTTCCGCTGCTCTACCATGAGCTGCTATCTTCTCCGCTGCTCTATTATGAGCTGCTATCTCCTCCGCTGCTCTATTATGAGCTGCTATCTCCTCCACTGCTCTATCATGAGCTGCTATCTCCTCCGCTGCTGTAGAACGAGCTGTTATCACTTCCGCTGCTCTATAATGAGCTGTTATCTCTTCCGCTGCTCTATCATAAGCTGCTACCTCCTCCTCTGCTCTGAGCTGCTAAATCCTCCGTTGCTCTATCATGAGCTGCTATCTCCTCCGCTGCTGTATCATGAGCTGCTATCTCCTCCGATGCTCTATTATGAGCTGCTATCTCCTCCACTGGTTTATCATGAGCTGCTATCTCCTCCGCTGATGTAGAACGAGCTGTTATCACCTCCGCTGCTATATCTTGAGTTGCTATCTCTTCCGCCGCCATATCATGAGCTGCTACCTCCTCTTCTGCTCTGAGCTCCTAAATCCTCCGTTGCTCTATCATGAGCTGCTATCTCCTCCGCTGCTGTATCATGAGCTGCTATCTCCACCGCTGCTCTATCATGAACTGCTACCTCCGCTGCTCTACCATGAGCTGCTAACTCCTCTGCTCCTCTATCATGAGCTGCTATCTCCACCGCTGCTGTATTATGAGCTTCTTTCTCATCCGCATCTCTATCGTGAGCTGCTATCTCCTCCGCTGCTCTATCATGATCTGCTATCTCCTCTGCTGCTCTATCATGAGCTGCTACCTCCTGCGCTGCTCTATCATAAGTTGCTATCTCCTCCGCTTCTCTATCATGAGCTGTTATCTCCTCCGCTGCTCTATCATGAGCCGCTATCTCCCCGCTGCTTTATCATGGGCTGCTATCTCCTCCGCTGCTCTACCATGAGCTGCTATCTCCTCCGCTGCTCTATTATGAGCTGCTATCTCCTTCGCTGCTCTATCATGAGCTGCTATCTCCTCCGCTGCTGTAAAATGAGTTGTTATCACCTCCGCTGCTCTTTCATGAGCTGCTGTCTCTTCCGCTGCTCTATCATGAGCTGCATCTATTCCGCTGGTCTATCATGAGCTGCTACCTCCTCCGCTGCTCTGAGATGCTAAATCCTCCGCTGCTCTATCATGAGCTGCTATCTCCTCCGCTGCTGTATCATGAGCTGCTACCTCCACCGCTGGTCTACCATGAACTGATCTTCCGCTGCTCTACCATGAGCTGCTATCTCCTCCACTGCTCTATCATGAGCTGCTATCTCCTCCGCTGCTCTATTATGAGCTGCTATCTCCTCCGCTACTCTACCACGAGCTGCTATCTCCTCCGCTGCCATATTAAGAGCTGCTATGTTCTCCGCTGCTCTATCATGTGCTGCTATCTCCTCCGCTGCTCTATCATGAGCTGCTATCTCCTCCGCTGCTGTAAAATGAGCTGTTATCACCTCCGCTGCTCTATCATGAGCTGCTATCTCTTCCGCTGCTCTATCATGAGTTGCATCTCCTCCGCTGGTCTATCATGAGCTGTTACCCCATCCGCTGCTCTGAGATGCTAAATCCTCCGCTGCTCTACCATGAGCTGCTATCTCCTCCGCTGCTCTATCATGAGCTGCTATCTCCTCCGCTGCTGTAGGATGAGCTGTTATCACCTCCGCTGCTCTACCATGAGCTGCTATCTCCTCCGCTGCTCTATCATGAGCTACTATCTCCTCCGCTGCTCTAAGATGAGCTGTTATCACCTCCGTTGCTCTATCATGAGATGATATCTCTTCCGCTGCTCTACCATGAGCTGCTATCTCCTCCGCTGCTCTATTATGAGCTGCTATCTCCTCCGCTGCTCTATTATGAGCTGCTATCTCCTCCACTGCTCTATCATGAGCTGCTATATCCTCCGCTGCTGTAGAACGAGCTGTTATCACTTCCGCTGCTCTATCATGAGCTGCTATCTCTTCCGCTGCTCTATCATAAGCTGCTACCTCCTCCTCTGCTCTGAGCTGCTAAATCCTCCGTTGCTCTATCATGAGCTGCTATCTCCTCCGCTGCTCTATCATGAGCTGCTATCTTCTCCGCTGCTTTATCATGAGCTGCTATCTCCTTCGCTTCTCTACCATGAGCTACTACATCCTCCGCCCATCTATCATGAGCTGCCACCTCCTCCGCTGCTTTATCATGAGCTGCTATCTCCTCCACTGCTCTATCACGAGCTGCTCTATCCTCCGCTGCTGTAGAATGAGCTGTTATCACCTCCGTTGCTCTATCATGAGATGCTATCTCTTCCGCTGCTCTGCCATGAGCTGCTATCTCCTCCGCTGCTCTATTATGAGCTGCTATCTCCTCCGCTGCTCTATTATGAGCTGCTATCTCCTCCACTGCTCTATCATGAGCTGCTATCTCCTCCGCTGCTGTAGAACGAGCTGTTATCACTTCCGCTGCTCTATAATGAGCTGTTATCTCTTCCGCTGCTCTATCATAAGCTGCTACCTCCTCCTCTGCTCTGAGCTGCTAAATCCTCCGTTGCTCTATCATGAGCTGCTATCTCCTCCGCTGCTGTATCATGAGCTGCTATCTCCTCCGATGCTCTATTATGAGCTGCTATCTCCTCCACTGGTTTATCATGAGCTGCTATCTCCTCCGCTGATGTAGAACGAGCTGTTATCACCTCCGCTGCTATATCTTGAGTTGCTATCTCTTCCGCCGCCATATCATGAGCTGCTACCTCCTCTTCTGCTCTGAGCTGCTAAATCCTCCGTTGCTCTATCATGAGCTGCTATCTCCTCCGCTGCTGTATCATGAGCTGCTATCTCCACCGCTGCTCTATCATGAACTGCTACCTCCGCTGCTCTACCATGAGCTGCTAACTCCTCTGCTCCTCTATCATGAGCTGCTATCTCCACCGCTGCTGTATTATGAGCTTCTTTCTCATCCGCATCTCTATCGTGAGCTGCTATCTCCTCCGCTGCTCTATCATGATCTGCTATCTCCTCTGCTGCTCTATCATGAGCTGCTACCTCCTGCGCTGCTCTATCATAAGTTGCTATCTCCTCCGCTTCTCTATCATGAGCTGTTATCTCCTCCGCTGCTCTATCATGAGCCGCTATCTCCCCGCTGCTTTATCATGGGCTGCTATCTCCTCCGCTGCTCTACCATGAGCTGCTATCTGCTCCGCTGCTCTACCCCGAGCCGCTCTGACCTTTCTCGATCTATCCTTCGTCGTTCCATCCAAAGCAGCTCCATCCAGAGCTCATTTAACCTCTCTAGGTCTGTACGGATTTGAAATTTGGGTTATGTAAAACAATCATATTATGAGTAGTGATCTGTAGATGCGAAACTAGATTCTGTTTTCGACAATTCAGTACAAAACACCCAGAATATTCGAGAACAAGGTAGACCTACACAGAAAATTTTTCAGACAATAACGAGATGAATGAAAAGAGAATGAAAGACACATTTAGTGATGAAATTCAATTTCTATATAACCTAACACCTGATAATCATGTAGACATGGTTGGGCAGAACTCGTAGCTCGAAGAACACAGTTTCGTGCAAGTTATTGAGGACCTAGACACAGAGGGGAGAATTACCTATTCGGGAAGAGACAAGTAGCTTAAGCAGAAGCAAGTTTTTTATTGTTCTACCGAAGGAATAAGCTGTAAAAATCTACATCCCATGTTTTTGGCTAAAGCCATGCTTTGCACACTCGATAGCTATTCACCTCTTCTTAGAATTATTGAAATTCTGTAAAAGGGCCTATATAATATTTATAATTGAGTAATATGGTATGTGACTTAGTTTCAGGTGAGTGAAATTGATGGTGGAATATGTCGTTGAGATTAACCCGAATAAACAGTTCTAAAATGTATTAAAACGAACTCTTCTTAAAGTACTCATATCAAGTATTGAGAAATCTCTCCAGGGTATTGACTCGCAGAAATATATACTTCCTTAGTTAAAATCAATGATAACTGAAGATATAAAGATATCTCTGCAATATGAAGGAAAGTCAATTTAAATTGGTTATGTTGCGTGCCTAAATAAAATCAATGCATATACACTTACCTTGAACACTCATATATTGTATAGCCAATTGCGTAAAGCCAAATTTGTGCCTGCATGTAGAGGTTTCTGTAGTATCATTAATATAAGTCGTGAACAAAGTTTCAAATGTTTTTTACTTACCTTGTTATGGCATAGTGCTTCAAAAATAAGTTCTAAAACGATTAAGTTACTTATGCATAAAAAATAACACAAATAAAAACAATTAACAAAATTTAATGTTAAAGAAATTATTCTTCTATCTTATAAGAATTTCTAGTAAAGCAGTTAATTTCATCACTGTCATTCCGTGAACACTAGCCTCGATAAGAAAACATATTTTTGTAATCCTTGGTCGCTGAAAAGCGTTGTCCACTCCATCCCATAATATGTTGGGAGCCATGCACCAGAAAATCAAAGCCTTGCTGCACAAGTGCATACTAGGTGGCAGGACGGCTGGAAATTCCCAATATCGCTGCACGGCACGCAATAAAATTTGTATTTCACAAATATTAACGTCTGTCTAAATCATATTGTATGTTACACATGGTAAAATGGTTTTAGTTTGCTCGTAGGATTGCTACACACGCTCTTACGGGCTCGAACATAGAAAATCTCGTTTTCGCCACTTGTTTCATAAATAACTATTGTTAACTCATTTTTTCAATATCTCTAACCCTATTAAACCTTCGGGCGAAATAGGGTTTAATCCAATTTTGGATATTCAATAAAAATACGGTACATGGTCTAATCTAATTTCATTAAAGCTAATTATTTGCTGATCACCATATAGACCGCCATCAAGTTTCAGCCCTTGCCTGCACCACGTGACCCAACGATTCCCTCCCCCTGAGCAGTCGATTCTGTGAACACACATTAATTCATTGCGCCATTTTAGGTTAATTTTGTGTGAACTTCTTAGCGATTTTATTTATATTTACAATACTCCAAGAAACAGATGTAATAACATGGATTCTCCAAACATTCTCATAGTCTCAAACGCAGATATTTGATTTTCAATATATTTGTTTGCAAGGATGTTATAAACCGAACAAGGCTTCTTTGTTGAACTTATTCCTTCTGGATTGCATCAGTTTACAAATAAGTGAGTCGGCTTTGGTACAGTCAGTATCGTGCTGGCTTTCTGTGCGCAAGATTGAGAGTTCGATCCCGGACCAGGTCTACTACATTTATGTATGCAGGTTGATGTTATCTTTGTTCGCTCGTATCAACATTTTCTCTACGCTAAGGACCTGATCAAACTCTTCCGCGGCCGGCGGGTTATACGAGGAACTCTGTGTACCTCTGCTGTAGACTATCAATAAATGACTTGTTAATTTAAACGTATCTACAGTACAACATGAGACGCGCTGCTAGGCCTATAACTTCATAAAAAACGTTGTGCTAAAATTACATAAGCACTAATTCCATTAGGCAACATTCCAAAATACGGTTTGAAATAACGTTATAGGCTATAAAAGTAAGAAGTTCTTAAACCATTATCTCCTACATGGATATAATGGGCTCTAATATTAAATGAAGAAATATTTTTTACTAAAATTATACGCTTTATCTTCTAATTTGGGTGTTTCACGCAAGAAATACGCTTCCCAGATTACAAATAAAATTATTTAAATACCCACATCATCACAGGTGCAAACCCACACAAGAATACAGTATTCATGCCGAAGTTATAAAAGAAACCAGGACAAAAACCACAGGCTATAAATACCTGAATTCTAAGCATAGCGAGTGTGGTTTCGGAAGTTGAAGTCTTCGGAGATTCACATTTTATATGCTTTTGAGAAACAGAAATGTTTCTCAAATCACTACTAATTTTGATCCACGCCGAAAATGAAGAACGATCTCTTAGCAACAAAATTCTTTGATGGCGTACAAGAATTTAGTAATATCTTGGCAACATGTACATAACTTATTTTTAAAAATGTATTTCTCTATTTGGGAAAAAATTACTAAGTGCTATTGACCGGCTTGAATCTGGAAATAACAGTTGGTTCGGTATGTTTTGAACAATTCTCTGGCAGAATATCAATATTCAGATTCCTGGGATGAGAATGAAAAATAAATTCTATGTATGAACGAAAAATAAATTTCCAATGTTTTCTCTACGTATCTTCATGACCTAAGTGGTTTGACAGAAATATCCCATACTTAATGACCATTTCATTAAGAGTTAATTATTCGCAACAACATCCAAAAGTTTAAGCACATTTCATTAAGAATTATTTAATAAATCCTTTTGTTAAATCAATTATAATTGCAATAATGATATGCAGAAAATAAGTTTTTTTTTCTTTAATCAGATTAAAATCGACTAGCGTCAGCAGAACTACATACTAATGATATCTTGACAATCGCGCACTCACATAAAAATAAAACATAAAAAAAAAATGTAAAATCGGTCGGCACCGGGATTTGACCCAGGGACCTCCAAAATACAAGTTCAAGACGTTACCATTCGGCCAACTCAGTCAGCTTAACCGTTAAGTTTGATAAGCATATATGAAAGAATAGTGTTATTTGTCAAATCTAAATGTATTGCAACTTGAAATTCTTAATATATGTCAACATTCACAAAATTCAGTGACAAATAAAATCAGGCAAACTGATGTAACAAAGTGCCAGTATGTTTTTGTTTAATCAGTTATGACTGCAATTATGATATGCAAGAATATGTTTTTTTTTAAAATTGATTTCCAAGTTAAGCTCCAGATTTATTCATTAAGCAGGGCTTACGGAAGAACAAAGGTCTAGTTTTTTTTTAATCAGATTAAAATCTTCCAGTATCAGCTGAACTGTACAGATTTGTGATATCTTGACAAACGCACACTAACATAAAAATACAATGAAAGTGAAATTGGCCGGTTTCGGGATTTGAACCGTGGACTTCAGAATGTGAGGCCAAGACGTTACCATCTCGGCCACCTGGGTCAGTTTAACGGTCTAGTTGGATAAGCGCATGTAAAGCAATAGTGTTTTTGGTCATAGCTAGCTGTATTTTAATTTTCAAAGCCTTATAAGATCACAGTAAAACAATAGGCTATGTTGTCAAGATAACTGATTCGCATTTTTTTATAAATTCTTTCGAATACGTATATTACCATAAAATAGGCACTAATTTGCTCATTACTCCGAAACAGGTCAACCGATTTTATCCCATATCAATAGACGTCTTCCTATGGACATTATAAATGTGTATACCAAGTTTCATAAAAATCCGATAAAGCGTATTTGAGTTACCGCGTCTTTAAAAAAGACACTAAATTGGGTTTTACTCCGGTACCGGTCTACCGATTTTGTCCAATATCAGTAGACGTCTTCCTATGTACATTATAAATGGGTATACAAAGTTTCAGGAAAATTCAATAAAGCATATTGGAGTTATCGCGACTTCTCATATATTAACATAAAAGGCACTAAATTGGGCATTATTCCGGTACTGGACAACCGATTTGGTGGAATATCAATAGACGTCTTCCCATGGACATTATAAATGCGTATACGAAGTTTCATAAAAATCCGATAAAGCGCACTTGAGTTATTGCGCCTTTAAAATTAACACCAAATTGGGTTTTACTCCGGTACCGGACAACAGATTAGGTTCAAATTCAAGAGGGAACTTTTCATGGATGTCATAAATTCGTATAGCAAGTTTCATGGACATCCGATATAGCGTACTTGAGTTATGGCGCCTTTCTATTAGAAAAGCGCCATAATCTATAAAAATAGACACTAAATTGGGCATTACTCCGGTACCGGTGAACCGATTTGGTTCAATATCAATAGGGTTCTTTCCATGGACATTATAAATGTGTTTTCCAAGTTTCATAAAAATCCGAAAAAGCGTATTTGAGTTATGGTGCGTACAGACGCACGGACGGACAGACGGACAGACGGACAGACAGACAGACGGACAGACAGACGGACAGACAGACAGACGGACAGACAGACAGATGGACAGACAGACAGATGGACAGACGGACAGACAGACAGACGGACAGACATTTTTTCGTCCCCCACACAATCTCATAAAGTACCATACTGGCACTTAATAACAATAAGGAAAACAAACATATGACGTTGCAGGGTTAGTAGAGAAGTTGCTAATGGACTTCGCAGTAAGTTATTCCTGTGTGGGCAATAAAACGCCCATTTAGAGGGAAAACAACCGCCTGTTTGTTTGATATTCTCAATTACGGGGTACATTGTAGCGTCTGACCTTGTTTGGATTATCAAATTGCAAGTTGTAATGTTTTCACATAACGACTTTCACATAACGGATATGCTACATTTTGAGATATTTCGTAAAGTTTGTTCAGTAAAAGATCTTTGTTAAATTAAAATATTACTAGAATTAATGAAACGATTAATTATAACTAGAAGAACCAGGTGATATCTATGAAACTTAGAATAGTGAAATGAAACAGAAAAATACACACGTCATAAAAAAATTTTAGGTTACTGTTTGCAGTTTTCATCTATATCATTATGAAGGCTATAATATGGGCTCATGATATATATATATATATTATATTATATATATTTTATATAATATATATATACTCTGCACTGTGTCAAACTTGAATAAAAGATAGTCCAGAGTGTACGTGTGGAGCTCCAGAACAGTCTGTAGTACATCTTCTGTTTTAATGTCCAAATATGGAGGGTGAACGAACACATTTCAAAAACTCTATGATAAGAGCGTATGGAAAATGGACATTTAACGAGGAAAAATTAATGAAGGACTACACAGATGAACTCATAAATTACATTAAGTCTCTAAATTTAGACACAATTTAGAGACACACAGATATATAAAATGAGGTATATAAATTGATTGAAAATATACTTGTAATATAGTTCAGTAAACTTAGCCATAGATGTATAGTAGAAATAAGCCGAGTGTAGCAATCATAAATGTAAATAGGGTGTTTATAGGGCATGTAATATTACTAAGTAATGGAGCATGCTGTTATAATAATAATAGGCATGTAATATTACTAAGTAATGGAGCATGCTGTTATAATAATAATAATAACAATAATAATAATAATAATAATAATAAAAGTATATATATATAAACTCTGCACTGTGTCAAACTTGAATAAAAATTTAACTTATAATATATAATGCCCTTAAACCATAATCGTGAATGAATGGGCAATAGCCTACAACAGTTGGAGTAGTATTTTATATGACCGGATGTAGAAGAGAATTATTGAACATAGAAGGTATGGATTTAAAACGGGTGGACTTGAAAAATGGACATTAAACACAATGAAAAATATAAAGCGTGGACATAAATACGGCCGTACTTTCCTTCTATGGACATCCAGTCGCAGAAACAAGGAGAAATTTACGAACACCTTCAATCAGCATTAGAGAAAAAAAAGATTTTGCACACTTTATCTCCCGAAGACGATTCGGAAACTAGTCTGTCGCCTCAATTGTTTGTTGTACTTTAGCTGGAAAGGGTAAATATTTCTTGAAAATGAGGAAGTTAGAATCTATCTGCTTAGAACTAAACTTCACTGGTTGACAGGTGGAGTGGTTAAATAGAGTAAACATCAGTTCTAGGGAAGGTTGTCATAACATGTAAAATTATCCATTAATATATTTACGAGAATTTCAGTGTACAGGCCTAAGATTGTTCCGTAACTAAATTTGTCAGGCGTTGCTGACCGTGATTAGTTCAACAGTTCATTCCATATAATTATTATATTTTGAGATGAACTCATCGCAGCCGGACACCTAGGAGATGGGCATGATAGTATTATTCCTATGGGTTGACATTGCTAAAGCTTTCTTTTTAACATATGGTAGAGTATTTACAGTTGGTTTTGGTTTCTGACATAAATCAGAACAGGGCTTGGAATATTTCTCATGTCTGAAACAGAATGTGGTATGTGGTAGCCCGAAATGTCGTCATCAAGAGACATCACCGGGATTTGAACTTCAAACCCTCTAGTGAAATACCAGTAACATTATCCAGTCAAACAAATTGCCGTTGGAACTCCTTAAATCATAAGCAGAGATGATCTCATGTCTTTAGTTAGAGAATTTAACCCTCCGCAGTGAAACCTCATTTTAAATAAATAAATAAATAAGATTGGGGTCTGTTTGATGTCCCAATGAAAATTAAATCCATAATAACGAAATTTCTGTACTTAAGCACATCTATAGAATTATAAGTGAATAAAACACAGTAGTTATACAAACATCAATGAAGAAATAAAATTAACTTCCTAGTAAAAAAGAAAAAGAACCTAACTGTAGGCCTATTTTGGAGAAGAAAACAGTGAACAAATTATGACATAGTACATCCATAAACATAGGCGTAACCAGGCCGACCATATGGGGGGGTTATAACATCCGTGGGGTATTCCATACCCCCCAGGGAGAGGGGGTCCGGGGGTCCTCCCCCGGAAAATTTTAAAAATTAAGATGCAAAATAACGAGTTTTAAGCTTCCGGGGGTTGCTCCCCGGAAAATTTTAAAAATCAAGACGCAAAATAACGAGTTTTAAGCTTCCGGGGGCCCTCCCCCGGAAAATTTTAAAAATTAAGACGCAAAATAACGAGTTTTAAGCTTCCCACGCTTTATACTTGTATTAAGTAATTTGTGGGAGACTTAAAAAAATTATACAATTTTCCTTTTTTTAATCAATGGGGGGGTTCAAACCCCCAAACCCCCCCTCGGTACGCCTATGTCCATAAATAATTGTTAGCATGGTTTATTTATAATTGTTATAAGAATTCTCAATTAATGTTACATCAGTTAGGATTATTACGACTTCATTGCCATCTCTTCACAAATTCATCATCACATTCAATTCCATAATTTACTTAACGAGATTATCATTTAATGTGTATCTATCAGTTATTATAAAAATTACGATCATTAAGGAGACTAAAATATCCAGCAACTAAATCAGTCACACGAACAAAATTACTAGTTCTAGTTTTCCAGAAGACAGTCCTACTTGGGTAGCCTATGGTATGTTCCTTGGATTTCATGCGGTTGGCTAAAATCTGCAACGGAAATCGAAATAAGAACAGCTGGTACCATGATATAGAACATTAGCATGGAAATACATGATGGGAAGTATATGACTGATTATTTTCTGAATATTGGGTTATCGAAATTCGTTTAGAAAGAGATCGTCTGTTCTAGCTGTGCGCTTTTTGTATTGTAAAAGGTGAATGAGTGTAATCTTTCCCACATTATATCCACGTAAAATGTAGTCTTATATTGTGAATGTACAAGGTTGTGATGGAGTGGTAACATGTATTTAAAATATGAGGTGAAACCAGGACAGCTTGTTTACACCGGATTGTTTGTGATAATTCCAGATTGCATGAGAAACAGGCTAATAAGTTGTAGAGAAATAATACCGAAGACAAATATGTCTGCTAAATAATGGCAGTAGAAGAGTAAAGATTCAATCTGAAAGTGATACACGCATGGAAGTAAAAATGGGGTCCGTCATGATCTTTTTGTATGAAAACAAACTGAGATGTAAGCCCTCTGCTAATAGGTAGGCCTATTTGGAAAGTTATTGGAAGACATAGACTCTTAGTAGACGAAGTTAGATGTGATCTGAGCTTCTTATGTTTTCTCGGTACGGTAATTCTAAATAGGGGAGCAGTGTCCTCGTAATTTTTTAAATTTAACGTTTTCATAGTATTGATTATATAAGTTGTAAATTATTAAGTTATATAATATTATATATATATATATATATATATATATATTGCAACATTGAGTAAATTATAATGAATTAATGTACAGTACATTTAAAATAATCACGAACAACGCCATTACGAAATTAACTCTTAGTCACTCTGTCTTTCTCGCTCTTCCATTCTTTTTCTATTTTTACTTTCTCGCATGTACGTAGTATAGAGAAAGTATTGTGATCGTGACAAAAGATCTAAATTGAGATAACACCGGGAAAAGATGTTTCACGATGCCTAGAAACCGAAAAAAATGTTTTTGGAATGACGTCTGTCCGCCTGTCCCTGGACAAGCACAGCGAGTAAACGGTTCATTGTATTTACTTCAATTTTTGAATCAAGAACTTTTCAAAATTTTTTCGAACCGTCCAGAATTTGATATTTATTACTCAAATATCATTGCATGAAAATTTTAATTTTTTGGCATGCTTTGGTAGCACTACGCTAGGAAACTTGTGGCCGAAAACGAGCCGCGCCATTGTACCTATATTCTTCTAACGTCCGCTGTGGGATTAATTGTACATGGAAATGGGTGTTTTAAGGTATCAAATTAAAGCTTAAGAAACGTACTTTCTTTTTTATTTGAGAAAAATTACGAATACTAATTTTCTGAAAATCTGTGATAAAAATAAGAACGAAAAGAAAAACATTTTGTTTTTACATTTTAAACTTTTTAAAAGGTTTCCACTGTACTTATCTAAAATATCATTGCAATAACTCATACCACTTAATTTTACCTTTAATTTTAAGAAAAAGTACATTGAAATTGGGCCTTGGGTATAGGAGCTAGAGGCGATTTAGTGAGTGCAGCCGCCATTTTGAACCCCCTCACCCCTCTCCGCCGCAAAATTTGCGTTGGCGCTCCTTCCAAAAATACTTCACAGGGGTCAAGGAAGATGTGTGCGAAGTGGGACCTTTTAAAGTAAAAATGCATAGTCACTTTTTTGTTCCTTAACCACGGAGTGTAATATTATCTCGTTTCACTCAACTTGTCTTGCACTCAACTTATGACGTAAATAAATTAAGAACAATCCCAATGGTAAATTTGTTAATTTGTGGGAACATTTACGCTACATAAAAATCTTTGTATAACATTGTCACCATATATTTTTAATATTTTGTCTAAAACGGTCGAATTTGACTGAGTATACGAGCTAAGTGGATATGTTATACAAACTTGCATATACTGTATGTATGACCGTATTGAGAAGGGGGATCAATACTCTTTAAGAGGGGATCTTCAGAAATTTCAGTGCTAATCATACACACTAGATGTAAGTTATATAGTAATTGATTAAAAATGCCCTATAAATAGTTTAATCAATGTTTAAATTTCTCGATTTTTTAGTTTCAAATCACTCGTAAGAAAAGAAAATGCAGTGTGGTAATAAGATCTTTAATATTGCTATTGTGTCATTGCACAGCCCACTAGTCCTATATGGTAGTATGAAATATTCAGGAACCCTAATCCGGGTACAGATTGTATACCGTGCTTAAGCCTATTTGAGTTTTGTTCCTGAAGAATATTTTAACGTGCTGTAAATCTACAGGCATGTCATTATTGCATTTACGCGTTTACCATTGACCTGAGCCGTCTGCTTTGAAAACAAAAGTCTCAACCGAACAACATGCCTGCTCCACTTGCAGTTTTAAAGGGAGGCTGAAGAACATACTCCTTAAAATTCCTGTACTGTATGTGATTAGTTGAGAAAGACATGAAATATTGTAAGTCTAAAGCAGATAGGAGGAAAAAACCAAGATATCTGGCAACTCATTTCGTGTATTTTTTCTTTTGACTCCTAATTAAATTGACTGCGGACTCTCAATGCGGAGACTCTTATCTTACTGGAGGTCAAGTGTAGAGTTAGACGCATTGCTTGTTTATATTGTTGCAGACTCCTTTACAACCATGTTATATTTCAATTGATGTTGTTCCTCTTAAATTTCAAACTTTTAAAGTTACTTTCTTGCTGCGGGTAATTTTAAAAAACTTCCAACTTATGTCTATTGAGCACAGAATGCCAAATTTCACGCTGGGAAGTTCTTTGTACTTTACGCGTATTCTGGCATTGTTTCAATTTGTGGTATCCAGCCATGCTTTGCACATAGAGAAGTAATTTACAACTTTCTTCGTTGTCCATAGTAGGGTACCATATAAAACATAATTATTGTTTCTTTTAAGGAAACATAGCCCAACATATATTTGTTCTTTATAGATTATATTGTAGAAAACGTATTATTATAGCATGTTCACAGGACAATAAATATGAGACTACGCAGTTATGAATAATTATGTTATGAAATAGTTTGGTTTACAATATATTGTTCCTTTTACATAAGTAAGATGTCAATGAATGTCATTCCTAAGTTACGATATTAAACTTTTATGAAATTTAGGCACGTGTTCCATCTTGTTTTAAACGCTTATTCATTACGGTAAAATTTATTGAAGTGCTCTCTCCGAAATCAACTCCTATTTTACTACAGGAAAGCATTCAAATGAATACATTATGCTGCACAAAATAAATTATCACACATTACATATGAAATCGAATGTTAATTTCACTGGAAATATGAAAAATTTTCTCAAGAGATGGAGTTTAATTGAATAATTTGAAAGTTGTAGACGAAATAGTAATACAATCACGGCCATTTCGGCAGCGCGTGGGTTTACATTGATTAGTGAACTCAGTTCGGATCTCGATGAGGTTAGGTTAGAGCAGGCGTGTGTTTGATTGACTCAAAAATCCATTACCCTACACCAGTGGTCTCCAACTCGCTGTATTTTGTGCGCGTGCAAACAGGCTTGCACTGTGCGACCCCTGTGCACCACGTTACGTCAGTCTGAGACGGGGTTCCGTTGGGAGGGTGGGTCGTCTCTTTCGCCAACTTCCAGGCATTATGTCGGGTGTAGAACGTAATCCAATACGTAGGTCATCGACCCCTACATTTATGGTAATATATATATTTCCCCGACTGCATAGACATGCTGCTAGAATTTTGTCTATATGCGGATCTCCGTGCATATGCGAACAGTTCTTTTTTTAACTGATGAAAATAAACAAATCCCGCAGCAGAAGTCAATTAGTTGTCAGATGAAAACGTAAAATGTGACTGGCCGCTGCACAAACATTGACTCCAGATGTTGAAAAACTAGTGCATCAAAAGAAACAAAAATCAAGAAAACTAGCTTCCCTAATGAGTTATTTTTGTAATGTGATATGCTTTATTTGAGCTGTTCTTAATGCTGCTGTATTACATGGGGATTATAGTTTGTCTGAATTTTACTTGAAATATAACTTTAGAATTAATATTTATGTTCAGTAATATAAATGTGGAAGTGTGTCATTTAAAGGAATGAGTCTAGATTTTGTTTTTATTTCACAGAACTTGTGGCATTACAGTTTAAGTCTTATAAAATTGAATAAAATCAGGGACTTTTCAACTATGTTCAAAATGACAGAATTAATTTGTGTGTATTATTTTGCTATGAATATATTGTAAATTGTTTGTATTGTTACAAACATCAAGACTTCACAAATGTTCTTTGTAGAAAATATAAGTTAATGATAATGAAATAATAATTATACATTTATACAACAATCATCTGTTAATATTCCAATATGATTTGTGAATTTTAAGAGCCTAATGAGCATGCAGCCACTGAATTCAAGAGAGGCAGTATACCACGCGGTGTGTGCACACTAAATGATTCTAGCGTGCAAAGGGTAAGCTTGCACTTACTGCTGTACTCATTGTGCAAGGAGTTGGTGGCCGCTGCCCTACACACTCCATTAGTCTCTTGCTAAGTAAGACCAGGTTTGTACAGGTAGTGTGGTATTACGGCACAGAGATAAATATACGGGGTGAGGACTGAGGCCTGATCATACTTACTCTCATCGTTCTCCTCCAAACGTCTGAACTATTAAACTAAACTAAACTCCGTGGAGCTAATCCTTGAAGGGACAAGGCCTACCACCTACCTGAACTATTAGTGGACAAAATTACAATTTTCATATTTTTGTCCAGCTCTCTTGAATCACCAGCACTACGTACTCAAATGCGCTCACATTATTCTTATCTCATTTATCATAATTTAATCTTATCAGAATCCTTATGGCTGGGAATCGTACATATAACTCAATGAGGTTGATTGCCAATCCCAAACCAATTTTCTTAAGACATCGGATTTTATGCATGAGCCCATTTTTCTACTTAGACCTAACAAATAAATGTTTGAACATTTCCATTTACATGTTTAATTAAAACTTAGCCTAGGTCAAAATAATTTAGCTTTAGAGTATATGAAAAACATACCGGTATTTTTATATAATTACCTGTTTTGCTGTTAGATTTATTTTTCCTGTGTATTTACATTTGTATCTCTTTGATTTGACTGAAGAGATAAAAACCCGGGAGCCATTAATTATATATTGCATATGTACCAATGTTTTTTTTTTACTGTAAATTGTTCTCAGATAACATTGTTCACCAATATAATAATATCGCATATCGGAATCAGTAGCTGGAGTATTCAGTTGCGAGAAATATAATTTCTGCCTAATGCTACAAATAAAATCTTAATTAAAGCAGTGGAAGACAGCTTCGTCCAGTGATGACGTTTGAGAAGGAAGTGCACGCACTTCACTGTGTGTGAAGTCAGGCAAGAAAACTCCACTGCGTCAATACTAATGACCCTTTCTCCCCCCTGTTCAGTGGCTCCAACATTTCACAAACTCCTTGCTGAAGACTTAACGCGTGAAGAAGAGTTGACTGCACTGACGTCATAGAGTAACCTTCTGTCCTTGCATCGGTAATTCATAACTGGTTTAACAACTCATAACCAGGCTTTAAAACTTAGTGCCCGAACCCGCAGAGGGAGATGATTCCAGTTACCAACAACCTGAGTATAGGGGGTGGGGGCGATTGCGTAGGCTGATAAGACAGTCATTCATAGTAGTGCTGAGAAGTCAATGCGCTCGTAGTACGATGCCTCTCAAATTGGTCAACAGTGTACCTTGTCATTATGCGTGTTTATAAATTTATAATACGTGTTCGGAATACCGAAAGTAAAGTATTCTAAAACGCAAACATATATTGAAACATTTGGGAGGAACTATTACACACAAACAGGAGAACATATCGTTTTGCATGCTTGTAATGTGAGTTTAGAGAATGAGAAGTTATTTTGTGGTCTTCCTATACCTGTAATCCGCTTTGTTTACTACCACGTGAACTAGCATATGGTAGCTAGCGCATACGCCGAGCAAAGTCTGTACAGTACAGTTGCTGTTAACATATTCGATCGGGCAGTAAGTTTTAAAGCCTGCTCATAACACAAAATGGAAACCTCTTGAAGTCCCTGAAGCGTTTGGAGAAAGTGAAGAAGTTGGATAAAATAGGCCTACTTCTTCTTTCACTGAGTATTACCTCCCCCTTGTAGACACTCTTACGCGGCCCACGCCGCTCGGGACTTATAGGACAGCGTAAGATTATCACGCTGGTTCGGAAAATCACTGCCCATTTTCTAAAGCCCAAATAAGCAGTAAAAGAGTATATTTTATTCTTCTAAAACATTAACTAATAAGGCCTAAACTTCCGCTGTCTACTCACACGGTATTTAGCCTGTGATTAGAAATTTCATCCGTGCTTGAACTGAGTTTGGTAGAGCTTTGATGTTTGGTCCGAGAACTTCCAAATTCGATGGACGGTCAGTTCGAAAATAAAATAAATTTCGGCAATGAGGAAATGTCTGAAGTGAATATGACTTAAACGCGCATTTGAAAAGCTGGCATAAGTCACCTTGTACAGTCAAAATTCAAACCTGCTCATCCAGTAGATGTTAATGATCTTTAAATTTCAGTGCGTTAGAGGTTGTTCTCGTTCCAACCCTCTGTTAAAAAAAAAAAAAAAATAAAAACACACACATTATAACGAACTCTTTAGAGTACAGATTTTATTTTGCCAATTAGAAATGTCATTTATTTATTGCTTACTTCTTTCTGTCACGAAAAATTTCTTGTATGTGTTAAGACTAGGAACTAGTGATATTAATGCACGTACGGTAGAAACCTACTTTAGGAACTTTCTTTTAAATGGCTCTGAACTAATTTTCTCCTTAGCAGGATGCGTTTTATTACTGTGAAACGTTAATCATTGCAATAACTCATTTTAGTTTCATAAGTGTTCTGTCGTTTAAAGGCTACTGCTGAAGAGAAGGGAGGCTTGTTTGAATTCAGAAATTCTCTGAAGGGAATTTTACTGACTGAAGTTCCTCCGGAAATATGTGTCACTGCTGGAAGGCATTCTCCGAGTTGTGCACAAAACAACTTTGAAGTTACAAAGTTTTCATGCTTCACCAGCTAACTTCAAGGGTAGCTAACTTAGTAATCAACGTGGTCATTAATAAATTATACACAAGGCGTCACGTAAGACAAGCCTATTACGATCACTGTACAATGAAGAATTTCCACAGCAAGATAAATAATTCCTTTAGAAACTTGACGACGTGGAGAGTATTACAATTTGTTAAAGAGTTAAAGAATCACTCATGGCTCATCTGCTAGCTCTCAGGCTGTGATTTGCAATTTGATTTCCACGGTAGGAAATCCTCACAATATTTTAGAAGAAAACATTCTCTGACACCAGGATTCGAACTCATAACCTTCAGTTTTTCGTGCGATGCTCTTCTAATTGAGGTCGCCAGAGTTCGATTCATGACGCTGAACGAAATATCTCTCCATCTGGTGGCGTCTTGAATCGAAGTCTGGCTAGCCCAGGGGGAACTTCGGCACTGAAATCCGGAGCTCATGGGTTGGAATCCTGGTGTCAGAGAATTTTTTATCCTAAAATATTGTCATGCAACTTGAAGAAAAACATTATCCTGTGGTTTCCATAAAAATAATAATAGTAGTATTGGGGCGCCTTCACCAGATCCTGGCTTTGCTCTGTGCTGCTCACATCCCAATGCTACTCCTACCTATTAAAGCCATCTGGACCATCTTGGCTATCATATGACATCGCCCCAACCCTCCTCCAAAACCCGCTATCCAAAGTTATCCCCGAAATAAGAATAGGTCAGAAAAGCAGAGACCTGCAATATCAGCTTTGAAACAAATCATCTAAAAACAATAAAAATATTAACAAAATATAAGGAAATTCTATACAAAAGAGTTAGGCCCTTATGAAATAATTTTCAACCCCACTAGATAATTTAAAAATCTAGTATTATAATGGATAGATGACACAATTAAGACCTTATGAACACCTGTAATAAGAGGATGAATTTCACGTACCCCTAGCCACCCCTAAGGCAAAAATAAGTGTTAGATTAGCAAAATAAGAGACCTGCATGACGAAATAACCTAAATAATATTAACAAAAAATAAGGAAATGCCATACAAAATGTTAGGACTTCTAATTTAATAATCACTCCACTAGATGGGTAGTTATTAAGAAGTAAAAATCAAGGTAATTTAAAAAATCTAGTATTATAATGAATAGATGATACAATTAAGACCTTATTAATACCTGTAACCAGAGGGTGAATTTCACGTACCCCTAACCAACCCTAAGGCAAAATAAGTCTTAGGTTAGCAAAATAAGAGATCTGCATGACCAAATAACCTAAATAATATTAACAAAAATAAGGAAATGTTATACAAGGAGTTAGGACCTCTTAAATAATTTCACCCCACTAAAGGGTAGTTTTTAAGAAGTAAAAGTAAATATAATTTTAAAAAATCTAGTATTATATTGGATAGGTGATACAATTAAGGCCTTATGAACACCTGTAACAAGAGGGTGAATTTCACGTACCTCTAGACACCCGTAAGGCCAAACTAACTGTTACGTTACCAAAATAAGAGACGAAATAGCATAAAAGTTATCAAAAAATTAGGAAACGTTATCCAAAAGAGTTAGACTTTTAAGAATTAATTAAGAGAGTGGTTTTCACCCCTACAACCATTCTAACCCATTTAATTTTTTTTTGACATTTAAACATCGTATTGAGTTATATTAACTATCTGACATGATTTACTCACCCAGAAGGGTTGATTATATGATGAGGTGGTTTTCAAGGTCACAAGTTTTCCACAAATGGACATGTTGAGCCATTCTAAATCGTCTAGAGAGTGGTTTTTACCCCCACAACCAATCTAACCCATTAAAAAATTATTTGACGAACGAAGTACAGGATTAGAGGAGATTACTCATCATAGCCCAGAAAGACGAACTATGATATGTAGCCCTCTCATCTCAATGGACAGTTATATTTTATTTGGTGAAATGCTATGTGAATTGACACAGTATTACCTTATTGTGAAGTAATGGATATATGTTCCCTCATTATAGAATAGGTTAAGAGGACAACTCATAAAGCTTTAAGATTTCAAGCAAAATGACTACAAATTGTCAAAGGAACAGAAAGAAACCATCTGTAACAAAGGATATTTTGGAACCATTAAAAAATATTAGGACAAACTCAACTCTAGAAGTCTTACCAATTTAAACAATCTGACTGCAAACTATGAAAGTAGTAGGAAAACACAACTTAAAACAAACGGAATATATAGAACATGTGTAGCAAGGGATGAAAATATTTTCCATTGTGCAATCAAATTTTTAAAAAATGCATAATAAATCCAAAAATCATGACTGAACATGTCCATAGACCGAGAAAATGTAGTCACTTATACATTAAAATTACGAAAAGAACACCTATCGCTAGACAAAATGACAAAGTCAATTCCAAAAGCCTCATCATTACAGCTAGCTCATTTATTCTTGACGAATGTCCTTCAGAGAGGGACCAGTGGGCTAGCCTAGCCTAGCCTAGCCTCAATATCACGTCAGCAAAATAGCTCATGTTACAATAACAAACAGTCTGCTTCCCTGTGCTCTGTTTGGAGAGGACAGTTTACTGCTAAGTTTTATGCGGCACGGGTGCTTGCAAGTGTTTTAACGAGTGCTATTTATTTAATTACGTGAAAAATGCCTCCTATACTGTCAAAATTAAAAGGGAAAACTCTACACAGTAAAAGTCGCGAGATTATTGCTAATGTTTATGAGTACATAAAGGAAGAAACCAAACATAAAGATTGATTTTTTCCAGAGTATTTTAAAGAAATTCAGAAAGTGCAAGAAAGAGTTGCTGCAGCCACCAGATATAGTCCAGGCAACGAACGAAAAATAGAAAATAAATCGTGTAGTTTTGAAATTTGGCAGAGTTGTCGGAGGGACTGTCCTGAACAACATACTAAAAGTCCCCGAGGGTGGGGGGTGAGCGGGGGCAGGGAGGCCCGTAGAAGATACCTTTTATTGGTTTTTGACTTATATCTCACTAACAGTGCATTATAGAGGAAAAATTACTCTGTTCACAATTCAAGCTGATGAAATGTTCTACAAGTTTGATCCTATACTTTTTTTTCTATTCCCAATAGCTTTCCAGATATCCGCTAGCGAAAATAGCACATTTTCGAAAAGCGCTCTTTTGCCTCACGCTTTTCGACACGCATTGACCTCTGGCGCTTCAGCCCTTACGTTTACAGCAGTGCCCTCATAAAAGAAGTTGTAGGGCAATAAATGTCCTGTAAAATGAGTAGTCATTTGTTATTTTGTTTTAAAATATTCAAACGTTATAGCAATTTTAAGTTCCGGACAAATGTCGAGATTTCGAAAGAAAACTGTACTTCGCGCTTTCTCTTCATTTAGGGATTATATCTTTGTATATACACTGTATGTTGTGTATTTAGAAAGCGAAACATGCGGAGAAGGCAATTATATAACTTATTACACAACCATTCAGTAAAAATCCCATCACTGTACAAATAACTTACATGGGTCTTTTCTCAGTTTTCCCTAAATATCTTGAAAACTTACAGGTTCTAGCAAAAATAGTTTATGTGCAAAATTAAACTGAATAAAATTTATACAAAATTAGTCTACATCATATTTCTGTAGGATTAATAGGCCAACTTCAGGAATTAATGGGAGATGAAGTATGACATAGTTCTGAAAATTCTTGTTTTATGTATATTTTTTACAAAACGAGAGCAGATAGCTATAATTGCTATTTTAATTATTAAAATCACACGATCCCAAGCAAACTAGTTCTTAGAAAAATATACTTAATTACATTCTGTACTTCTTTTGGTACTCCGGGAAAGAAGCACACCGTCCCAAAAAGAGTTACTGAAATCGATGATTTCGACAAGTGTGTGATTCGACGCACTATATATAATTTCTATGCTGAAGAAAAGACTGCACCTACAACAAAAGATTATTACAAAAATTACGAGAAACCATCAATTTTCAAGATAAACTCACGAGCCTTCGAATTATGATTAAAAAAAATGGGCTTTAAGTGGAGAAAGACAAGAAATAAAAGACGCGTTGTAATTGAAAACCATGATATTCGTTCTTTGCGCGAGGTCTGCCTTACTTCTCTCCGTAAATACGGAGAGACTCCCAATAGTTTATGAAGACAATACCTATATACACCATAGGCGCCGACTTAGGGGGGGCAAGATACTTTCTGCCCCCCAAAACTTAAGATTTTATCATGTAAGGCCTATGTATAGCTACTGAAAATCCAGTTCTTGCCCCCCAGAAATATTTCCAAGTCAGCGCCTCTTATATACACAGCAGACACACTGTTCCAAAAAGTTGGTCTGATGACCAGCACTTCAGGTTTCATGGCGCCTGTATCCAAAGGGGAGCGATTAATTATTCTCCATGCAGGTGGAAGGTTCGGGTTCATACCAAGCACTCTCCTTATTTACAGATCCCAGCAGAAAACAGGATACTTTCATAAAGACATGTGCACTGAAAACTACGTCAAGTGGCTTCGTAAAATGTTAACTTAATTCCAAATTTACCTCCTGACTCTGTTCTAGTAATTGACAATGATTCCTACCACAATCCACAGTTAGAAAAACCACCCACATCAAATTCACTAAAAATAGATATGCAGTCCTGGATACAAAATCACAACATTCCATTTGATCAGCACAGCACGAAGACACATTTGTATGATTTAATCTTAGCCAACAAGCCAGCTCAGAAAAAAATATTTGATTGACCAAATATTGGCTGAACATAACCACACAGCTTCAAGACTTCTACCGTACTCCCCAGATTTGAACCCCACTGAATTAATATGGGGAGACATAAAGCAATAGGTAGCTGCTAGAAACGTAACTTTTAAATTAAAATATGTTTAAATCCTCTGCAGGCAAAGATTTCAGGAAATTGAACAAACGGAATGGGAAAAGGCTTGCCATCATGTCGAAAAAATGGAACAAGAATACTGGGATAAAGAAAGGATTGAGAGAATTATTATTCAAGACAATGGGATGGAAAGCAGCGACGAGGATAATGAAAATGACAGCAATTCAGACGAGTTAGAAGACGAGGGAGACATGTCGGAAATAGAAGAAATACAACAAAATTAAGTGCAAATGTTTCAGAGTGGTTGACAATAATGAAAGTGTGGCAATTTTCTTTGTAGTTCCTGCACGACTTCAGCACAGCAACATGTCAGTAACGTACACAACATCTGACTCAGCTCCTGCCTCTGTGTGCCAGTCCTTCCGCAAAAGATGAGTAAGTGACTCGCATCTGACCTCTCATATAATTTTTTCATTAGTCAAGATTAAACGAGCGACCTGTACAAACAAACTGGATGTCAACTATCAAAGAAATATGAGCAAACATCTGTAAACGAAGGGTATATTGGAAAGCGTGAGCCTCAGTATAGGAGACGTTAGCAAATCATGATTAAGCAGCTACAGTGGACAGAGGAAAATGAGTCATTTGTGTATTAAAAATGTATACAAATATGATAAGAACACGTGAATAAAAAATACAATCTGTCAAAATTGGTAAAATTGGTAATTTAATACAAACAGATCGGAACGTGAAATCCTCAGGATAGAGGTTACACACAAACTTTGACTGAACATGTCCAGTACACAAAGGTTATATACAATAAAAATACAAAGACAACCTTAACAATTAAAACAACGTGACTCTAAACTAACAAAAGAAATAGGAAGTATAGAACATGCCTATATGGAAAGGAAAATAAACCCATTTGTGCATAAAGATTACGGAACAATCTCACAAAAACCTCTTGAAAGCCTTGTAGATAGATATCATTCACAAAACATGATTCAACACGTACACCCATATGACAAGGACACTTGAACAAGACATACAGACTGTCAAAATTGATAAAATTGGTCTCATACAAGTATTGCGGAACATATCCAATCGACAGAGGAAACTAAGTCATTTATACATTTAAAATATGAAATGTTCGACTATTACGAAGTGTTAGGATTAACGCAACTCTGAAAGCCTTATCAATTTAAACAATGGGGCTGTAATAATTTTAATTTCTTTCTGTCACCACAGATTGCAAAACACAAAGAATACCATTCAATTAAACAAACAGGGAAAAACAAACCACAGTAGAAAGATATGTAGTACAACAAACTCAAAGAACTGAAACAAAATAAAACAGTATGCAAACTATGAAACATGAAAACATTAATCCTAGAAACACACTCTATTAGAAAATGAAATAAAGTACTTGTATGTAGTTTCAGTATAACCTACATTACGTACGAGAGTGACCATATAGATGGTTACGCATGATCTGCACAGAATCCCTCAATACGAGCAGACTTATTTCAGAATACAGATGTTTGTGTAGGCAGAACGATCTGCAGAAGTCCATGAACATCTTGGTGATTGCTCCACGACTACCAATCATCAGTCCAATTACAGATATTTCTTGAATACGGTACTTTTCTTTCAAGTATTGGACCGTGGGTTCATAAATTTCCTTTTTTTCGCAGTCTACTTCTTGTGGCTGCTCGGAATCCCGTTCAAATCGAACAGTTGGATCAATTATATAGCCCAGGTCCTTCTTTCTGTCAAGAGCAATGATGTCTACTCTTCTGTTGCTTCCATTATCAGCAACGCAATGGACTTCTTCGTAGACTTCGAACCCTTTTTGTGTCAGGGAGGTAGCTATTTTGCTCCTAATGCGATGGTGTCGAGTGTTCCGCAGGAGTTCACCATGTGGACAGCAGCCTAGAACATGAGCTAATGTTTCTATCTCGCTACAGTGTCTGCAGCGGTTTCCGTCCAGACTGCGTCCATGGATTGCCCTTACGGGAGCAACATTACCTTGTAGTTTGATGGCATCTCTCCATTCGGAGCTGCTAAGGCCTTTTCTAGTTTCAAGCCACCTGTTGGCCAAAGGACACTCTCCATACAGTACAACGCCTTTTCCGTGAGTTCTTAATTGACACCATTTCTTAAATTCCTGATTTCGCAGATAGCCTCTTATGTCAGGTGTTTTATCTTTCACCATTTCTTTATCAATTTCTAGTACCTCCAAACATCGCAACTTATCAGCACACAGATCTCTGGTGGCATCGACATACTCATTGTTGGCACTTTTCAGGATTCTACATGTGTTAAATTGCTGAAGTGGGGCCTCCCATTGAGCACGGAAGACGCCAAGTCCTTTTACCTTCCTAGATGAATAAACCATGGCATCCGGTGTGTCAGTTGGCAATTGTAGTATCTCCTTGATCGTGCTCTTTATGATTTTATCTACTGTTATTAGAAATGTTTTAGACAACTGCAATTCATGGAGATTCTGAAAACGATAAATCAGTGAAGGCAATATAAATTGATTAACAACTGAAAACTTCTGCTCAGGTTTTAGGAGAGGACTACCAGCTAGTAGATTTAAATGTGTTTTGAGTTCATTGATTGTCTTATTCGTATCAAAAATCAGCTGGTCCGAAAAATTTATCCCAAGATATTTAATTTCCTCTGATTTGCCAATTGAACTAATTAGACAATCAGAAGTAAGGGAAAGTGAGGAATTGTCAAGCTTTCCCTTGACAATATTAATAGCAGTGGATTTATTATTATTTAGTAATAAGCCAATTTCCTTGAAACGATCCACAACCATGTTCGTTAGTGTGATGGCATCTTCTTTATTTTTAGCTATTATTAGTGTATCGTCTGCAAAGGCGAGAACTGTTAACTTAGGCAGCCTTTTACTAGTTCATAGCCATATCTTTCGGAAATTGTTGTCTCCGACAGTTCGTCTAAGATAAAGTCAGTCACCATGTTGTATAAAGCTGGTGACAATGGAGCTCCTTGCATAACCCCTCGCTTAATTTCTATTGGTGCCGTGCGTTGTCCATTACATTCTATTGTTGTAGAGTTGCCTGTTTGTAATGATATTATTATATTTTTAAGCTCTTGAGGCAAAGGAGAATGCTCTAATGTCCTTATAATATGCGAGTGACCAATATTGTCAAAGGCTTTGCTTATGTCGAGGAAAACTGCTGTTAGGGTTTCCTTCTTTTGCTTGGCCTTCCTAAGTACACTGTCGAGAATTGATACATTTATATAGGTTCCAGGAGACGACGTAAATCCCCTTTGATGAGGGTTGAATGTAACATATTGGCGCAACCTGTTATCCAGTACACGTTCAAAAACTCTTCTTATTACAGAGCAAATGGAGATCGGCGGAAAATTGGAAGGGTCGTGGACATCTCCCCCTTTGTGAATGAGTACTGTTCTGGCTTCCTTCAGGCAAGATGGCACTACAGCTGTACTTGACATCCTTGAGAATATCATTGACAAAACTTGCGCAACCTTATTACTTTTTATTGCCCTCATAATAACCTTGTCTAGACCGGGTGCAGTGTCTATTTTGATCCTCTTCATAGCTTCGATTACTTCGCTGGGTGATATCATTGGATTATACGCCTCATTTAAGGAGGTAACTTCTGCATCTGTGAAAGTAGGTAAATACTGGCGACGGAGACATGTGTTTTCATTGGACAGTCTGTCCTTAAAATGGTTGAAGATTTCAATTTTACTTGCTTTGCAAGTGGGTTTATTGCCATCAATAATGGACCTGACAGCTTTTCTTCTGCGATTATAAAACTCATATTGAGTTTTTTCATACTCATATTTCTCGCGTCTTTTTTGGCGAATCCGTTTTGATGATCTAACAGGATTAGATGATTTTTTGAAGTCTTGTCCCAGTGCAGTTTCCCTTTTCTTCTTCCTTGCTTCATAAAACTTTGTTGCTGGGTGTTTTGGGCCAGGAAGAAAGTTTATAGATTTAGCAAGAAAGTCTGAAAAGTCTCGGACTGCTTGGTGGAAATCATCCGTTTCAGGAAAAGATGAGAAACAAGATAACCATTTGTTCAGTTCCTTCTCATATAAATCATCATCTTTTGCAGACTTTGCTTTATGTATATAGTTATTGTTTTCTGTTATCTCAGAAGGATCCATTAATTCAGAAGAACGATTGGGGAAAGATTTGGCAAGCTTTTCCCTGTGTTCGCTGGGATGTGCTCTACTAATATGTTTATTTACTGATTTATATTGTTTTCCGCAATATGGACATGTCTTAAGATCCTCTGGTGCATCACTACTTCTAAGAGGAAGCTCCACTAAAGGGGTGCTACTTATTCCTTTTGCATCATCATTTACAGAAAGATGAGAAATGTCTGACTTAGCAAATGTATAACTCTGAAAGTCTCCAGCGTTCTCGGTATTGATAACTGACTCTTGTGGTGATACATGATTTCCAATTATTCCTGATTTTGTAACATTAGAATCCTGTATTTTTTTGTGGATTGTCAGTGGGCCTAGCAACAAATGATTCTTGTGATGACATATGACTCCGTGCCAAATGTATATTTATTCCACGAGTAGTGAACGTCCTTCCACATATTTTACAATCCACAGAATGTACAGGGCCACCTAATGACGTTGATGATGTGGACATTACTTCAGTACGAGACATCACAATTTGTAGAAAACAAAAAAACAGGGCACAAAAATTCCTGTATCTATGTAAATAAACAACTGCAGATTCTCACAAAGTTTATCATTTCACTTTATAAATGAAAATTTCACTTAGATAACATCTATAAATGAAAATTTCACTTAGATAACATCACCACATATTCATGTTCTTGCCTTCTATCTCTTGAAATACCCATCTTCTTAAAATATTAAAATATTTAATTAAAATTAGTTTCAGAAATAAGCAATGAATTGAGTTCCAGCCTAAGCTTGTCATGGCCTCCTAGACAAGGAATAGGAAAACACAACTGTAAACAAGGGGAATACATAGAACATGTTTAGCAGGAGATGAAAATATTGTGAATTCTGCATTAAAGTTTTGAAAAATTGAAGATAACTCCACAAATCATGATTGAACATGTCCATCGACAGAGGAAATGAAGTCATTTATACATTAAAATTACGAAAAGAACACCAATCACTGAAGAAAATTACAAAGGCAATTCCAAAAGCATTATCATTACAAACAAACTGGATGTCAACTATCAAAGAAATAGGAGCAAACATCTGTAAACAATGGGTGCCTCGCGATAGGTGACGTGAGCAAATCATGATTAAGAAACTACAGTCGACAAAGGAAATTGAGTCATTTATGTATTGAAAATGTACACCCATATTATAAGGACACCCGAACAAAAAATACAAACTGTCAAAATTGGTAAAATTGGTAATTTAATACAAACAGACCGGAACGTGAGAGCCTCAGGATAGATATTACACACAAATTTTGATTGAACATGTCCAATACACATTATACAATAAAAGTACAAACCATTATGACAATTACACTCTTAACAATTAAAACAATATGACTCTAAACTAACAAAAGAAATAGGAACTATAGAACATGCCTAGATGGAGAGGAAAATAAAGCCATTTGTGTGAAGATCTTACGGAACAATCTCATAAAGCTTCTTCAAGCCTTGTAGATAGGTACAGGATTGGTGAAATCCACAAAACATGTTTCAACATTTAAACCCATATGACAAAGGCAACTTACCAAGTCGTACAAAGGTCATTCTTCCGATTGTGGGGAATTTCGTGTCCCAACCTTGCCAGTCTCGTAAATTAGAAATTTCCTCCCTTTTTACTATTTACTCGTATGTAATCATCATTTATCTGGTTAAAATATAAAGAAGTATATTTTTATTCTGATATATTGTGGTATTTAATAGCTTGAAATATTGACAGGAACTACAAACTACCCATGAAATCAATGTCCCAGCTCGCAATACTGCCTTACGAAAGCTAAGAAATTGACCGAGAAGTCTTAAAAAAATTGTAAATACAGGAACTGCAGAAGGTATTCTTACTCTCATTGATGATATTACAATAATTATTTTTATCTTATTTATACTGTGTTATTTATTTTTATTTAAGTGTTTAACTGAGTGTCCCTGCATTAGAATAGACAACACCATAACGCACGTAGGAATTAAATTTGCGCCAAATATACTATAGCGGCCTTACCTACACCCATGAGTTAATTCGGCAGAACGATTGCAACAATGTGGCAACCACAAAAATATTGCTTGTGTGATTGTAGGAAGCATAAGTGCAAAAAACCAGATTTTTAAGGAAAGTACCTTAATTGTATGACAACACCGTAACGTAGAAAAAAGTGTGATTTTGTGATTTTTATAAATATTTTTAGTCTAGCAATGAATTTTTGGCTGTATTTTAAGATAAAGCATCTGATGAATCGTCGTTTCTTTTCAGTCTTAACTTCGAAAACGAATGAACAAAAAAAATGTCTACCTCCGTAACGGTCAATTCCGTCACAAAGAAGTTCGTTACGGTGTTGAACACTGTTACAGTGGTGACTTTATTGGCTTGCATATGTTTAATTTAATTTTAATTTAGTTTATTAATTGTTTTTACCTCATTATGTGAATACATTATCGAAAACATGTCCACATCTTGAAATAAATGTCCACACCATAACGCAAGTGTCCACACCGTAACGCAGTCTCCACCCCGTAACAATAAGTAAAATGGCAGTAAAATGGCAATAGTTAGCACTAATTTTTAAATTCTTTTTCTTAATGAGGAGGCAAAGTCTGACCATACTAACAAAATTTAGCATTAAAAATCTCGATTCTATATTTTGTACTAAAAAGTTTTGATTTTTTTGGTCCAATATAGTAAATATTTGAGATAATATTGATTCAAGGTGAATCGCAAGCCAATGACCTATAGAAACAATAAATAAAAATGCTTTAATATTTCAAATTGTTAATATTAGGACCACAAAACGCTGCGTTACGGAGTTGACTAATCTTTGCACCTACTGATATTAAAAAAATTATATCTAAGAAAGTGATTAGCATTGAGCTCGGCCAGTTCACTGGGAATAGGTTTACATCATAATAAACGAGATGACATCAATAAAACACAGTTTTCTGACAATTGTAATTCCAGCTTAACAGTGGATGAAAATCCCCACAATCGTGAGAATGATCCACAAACTGTCAAAATTGATAAGAACAGGTGATCTAATAAAAGTATTGTGCAACGAGAGTACCTCAGAATAGGTTTTATCAAGAAATCACTATCGATCATATCCTGTTAACAGAGGAAATGAAGTCATTTATACATTTAAAATATGAAACACTATTTCTATTGCTTAATAGTATTACATAGCGCTCTTAATATTTCAAACAAACTGATCATAAGTAATCAAAGAAATAGCGAAAATGATCAGTAAACAAAAGATATGTTGGAACTTTAGATCCTCAGGGTAGGTGTTATCCACAAATGATGATTGAACATATCCAGTAGCCAGAGGAAATGAAACCATTAATTCATTTAAATTGTGAATTGTTTACTTATTACTAACAATATGACAGTGGCAACTCTAGAAACCTTAAAAATGTAAACAAACTGCGTGTAAACTATCACAGAAATAGGAAAAAATCATATTTAATCAAAGGGAATGTTCAAAGCATGTCTATCTGTGAAGGAAAATAAAGTCATTTATGTATTAAACAAATTTGAAAAGTGTTCACATCTAGCCAAAAAACCTCTAAAGGTCTTGTAGACAGGCTCAGGATAGGTGAAGTCAGAAAAATCATTATTCAACAAGTCGTTTATGAGTTAAAATACAAAAGAATATCACAATGTCCACCTCGAAAATACATACAACTTGATTGTAAAAATCAAACAGACAGATAAAAAATCGTATTTGATACGAGGTATGTATATTTATCCCTTCAGTGACTATATTAGGCTATATTATGACACTTGCTATATTAGGCTTTTGATATAAACTGGAACATGATTAGTTGACTGCCAAAGATGATGTACGGTTACAAGAGTATGACGTAATCGTGAAAGTGAACGTGAACAGGACCGAGAGGATGTCCTGCGCCAGTATATGGACTAGCCTAAACTATTGCATCGCACGGACGTCTTCTGGCGAGGTACTTTCGCAGGACGTCCTCTCGGTGAACAAGGTAATGAAAATTAATCATAATTTGATTTGTGGAAGTCAGTGGTTAGTACAAATCAGACAATGGGATGGGGAGAGGATCCTCTGAAGATCACTAATGGTGTCTTCATATAGGTTTGAATTTTTTATTTCCTCTCTCTTCACGTTCACATTTTTAATGCTTAAAGGGCTTCATTTCCTCTGTTAACAGGATTTGTTCAATCATGATTTCTTGATAAAACCTATTCTGAGGCTCTCACGTTCCACAATACTTGTATTAAATCACGGATTTAATCAATTTTGACAATTTTTATGTCTTGTTAAGGTGTCCTTGACATATGGGTGTAACCGTTGAATCACATTTTGTAAATGGCAACTATCCTGATCCTATCTACAAGGCCTGAAGAGGCCTTTATGAGAAATTTTTCGTAATTTTTATGCATACATTATTTTATTTGCTTCTTCGTCTAGGCATATTCTGTACTTCCTACATTTTTTGTTTGTTTGGAGTAACATTTTTTTAATTCTTAAGGGTATCATTGTCCTACTGCTTTGTATTTTTATTGTATAAATAACTATATAACCTCTGTGTATTGGATAAGTTCAATCAAAATTTGTGTGTAACATCTATCCTGAGGCTCTCACGTTCCGATATGTTTGTATTAAATTACCAAATTTATCAATTTTGACAGTTTGAATTTTTTATGCAGGTGTCCTTATATTTGTGTACATTTTTAATACACAAATGACTCAATTTCCTTTATCGACTGAAGTTGCTTAATCATGATTTGCTCACGTCACCTATCTTGAGGCACTCGCTATCCAACATACCCTTTGTTTACAGATGTTTTCTCCTATTTCTTTGATAGTTGACATCCAGTTTGTTTGTAATGATAAGGCTTCTGGAATTGACTTTGTCATTTTGTTTTGTGATAGGTGTCGTTTTCGTAATTTAATGTATAAATGACCTCATTTCCTCTGTCTATGGACATGTTCAAGCATGATTTGTGGCTTTATTATTTAATTTTTTTTTAAATTTTAGTGCACAATTGACAATATCTACTTCCCCGCTAGACATGTTCTGTATATTCCGTTTGTTTTCAGTTGTGTTTTCGTACTACTTTGTTAGTTTGCAGTCAGATTCTTTAAATTGATAAGACTTTTAGAGTTGCGTTTGTGCTAATATTTTGTAATGGTTCCAACATTCCCATTGTTATAGATGGATTTTTCTGTTTCTTTGATTGTTTGCAGTCATTTTGTTAAAAATTTTAAGGCTCTTTGCGTTATTCTCTCATCCTATCCTATAATGAGAGAACATATATCCATTACTTCACAATAAGGTAATACTGTGTCAATTCACATAGGATATTCACAAAATAAAATATAACGATCCACTGAGATGAGGGTACTACCTATCAGGGTTCACCTTTATGGGCTATGATGAGTACTCCCCTCTATTCCTGTACTTCGTTCAAAAAATAATTTTTAAATGGGTTAGAATGGTTGTGGGGTGAAAACCACTCACTAGACGATTTATAATGGCTCAGCTCGTCCATTTGTGGATAAACTTGTGGGACTTTGAAAACCACCCCTTTATAAAATCAACCCTATTGGGGGTGTAAATCACGTCAGATAGTTTATATTACTCAGTACGATGTTTAAATGTCAAATAATAACTTATAAATGGGTTAGATTGGTTGCGGGGGGAAACCACTCTCTTGGTACGAATGTTCATAAGGTCTTGATCCTATCACGTATCCACCATATTACTAGAATTTAAAAAGTATATTTATTTTTTCTTAAAACTAGGGGGTGAAAATTAATTCTTAAAGGTCCTTACTTTTTTATATCATTTAGGCTATTTGGTGATGCAGGTCTCTTATTTTGCTAACCTAACACTTATTTTGGCTTCAGGGGTGAAGTTCACCCTCTTATTATAGGAGTGCGTAAGGTCTTAATTGTATCATCTAACCATTATAATACTAGATTTTTAAAATTATCTTTACTTTTGCTTCTTAAAATCTACCCCTCTAATGGGGTTGAAAATTATTTCATAAGGGCCTAACTCTTTTTTATAGCATTTCCTTATTTATTTGTTAATATTTTTATTGGTTTTAAATCTTTTGTTTCAAGGTTGATATTGCAGGTCTTTTCTTTACTGACCTGTTCTTATTTCGGGTGTAACTTTTTATAGGGGATGTCGTAGGATGGTGGGGGTGATGTCATACGATAGCTAAGATGGTCCAGATGACTTAAATAGGTAGGAGTAGCATTGGGATGGGAGCAGCACAAAGCAAAGCCAGGATCTGGTGAAGACACATCAATGCTGCTACTACTACTGCTGCTCATACTTCTACTACTACTCATACTACTACTACTACTACTACTACTAATACTAATACTACTACTACTAATACTGTTAAAGGTCTAATATCTACACAATATGTTACTAGTGCTGCCATCTGTCGTGCATTGTCGGTAGACATGTTTGTTTGTCTTTTGTCTCTAAATAAATTTAGTCTGTGCCACTCGTCAGTGCGAATACGTTGTTTTATTATAGGTTATGGGCCCAGACGCTCATAAAATCGCGGTATTGAGTCGTTTTAACAAGGATTTTGCAGTAAAGCAAGTGTTAAAAGACAGTATCCAGTGCGATTTAGCTGTGAACTGACTGATCGTATTAATTATCGCAGTGTATAAGTGTAAAAACTGTTCGTCAAAAATGGCTACCAATTACCTTATCAATGTGCCGAAACTAAAGGGACGCGATAATTATTCGGAGTGGTGTTTCGCTGCAGAAAATTTCTTAGTTCTCGAAGGCATGAAGCATTGTATCAAGCCAGAACCGGGAAAAGAAATAGCAAGCGCGGATGACGAAAGAACTAAAGCCAAATTGATTATGACCATCGACCCGTCGTTGTATGTCCACGTCAAAACCGTTAAATCTTCGAAAGAATTGTGGAATAAACTACAGCAATTATTTGATGATAGTGGCTTTTCACGGAGAATAAGTCTGTTGAGAAATTTGATTTCAATCCGGCGAGAAAATTGCAGTTCGATGACGTCATATGTGACGCAGATTATCGATACAGCGCAGAAATTAAGTGGAACGGGATTTGAAATAAATGATCAATGGACAGGGTCATTGTTGTTGGCTGGATTGCCTGATCGTTTTGCTCCAATGATCATGGCAATCGAACATTCGGGCATTTCCATTACGGCAGACAATATCAAGACAAAATTATTAGACATGGAGTCGGTAGATTACAACGAGAGTGGAATGCAAAATAAGAATAATTTGTCTATGGCCAAGAAAAATTGTAATGTTGGTAGTACTACTGTTCCGTCGAAGTCAAACACCAAGGCGGTGAAATGCTACCGATGTAAACAAGTCGGCCATTACAAAAATCAGTGCATGAATAACGAAAATAATTCAGCAAATAAGAAAAATAAAGAAAGAATGCAATCAAACGCATTTAGTGCAACATTTTTAAGTGCGAATTTCAACAAAAATGATTGGTATATCGACTCCGGGGCAAGTGTACACCTAACAGCAAACGAAAGTTGGGTTATGAATGCCAGATATGAACAAAATAAAGGAATTGTCGTAGCTAATAGTGAGAAGATGATAGTATTATGTTCTGGCAATGTTAAAATAACAACTTCAACTGATGATTGCGAGTACGACATCGTGATAGAAGACGTATGCTGTATACCATCTCTGACTACTAACCTACTATCAGTCAGTCAACTAATAAAAAAAGGAAACAGTGTGTCTTTCACAGATAAAAGCAATAAAAAGCAACAGTTAGTCGCTACAGCAGTATTGGTCAATGGGGTATACAAAGTAAACTTGGTATCCCAGGAGTATTTGGCTGCATCAACTGTGTCAAGAGTAACATGGCATCGCAGATTAGGACATGTCAACAAGGAATACTTAAATAAAATGAAAAATGCTGTCTTGGGAATGTCATTTGATGAAAAAGTAGAAATAAGCAAGGCTTCTTGTACAACATGTTGTGAAGGTAAACAGTGTCGCTTACCATTTAAAGGCAGTGGTCAGAGAAGCAGCAACTTGCTAGATTTAGTGCACACAGACATTTGTGGCCCTATGGAGACTACATCGATAGGAGGAGCAAGGTATTTCTTGTTATTTGTCGATGATTACAGTCGCATAAGATTTGTTTATTTTCTGAAGCACAAAAATGAGGCTCTGAAGTACTTCAAGATATTCAAAGCACAGGTGGAAAATCAAACAAAAAGAACAATAAAAGTGACAAGAAGCGATAACGGTTTAGAGTATTGCAATAAGGAATTTGAAGATTACCTAAACAGTGCTGGTATTATCCACCAGAAAAGCAACCCATACACCCCAGAACAAAATGGTTTATGTGAAAGATTCAATCGCACAGTCGTAGAAAAAGCGAGATGTCTACTGTTTGATGCAAACCTGGGAAAAGAGTTTTGGGCTGAGGCCACCAATACGGCAGTGTACCTGCAGAATCGAACTGTGGCTGCTGCGTTGGATAATAAAACGCCATATGAACTATGGACTGGCACAAAACCAGATATCAGTTATATTAGGATATTTGGTAGCACTGTCATGGTACATGTTGCTAAACAAAAGCGTAAGAAATGGGATAAGAAATCTGTGAAATGTATTCATACAGGATACCCAGATAACATAAAGGGATACAGAGTCTATAATCCAGAAACAAGGACTGTGTTTACAAGTAGAGATGTGGTCATTATTGAGCCAGAAGTCAATTCTGAATGTATGATTCAAATGCTAGACCAGAATGTTGCTTCAGTGGGGGATGACGTTAAACCAGAACAACAAGGTCAGGAGGTAACAAGTTTTGAATCAACATCTAGTCTTGAAGATAACTCCAACAGTGAAAATGATTATTCCTATGATGATGAAGACTCAGAGAGTACACTTCAGTGTGAAAATGAAGATTTCATGGACAGACCCAGACGAACACGGAAACCACCAGAGAGATATGGTATGTCGAATCTTTGTACAAGCGCTGAAACCTATGATGATGTGGCAGGTTTGACACTGCATGATGCTTTAAACGGACCAGAAAAGAAACAGTGGATGTTGGCCATGCAAGAAGAACTACAGTGTTTCAAAGAAAATGATGCGTGGGAATTATGTGAAAGTCCACAAGATGGTAGGGTTGTACAGTGTAAGTGGGTGCTTCGTAAAAAATATGATAGTGATAACAAAGTTCGGTTCCGTGCACGTTTAGTTGCTAAAGGTTTTTCACAAATTTGAAGGTATAGACTATACAGAAACATTTTCTCCTGTTGTGAGGCATACTACATTGAGGTTACTATTTGCATTGTCAATTAAATTAGGATTTGACATTACTCACCTTGATGTAACTATAGCCTTTCTGAATGGTGCTCTTGGTGAAACCATTTTTATGCAGTTGCCAGAAGGATTTTCCGAGCAGATCCATGAGGGTCAAGTACTTAAATTTAAAAAGGCAATCTACGGGCTTAAACAATCTTCGAGAGCATGGTACAGGAAAGTGGATGAATGTTTGTTAAATATTGGTTATAGGAGATCTAAGATAGAACCATGTATGTACTCAAAAGTCAGAAATAATTTGAGGACTATTGTTACACTTTTTGTGGATGATTTTTTTATTTTTTCAAATGATTGTAAAGAAACAGAATATTTGAAAAATGTATTAGCTAGCCATTTCAAACTTAAAGATTTAGGTGAAATCAGAAAGTGTCTTGGTGTCAATGTAAGTGTTAATAAGACTGAGAAAACTATCACATTGAACCAGTCTGATTATATTGATCAGGTATTGCAAAGATTTAACATGAGTCAATGCAAACCCATTCAGACTCCTATGGAAACTAAGTTGCATGTATCTAAAGGGGAAAACTATGTTGGAAAATTCCAATATCAGCAAGTTATTGGTTGTCTAATGTACTTAGCAGTTCTAACCAGACCTGATATTGCTTATACAGTTGGATTTTTGAGTCAATTTAACAATTGCTATTCTAGAGAGCATTGTGCATATGTAAAGCGTCTATTGCGATATTTAAAATGTACTAAAAATTACGGTTTGAAGTACACTGCTGATGGAAATTCAATATTAGAAGGATATGTAGATGCAGATTGGGGTGCAAATGTTATGGATAGGAAGTCATATACAGGATATTGTTTCACTTTATCTGGTTGTGTAATTTCTTGGGAAACTAAAAAACAAACTACTGTAGCCTTGTCTAGTAGTGAGGCCGAATATATGGCTATTACAGAAGCATGTAAAGAAGCTGTTTATTTGAGAAACTTACTATATGAAATTACACAAAATTTGTATACCATTGATTTGTTCAACGATAATCAGAGTGCACAAAAGCTAACTATGAATCCAATGTGTCACAAGCGTACAAAACACATAGACATTTTACTACTACTACTACTACTACTTTTACTACTACTACTACTACTACTACTACTACTACTACTACTACTACTACTACTACTACTACTACTACTACTACTACTAGTCCTGATAATAGTAACTAGACTTCGGATTTTAGGTAAAAACCTATTTTAATCCTTAAGTGATATATCGACGGAAACTTGTATATGCATGTTTCATAAGTGACTATACCTAAAACTGATACTTTTATAGAACCTAAAACAGCCTATTTTTACGTTAGAGCCTAATATTGCCGTTTGCTTGTTTTCCTCTAAAGTTCAAAATCAGTTACTTTTTTGTTATAAATTCTAGTATTTATTTTCAGTTCGTACTAAATTTTTAGCTCGGAATGTGCAGTACATGCCACAGTTGTGACTTGGTTAAATAGTAAGGAATGTTTCGTTTTCAGTAGAAAAATTCCTGGGAATTCCCAAGAAAATGCAGTGTTTTTCTCCCGACTTCCACAACCAGTTAAAAAAAAACAACAACAACAACAGCAACAACAACACCACCAAAAAGAAGGAAAAAAACGTAGTTCTCTGAATTACTGAGGGATACAGGTGGTTGAATATGCTAGCGTGCATAGCGTCTGGGCGCAGGGATTAGGTTTTCACTGTTACGGTAGTAGTACAGGCCCTAGTAATAGGTCTATATAATTCTGTGTACCACAGGCCTATATCTGTGTTTTATCATGATTACTGATTAATGTTGACTTCAATAAATGTAATATTCTGCATTGCAATTGGGATATTTCAGAAAATAGGCAACTTAACGATTTTATAAGAGACTATTTTACGATTTTTAGAACCTATTTTACAATTTTAGAGCCTATTTTAGGTACCTAAAACAGCAATTTTAGCGACCTAAAAGTCCGAAGTCTAATAATAACCTGTAGGCTATAGAATCCTGACAAGTTTCCATGGTTTCCTCAGTTTACCGCTGGTTCCGTATTATGTACACACGGTAGGCCTACTTATCACGACATGGTATTGTTTACTTCCCATGTTAATTGTTCCAATATAATATTTGTTATTTTCCTTATGGTAATTATGTAAGAATAACAACTATTAACATTACGAACTCTCTTCATAACATTATATTTTACGACACATAAAAGAAAATTAATCGGATACAGTAAACCTATATTTGGACCTCCTAATAAATAGGAGGCGAAAGCCGGGATTGTGTATTTAATTACGTTTATGACCGTCCGTTTCTTTCCCAATTCTTTCCACAATTTATTTCTGTAATGCTTGTAATGTGAAGGACTCGCTGTTATAGACAGGGAGGTAAATCTGATAGGGAAAGTTATATAACTATGATTAACGATAAGGTCGCATACAAATAAGCAGGTTTCGCGTTTTGGTTAAATAATAATTACTAAATTAAAATAAACTACTTGCTACATACTTGCGGGGTTCTTAAAAGAAGCCGCTTCGTATAGGCCTATATTTAGTGGCGCTTTGGTTGTTATCGCGAATCTGATTTCATCCTGTTCCAGGGCTCGCTCCCGAGATTATGACGTGAAGAATAACACTAAAGAGGTGTAAAGTAAAGTGACCCCTATACAGGTCATGGAGGCCCAGAGGGTTCCAGGAGGTTGAGGCTCCCAGATTTTGGACATTCGGCACATGAAGGTGGTAAGGTTGTCAGCCTTACGCACCGGCCGCCTTTACCCCCAGGATTGCTCCTGGTACTCATTTCTGTTGGAGGCTGAGTCGACCCCAATGTCATAGTGCCACCAGAAGGATTAGGCCAATTGAAAAATCTCAACGACCTCATCGGGAATCGAACCCGCGACCTTCCTGTTTGTAGCGCAGCGCCTCAACCACTACCAAAGAGGTGTATTTCATATAAAGAATTATGAAAGGTATAACTTGATTCAGGGTGTAATTGGTATAAATTGTATTATTGGTTACGTTGTAGTCCCGCTAATTCGAATCTTGATCGACCGGACATCCGATTAATCCATAGGGATTAAAAAAATAATTTTGAATTTTAATGGCAAAGACGTTTTGTTTCGTTGATCCTACTTCAGCTCGTACGTTAAAAACCTAGCTCCACATATACAGTAGCTTTAAAATTAAATATAAGTAGTAGAAAAAACTATAGTTATGAAAACATTGATTTTTATAGTTCTAGGTCTATTCAGATTTAATACTTGCATTATAGTACGGTACATTAGGTGCATATTAAGGAAATCCGAACTTTCGGTGATTCGGACAGGGTACGGTCTCATCTAGTCTGGATTAGAGGGCCTCTACTGCAAACATATGTTAAGGAAAGTTCGATCTTATACCTAAGGAATTGGCTGTTCTACTGTCATGAATATCAAGTTTAGATTTAAAGTAATAGAAAGTTCAGTGCGTGTTATGGCTAGCAGAAGAGAAATCTGTTACTCGGGTGCAACGCCGTGTTCGTCGTACGTGGAATGTGGATCCACCTGGTCATAAAGCGATTCTCCAATGGTACAGAACACTCCGAGAAACAGGTTCTTTACTACTCTCGATCCCTCTAGCGTGGACACCCTGTATTTCCCAGATATAAATTTAAAATAAATAGGCCTAACTTGCCGGTCCGGAAAGCATGAAGTGAGTTTGGAAACTCTTTGTTCTTAACTATATAATTATAAGTTGGCCGCGATGGTCTAGAGCATGGGTGCGCATCTGTGGCACATCGTGTCACTGTGCGGTAGGGGAATTTCTCCCACTACAGTCGCCCTTGACGTCAGCATAAAGCAGTTTCGACGTGACACTGAACATGAAGAACAGGTTTCTTACGTCACAGCAAGGGATGGGGACTAAAACGTTTCCCCTCAGTTGCTCACCTATGGTCTAGAGGTAGCGTGCGGGATTCGAAGGTCGCGGGATCTATTCCGGTCGATGGATTTTTTTACGGCGTAAAAATCCTGGGTACGGAGTCCTCCGGGAGGGACTTTAAGCTGGGGGACCGTGTACGGCACGTAAAAGAACCCCAAGCCTAAATTAGAGCCTCTGGTCAGAACGTCTCGGCCCTTTCACGTCCAAGTAATACTTTAGTTTCCGGAAGGGGGTTGAGAGGCTATGGGCTTACCACCTGTCCCTCTGCCCTCTCTTGGAAAATAAGCTTAACAAAATTAATATAGGTACTGACTTTACTTGGAGGTCCTATGCAACACCATAGGAGTTACAGGAACGAGTCACATAATTAGAATTCTGCGCTTTGTCGGATTTCAACTTGAAATCAAATAGGTACTGTATCCAGCACCATACAAGTACTGACGGAAAAACATTTCTTAACATACGTGTTCTGCACACCCTTCAGTTTAATTGCGGCTAGAAAATTTAATTAGAAAGTGGAGTAAAATGTCAGGAAATTAACACTGTATCTATTCTCGGATATCACCTCATTTTCATAGATCTTAATCCACATTTTAAGTATTATATAAATTATTAAAGGTGTAAAAATCTTACGCCATTTTGTATTACTCTAGGCTACATAATATTTACTCTAGGCATAATTTATCTAGATTGTATTTACCACATGGTACCTGTTGCCAAAATGCCTAACTGGAATGTAACTTGAACTGTTTATATCGCATCTGATATTTATAGCGTGCAATAAAGTTACACAAATCTGAGTTACATTGACTTTGGTTTTACATCGTAAGTACAGGTATTTTGAGTTTCCCTTGCAGGATCACATATTGTGTAAGTTTTATAAGTTGTTAGTTTGAAGTGGATGTTGCAGACGATTCTGACCCCGGACATCTTACCTGCCCTAGAATGGTGTATTTCCTAGATGCATGGCTCGTAAATAGCATGCGATTATCATGTAACATATTTTGTAAAACTATGTTCCACGTCACACGAGGAGCAGAAAAAAGAGAAATATCAGAGTTGCTTTAGGTTCCCTAATTGCGACCCTCGTTTTATACATTTCTGCATATCCAGTATTCTGTAATACTTTTGGTTTGCCACCCTTATTTGTACAGGACTCGCTAGTATTTGACTCAGTGTTTCAGAAACTTGTTCTATGCCTTAAGGACTTCTAGCATCCTGAATATACTCATATGAAAGTTCTTCAAATAAACCTGCTGAAATTATTTCCTTCACACCATTAATGATATTAATTATTGTGATGCTGATTTTTATATAAGACTTCTTTACTTTAGGCATATTACCGCAGTCTGTATGCAGCAAACAACTGGAATAGTCACGGGGAAAAAGGTTGTTGTGGAGTGTCCGTTATAGTAGCCTACCTATATTCCATGCAGTTATATTATGACTGATCTGTTCATTTACTAAAACCTCTGACTGATAATTATAGGTCTATCGGACATACAAGTGGAGTAGTCCAATTTACATGGATTTACAGTATAATATAATATGTGAATGTTAACCCTTCCATATTTTCCGTATAAAATCCTATATTTTGAAGATTCCAAATAACCAGTTTAATTTAATTTAATTTAATTTATTTTAATTCCTTAATTGAATTTATTTTTAATATATAATATGTACATAAATATGTGAGGGGTGACATACATGCATTATTTCAAAGGGGAAAAATAATACATACTACAATTATCTTAAGGCTATAACAAAAATGTACTGGTAACAAACATAACTGCATTCCAGGAAAAAAACTTCAAATATACTAATCAATTTTTAAATGTACAGAATTCTTTACGACATTATAGAAATATATTTTATTTATCCTATTGGTTAAAGAAAACATCTAAAAAATGATTATAATGCTTTTGGTTTAAAATTTCTAAGAGAACCGGAAACACTTTTAGGTAAAATGTTATACAATTTTATGTCACGAGGTAATATTCCTTTATACCATACATAGTGGATTAGCTATGAGTTATTTGTATTAAATGAATGGTTCAATAACCATTTTTCATATGGTATACGGTTTGATTTATTGCATATTAGTTTGAAATCACCCTTCCACAGTAAATTCAGGCAGCATTGAAGCAGAATTATAAAAATAATTATTTAAGATAAAATAGATAAAGGGATATTTTATTTGTGAAATAATAGATATTAAATATTATATTCTAATAAGTTACGTACCACTGAGCCATAAAGAACCACATGCACATGCGCAGACAGATGTTATTGATGTTTCTAGTGCGCGGCTGCTAACGTAAGAAATGGAAACGAGAACCACGAAATATTACGATTTTTGCGACTACCGTGAGAAATTAACATTATAAAGGCCTAATGAATTAATTTTTTTTATCAAACAGCCCATTTAGTAATCATATTATAGAAATGTCCTTAACTGAAAGAGTATTTCCATGTGATTGAAACCAAAGTCGGGATCTATGGTTTTTTTAACAACAGTGCGATAATATGCAACGTTCAATTCGTTTAGCCTATATTGTATCAGAAGTTCAATTTTAATTCAAGCTGTCCAAAAACATTAATTTTTGTTATTGACTATTTAATAACATTTACATATTAATGGGGAGGCAAGGTAGTTTCAACGTTCAAACCATATAACAAAACGTAAACTTGTAAAGCCTCGATTGGTACCCCTGATATCAAAGTCCAAGGCACATTTCCGTTGCAGCAAATACCGCTGATGTAGGGCTTGGTTTTGACACGAGGCAGGATGGAGATGCGAGGTCAGTCATGGCGGGGGATGTAAAGTGGTGAGAAGTACGTGAGCGGCGAGTGCGCCAGGAACTGTGTAAAAGGGGCTAATTTATGTATAACTAGTAGATTAGGGTGGAGGAATAATAAACGGGGTAGAATAGAGTTCGTGTGTGTTATTTAACGACATGCAACGTTAGATTTGGTGATATACTAGGTTTACTCTTTAATCAAAAATTATGAAAATGGTTTAGATAATTATTTAGTTAGTTATTTATAAACGTTGCTAAATAAAGAAAAACAGCAATAGGCCAATCCTATAACCTAACCAGCTACTGTACTTAATAATCTTCGAATACCAGATAAGATATAAGGCCAAATCCGAAACATAGAATAATATTTATATAATGCAATAACTTATAGGATGCCTAATATGCTACAGAAGAGCTCGGGGAAAGCGTGAGGAAATGCCCTCAGAGGGAGATCGACTTCTTTTGTACCAGGCAGAGTAGAGGGCAAGTTTGCAATACCACATAGAAAACAGGAGGATTCAACCAAGTAACAAGTTTAATAAATATCATGGAACATCTCTCATAAAAGCAGAGTACAAATCAACAAGTAACAATAATTACCCATATTAATAAATATTATATATCATATCAAATAAATATATCCTAACCAGTATATGTTTGTCTTCAAGTTTATTATACCTATATTGAAACCTCAATTCCAAATAATGAATCTTCTATTTAAGGAAAGCTGTACTAAATACCTAATCCCAATAATCCTGGACAAACAACTATAAATGATATAGTCGAGAATAATAAGCTGAAGGCTAGATATCTGAATATGTCAGAGGAAGGCTAAGTAGGCAACAGTGAATATAAGAAAGCCTCAAGTAAATTGAATCAATATATGTAGGCCAACATTAAACAAGCAGAAAATACCAATACCGACGAGGCATCAAATATACTCACTACGAATGAATAAATGTCCAAAATAATTTTAGAAATGAGACTAGGACAAAATGTAAAGTTCAAAAGCAATGAGGCAAGAATAATTTTAGAAAAATGAAAGGTATCAGAAATTCTAATATTCCAAAATAGTAGGCCTAGAATAATTTCAGGAAAACATAAAGTACCAGAACTACTAATATTAGAAAACAGTAGGCCTAAAATAAATTTAGAAAAATGTAAAGTACCAGCAATACTAAAGTTCCAAATGAATAGGCCTAGAATAACTTCAGGTAAATATATGGTATCAGAAATACTAATATTAGAAAACAGTAGGCCTAAGATAAATTTAGAAAAAGGTAAATTACCAGCAATACTAAAGTTCCAAAAGAATAGGCCTAGAATAACTTCAGGTAAATATATGGTATCAGAAATACTAATATTAGAAAACAGTAGGCCTAAAATAAATTTAGAAAAAAGTAAGTTACCAGCAATACTAAAGTTCCAAATGAATAGGCCTAGAATAACTTCAGGTAAATATATGGTATCAGAAATACTAATATTAGAAAACAGTAGGGCTAAAATAAATTTAGAAAAATGTAAGTTACCAACGATATTAAAGTTCCAAAAGAATAGGGCTAGAATAACTTTAAGTAACTTGACCAAAGACTCAGACTGAAAATGCAGTATATAATAATCGCACATTCAAAGGGCAAATATAACTGTATACATATATAAAAGGGAGAAAAATAGAAAGCCAGCAAATCTAATTAACTGAGGCGACCGAAAGCTCACGCAAAATTAGTAAATGAACTACTAAATATCAAGGGGTAACTATAAGAGCTTGACCAAAAGAAATGGAATGTACTAGAAATGTATAGGCCTACCGGTATCAAATTCAAGAACAAATTTACTAGGCATTAGGCCCATGAAACCATCAATAGAACTCTCGTAAGTAACGTAACAGGCCACAAGAAGTTAAATTTAAATATGCAATAGCTTCACAATTTCAACGACAAGACGGAATAGGCCTATCCTAAAGAGTGGGAATTTTCCTCAAATACATTCTCAACTTATACTCAAGAATTTACCTGTATCAGAAATTCTAATGTTCCAATATTCATTTTAAGTACATAAGCGTGAACATTAACCTCCTTAAGAAAATATTACTCTTTCCACAATAATGGGAATATTACATTATATGTCACATGTGCCTAGTAACAAGAATTATTTCTGGACAAAACTTTAACATGGCGTCGATGCGTGTACAAGAAACGCCCCTTTCCTTGATCATAAAACATTGCATGAAAGTAACATATCATTACAAAAATCTGCAGCCTAAGAAATTTCACCCTTTCAATCAAAATGCATTATAAGAAATAGTAATAATCATTTATAGAAGTAGGCGTTACCAAAACTAATGAAACATGACTATCACGCCACTGAGCTTCTACGTGAGTAACATGTATATTTGCATATAGATTAATTTCCAGGATCTTTCTGAAACCTTGGTTAACTGCGCTGATATACTATCAAAACTTGAAACAGCATATGGGTCCCCTAATATTGCTTCACCCATAGATTACCTACTCCACAAATTATTTAACATTATAATGGCAATTAGCCAATCACGAAATAAGTTTTCTGCTAGACCGGAATCTTTTACATGGTCACTGAATTTACTGCCTATAACTGACAATAGGTACTTTAAGGCTTGCTCTCTCTCTTTTACATAAATGTGATGGGTGCTGAAGGCACAAAAATTGAAATTAAGGTTACGCCATAGTAAAATGTCGGTACTCACATACAGGAACGAGAGAAAATCTCCAGGCGACTCCCCCACAACCGTGCACTTTAACTCACTCGGCGGATCTGGCAAAGGTCGTCGCCAGGCTCAAGATGCTCGAGCTCCCCACTAGAGCGCGACACCGAACTAAAGACGTAACCGTAAAGAGCTTAATAAGCAGAGAGAGGTAATTTATATTTCAAGTATTACCATAGCAAAGCACTTAGACGGAGCAGAGAGGAAATATAAATTACAACCATTACATGTACATACTCCTAAAAGCAACCCTAGGGAAGGAAAGAGCAAATTGGGGGGGTTTTGAGTGAAATGATCATCGGAATTTTGTCAGGTAATTTCCAGCGACGGGAGTGCAGGCAGCGGAGGCGGTTATTACGGCCGGAATCGGTCCCATCCTGATGGAGTGCTAAACAGGTACTCTACAAATGGTGTCAGAAGTGCTGGATGGGGATACTCCATGTAGTTCAAACCGCAGGGGAAATGTTTTAGGAATTTAAATATTTTTTGTACGAAAAGAATGTCGTGGGAAGGGTTATCTTCCGCGCCGGGCTCCAGTCGCGCTGCAGTAAAGAAGAGAGAAGAGAAATTGTGACAAAAAGGGTCATGGACTCCGAAAATGACCAAATTAAAATTAAAACTTGTTTTTTTTTGTGTGTTACGAAAATAGTATGAAGGGTAAATAAAGAAATGAAAAAAATTAAGTATGATGTGTGAAGTGAAGTGTGGCTCACCAGCAGGATTAATAACAATAAATAGGGGATTAATAGGGTGGATCAGTTAGAACAGAGAGAAAACGCGTTGAAAGAAGAGAATACACGTTTAAGCCAGTTAGTACAAGTCCCTAAAGCCAGTTTTAATTTATTGAGTAGTGTGCCTAGCTTTGGAGGAGGTCCCCATGAGAACATACGTACTTTTTTGTCAAGATTGAAGAAGCGGCAGTCATTTCGAGTTGGTCTGAGGAGGATAAATTGAGGGTAGTCAAGTTAAAATTAGTGGATCAGGCATTGGACTTTTCCATGACAAATGAGATATGTGTAGAAGCAAGTAATTATGAAGACTTTAAGGCCGGATTGCTGGAAAGGTATAGGAGTAAGGCTACCACCAGGCACAACAGGGAGATGTTATCGACATTAAAAATGTACCAGGGAGAGAGCATAGAGGGATTCGCGGACAGAATAAGTAAAATAAATGCCGGAACATATGAATTAACCGATGATGCAGGTGCTAACAGAATACTGAAACAGGAAGCGGATATGAGGGCCTTGGACACATTTTTAAGTGGGTTGAGAGGAGAAGTGGGCCGTATGACCCGACTACAGTTCCCAGAGACTTTTCAGGAAGCGATACGCAAAGCAATCGCAATTCAAGAGGCGGATAGGCAGACACCCCGTAATGTGGATACCCAGAGAATTTTCACAGGGAAGCAGAACAGAACCCAGTACCCTAGGGCGAATGATGCGCAGAATCGCACACCCCGTGCAAACTTTCAAAGCTATTCCAGATACGATAGAGATAGTTGTCAGAAGAGATTCCAGTATAGCAATGGGAAGTATCACAGAAATTTCAGGCAAGGTGAGGAGAGCGTACCCCGTGATTCACAGGACGTGAGGGTAAAACAGGAATTCGATTCACCTCGGAAAAATCAGGTGGAGTGCTTCAGATGCCACAAGATGGGGCACATAGCCAGAAATTGTAGGGAAAAGATAGCTTACCCAAACGGGCAAGGGGGGGCGAACGCCACGAAACGCCTACCCCAGTAATGAAAATTACAAACTGGACTCCATTAGCACCCGGAGATAACTTATTGTTATTACCCATAAGATACGGGAATCAAGAATTACTTTTTATGGTAGATACCGGAGCTCAGTCTACAATATCGTGGCATAAGGAATTCCAATTTTGTAAATTGGGGAGTCATAAAGTGAATTTTGTGGGGTTAACCAGCCAGACTTTGAAGAGTAAAGGTGCCGTCACAATCAGGGTGAAGATCGGATATTATGAGTATGATTTGAAGGTGCATGTCACAGACCCAGTTACAAATCAATTCGACGGAATTTTGGGGATGGATTTTCTCAGTAATAATTCGGCAGTAATTGGGCTAAGACCCAATAGATTGGGATTGAAAACTACAGAATTAGAAGAAATTTCGGAGGTGAAATTAGAAAGTGAGAAGGGATTTCTCAGATTGGATAGAGAAATTACTATACCACCCCATTCAGGAAAGTTTTAAAATTTCCACCTAGGAGACGATCCGTTTATAGTGCTCATAAAGAAGAATTGTGTTTAGTAGAACCAGTAGAAGATTCGGAATTGGATTTGAAAAGAGTATATATTGCCAGGAGTGTGAACCGAGGGCCAGAAGCCGTGCTAAATTTGGTTAATTCCAGTAACACTGAGGTGACATTAATTAAAGGAACTAAATTGGCAACTTATGAATTGTGTGACGCAGCCGAGGTGGACTTGAGAGAAACGGAGCAAGATCAGTTAAGAGTGTACTATGGCAAGGGTGTAGATTTCAAGGATTCATTAAACCATTTATCTGAAAGGGACAAATTGATCATCCAGCCAGTGTTAGAAGAATACGTAGGGCTTTTTCGAAACCGCAGTTTGCCTGCCACAGAATTACTCCAACATCGCATTGATACAGGAGATGCTAAGCCAGTGTACCATAGACCCTATAGGGTACCCCATCATTTGAAACCCGTGGTACAAGAGTTCATTGAGCAGCAGTTGCAGGACGGGATTATACAGCCGAGCGAATCAGCTTGGGCAGCGCCAGTTGTAATTGTGAGCAAAAAATCCCCGGATGGCACCCCTAAATATCGCTTTACTTGTGATTTTCGTTCACTGAATAAGTTGACAACACCGGACGTGTATCCACTGCCGGATATAAAGGAATGTATTGATAATTTAGGACAATGTAAAATTTTTTCAAGTTTGGACATGACATCTAGCTTTCATCAAATCTTAGTAGACCCCCGAGATAGACACAAAGTTGCGTTTAACGTTCCTCAAGGACATTTCGAGTACGTGAGGTTACCCATGGGCCTAAGGAACGCAAGTTCATGTCTGCAGAGGTTGATGGACTTAGTTCTGAAGGGATTAAACCCCCAGCAATGCCTAGTTTTCATTGATGACATTCTTATTATGTCGAGAAGTATGGAAGAACACGCTGTGCATCTAAGAAAAGTTCTTGAAAGGTTACGGAAAGCCAACCTATCCTTATCGTACGAGAAATGCAAGTTCGCAAGAAGCGAGTTATTGTACCTTGGCCATGTGATATCAGCGGACGGCGTGCGCGCCGATCCAGCACTTGTGAGTGCGGTAAAAGATTTTCCTGCTCCTAGAAATGTCAAGGGCATACAGAGTTTTTTAGGGCTGGCTAATTTTTATCGTAGATACATCAAGGATTTTGCTACCATCGCACATCCCTTGACCGAACTTTTAAAGAAGGGAATGCCCTTTAATTGGGGCCAGCGAGAACAACAAGCCATGGATCAGCTAAAGGAGGCATTGGTGTCTGACCCAGTGCTAACTTACCCTAATTTTTCCCAGCCCTTTGTGCTCGCCACGGACGCTAGCAATAAGGCCCTTGGGGCAGTGCTGTCACAAATTAAGGAAGGGCGTGAGCACCCTATAGCTTATGCTAGTAGAAAATTAACAGCTGCGGAGGCAAAATATGGCGTCTCACAGCGTGAATTATTGGCAGTCGTGTGGGCCGTGAAGTACTTTCGCCCCTATTTAATAGGAGGGCCGAAATTTACCTTAATAACAGACCATTCGGCTCTGAAAGGTATTTTAACCAAGACCAGCGAGAATGCGCAGTTAGCGAGATGGGCATTAAAGCTCTCGGAATATGACTTTGAGGTCATACATCGCCCTGGGAAAGCGCATGGGAATTCGGATGGATTATCTAGGAGTCCCTTGAGTCCATCTCTGGAAGACATTATTCAGGAAGAACAGATGAAGGATGAAATGTGCCAGCGGTGGAGACAACAGAGGAAGTTTTTCGTAAGAGATGGATTACTTTATAGAAAGACCGAACAAGGACCTAGGCTGGCAGTACCCAAGGCATGTAGGAGGGAAGTGCTTTTGGAATGCCATGACCATATTTTGGCAGGCCATGGGGGCAAGAGAACAACAAATAGGCGAGTAGCTACGAGGTATTGGTGGCCAGGGAGGAGAAGAGAAGCTGATGACTGGGTAAGAAAATGCATTGTGTGCAATAAACACTCCGAAGGGGAGGGACACAGGGCAAGACTACAAGAATTACCCGAGGTAAGCCGGCCGGGCGAAAGAGTCGCGGTCGACGTATGTGGCACCCTCCCGAAGTCTCAGCAGGCCGGCAATAAATATGTTTTGACCATAATTGATCACTTTAGCAGATATTTTGTTATGGTACCCCTCGAGGACCAGAAGGCGGAGACGATCGCCAGGGCCTTTGTGTTCGAGTGGGTACTTAAATTCGGTACCACGGGTTATCTACTCAGTGATCAAGGCGCAAATTTCATGTCTGAATTAATGGATAAAGTATGTAAGCTACTACGCATAACCAAATTGAGAACCACCCCCTTCCACCCCCAAGCTAATGGGAGGTGTGAGAGAGTACACCGTACGATTTTCAACATGTTGAGAAAGTACGTTAACCAGAATCAAAATAACTGGGACCTTTTGTTGCTCTACGTGGTAACTGTGTATAACAATAGAATCCATGGGACAGTGGGGATGAGCCCCCACGAAATCATGTTCGGATACCCCATGAAATTGCTATGTGACATGACGGAAACAGATCAGCATATTTCGCATCCCGAAGTTAGGAGTTTAGCAAAGAAATTGCAACGCATGTGGAAATTTGTCAGGGCAAAGAACCGCCATGCATTCAGGAAGCAAGCTGAACATTACAACAAAACGACGAGGCCAACAGAGTTCAAAGTAGGAGATTGGGTGCTATTGAGTTATGCGCAATTAAAGCCTGGGCAGGTGAGGAAATTGAAAGCCAAATTCAAGGGTCCCTACGAAGTAACAAGGGTTATTTCGATTGTGAATCTCGAGTTTAAGCTGCCATTCAGAAGTGTTGTTGTCCACGTAAACCGCGTGAAGAAGTACGAACGGAGAGAGGATTGCAACCCGGAAGAGTCGTACCAAGAGACTGATAAGCCTAGGGGGAGACCCAGAAAAGCAGTAGCAGAGAACCGAAGGACGGATGACAGGACTCATTGTGAGCGGGAGGAAATTTTAGACGCATCAATCTGGGAACCAGAGGACGACTTGCCACTTCGTGCCTGGATCCAGCCACCCAGAGCAGCTGTGAGTGAGGAATTGGACGGGGCAACACAGGAAAACGTACAGGAGACACCCACCGAGGCAGAGAACGGGCAGCCGCTAGCCGGGGAAGTACGTAGTCCGCTGGGAAGGGAGGAGCCGCCGAGAACAGCAACTCCGCAAGCAGCAGCCGTCTCCAGGTATGACCTACGGCCTAGGGCACCAGCAACAAGGGAGCAGGATCCCATCCCGGTGGTGAGTGAAGCGGCGACCTCCAGGTACGACCTGAGATCCAGAAGGGCAAGCCAATAAACATTTTTTTTTATTTTTTATTGTGATCTAAATTTTGTTTTGTGTGAATATATATATTTTTTTTCTTTTTGTTTGTCATTTTTTTACTGTTTATTGTTGCAAGAAAACATTTTTTTGTATATTGTGGAAAAGGAGAGTTAAAGACTTGAAAGTAAACAAGCAAAAATGGACTAAATTTATAGAAGATTGTTAGTGTATCAAGTGTTTTTTTTGTTTTTTATATATTTTTCGTGTATTGTTGTGAGAAGGTAAGTGTTAATAAGGGTTATTCATTGATTTATTTCACTTTTTTGTAACAATGGCGATGGTGGTGAAGTGTATGCTGATGTTGTTGTGTGTAGCTATTCTAGGAAGAGTTTGCATTTGTAATAATGGCGTTCTATTCCTTTCTCAGGGTCAAATGCTAGTAGTCAACCAGGAATTAACAGTACTTTGTCGACTAAATGTTTCTGAGGTGTTTTATGATGCCAAACTATTCGATAAGTATTTTGAGGAACTATCCTCCTTAACTAAAAATGCCTCTTGGTTAAGGTATGAAGGGGAGGTGTTTGGGCGGTCTTATTACGCTGAATTAAACGGAGCTGTCAATCATTTGCAACATGCTTTTAGACAATATCGAACAGAGGTCGCGAGTCTGTTTGATTTATTGCCGGAGCGGCTGAATGATAAATCTGAAAATTTTCGTTATAAACCCCAACCTCACGCGGATGACTACTCCAGTATCTCGAGGCCGCATAGGAATAGAAGATCATTTTTTGATTTAGGAGGTAAAATGCTGAAACATTTAATTGGGATAGCAACAACTGGTGATTTAGATAAAGTAACGCATACACATGAGGTGATTGTACGAGAGTTAGAGAATTCATTGCAACACAATACCCGGTATATTAATGATTTGACTAAACAGGTAATACTCCATGTGCAAACCACACAGTCAACTTTAAAGAACGTGAGCGAAGTGGTGAGGAGGTTGCAGGGTAAGCAGCAGATAGAACACCTTTTACAACATTTAGGCTTCATGTTGTTGAATGCAAAGCTAGAGATAGTTAACCTTCGAACGGCCTTGCAGAGTACGAGGTATGGTAGAATAGATCATAAATTGTTGCCACCAGCTGAGTTGATAAAAGTGCTGACTAGCGCTGAAAAGAGACGAACTGGGCTGCTGATAAAACCAGCAGTGTTAGATAGCATTCCTTGGTATTTGGACACCATACATTCTTCCATATCTGTATGCGAGACAGACTTAACACTATATGTACGTCTAGACATTCCTATCAGATCAGATCATAACATCTTCAATTTGTATGACATAATAAGTTACCCAATATACAACGAGAAGTTAGGACTCAGTTTTCAGTGGAAGACTAATTCCAAATTTGCTATCAGTTTAGATGGCAAAAGCCATTTTTCCATCAGTTTAGATCAGTCAAAGTTTTGTTTCGGTGCTGAACCCATACTTTGCCGAGGAGCAAAGCTATTGTTGGATTCAGCAGTTAAGACCTGTGAGTTAAGTTTGTTTCGGGGAAGTGATCCGGACGTTTTCTGCGAAAACGTCGTCTCGAGAGACACTACCCCTTTTTTCAAGAAAGTTAGAAATTTTTTAATTTATTCATTGGCTACTGAAGCACCATTAACACCTGTAACTATTTTGTGCAATGGAGAAAGTGGTAGGAAGAGGTCAGAATTTGTAAAATTAAACAGGACCGGTATATTATATAACAAATCAAATTGTGAGATCATTGGTAACAATTTTAAGTGGTTAAAAGAGACACATTTAGGTATGGAATTAGATTTAGAGTATGACATAGTGCATTTACCAGAATTAATTAACCCCGCTAGGATGGTAGAATCAGAGTCGTTACTTACATTTCCAAACATTAGCACAATTTTAGCAGATTTATTACCAACAGCTGACTCTTCAGTTTCGGTTCATACGTTGCAAGCTGTCCTTCACCGAAGTAATTTATCAAGTAACAATGGTCCTGCAACCATGCTATATTTTTGTTGTGTACTTTTAGCTATAACTATTATTATATTGATTTTTTGCACCATTTGTTTGTACGTGACTATTAAACTGCTTTTAAAGAAAAATGTAAATGACCCTACAATCGCCATGGTCGCGTTGCAAATTACCTTAAGGGGTGACTTGGCACATCGTACTGAGATTGATGAAGTAACGGGAAGTTAGCAGAGCATTAACATTGTTTTTTTGCTTGTTGTGTTGTTTTTATTTATCAGTTTTGGGCATATATATATATTTTTTGTTGTTGTATGGTAATTGTTATTTGAGACATGTATATATTTGTTTACTTTCTTCCTTTAGGTTGCTGTGTATTTAATGGTTATTATGTAATGTATATTTTGGTACTCTGACATGACTGACACGTATTCCACCCTTGGAACTCTACTTTGTATTTATGTTTGTATATATATATTTTTTGTGTTATTGTTGGTTTTCCAAGGCGAGGACGCCTTTTACCCCGTGGGGGAGGTATTGTAAAGCCTCGATTGGTACCCCTGATATCAAAGTCCAAGGCACATTTCCGTTGCAGCAAATACCGCTGATGTAGGGCTTGGTTTTGACACGAGGCAGGATGGAGATGCGAGGTCAGTCATGGCGGGGGATGTAAAGTGGTGAGAAGTACGTGAGCGGCGAGTGCGCCAGGAACTGTGTAAAAGGGGCTAATTTATGTATAACTAGTAGATTAGGGTGGAGGAATAATAAACGGGGTAGAATAGAGTTCGTGTGTGTTATTTAACGACATGTGTACATACTCCTAAAAGCAACCCTAGGGAAGGAAAGAGCAAATTTGGGGGGTTTTGAGTGAAATGATCATCGTAATTTTGTCAGGTAATTTCCAGCGACGGGAGTGCAGGCAGCGGAGGCGGTTATTACGGCCGGAATCGGTCCCATCCTGATGGAGTGCTAAATAGGTACTCTACAAACTCACATTAAATTGCTCATACTGTTTTATTGTCAATTTTGTACTGGCCTGGTTTGAGTCACCTCTATTTTGGAAAATCAACTCAGAACTTCTTATTTTTTATGTGACAATGACATTTTATGTCTAATTTATTTAACACAAAAGAAAAGCCTTAAATTTCATTTAGTGACAAGTATTTTTATGATGATTTTATGTATGAGATGTTGGCAACGAGCTACACATTCTTCCCATAACTATCGTCCAAGGACTGTGATAATCCATGTGGAAAAGCAGCACAAGTAACTAGATTATTTATACTCTAGAACTCCTGAGCATTTTAGTAATGGTGAACTTCTTACTTTTGTATTCATATGGCTTGAAGGTGTACCAATAATTTGAACTTGATAGTATGAAGTTTCATAAGTGTAGTAATTATTAACTTAAGGCTTGATTTCATTGAGCGAGTTTACTACACTATTTTTCAAATGGGAAGCGTTTTGTTCTTCTCCTTGCTTAGATACGCGGTCCAATCAGAGACGGCGAGACGGAAGGAAGACCCTTCCTGATAGCGGTACTATTTTAGCTCGTACACGTGATTGGCGGTGAAGGAAAACGCTTCCAATTTGAAAAATAGTGTAGCTACTAGCCGGCGAATTCACTAGCTGCTAGTAAACTCGCCCACTGTAATCATGTTCACTAGCTAACTAGTTGAATGTCGGGCTACTTTTACTCGTACCCGCTGGCGCGTGGGCTTGTTTGCTAGTAAACTAGCCATATGTCATCATAGTTGCTAGTGAACTAGCTGCGAGTATCCTGGCTTCAGTGTCTATAAAATGTCGACGAAACTACTTCGCGCGGGATTCGTTATTTTAGCTCATGGTATCAAATAGAAGTTAAATTAAAAGAAAATCTGAAATTGAGGTATAGAAAAGTGCGAGTAAACCCATGGGTATAAATACGTGATAAACGTCATGCACTGAAAGAGTTGAAGGACGAAGATCCTTTGGCTCATCGAAATATTTTGATATTAGAATGTACCCATATTGATGATTTACTTCAGATGGTGGATGGAATGCTCTAAAAAGACGATATGAAAATGAGAATGGCAATCCTAGTAGCCACAAAACTGGAATCTAGCAACTGGCGATTCCTTCAAGTCTCGAGAATATCTGTTTCGAGTTCCGGAATCAACAATATCGCAGTTTTTGCTTGAAGTGCTATCGGCGATTTCTCGCGCCCTTCTACTGTTCATTGAGGTGAGTGAAAATTATTTCACTACGAATTAACAACAGGTTTTTTGTAATAATGCATTTGATGAAAGTATAGTTACAGTATGCATTATAGTGTATAGTATTACACTATACTTCCTCAAAACGTATTAATAATACCCTGTTTTAAAACGTCACCTTCGTCGTTTGTACTGAGAACCTGTACATAAAAAGCCACTTATAGAATTTTTATGTACGGAAGCCATGGGTCGTGGCCAACGGATGCCACATCTCTTCAGTAATGTTTTGTCATATCTGTTGTCAAAGTGTTATATCTTCTGTGTTAGTAAATATACTTGGGATAAGTAATAAAACTTGTAATGAAGAAAACACCATAAAGGTGTTACATATCTGGGTAGCCTACATCCTAATCTACTAGAACATAGGTGAGCAACTGAGGGGAAACTTTTAGTCCCCATCCCTTGCTGTGACGAAAGAAACCTGTTCTTCATGTTCAGTGTCACGTCGAAACTGCTTTATGCTGACGTCAAGGGCGACTGTAGTGGGAGAAATTCCCCTACCGCACAGTGACACGATGTGCCACAGATGCGCACCCATGTACTAGAACATTTCTAGATTCTTACTAATTCTTAATGCTGAGTGGCTAGTAGGCTAGTAGGCCTAATGCAAGAAGAGGCGATGAGCAAAGTCGAGGTGCAGTTGAGGCACAAGGCACCAGGCGAGTGCAGCAAGCGCCACATATACACAATATACACAAACATTCTTAACTAAAAGAATATTTTGCATGTGACTGAAACCAAAGTTGGATGCAAGGTTTTTTAAAGGCTAGTGCGTGTCTTGTGTTAGAAGTTCTATTATTATTTCAAGCTGCAAGAAATTTTATTTGTTGTTCGACCATATGCTTAATACATGTTACGTAGTTGTATCATAATAACATACATTCGAGTTCCATCTCTTCATTATAGTACTGTTGTTATTCCATGTATCGATTTCCAACTTTACATATTGACTGCGCGATTAATGTCGTATGGTACGTGAAATAATCCCCAAGACTCACATCTTTTGTTAAATATACTTTTTCACGTTATATTTACCCGTTTTTTATTATCTTATAGTACATGAACAAAATTCTTTCTATTCTGCATTATAGTATAACTAAAATGTCATAAAACAGTGTATTAAAATATAAAGAACTTTGCTTATTATACTATTCCGAATACGATAATCTTGCTGAATAATTTTTTTTTAACTGATATATACTCCCATAAATTAATAAAATACTATGATACTATGGTAGATGCCATTTGTAAAAAATAAAGATACTATGATACTATGGTAGATGCCATTTGTAAAAAATAAAGATACTATGATACTATGGTAGATGCCATTTGTAAAAAATGAAGAGATTCGTACATAAAATCTGTGACGTTATTATAGCCTGCTTCTTACTCGTTTGTATGATTTCATGGACCATACCTTATAAACAGTTTTAATAATAACGTTATAAGCCTATAGCTAAATTTGAGGTTCAAACGCCAATGGTTTTGTTAATTTTGTGGAACAAAACGGATACTAGTTATTATGATGTAATTAACTTTCTAAATCATGTGAAAAGCAGTGGAAAATAATTGCATAATGAAGTTATTATTTAGCAACACAAACGAATTGCAAACTTCATTAACCTTAATTATTCCGTTCCCAACAAATACTAATACCATAACGAAGCTCTTTTATCACCAGTCTCCTGGAAAAATGCTAATATCTGCTCGTTTAAATGGAAAATAACGTATAAACAAACAACGTGATACACAATGTATTTTTATGGCTCAGAATCTCGGGTAGAAAGCTACTCTGCTGAGTTTACTTTTATGTATGAAGAGCAAAGTTAGTTCTTTCGGATTTGAACGTGTAGCTGTGAATGGATATTTAAGCCTACATGAAATGTCAAATTAAATAACCACAAAGCGCCACATTCGCCACTGTGAAACTCTTCATGCCTACACAAAGGTGTTTGCTACTTTAGAGTCAGAGTGACCCAACTACGCACCGTTCTCAAAATCCGGGTTTTAGGATATCCAAGTTTTAAGTTTTAAATTATCGGTATGTCATTTGTATGTTAGATGCGTTTGTATGTAGATTTCAATTAAAATTAATTGATATTATTTATTTTCCCAATGGTTAGTATTGCTGTTATTATTTTAACCCCCAGATGTTTTTTATCTGCAAAATAATTAAAACCGTTTATTTATTAACACTGCCTCGTCTTTACATAAATGGAGTGAATTACATCATGTTATTTTTGAATTATTATGTTGTTACTTTCAATGATTAGCATACCAGGTTGATTTGGGGTGCAAATAAAACAACATAATAATAATAAAAGAAACTAATTTCTCTTTACAGAGCATCAGGATAAATGATATCAAGTGTCCTTAACTTTCGAATTAAGATGTATAGATTGCTTGCATTTCCAACTCTTGAAAAACCCGTGTACAGTTGACCGCGGGAAAATCACGGTTTCTGAACATCATTCTGAGAAAGATTTCATCTGTCGGAGGAGACCGGGTAGTTGATTTGCGAATGAAAAGAACATTCCTACTAATGGAAATAATTTATGAAATGTAACTAAAATTTTCCAACCATACTAAAATATGCAATCCATCTTCTAACTGTTCAGTAACGTTATAAAAATGTGGAACACAAGGGCCGTTTTAAAGAAAATTGACTAAAAGGACATACTCTTCAAGTAAAGTGGTTGTGAAAATGAAGAGAAAGTCGTTGCCACTCTTCGTGTCGGATCCCCGAAGAATGAACCCGTATTAAATCCGATGTAGGCCTAATGGATTTACATAATAGGGGCAATACACCTTTCTTGCTTCTCATTCTTATATAGAACTAGCATCTGCCCGCGATAATTATTTAAAAAATTAAAAATTAAGAGCATAGGCCTAATAGTTAAATAATTATAGGCTATTTATTAACAACTAAATCACGTGGACTACATACCACGATTAGATAGCGTCGCCTGGTAAAAGCGTCCTCAGATTCGAGTTCCTTCGCCCAGAAAACCCCTGTATACTGAGTTTCGTCCAAATCGAACAATGTTTGACCATATTTAGGCCTATATTGATTATCCCTCTTCCGTGTAGGTTTAAAATTTAACATGTCTACGGGCCTTGACATTCTAAACAAATGAATCGTCCAGGATGGAGTTAAAAAATCAAGCGATCGCCCGCGATAATTATTTTAACAATTAAAAATTAAGAGCATAATAGCTAAATCATTATATTTATTAACACCTAAATCACGTGAATTACATACCATGATTAGATAGCGTCGCCTGGTAAAAGCGACCTCAGATTCTAGTTCCATGGACCAGAAAACCCCTGTATACTGAGTTTCGTCCGAATCGAACGATGTTTGACCATATTTAGGCCTATATTGACTGTCCATGTAGGTTGAAATTTTCATGTCTACGGGCCTTACATTCTAAACACATGAATCGTCCAGGACGGACTTACAAAAGCGATCGAGTTCCCTGGCCCAGAAAATCCCTGCATAGTGATCAATGTCCATTTAGGCCTATAGGCCTTATCCCTCTTCCGTCTATGTTGAAAATTTCAGATATCTGCGTGCCTTGACATTATAAACAAATGAATCGTCCAGCGTGGCCTTACACCTTCAAGCGATCGCGATGCTTTTTATTTCCAAGGTATGACAAAAATAGCTAAAGCCAACTGTAATTGATTTGACATTGAAATGTATAACTGAAAACTGATGCTTCGAAAACGCAAAAAATGCAAGTTTTTTTGCCCGTTTTTCACTCATAACTCACGAACGAAAGCGAAAATTAAAATTCCGGCTTCGAGGTGCATTTTCCGACCCTTCAGTCCACATATGTTTAAAATTTCAGATCTCTGCGTTCAGTAGATTTCGCTGGGCATCGAGGACAGACAGACAGAATGAAGACAGACACTTTCTTTTATTAATATAGATAAGAGGCCGTGTTCCAAGGAGTATGTATTCAATTATTTCAGCTTGATGCTAAGAATTATCTTTCACCAGGCATTAATGGTTAACAATCCGGTTTCCAGTTGTATTCGGACCCCCTTCCGTCAACTTACAGTACAAATGTCAGATAGATATCTGATATCTGATATCTGATATCTACCTTCCGTAGATTTGGCTGGGCATCGCACACATACACATACTTTTATTAATACCGGTATAGATAATAAATTTCATTGTTGATAAAAATGCAATGTATTTATGTCTGTGTCTTATAAAATGTCAGATTTTCTAGTGGGGTTCGTGTTATCTTCTGGCCTAATTTTACACACGTGAACTACATACAAGTCATGTCGCGTGTTCATGATCTAGGCACAGCAGTAGGCAGCAAAACTATTGATGTGCATCTGATTTTATTGTCATAGTATTATTGTATTCTATTCATCTTAACTTATATTCCTTTTTAGTGATTACGAGTCTATGATAGTGACGATACCCAAATATTTATAAATACCCAATATTTAAGGAATGATACAAGAACTTAGCAACCACGGAAGAATAAATGTAAGACTCAGATGATCACGAACTGCACAGAAACCCCAGTACGAGTCGATGGCATGGACCTAAAATACCTGTCCGAGTACACTTATCTGGAACAACTCGTATCATTCAAGGACAAAGCGGAAAAGGAAATAAAGATAAGAGTCTCTCAGGCATGGAGAGAGCCTTCTGGTCACTAAAGTTCATCTTGTTCAATTGGTCACTAAGCAGACGTCTCAGACTGGAAACACTAGAAACCTGTATCTACCCAATGCTACTTATGGATGCCAAACTTAGTCCATCAAAAGTATTACACTAGAAAAACCATCCGAGTATGCCAGAGAAACATGACACGCAAGACACTAGACATCTCCATCAAAGACAAGGTTCCTAATGAGAATCTTCAGAAAATTTCAGTAACAAAGGACATTGCAGTCCAAGCAAAGAAGACCAAGTGGAAATGAGGTGGACACGTGGAATGACTGAGCGAGGGCAGATGGATACAGCGGACCACGATGTGGGACCTGCGCACAGGAAAACGGAATAGAGGTAGACCAACACGCAGACGGACCGACATCTTCATCGAAAGTGTAGGTAGACATGGTCTACCATCGCCAGAAATGGGAGTGTGTGGAGAGAACTAGGAAGAAAAATAGGAAGCCAGAACACTACAGCTTAAATATTTTAATAAAGTTCCGCCTTAACCCTTAACATAAAACTTAACTTATCTGGATCCACTCAAAATCAGCATTTATAAGGCAGAAACAAATATAAAATATTGTCAAATGAAGTTCATAATTATTTAGAAGAAGGCTGGTATCTTCTGCGTGGAATCAAGATGCATCACTACTTAAAAGAATATGCATTTCGGCGAATTTGATGCACCATCAAATTCTGTCTTGAATTCTATTCAACACCACATTCCTCTGATATAATGAAATATTGTTTATGTGTTTTTTATTATGTCACCTAGGTCACAGATGTAGTTAGGTCAAATAAATGATTGTGGTCAATTGTGTTCTCATTAAGGATATTATTCCTATTCTTATAAGTACAGCATACGTCCACGTCTCTTCCCTGCAATAAAGCGATAAGTTCTTAATGGTCGTACTCTTAGTATTTTTATATTAACGGTAAGTGACCATTCTTCGCAGAAAGTTTGAAGTCTGTCTAGTTACATTTATAGTCCTTTAATCGCTATAAACATATTAAATGATAAAGGAGTCAAAATAAACACAGCCTCACCCCTATCTCTCTGACAAAATCTCCGATACCCATGTACTGTCGTACTTTACACAAAATTCCACTTGTTTATAAATCGCCTGCAATGCTACAATCATCTTCCCCGACATCCCTTTCACCCACAATTTATGCCATAACGCCTCACGATTAATTGAGTCAAACGCCTTCTTCAGATCTACAAAAGCACAATGCAGTTTTCCACGTTTTAATGATATTTGTCTCCCACGTAATGTGTCCAGAATATATACCCCATCTATGGTACTATGACCTTCTCTAAAGCCAAATTGAAATTTTGAAATTTTACTAAATTCCGTTACCCAGTCCTGTATTCTGTTATACAGTATTCTGCAATATGTTCTCCATAATTGGTAACAGAGTGACTCCCCTACAATTGTCCGGAATTCTTTTTGGTCCATTCCCCTTAAAAATTGGCTGAATAATTCATTTGTCCAAACACTGAGGATAATTCCCACCACGAAACAATTTCTTGAAGATCTGGAGCTTCACCAAACGAAACTCATTAACACTTGAAGCGGCTTTAAATACTTCAGGTGGTAACCCATCCGAACCAGGAGGCTTCCCACATTTCAACCTTTTAATTCCCCTTAGTCTATGACCTCTAGCATTGTCACTTCCAGCCTTTGAATCTCAATTGTTTTTCCCGCCCCTCATTTCCCGCCACCGTAAAATCCTATGAAATGTTCTAGCCATATTTCCGGAGATATTTCTCTAATTGTCTGACGATTACCCTTTATATCTTTAACCAATTCCCGAACCATAGCGTTATCTCCCCTCGAAGCGACCTCCCGAATTTCTTTAACCATTTTGTGTTGCGAATCATTTCTTTTCTCCCTTACAATTACTTTATATTCCTTATATTCCTTTCTAGCATGAGTATATATGCATATGTAATAGTATAATATGGAGGAGTATAGTAAAAGTACAATCTCTCGCCTTGATTTTGAAAAGCTCGTGTCTTATTTCCCCCTTTAGTTTTAACTAGATGCATCTGTGATTTCATAGGTAGGACAATGTTATGGACAATGAAGTAAATAAGGAAATAATATTATTGTCTGGCCATTTATGCAATTTCCCATTACTATTGGCCAATAACGTCAACGGTCGGTAATAGGGATGTAGCCTGCCAAACTTCTCCGACTGATAGCGTGGGTGTACTAGCCGGTATGCGCTAGCCGTTCGTCACTTGTTTTTCCAGTTGTCATCTGCTGGTACCATGCTTTTAAATGGTATTTCATGTTCCCAGACCAAAAAAATATGTTTCAAATTTTCTATTTTTATAGAGGACACGAGGCTACTATACATACTTCCTTGATTATTGGGCCCTTCTAGAATGTTTATATGTGAATAAGACGAAAGAAAAATTACAGCAGACAGGCTCTAAATAACATATTGGATATTGGATATTCTTTAATTTAAAATTAATATTAAATTTGCCATCAGCATCGAGACGACGTTATGGGCCATTTAAAAAGAGTAATTTTCAAATACGAGTACAAACAAATAAAAATTACGTAGTAATGCAATGATAATTACAGTACATAGTGTTAGTTTTATACTTCGATTAAATTGAAACTTTTGTGCACCTTTATATTTAAAGATCACTTCCCGGTTTAATTTATTTAGTTATTTTAGGTCTATTTATTTTACTTTCCTGTATAATTATGTTATATGACTGTTAGTGTAGCCTTCTATTGCAACTGAGATCAAAATATAATTACGTGATTTCTAAATAGCCAAGTTAGATTAACGGCCTCGAGTAAAAATTGTGACATTAGCGTTGCCAACTTAATAGGCTACATAACTTAACGTTTGTTAATTCTTAAGTTTAAAATAGACTGAGAGCTATTCTGCTATGTCATGCAATGACATATTCTTAACAATATTTTGTATCATAACTAGAAATGAAAATCGTTATACGATTTTCATTGCCATTCCTCACTCTTTCTTATTCCATTTATTATAATAAATGGAATAAGAAAGAGTGAGGGAAAAGGTCTAATCGATTCTCAAGTTCCCATCATTTTTAACTATTCTGGACAGGAAATGGTAAGTTTTCGTGTTGTAAACATATTTTAATATTTTGATTTTGAATAAGTTTTTAATATGGCAGTATAGGCTAGATGTGCATTTGATATAGAAAGTAAATAATATTTAACATGTGTACGGATTAGAGGTGTACAAATCTCGATTTTAGCTTGCCCATACCCGCTTGAACGCCAGGCAAGCAAGTTGCCAGCGTCATAGCTAGCAAGCAGGCAGGTTTCTTTAAGCTTGCATGGGTCAGGTAAAACCTGACTTACGCAAGCCAGAATAAGCTTGCGACATTCCTATCAGCTAAACAACTGTAGTTGCTAAGTGTAGGTAATACTTTCTTGCTTTTCTACATGCTGGTAGAAGAAATTCATCATGCAGATAAATAAAAGGTGGATAAAGTATTAAAAATCGTTTTAGCGTCTTAATACAATTATTGTTTTTATTATTAGGTAGATTTCGAAGAAAAATCTACCTAACGACATTCAAAAAATTCGTTCATATCTTTACGTTTCATGCCTCCCTAAGTACGAAACCACCGCCTGTTAAAAAAATTGTGATATTTATATATATATATTTATATATATATATATATATGTATATATATATTTATATATACATATATATATATATATATCTTTACACGCTAGCGGCCGTAATTTTGAAGATATTTGAATCAAATTTTATTATGTTATTTCTAGGTCCAATAGTTCAGACAAGTTCGTTAATGAGCAAAATTGGCGCAAGAGGGTGGTCGGGGGAGGGGGTTGAAATTTTAAAACATTTATATCTCGGCCCCTATGAAGTATAGAGGGAAACTTTAATTGGAGTTATGGAGTCCACAGTGACACCAACGATTCGGGGGTTTTGGGGGTACGAATGGGGGTGGTGGTATGGGGATGGAAATTCGAAATTTTCGAAACTACGTCTTGTGGGGTATCGTTGAAAAGCTCTTGATGAGTACTCTACAAATCAATAACTAGTTTCTTGATAGTTCTCATATAAGGCGAAATTTGAATGTTTGAAAAAGTTCTCTTTCCTCTTTTTTGCAGTTATTATTGCGGGTTTGTAATGCCAAGGCTAAAGAAGAATAGTGCTACGCAGCGACAGTAAATTAAACCAAAAGCACTTCGAAATCTACCTCAGCCTGTAGGGTTGCCTAAAGGGATTTTTGTTATTGTTATTAATGATTTTATGAAGTTTTCTCGAAAATGTTTGAAAATTTTTCCCATGCCGGACTAGTACCTTTGTTCATTGATAATTCAAACTCTCCACATTTTAGTTTCTCCTCGGCATCCTTCAGGGTAAAATTCTCTAAAAACATCTGAAGTTCCTCAACTACGTAACTGCACGACTTACCAGTGCACTGATATACCCAGTTTCATATTCTCTCCGCCAGGCCTTGCAGTTTCCTTAGGCCCTGTGAAACCCACCAGGTTATGAAGAGCTTGTGACTCATAGCGACTGTATTTCCTATCATCGTTGTAATCTGACTTGCTTTCTTGTCAAGCAAGTTAAAAGCTGTGGCTGGTTGCAGAATTTCAAAGGAGGAAGCAAGCTAAAATCAGAATATGTACACCTCTAGTACGGATACACACCAAATACATCAGTGTTCATCACGTATATCAATTAATATTTTACTGTCTGAACCATAAAGGTATATTCTTTTTAGTTATATTGAATCATACCCAATCCCCAAATTAGCAGCACTGTATACAAATATTCATATCTTCATAACATTTTGTATATCTGGAACAAAGTAATGTAGTTAATAGCGGGCATTTCTCACAGTATTTGTCAGCTAATTCTTCCTTCTTTTCGACTTAAACAGCGTCTATCTTCTGCAATATTCTTTAAGCTTTTTCACGTAAATATAATCTGGAAGTGTCCAGTATACAAAGAAATACGCCTGGTAGAGCTTTACCCGCTACAAAAATAGAAACGTTCTAACGTATGTTTCAGTCTGCTAAGATGAATCGCCATTTAAAAGCATGGTACTGTACCAGCAGACGACAACTGGAAAAATAGTGACGAACGGCTAGCGCATACCGGCTAGAGCAGTGGATACGTGATATACAAAACAGTTTAGGACATTCTTGTACACTTCATATGAAATAAACACGTTATCACTCATTGCCCAGACAATGACATAAATGGCGAGTTGTAAATTGGGCAATGTTGATAAATATAGAAAATAAGCACACCATCGTTTCAAAATACACTATTCATTTCCTTTCGTATTAAACAAAACATTTTAATTCTTGTTTTCACACACAAGCTTCCAAAAATTTCCTTTTATGAAAAATGGTATATTGTAACTCTTACATTTAGTTTTGCAGTTATATATCTGATAACCCTGTGCTTTTGATATAACTTCCTGTTGGCTGAAACTGCTTCTCTGAGACTTATTTTTTTACCTTTTGCTGATTCCAAGGCATCCTCCATCTGCACAATATTCAATAAAGGGATTTATTTCTGATCTAGTAGGCTATATTTTTGCTTTAACATGCCTGAAGGAATGCCTAAATCTGTAAACTCACAGAAAATAAATATCTCGTAGAAGAGGCTTTTTATTATAAAACAGCCAGTATAGGCTACATAGGAGCTTGAATAATTACTATAAGCTATGCTTTATTATCAATAAAAGAAACTGGCTAATAACAGTTATATTACTAAGCAAGTTTTTATAGTGAGATTTACAGAAATGAGGAAAAGTTTTTTAAAAACTAGAGAAGCGAGAATCTGTAACTTTCACTTACAAGCGTGTATCGTACCAAGTTTTTTTTTTCACGATCGTATATTTTCAAAATTAACTAATATACTCAAATATTAAAAAAGTATTTGAATGCATGCAGACAGATTAGTAGCAAAAACGGCAATAGGCGGCTGAAGAAACTAAATGGGGCAACTCCACATGTGCGCGTATTTTCCATACACAGAAGACAGTGATTTAGAACAGCCCATGCCAATAATATGCTCTATTACTGCTAAGTTGTATAGGTTAGTGATGCCGGAGACGTGGTAGTTGTAAATTGAATGTAAATATAACTATTACAACTTGTTCCATGTAAGACCAAATAAACGCAAGATTGTGCAAAAATCTTATTTTTACATTTCCTTCATAAGAAGTAATAAGTCTTAGAGTACTTTTTTACCTAAAAATAGTTCTATCGAAATATATATGTCATTCTCAGATTCCATCACTACTGCCAGTAGATTTCGAGGAGAACCTTGGGGTCTGTCCACATCTGGTACGGTATTGAAACACGTGCAGTCGTTCATATCTCAACTGGTAGAAATTTGAAGTAATGAAAAATATAATTTATTACAACAGTGGCCAAGGAAGCTTGGAGGGTGTCGAAATTGCCCGACAGTGTTGTTATTAACAACTTCGCCCAACTATCTAAAACATTGTCATTAATGACCGGTCATTGACGTTTTTACCCACATCACCAATGACGTTAAAGACCGGCCATTGACGAAAGTACCCCAATTTACTTTATTGTCCGTGACACATATATTTAATATGTTTAATTCAAGTATAGACATTTTCGGTCCATTTCCAATTTGTGTTTGAACACAAGTATTAAGAACACGAGGTGAGAATTTGAAACTCTCCTGTCAGTCCACTTCACTGTCTAGAGAAGTGGACGGTAATTGTGACCAGAGGCTTTCACAAGATGCCAGTGTTCAAATTCATGTTCATCTGGGTGGCGCTAACATATTGTGTAGTTGCAGGAAATCTAACTTTCGTGTGTAACCGTGAATTTGAAAGATGGGTTGTCTGTTATTTTTAAACTTTAAAATATATAATGAACATGCCTGCATTCCAGATATTTTATACTTTGTTTTTACCGATGGGTATTGTGTTCAAGTATGTATATTTTTCAAATATAACGTTGTTAAAACCAGAAATAAACTGTAATGATAATAATAACAGTAATAATAATAATAATAATAATAATAATAATAATAATAATAATAATAATAATAATAATAATAATAATAATAATAATAATAATAATAATAATATCAATAACACCTTATTTACTTTCGAGTAATGATATCCTTCTTGAATTACTTTTGAAAATATACCCTTTATCACTGATTTGAAGGAATGATAAGTGTCCCTACTAGTAAATCAGTTCTAAAGCAAGGTATAATGTGTACTCTCAGTATCGATCCTGGCGGGTATTGTATTTCTAGACGGATGACCACCACAAAGTCTTATATAATTCAAAGCATGCATTCCGTCCGATCAGCTACCCACCAACACAATGTTACATAATTTATGCTATCACACAGAGTTGCTTTACAATTCCATAATGAACCACAATTTCCTACTTGTCATGCTAGACATTACTTATATACGTATTTTGAATGAAGCGTCAGAGTAATTTTGATGGTGAATAAATATTAAATAATAATACAATAATAAAATAACTATTATTCGATTTGTAAATCCGATGGTAGGCCTAAACACTATACCCTCTCTAAAAAATTAATAATAGATTTCATATACATTAGTGGTTTATTTCTTACTGTATCGTGATAAAGATATTGTAAATAGGCCTAGTATTATACCCGACATTCCTACAATATTGTTTCTAACTATAATGCAAGAATACTTTTAGACTTACTCATTATTAAGTGCCAGTATGGTACTTTATGAGATTGTGTGTGGGGACGAAAAATTTCTGTCCGTCTGTCCGTCCGTCTGTCTGTCTATCTGTCCGTGTACCTGTACGCGCCATAACTCAAATACGCTTTATCGGATTTTCATGAAACGTGGTATACGCATTTATAATGTCCATGGGAAGAACCTTATTGTTATTGAACAAAATCGGTTCACCGGTGCCGGCGTCAAACCCAATTTAGCGTTTTTATTTAAAAGCGCCATAACTCAAATACGCTTTATCGGATTTTCATGAAACTTGGTATACACATTTATAATATCAATGGGAAGACGTCTGATGTTATTGGACCAAATCGGTTGGCCGGAACCGGAATAATGCCTAATTTAGTGCATTTTTATGGTATTATATAACAAAAGGCCCCATAACTCAGATATGCGTTATCGGATTTTCATGAAACTTAGTAAACGCATTTATAACGTCCATGGCAAGAAGCATATTCATTTTGGACCTAATCGGTTTACCGGTACCAGAGTAACGACTAATTAAAGGTCACATGTTTTTCAATTTTTGTCTACCAGTATAATTTGACAGTTAACACTATTCCTTCACTTATGATTATCAAACGACTCCGCCAAACTGACTGAGTTGGCCAAATGGTAACGCCTTGGACTCGTATTCTGGAGGTTCCCAGATCAAATCCCGGAGCTGGCCGATTTGACATGGATTTTTTTTAATTTTATTTTTTATTTTTATGTGAGTGCGCGATTGTTAAGGTATCACATATCTGTAGCTCTGCTGACGCTGGTCGATTTAAATCTGATTAGAAAAACTTATTTTCTTTATATCATAATTGCAATTATAATTGATTCAACAAAAACATACTGGCACTTTGTTATATCAGTTTACCTGATTTTATTTAGTTTGTGCATTTCATCATAGCAAGACCAAGAAAGCACTTTTCAACAAATGTATATCCATTACTATAAGATCTTCAACGCATTATTATTTCCAAACCATTTTTATTTTATTTTATGAAGACATTTAAGCACTATATGTATTAAAAGTCAGCCTTCTTCGCATTCCATTTCCTGAAGATTGAGTTGGAACCATTAGCCTTATAGACACATAATGCATTTTATGTTTTATAATGCCCGCATGATCTATGGGCCTATTAGTTCAACACAAACTTCTTCACAAAAAATATGAGACATGTTTTAAAGTAATACCGATATTTAAAAAAAAACACAACACTATTTTCCAAATACTTTATCATGATTCATTACCTTACATCTTACACTACTTCTCCACACAGCCACCGCCGTTGTTCAGGCACTTGTAACGGGAACCAGTTTCCGTATGCCTTCGAAAAGAATGATGCCGCCCGTGATGAAAGCCAAGTCTGCATTTCTTATTTCACAATATCATCGTCATTGAAATGTTTTCCACCAAGGAATTCCTTCAGATGAAGAAACAGAAGAAAATCACTCCTGGGCATTGTCACGAACCAAAAGGATTCCATCCGAAAGCATCCCACTCTTAAACAAACTTAATATCTGATCACATCATATGGTTGGGAACAATTCGAACGTCCTCCCATACAATTCGGATTTAGCATAGCATCTCAAATTTGGTACTCTTTCAGCAATTCGACGCGTGTGTTGTATTCCTGAATGACATTCTTCTTCTTATGGTTAGGAATGTTATGTACTGTAAATAGATTATTGGGCAGCACTCACCACTGTTTGTTGATCCCTTTGTGAAGCCGTTGTCAATAGTTGCTTAATCTTGCGTGAAGCCTTCGTCTTCTTAATAAAATAATAAAACACACACATAATATAAAACGTAAACACTAAGAATGGCAACATCACAACAGGAATCACATCACAACGTTTCACGAGACAACGAGAACGTCTCGCGTTTTCAAGTGAATATTAGCGACGAGATGTTCGGTCGCGAAGTCATTGTGAACGTCTAAACTTGTGTGTTGTGATGAGCTTTCCAGTTCCAGTTTTTAAAAGGTATTCTGCATCTGAGATGAGGACAGAAATTTGGAGACTTTGTGATGAGACTGAAAGAACAGGAGATGATGTGTGTGTACTTCCGGTACTGAAGAGCCCTTAAATACTCAGAAGTATTAATTAATCTGAACTGAATAACCTTGTGCTTGATTTGGATTGCCCTGAAGCAGCTCACAAAAGCAAGATCTTGGATTGCAAATTTCTGCCTTCATCGTATGCACATAGGCTTTGCCATCATAGTGACAAATATGTTATAATGCAATAAGCAGGCTTATGACTTATGTATTTCAGTTTGTACCACTTAAAGAATTTAGACTACATTGAAATTTAATATTTATTAATTGGCTAGTTTTAAGAGAGTTTATGACTATATGTGTTTGGGTTTGTACCTCTAAAGAAATCTAGACTTTCACATATATTAAATTAAATTACTATTATTAATTCTCAACCTGACTTTTTGACTACTAGTTCATATCCAGTAGGCCATTATCGTTTCACATATATTAAATTAAACTATTAGTATTAATTTCTCAGCCTTTCTTTTGACAGATGGGTCATATCCATTAGGCCTGTATCCGTTGACATATATCAAGTTAAATTACTATTAATAATAACCAATATGATTATTTTATTAATAGGTCAGATTTATTAGGGTCTTCCTTTGATAAATAACAAATTATATCTCTATCGCTAACACTGAGTTTGATTTCTGTGATAGTAAGTCATATCTAATATGCCTTATATTTATTAAGTTTTATTCTGGAGGTTGTGATATCCACACATTATTAAGTGCCAGTAGGGTACTTTATGAGATGGTGTGTGGGGGAAGGAAAAATGTCTGTCCGTCTGTCTATCTGTCTGTCTTTCTGACGCGCCATAACTCAAATGCAATTTATCGGATTTTCATGAAACTTGGTATACGCATTTATAATATCCATGGAAACAATGCTATTGATATTGAACCAAATCGGTTCACCGGTACCGGCGTAAAACCCAATTTAGCGTTTTTATTTAAAAGCACCATAACTCAAATACGCTTTATTGGATTTTCATGAAACTTGGTATACACATTTATAATGTCCGTAGAAAGACGTCTGTTGATATTGGACCAAATCGGTTGGCCGGTACCGGAATAATGCACAATTTAGTGCATTTTTATGGTATTATATAACAAAAGGCCCCATAACTCAAATATGCTTTATCGGATTTTCATGAAACTCGGTATAAGCATTTATAACGTCCATGGCAAGAAGCCTATTAATTTTGAACCTAATAAATTGACCGGTACCAGAGTAACAACTAATTAAAACTAGCATGTTTTTTAATTTTTGTCTACCGGTATAATTTGACAGTTAACACTATTCCTTCACATATGCTTATCAAACATCACCGTCGAATTGACTGAGTTGGCCAAATGGTAACGTCTTGCACTCGTATTCTGGAGGTCACCGGATCAAATCGCGTAGCCGACCGATTTGACATGGACTTGTTTTATTTTATTTTTTATTTTTATGTGAGTGCGCGATTGTCAAGGTCGCTGGTCGATTTTAATCTGATTAGAAAAAACTTATTTTCTGCATATCATAATTGCAATTATAATTGATTCAACAAAAACATACTGGCACTTTTGTTATATCAGTTTAGCTGATTTTATTTTATATTGCTACTATCTTACTGACTGAAATTTGTTATGCCTTATTAGGTTATTCATAGAATATCAGCGATTCTTATAAACTGTAAGTGTAACACACAGAAATCTAAATATTTAATTACAATTCAGTGCCGTATCTTTATATACTAGTGTCCAAAATTAAAGCAACATTTGATATTTCTCCTTCCTGTGTCTACTATAAGAGATATTCCTATAAAATGTAAAGCTATGTCCGTACAGTCTGAACTGAAGATGGCATTCCTGTCATCTCACAAACATGCAAACGATGACGTCAGTGCACCTATCAAAAGGGACACTGCAGCAAAGTGTTTCTTGCTTAGTCCAATATCAACGTCTGCTGTGTAAACTGCAGGTACAGAATGGCACAAAGAAGACGCCTAGAAGATTCTTTTCGGTGGAGGGCCATAGGAAGAATGGAAGCAGGACAGTCTCAAGCTGATGTGGGAAGATGGCTGTTCTGTTGTTTCTCGGATGTGGCAACAGTTTGTAGAGTCCGAAAATGTATCCCGAAGACCTGGACAAGGACGACCAAGAGTGGCATCAGAAAGAGAGGACTGTTATTTGACTGTAAGGGCATGGCGGTACCGCCGTAGTATTGCACATCTGGCATCTGACCTCACAGCATCCATTGCAACAGTTGTATCGAGGCAAACAGTGTACAGAAGGCTTCGGCAGAGAAGATTTTTCTGTCGGAGACCTGCTGTATGTGTACCCCTGACGCATATTCACAGAAGAGTACGTCTAGAGTTGAGTCATCAACATGCCAACTGGACGGTAATGTTCTCTTTACAGATCAGTCCAGATTTTGTCTTGAAAATGATTCTCGACGTATTCACATCTGGAGAGAACCTGAAACATGATTTCGGGACGCATGATTTCGGCCGTTGTACGGGTAAATCGGCAAGGTTTAACTGCTGTCAGGTATCGTGACGAGATCTTGGCACCTCATGTGCGGTTGTTTCGAGGTGCTGTGGGCCCAGACTTCATACTGATGGAAGATAACATTGATAATGCTCGTCCTCATAGAGCACAGGTGGTAGCTGTTTTCCTGGAAACTGAAGATATTACACGCATGGATTGGCCTGCTCGCTCTCCCGATTTGAATCCTATAGAGCATGTCTGGGATGCACTAGGGAGACGACTTGCTTCACGTGAACTTCCACCAACCACTCTCCAGGCCTTGTAAGCTAGTCTGCAGGAAGAATGGGCGTTATTGCCTCAAAATGAGATTGATGACATTATTCACAGCATGCCACGCCCTTGTGTGGCCTGTATTGCTGCCAGAGGTGGCCACACCCCGTACTGAGCACATTAACACGTTTTCCTGGATGTGTGTGAAAGTCATTACGTGTGCAAAAAAACAGGGGGTTTTGTTTTACTGGTATGCACAAACTTTGAAATAGTTTACTTTCTTTATTCCTCATATTATTTATACGTTACTATCACCTGTTTATACTGTTTATGGCAAAATAAACCACCAAAGATGAAATTTCTATTTGTTGCTGTAATTTTGGACACTAGTGTATAATGGATGCTTTTTATGATACAAACGAGTTTCTCAATTATGGACGCCATCTCTTGGCTATTTCCACTTCCGTCTCCTGATCTGTTCTCTGTTTGGTTGTACCGTTATTTTTTGCACAAACTTAACGCAGAAGCTTGATGTTTGCAAAGTTTTAAGTTAAGTTTATTTTTACGTTTAAGTTTCAAGTTTACGTGATGTTTCAGTTTAAGTTATGTTAACGGTTTAGTTTCTATCTGAATGGCCCATAACTCCAAGCCTAATGAGTCCTCTTTGTATGGAGCCATGTGAAGTAAAATTGAAATCCTGCTCTATGTCCAAGAGCAGGGGCCAGTTCTCCATGGCGAAGCATTTCCTCCATCTTTAAAACCAGCTGATTAATCGCCGTTTCCACTGATTTGCCAGGCTGACAGGAATGTTGTCCAGTGCTCAGAGGCTTAAAAAGCTGATCTGACACGTCAATGTCTACCACAAGCTCTCGCCATATTTGATTTTAAAGCCATGTGATCAATTGATCATATTGAATGTTACGAATGGTCCTTTAAACAAATGTCCAATTTTGAATCCAAACTTTTGTATAGGTGTCCACTTTTTAAGTGAACAGTGAACTTGAACATCTCTTTAGTCATATTTATGTCCGTTTTTGAAAGCAAAGGACTTCACCAATGAAAAAACAATGGGAATACACTGCTAATTAAATACCAACTGAGGGGACAGATGTCCGGGTATAATATTAAGCTCACTCATCTACAAATGGATATGAACTAAACTTCTTACTCATTCACTCACTCGCTCATAAACCATTAATGTTGCATAACGATAAAATAAAGAACGTCTTCCACGAGAAGATGTCAAGTGTGTCTGAACATTAACTGATGTACAATGAAAGTGAAATAAAATAAAATTTAAAGTGTTATATTCAGTTTATCTTACAAGTAGAATAATTGTCCAGTCTTGCATTTTATTGCTGACTCTCGTTTTGCTCGGCCGCAATATCGTCAACGTTAGGAGTAACTGCTTTTTTCAAACCTTGTAGCGTAAATAATTTTAAAGGTTTTACAAATTATAATAAATAATATGATGTGGCTTACTACAATTAGCCTAAAATAGGACCCTTCATTTAACATGAGAATAAGCTAATCCTATCACTAGCAAATGTTAAGTTGTTATGTTTGAGTGTGTAAACTAATTTATTAGATGTGAATAATTTATTTTTCTTACTGAAGGTAAGATTTGCTTGATATATTCTGTTCATCACTTCGTTTTTACTTCTTCCATCAGATGTTATTTTGCTGCCTACATATTGAAGTTCTTCAGTTTCATTCAATAACTCTCCTTTCAAGCTAATTTGTGTTTTATTAGTTTCTTTTTTCTTGCAAGTTAAAACTTTTGTGTTTGGTTCTCATATTTCTAGATTTAATTCCTAAATTTCTGAGCATTTCAAACGTTTTTATATGTCTACAAATGCTACATATGTATTTTTATTTTACCTTATTTTTTCTCTATTGCTAATATTGCTTCTTTTGTGTATGCATCTTTTCTTAGACCAAATTGGTCATCTGTTAAATATTCTTCGACTTTCTTTTCTATCTTACCATATATAATTTTAGTTAGTATTTTAAATGCGTGAGACAATAAACTTAAGGTACGGTAGTGTTCACATTTTTTTTGCTTCTGCTTCTTTTGGTATTGCTAACATTTTTGCTGTTCTTGAAATCCTGAGGTATAGTTCTAGTTTCGTATAATTATATTAAACATTACTTCATATAGTGTCCTTTTTAACTCTTCATCTGCGTACTTTAGCATTTATCCAATGATCCCATCATACCGAGGTGCTTTTCCATCTTTTAACCTCTTTATTGCATGCTCAAATTAATCTTTTAATATAGAATCTGAGCCGTGAATACGGCTCAAGTGAAATAAAAGCATTTCTGAATAAGCCATCTGCAAATAAATACTGAAAATTGTAATATCAGTAAACGCACCCAAGAGAAACAGCGTGGTTTAGAGTGTTTATGAAAACGGTCCGCGACCGCGCTGCCATCTTTTTGAACACAAGGGACGTGAGAGACGTGGTTACGTGACGGCAGTTGAGATCATGTTCTTGTGAGGTTAACATGTAAAACTAAGTTCTAGTGATTCTGGTGGGCGTTGCTGCCGTGACGAAGATGTCTGTCTTCTACGGCGTTTGGGTGAGACCGTTTCTTTTTTTCTTCAATAACTATTAACAAATTATTCTTCATTCTATTCTGTGCTCACCCAATTTTAGCATCTAAATTTCGTTTTGGTATTTATAAAGTAAAACAGTAAAGTCATTATGCCGGTTTCTCCTTTTGGACTTTGAAATTACGCCTTTCACCATGTAATTCTTAATATTTTATTTTGGTCATGTCTTGTCTGTCCGTATATATGTTTTCATCCGTTTCTTTCGTCTTTCTCATGTTCTCCTGTGTTCAGGCAGCAATTAATGGCTGATAAGTTACCCCGTAATAACATGATAGAGCGAAATTCGTGTGTTGTGAAATTTTAATAATGGGGCTGAATTCTGAATAAAAAAGGATTTAAGATTCAATTAAGGGATTAACATTATTCTATGATTTCATATCTTTTTGCAATTCCAATTTTTCTGCTTTTTCTAGTCACATATAAAATTCACTATTAGATACAGAGTGATTTAAATACATGCTTTATTTATTATTAAATTTAATGAAATTTAATTAATTAAAATTAACGAATACAGTTTTGGGACTGATTTAGAAGCTTATTATGTGCAGGCTTTAATCGAATCAAATTGTAGAATTGTGATTAAAATGGCGATATAGTGATGAACTGCAATTAAAGATTTTGCGAATGGATTCTTGGATAGTGAAGTAAAATTCTTCTATGAGACAGCAAAAATGGTTTTAGATGTTTAATGTTAAGAGAGTTAAGATTTTACATAATTAAATTATTGGGATTTATTATGGCTTGTGCATAGTTGAAAAGTTGTCGTTTTAAAGATATTGTATATCGTTTCACATTCTACATTCCCAAGTGTTATTTTCATGAATAAAGCTGTTCTAGGAATTTCAGATTATTCTTATGTAATTTCCTAGGTGTTCCTAATTACAATTTACCATTTCTGAGTTTCATTAAGGGAATTATGAGCGCCAGTGATAAAGGTTAAGCATTAGCGTCACAGATTTGGCTAAAAATGGTCGAAACCCGATCTACTTCATAAATCATCTGTTCTAAGTTTCCGACATATGTAATAGTGACCCATAGGGGGCACAGATCTCCTCTCTCTTCTTCCGTTTATTCTATATTTTCTATAAATTCTTCTAGCTCCTCTCTCTTATACAAGTTATATACATACATACATATATATATATATATATTCTTCCCATCTTTTAGCCATGTATGTATTATCCCCCTTAAGGGGGGAAAGGCGAGTTGGGATGACCCTAAGTACTTCAGCCCTGCGGCCCATTGTGCCAACCTCCGGGAATGTAATGATGTGCAAGTCCAACGGCCCCTCGACAACAGACCCTGTCGCGATCCCTCACTTAACTCCCCTAAATCCAACAGTTACCTCTACCATGCCACGTGTGCCAGTGCCTCGGTACCTCTTATAGAACCCCCAGGTTGGCAGCACACCAGCCAGCATCTTCAGGACCACAAGCCACAGCAGGTGCTTGGGCGAGGATATACCGGAAACCGGGGAAGGAAACGGGATGATTATGAGGGGGAGTTTGAAGATGAAATGAAGGGTGTTGGTGGAATGAGAGGGTGAAACGGGAAGATCCCCGAGAAAAACCCCCAAAGGTCACTGCTTCTTCCACCACGAATGACACGCCCGCCATGCCTGGGGTTTGAACCCGAGACTGCTATAGCATGCCAGGCCCACGCGCTAAGCATGAGCCACCGTGACGGCTATCTTTTTGCCATAAGAATGTCATTATCAATTAAATCTCCTTTGTCTTCTTTTGGTTTATTCCATTACCTTTTATATTCGCTAAAAAGTTCTTTACTTCTTTGTATGCCATTTCCAAGTTTCCTATCTTAAATTTTTCATCTATTGTTTCCATTTTAATTTTTAGAAATTTCTCTTTAGCTTTCTTGATTTCTCTATTTGTTTGGTTTCTTAATTATTTATATTTTTCTATTGTTTCTGGAATCTTGTCTTTCTTGATCATTCTGCGTTGATTAATCATGTTTACAATATCTTCTGTAATCCATTCTTTTTTGGATTCTTTTTTAAAACTACATATACGATATTCTTATAAATAGGATAGTAAGCATTTTCTTTGGACTTGCTTTGTAATTAATTTAATTAGTTTTTTAGTGAATTATAGTAAGTAGATAAAGTTTCATTTGAGGTACTCTTAATAAATCATGCTTTCAAACCAAAATGCCTTATTCATTATCATCGTAGTCATCTTCAGTGCCATCCTCATCCTCAACAGTCATCGTTATTATCCCCTCCTAAGTCATAAAAGTCGATATTGTCATTAAATGGAGACCATTGCACACTCTTCCCATTCATTAGCTTTAGTTACTGATCTCGTGGGGTTTGAAGATGAAGTGACCAGTATTTTTTTGTTTTGTTTTAGGTGAGTGGAGTGCTCCAGTTTATCAATCTCTGGATACGGAAAACAGTTTTCTTGGTCACCCTTGAAGGTAAATGCCGTTACTACAAATTAATATTTTTCCGAATCATATTAATAAAGTCTGTGAGATTTCATGTGGCAAGGATTTTTGGAGAGACAGAGAAAGATTCACTCATCTTCTCTTTTATTTAGTGGACAGCACTATGTTCCTTACCGAGAATACTTTTCAACTGCTACAATGACAGCCGCCGATGACCATCTAGTAACGGCAAACGATTGATAGGTAACCAAAGATGTTTGCTAGCTTGTAAAGGATCTGGTGTTGAGGGGAATCAAGGCCTATAGAATAGGAGGTGAGTCGGACTGGTTTCCGCGTGGTGGGGGAACCTGATTCGTGACGGAGCTGCATTCCCGACCCACGCGCCTGTATATTGTATTGAATTGTATAAATTAGAACAGGAACAGATAAACAAAAGGTTGGTTGATGAATGAAACAGTTTAAAAATAGATATTGCAATTATCTGTAGAAGTCCAGAATGTGCTCAGTGGCGTATTTTCCAAGGCTCAAATCGAGTTGATTTTAAATAAAAAGGAAGAAGGAATGACGGAATTCCTTTTTGAAGATGCAAGTAACTACAAGACTTCAAAAATACTACATATGTAACATAAACTGTATTTTAAAGCATATTGTAATTTTTAAAAGATCTTGCATGGTAATTTACATTGTTCTCTTTACTGTCATTTGGAAATAATGTACAATACAGAATGTTCGTACTGTAACTTATACATTGTTTTATTCATACATTGAGTCGTATAAATAAAACCAAGCCACTGCTACCAAGCCGTTGCTTATGAGAAGGTTGAGAATCTAGCACCCGCTGTCTGTTTCGTATAAATAAAAACTACCCCTCCCTGCCAAGCCGCGGCTCAGGCTACTGGTAGCAAGTGCTTGGACACCTGCATCCCATATTGCACGACACATAGCAGCTGAGTAAACAAACATGCCATTTGACTGTCTGTGCAGCGATTTAAAATTTAAAGTTTAGTATAATGTATCAGAATGGTTGAAGAAAATAGTGTATTTCAAAAGCAGATCGTGCAAATTCTGAAAATGCACAAACGAGTACTGAATAAAGCTCAACTGCCAGAGTGCAAAAAGAAAAAATCTCTAGCAGTAACTGTTTTCAAAAGTCAGCTAGAACGAGAATGTAACGTAGTGTTAACTGAAAACCAGATTTTAAGAAGTATTTGTAATTTGAAGAAGAGGATAAAGTAAAATTCGACCTGAGACTCACTGCGAATAAGCCGATAGTCTTAAAAAATTGGGAGAGAACCCGAGAAGAAAAGGAAAAATTAGAAATATAAATACTGAATTTAAAGAAAGAAAAACTATTTTGGGAGAAAGAAAAGAGACAAGAGAGTGAGGCCTAGTATACAAAAGTCCTGGATATCCAAAGGTCCAGGGTTCAAGTCCCAGTGTCAGAGGAATTTTTCTCCTACAATATTCTCTAGTATTAATGTTTTATTAGTAAACCTTGATTTTAGGAAACTAAAAATTATGTTTATGCCTGTAAATCAATATATTAAGCATTTAACTAGAACTGTAGACACATAAATTATACTTATTTCTAATAAACAAAAGTTAACATTTTATACTAATAAACACATTTCATACTTAACAGTGTCCCACATTAATATATGTACCGGTAGTTCTTTTATTAATATTTCATTAGTTCCCGTAATTAATTTATTTATAAAATACATTCGTTTTGAATCTGCTTGCTATATAATAGATTTGAAGTTAACCTATTTAGTTTACAGTATTACAATTTGAAATAGCGTTTTAGTATATTGCGATACAATTGCCGTAAGCGGTGCATACGGATCGAGGAAAGAGTTTGAGAAAACGAGGCGCTTGCATACTGTTTTTGCACGATGAATATTTATATCAATTTATTTATATTAATTGAGATATTAGATGAAAATATTATATATATACACTATTGAAGATGGATGTTATATTTTAGAAAGTGATTCGCATATGTTGGTTGTTATGGGCACCGAATATTTGTCCTATTAAAGTCGCCTTGGTTCCGGTCTTCCATAAAGGCTTGTATTATGATGATTTTACTTACGGCACTTGTGCTTTTTGTAATTTTTTACCGCACGGAGATTTCTTTTGTTTTCATAGCAACAAGATTGCGTGCGGGAATGTTAAGTTACGATCCACGGCAAAAATATTCGTAAGTACTGCTAATTAGTTACGTCGTTCAAAAAAAGGATTAATCACGTTTGAAATATTTTAGTTCATATTGATACCAGTAAAATATGAGAATGTGTTAGACCTATAATTATGTATTAATTTTTTGATTATTATTATTAAAAAGAAAAATAAAAAAGTTAAGTTACAAATGTATTACAATTTTACTGTACAACCGGTTCTTTACATCTGTGCACATCATAATCCATACGTTCCTTATAAATTACTCATATTCGTTAAAAAATCACCCCCATGAACCCCGTCAATACGATTAAAAACTTCACTTGAGCAAGCTGAGTCCGCAAATGAGGTACCTCAGAAAAAAGCAAGCCGCTGCTACCAACAGAGAGCCGCGGCTTAGTTTTATTTATACCAAATCCTAAGCAGCGGCTGTGCTGTCAAGGTCGTTGAGCAACGGCTAGGCAGGTGGCTGAGGAAGCCGCGTTTTATTTATACCAAACCAAGCAGCTGCTAGGAATTAGTGAGTTTTGAGCCACTGCTTGGTTTTATTTATACCACCAATTGCCTTGGCATCAGGCAACTCAAAGGTAACAGTATGACAATGTTTCAGATGTATGTACATTTATAATTCAATAGAAGTTAATTTCAAAACGATCAAGGGCGCCCATATGATATTTTCTAGGGGGAGGGCAAACAAGTGTGACATTGTAAGTTGAAATAAATCATCGATAGCTTGCTTTCGACTTAGTTTCTGATAATGCAGTTTCAATTGACTTCGAAAGTGGTTAAATAAAAAAAAATACCATACCCCCAAGAAAAGGGGGCCGGGATCCACCCCAGGAATATTTTTAGTCATTGAACTAATGAAAATCATATTTTATGCTATTTTGCCACTGAAAAACTAGTTCGCAATTTTTTTTCTTTACTCTAAGACATGCAAACTAAAACAAGAAATCGTTACCTAAGTTATAACACTTATTAGTATTTATAAGAAGAGTTAAATATCACACGAAACAGTGCAAATAATGTCAATATGTCTTAAAAGAAAGGCACCGGGCTATAATCTCTCTATATATAAAAGGCTTTGTCCTGACTGACTGACAGAGAATCAACGTAGAGCCTAAACTATAACAGGTAGAGACTTGGAATTCTGACAGTACCTTCGTTTCATAATGTACGTGCTCATTAAGAAAGGATTTTGAAAAAAATTGATTTTAAATGCCAAAAATTAAATTTTTTGAGTTTACTTAATCCCTTTTTACACAGAATTATCAAATCCAAATCACAGTTCACTAGACAACAGTATTGTTGGCAGTCTTCACATAAATCTTTGGAAATAAATAAAGCGAGACTTGACAAATTAGAGAACTATCAATATAATCCATGTTATAAATAAATATTAAATAATTAAATCCACGAAAATAATGCAGTCACATAACTTTCTCTAGCCTGGAAATAGAGAAAACAATACGAGGTAAGGTAATATGTTTTGGGATGAGAAGTATGAAAGTGATATTGCATTTCTGTTTAATTTCATCCCCAAAACGGTTTTATGGTAGCATGAGAGTGAGAAATAAATATTCCTCAAAGACAATACAATTTTATGTTACCGGAATTTATGTTTCTTCTTATTTGAACCCCTACCGGGCTTGCTGTGTACAAGCGATGGGATGCAGAATTCTACATCATTTATGAGCCATAAAAAGCTATATCAAGCGTTTTCTGAGGGGATAGTTTGAGTGTGATAAATCGTGCTTCCTATTTAAAATTCGAAATACCTATATAATGACCTATAATTTAAAAATCGAAAGTCCTTCATAAGATAATTTCCAATTACAAAATAAAAAACCCGGGCGACGCTGGGCCTCTTAAGCTAGTTATTAATATAAATATATTTATTCTTTTCCTGAGAGCAAGGGGGCCGTGGTCCCCCCTCTGCCCCCGGGTATGGACGCCCATGAAAACGATATAAGTCGAAACTGTAGGCGAAGTAAGCTATAAGGACTGCATCGGCTGTAACTGGGGGACTGCAGCCGCGTCATCACAGCGGGTGAGTGGTGGGGGAGAACCGCAGTCAGGCCCACCTCCTATTCTGTACGCCTTGGAGGGGAATCCTTATCTCTCCCAACCCAAATAGCAGGTTAGGTACTTTTGCCAAGTTAAAGCTCAATACTTTATTCCGTTTCCAAATCCGACTGTGGAACCAATTCAGTAGCAGTGACGGCAAAATTTACGTCATCTCCTGCACTTATAATAGAACTGACGGGAGCATCAACCAGTAAACTGTAGGGTATACTTCTGCAAGAAACTTTTCATAGAAAAATCACATCGCATTTACTTATTATTATTTTTATTATTATTATTATTATTATTATTATTATTATTATTATTATTATTATTATTATTAAAGTAAAATATACTTATGAGAGGCGATCTGTCATAAGCAGAGTAGCCTATTAAAACAATTTACATCCCTCTTAAATTACCAACAAGCACCCCGACTCTCGATTAAAATAATTTTGTGCACAGTTCCACTTCTAGTGTGTATAACTATAGCCTTGCCTTTATGTGTTCCGCGGATTGATCAGTTGCTCAATCTAATACGAGGAAAAATTGGTATAATTAAAAATATATGTTTTCCAGTATCTAGAAGAGGCTTTTTCAATCTTGTGGAAGCAGTATTTCCGAAATAGGACAGGTCTTTGGTACCTGCGTGAGGCTGAAATCTGAAAATTCCGAAAACGTATATCAGAACTTTTAAAAGGAAACAGTGTGTGTAGGCCTATTAAGTTCCCGTCTCTTAGACGGAAGTTAGTAGTACACCATAAATCAACTTACCTCATTTCTAAGACGATATGATCATTACCATCCAATCAGTGCTTTCTTTCACAATTCAGTGGTTGGATTTTGGAAAAAAACAATCTTTCCATTTTTATCCTATGTCATTGAGAGATCCCCACCAATTTTCAGTTCAGGGTCCCAAGAAATCCGTGCTGTGCATTGATGAATGAACGAGGATTTGGCTCAGGTTTTCAATTAGTTCGATTGCTACCTTAATTGCTGACCATAGTATTACCATGTCTTCGTTTTTGGCAGCGCAAATGTAATTTTAGAAAGGATGGTCTTTAAGTGTTTCAGAATCTATATCCAGACCGTTTGTATAGGCCTATAAACTAACAGGTTCATGAACAAATGCTTACTTAAATAAATTAAGCAAACATTAGAAATTCTTACATGAGCTTACATAATTTGTTTGAAGCCCCCAGATGAGAAAAGCTCGTGCTTTCATATTTCCTTATAAGAGAGAAAAATTTTTTTTACAAAATATATTTAAAAAAAAAATAGTAGGCCTACTACTAAAACAGTTAAAATATTTTTAAAAATAATTTAAATAGAGCATTAAATAATAATATTACAGCAGAGAACAAAAACATAACTTTTACTGTTACTACGTGAACTAGATGTTTTAATAAATTTTTGTATTTTAATTGCACAGAATCGGTTACATAATTTATAATGAGAAAGACAGACTTTAGGATCAAATAAACTGATTCTATAAAAGTAAAGTGATCCCTATACAGGCCATAGAGGCCCAGAGGGTTCCAGGAGGTTGAAGCTCCCAGATTTTGGACATCCGGCACATGAGGTTGTCAGCCTTACGCCTTTACCCCCAGGATTGCTCCTGGTACTCATTTCTGTTAGATACTGAGTCGACCCCAGGGCCATAGTGCCACCAGAAAGATTAGGCCAATTGAAAAATCTAAACGACCTCATCAGGAATCGAACCCGCGACCCTCCGGTTTGTAGCGCAGCGCCACAACCACTACGCTACGGCGTACCCCATCTAATAATGAATGTAAACCTCAAAATATGGATTGGTATATAACTGTCTCTTCTCACACCACATTGCGTGGTACCTGTAGGTCTTTTTTTTCCGCACCACGAACACTCACACAAATTTCCTGGTTGGTGGTATTTCCTAATTTTGCATACTTTGAAATGGAAGCCTTGCGTCGCGAATCTGGTCACTGCGTGTCGTAGGTGCGGTCTTTGTGTATCATCGCGTCCTTGCAGTAAAGTCATCCCTTCTTTTCGCTGCCCATGCATGTCCCGTAACAATCTCTCATAGCTGGAGGTGGACTGCAGGAGAAGCTGCAGTCTCAGGTCCTCTACAAGCGGCAAATCTCCTGTCATCACATATGTGAGTCGTGAGGGAGTGAACTTCAATAGACCTAGGAATCGTTTGAGGTATGTGCTCTTAATCTTTTCTAGTTCCGCCAGATTCTTGTAACAAAGATGATGCCATATATTCTCCAGTCCATATGACGCAACCGGTACTATTTGTACCTGAAACAGTTTCAATGCTGTCTGCAGTGATTTCTCTTGGAGGTGCTTTATGTCGCTCATTGCTTTCAGAGCGGCGTTCCCTTTATCCTTAATATGTGTTGTGCATGGTGTCCCCGTCGTCTGCAGCGTTACTCATACATATTTGAATTGCTTCACTGATGTCAGTTTTTCCCTTTGTATACCAAGTATTCCTCTTTTCCTCCTTTTCTTAAGGTAATCGTGACCGTCTTCGTCTCATTGAGCCTTAGGTAGTTTCATTCTGCCCAGTCTGCTATTCTGTCGAAAGCTCTCTGCAGATCTTCTTGGATTGTGGACGTCAGTGCCATGTCGTCTGCATAAAGGTAGATGTTTACGTTAGCTGGAATTCTTCTTATGACGTCTGCTGTGGCCATTGTGAACAATATCAGGCTGAGGGATCCCCTTGCAGGACCCCGTTCGTCTGTTGTATTATTTTCTTTTGATTTAGTGATGTTATCCGATATTTCGATGAGGTTGCTGCTCAGCAAGTTCCTGACGAGTTCAGATCGTGGTTGTTTTCTCCTATGATGTCTTCTAGTTTGTCTGTTAGTATCTGTCTGTTTCAGTTCTCGAAGGCCTTAGCGTAATCCAGGAATGCGGCATGTAGTTTCTCTCCTGGCGTGATCAGAGCTTCCTTTATGTCTTTTTTGTAGGCTACCGATTGCCTGCGTTAGCGATCTGCCTTTCCGGAATCCAAATTGCTCTTCTGGTATTCGTGATTCTACTGCCTTCATTATGCGGTCACATACTATCCTGTTCAGTAATTTTAGTATTGCTGACTCTGGGGCAATTCATCTACACGAGTTTGTTGTCCCCGCTGTCACCCTTCCCTTTGTACAGCATTTTAACTGTTGCATTTCTCCATGATTCCGGTACTGTACCCTGTCTCCGGCATGCGCTGAATAGTGCAGATATGCATTTTCCTAATTTTCCGGTGGAGTCTTTCAGGTTCTCCTTGTATATCAAGTGAGGACCGCATGCTTTGTTGTTTTTTGTCGCCTTTATGACCAATATTACCTTTGTTTCTGTGAACAGCGCTGGGTCTATGTCATTTACTGGTCTTGGCGTGGGTCGCGTCTCCTTATTTTGAAGAACTGCTGTCAGGTTTCTGGGATATTTGGGCTTCTGTGGGTTCCAAGGCCTTGTAGGGGCTGACTTCCGGATCTTCTATAATTCTATTTTCTGATTCCTTCTGGGCGTTTTCCTTTGTTGACTTGATTATCTGATTGTATTGTTTCCTGTTGGTGTGGTATGTCTCTATGAAGAACTCACTCGGAATGGCTCTCCATGTGACTAATAAGAGAACCACTCCTACGTAAGTGGAACCCCTTGCCCTTAAGGGATTTTATGAACGATTTTTATATTATATATTATATTATGTAGAACCATGCGTTCGGTTTCATTATTTCAGAATTGTTCCCGGTATCTGTATCGTATTTCCAGGCAGTTTTGTTTGGGTACTGGTGTAAAATACCCGGTCCAAGGATCAAATGTTAAGGTTCAGGTTTTACAGGAACAAATGTTCTGGACGGAGTGAAACAATGTATGTGCAATACATAGGAAAATTTCTCTGAGAAGCGGAGGACCATTTAGAGCAAGAGTGGACTATATCACGAGGACACTGGGTACAGAGATCACAGGAATCATATTGGTTTAACAATCTAAAATGTAATGGAAAACTTTGCACTTTATTAATACTTGTAACACTTGAAGAAACAATATATGAACACTGAAATAATTAAGAAACACGTTGAAACAATGAATTGTAAAATGGCGCGAATAGTGTTGCACCACTGGAGTAATTTAGTAAATTTTGTAATTTACCAATGAATTATATCTCAAATTAAAGGTAATAAAATTTACTGTAGAATGAAGGTATTTAAAGTTATTAGCACTTGATTGCTCACGTGATATAGCTTCTTGGTGAGTGATGACGTCACACGCTATGTACTTACGTGGAAATAATAAGTGAATGTAATGAACTTTTAATACGGAGAATATGTATATTCTGTTTAAGTAATTTACTTGAAACTAATAAAACTTATAAGGAAGTTTTATTCCTATGATTTCTAGTATAAATACAAAGGGCGCGAAGAGGCCTTTGTTACTAGAGAATCAGAGCAGTGTTAGAACGCGACTTGTTCGTTTAACTGCAGGCTTAATACTGATGAGGCTTCCTGACGCTCTTCAAGGCATCCTTACAGGGGGAATACCCGTCACAAAGAACTCGTGCTCAGGATATGATGTAATATACGCCTACTCAACTTAATACTTGGCGCAAGAAAAAATAGCGGATGATTTGAATTAAAACTATTCACTGCACATAATAAATATGCTGGAAAAAACCCTTAGCTTGCGTGAACATACTCCGCGCCTTTGACGTATAACGTCAATAAAAAACATAACAGGAATGCAAGCTATAATGGAAAGACACTTATATATACACAAAATCATCACTGATTCTAATTGAACGTATACATGTGATATGTGTTGGAAAATTACTTCTTACATATATTGCAAGAATATGATATTGAATAGAAAGCACTGATTTCACTATTTACATTGAAGCACACGACACAATAAATCAGAAGAGATACGTAGACATGTGAGTTCAAGTGAAGCTGTAGACGTCTTGAAAGCAGCAGATGGTGACCCAAGACGAGCAGCGACACAAGGAAAGCTTCAATAAATAAATAGGATGGAACATTGCTATCGGAGAATGCATTGGAACAAGGAAAAGATACCTGATAATTATAAAAGAATGTAGGCAATTATCAGGAACATGGTGAGAGATAATTCCAATGAATGATAACAATAATTCATAAGTAAACATAGAATGTAGAAAATGGGAATGTAGTAGGAATTCAATGATAAGTATGACAATTATTATGATCAGTCATACAGTATGCTCAAAGAACATAAAAAACCCATGTAGTAAGTAGTGGCTTGCCTAGTAATCTAATGTATGAGGACTAGTAGTCAGAAATCATACGTCAAGATCAAAGACTATATAAAACCATGTAGTAGTTGTGGCTAGGATTGCGATCCTATGACCGATGATTAATGTAGATAAGGGACACCAAAACACCAATAATACAAGCACAAGGGAGAAATGGGACGTGTTGATTATTGAATGTTGTTGGCATATAAGGTAATTCAACTACGCAGCAAAAGGCAAGTGCTACAAAGGAGAAACTAGCCTATGCAGCAAAAGGAAAATGTTTTAAAGGAGTAAATAGACAACAGACAAGGAGCTGATCATAGACAAAGCATTTCATCCCCTCGAAATGAATGTCAACATGAAGAAATTCAAGCTAGAGTAGGTAAAAACTCTTGAACTGAAAGACAGAGAGAGATCTTTCAAATAGCAAGATTGATAGAAAGAAAAATACATGTAACACATCTCGCAAGAGTACGATTTGGTACAGAAATAGATGAGAAATGGACTTCAAGTGGAGAATCTTGAATATAAGATCATAGAAAGTGTCATATGCTACTCGTCTTGGGGTAGAGGACACACCTTGACTATGGGCCGCTTATATTCACCACTGGAAGTGCGCACAGTAATCACTCGAACTAAGCCGTCTTCTCCCGGATGAGTAGCGGTGATCACGCCTAACTTCCATTGAAGAGGAGGAATGTTGTCTTCCTTCAAGATGACGACAGTACCAACTTGAATGTTGTCACTGGAACAGGTCCATTTCTGCCTCTGTTGTAGGGAGTGAAGATATTCGGATGACCAGCGTTTCCATATGTGTTGCAAATGATTTTGTAACAGCTGCCATCTTTCTACACACCTCTTATCTTCTGTAATAGGATGTGAAGGTAGAGAAGTGAGAGGTTCTCCAATTAAGAAGTGACCAGGAGAAAGGTATGACAAATCAGCTGGATCATCATTTAGACGAACAAGTGGTCTAGAATTCAAGCACGCTTCGATTTGAGATAGAAGAGTAGAAAGCTGTTCATATGTGAGAATTTGAGCTCCCATAACTCTCCTAAGATGAAACTTCATAGATTTCACTGCTGCTTCATGTAAACCACCGAAATGGGGAGAATTTGGAGGAATGAACGACCAGCTATAATCGTGGTTTGCAGTGAAATTTTGAATTGTAGTTTGAAAGTCTCTTGACTGCAATAGCAATCTGAGATCCCTTAATTTGTTGTTTGCTCCAACAAAGTTAGTGCCATTATCACTGAAAATTTCTTTACAGAGTCCCCGACGTGCTGTAAATCTTCTAAGGGCTGCTATGAAGGCATCTGATGTTAGATCAGAAACTAATTCAATGTGGATGGCCTTTGTTACCAAGCAAACAAAAATAGCGATGTAAGCTTTTACAGTAGTTTTACTGCGTGGAGCCCCATATCTTATGTTGAAGGGTCCAGCATAATCGACTGCTGTGCGGAGAAAAGGTCTAGCAGGAGTTATTCTATAGCTAGGAAGATTTCCCATTAATTGTTGAGAACTTTCTGCTTTTAACTTAAAGCAGGTGAGACATCTATGTAATAGATTTTACTACTCTGCGAATACTAGGTATCCAGTAGGCTTGTCTTAATGAAGCTGTAAGCAGCTGATGCGAAGCATGTAATAGCTTGCGATGCTCATATTCTACAATCAGAACTGTTAAGTGATGTCGGGATGGCAATATAACCTGATGTCTTGCATCATGTGTAAGATCTGATTTCTCCAACCGTCCACCCACTCTTATAATGTTGTTCTGATCTAGGAATGGAACTAATGCATGGATAAAGCTTTTCACTGAAGTTTGCTTGCTATTGCTAAGATCTTTCAGCTCTTGGGCGAAAGCTTCTTTCTGAGCAATTTTAACACAAACTTGTAAAGCATTTTGAAGTTCTTCTGCTGCGAGAGGTCCATGATATTTGTTTTCATGACGGCAGGCAGAAATAAATCTATACATATAACAAGTGACTCTCTGCAGGCGCTTAAGATCAGAAAATCTTGTGAGAAAACTATCTTCTACTGTTGTAGCTGCCATACAGATAGTAACCAGTTGTTCGGAAGAATCCTGAACGGTTAATTGTTTTGGTTGTTCAGGCCATGATGTTGTGTTTTGAGCCAGCCAATTAGGACCGTGCCACCACAAATCGATATCAGACAATTGTTCAGAAGATACACCTCTTGAAACGAGATCAGCTGGGTTGTTTTCTGTAGAAACATGTCGCCAGGCTGCTGTTTCAGAAAGTTCTTGTATTTGTGACACACGGTTGGACACAAATGTTTTCCACTTTCGTGAATCTGATTTTATCCACGACAGAACAATAACTGAGTCTGACCATAGATAATTTTGTGATGTTTGAATGTTAAGGTCATTCAACACCTTGTTGTACAGTTTAGATAACAACAATGTTCCACAAAGTTCAAGACGTGGAATGGTTTGCCTTTTAAGAGGGGCAACCTTAGATTTGGAACACAGCAAGTTAATTGTAACTTCACCTTCACTGTTCACAGAACGGAGATATATGCATGCACCATAGGCCTTTTCTGAAGAGTCACAGAAGCCATGTATCTGTATATCTTGTAGGGTACCATGTGTGAGAACAAATCGTGGAATACGCATCGTGTGAATTGTACCTAAAATGTCGCAGATCTCAATCCATTTCTCTGCTATGTGTGACGGTACTTCCTCGTCCCAACCAAGCTTTTCAATCCATAATGATTGCATGAAGATTTTGGCATTGATAACAATAGGATTGACAAGGCCTAAAGGATCAAAGATGGAGGATATGACTGATAGGATAGTACGCTTGGTAAGTTTAACTCGAGTATGAGTTTGGAGAGAAGGATGCGATTGAATCTGGAAATTATCAGTTGCAGGATGCCATAGTAAACCAAGGGCATGTGCATTTTCACTGTTATCAAGAGACAGAGGCAATTGGGTCTCTCGATAAGATGACGGAACAGATTCCAACAAAGCTTCATGATTGGAGCACCATTTTCGCAATGGAAATCCGCCACTGTCAAGCATGAGGATTAATTCTTCTTGAAGGCGTAGCGCTTCTTGAAGATTATCATGTCCTGTCAGGCAGTCGTCCACATAGAAGGAATTTCTAACAGCTTGGGAAGCAAGAGGGTATTTAGCTTCTTCTTCTATCGACAGCTGATGCAGGGATCTTATGGCTAAAAATGAAGCTGATTTAGTACCATAAGTCACGGTAGTTAATGCATAGTCTTGTATGGGCTCATTTGCATTAAAACGCCACACAATCCTTTGTAGATTCTGGTCGCTTTCGTGCATTTTTATGCGTCGGTACATTTTAGAAATGTCAGCTGAGAATGCATATTTATAGGTTCGAAAACGAGTTATAATTGATGATAAATCATCTTGCACTGTAGGCCCTAATTTCAGAATGTCATTTAGGGACTTGCCTGAAGATGTTTTTGCAGAAGCGTCAAACACAACTCTAGTCTTGGTTGTAGTAGACGAGGGTTTGATTACTGCATGATGTGGTAAATAGAAGCATTTTTCACCTGGACGTGGAAGTGAAACCTTCTTCATGTGTCCCAATTCTTCATATTCCTGCATGAATTTTTTATAATCTTCCCGCAAGACAGAATTAGTTTGAAATTTTCTTTCCAGATGTTCTAAGCGTTTCACTGCTTGTTGTCTGGATTCGCCCAAGGAGTCCTCAGATCGATTCTTGGGTAATTTCACTACAAAAGCACCGTCATCTGCACGAATAGTGTTTTGTATGAAATGTTCTTCACACTCTCTCTCTTCCTTAGTAAACACTGGTTTAGGAAAATCTTCTAGTTCCCAGAAACGTCTTAACTGTGTGTCAACATTGTCAACGGTCACAAATAAATTGTGTTGAGCAAATGTGACTTTCTTAGACTTGATTGAGGTTTTGGGAACAGATCCACTGATTATCCAGCCTAGTTCAGTGTTACTAAGAATAGGGTTATTAGGAATGACTATTCTTTCATTAGTGAATAGTTGGTAAAACAAGCTAGCACCAATGAGGAGCTGGACATCACCAGGGATATAGAATTTAGGATCTGCTAATGTAATTTCACTAGGAATATTGAATTTTGTGGGATCAATACGGACTGAAGGAAGTTTGTTTGCAATGTGAGGGATTACTAGACAGTTCATTTCAGCCTGGAAATTCTGGATTCTGGATCGCAGATTAACCTTAACACTGTGACTGCAAGAAGAGGTGCCATTTATGCCTCTTATGTGAGTATCGACATTCGTTGTTGACAGCTGCAACTTCTTGGCTAAATCTTCAGTTATAAAGTTTAGTTGGCTCCCTGAGTCTAGTAACGCTCTGCACAACACTAGATTTCCTTGCCTATCTTCAAGATGCACTGCTGCAGTTGCTAACAAAATCTCCTTTTGGTTGGATTTTTCCTTTATAGAACAATAACTGGCCGGCAAATTGTCAGTGCCTTCCCCAGTGCTTGACTGGTGAGAGGTCTTTTTCTTGTCACGTGTGTTATGTAATAATTTGCTGTGTGAAGCCATCCCACAATTACAGAAGGACTTGAATTTGCAGTGGTCTCTTTTGTGATTGTTGGAGAAACAGTTTGCACATAAGCCTTTGCTTTTCACAAAATCCCAACGTTGATCTACACTCAACTGTGAAAACTTGTCGCACCTATGTAACTTGTGAGCTTCCTTGCAACAAGGACATGTATCACCTTTGATGGCAACATACGATTGACGAGTCGTTTTTACAGATTTCTTTTGTGTATGTTTTTCACTCTTTTCTTTGGATGGGCTTGGCACATTGTTAGAATTGGATAGCACTTCTAACGAATGAGCCTTGGCTTCTAGGAAGTTCATCAACTCTTGAAGCGATGTGAACCTTTGCGAGTCAATTTTACTTTCCTATTCTTTACGTGTAGTCTCACCAAGATGATCCAATATTAATTGAATGAACACGACTTCGTGTAATGGGATTTCAATATTGAGAGCTTCGATGGCGTTAAGATTGCTTTGAAACTGATTTAGTAAGTTTCGCAAGTCTGTAACGTTTTCATCTTTCATTATTGGTAACGAAAGTAGATTTTTGATGTGAGCTGTGGCAATAACTCGAGTATTATTATATCTAGAGCACACCAAGTTCCATGCTATAGGAAAATTCTCATTAGTGACTGGAAGATTCTGAATGAGCGCGTGAGCTTGACCCTTCAAAGAACTCAGCAAATAATTATATTTCTGGATGGGATCCAATGAATCATTGTTTACCACTAAGCTACTGAAAGTGTCATGATAATGCTTGAAATTAGTTACATCTCCACTGAATACAGGAATTTGAATTCTTGGAAGTTGTATATTTCTATTGTTGCACTGTGAAGTAGAAGACTGACATGTGTGATGAGAATTACCACTGTGATTAGATTGATGACTGTGATGAGAGCCTACACTACGCACTGGTTGGTCGTGTAGAAATAACAATTCACTAAGCTTAGCCTTTAGCACCTTGTACTTGTTATTCATCTCTTCGTCATACTGTGCGTGCATGTCAAGTTCACTTTCAGCTTCAATAATAGCTTCAATTTGAGTTTGTACAACTTCATAATTTTGCCACACTTCGTTAAGAGTGTCATATTCAACTTTTAATCGAAATATATCAACTTCTTCAGTTTTTTGTCACTGTACTTCTGAATGTACGTAAGTTTTCTTTTAAGAAAAGCACGTTTTTTCGTTAATTCCTTCAATTCACTTTCCATGATGAGATGAGAAATTACTTGTCATTGAAACTTGAAATTCTACCACTGCTGCACGATAATGTATGAATCAGCTGTTCACTGTCTTCTTGATGTTCGCTGATGACCGGAATCCCACGATGTCTCGAATCACTGCTGCAAGACGCTGTCCTGCGTTGCGAAGTTCAGGGTTGCTGGAACTCACGAACCGACCGACGCGGAAGCACAGTTATGAGACGAATTCGAGAAACGGCATTTGCGAATACAAGTATGCAATAAATATGATTGTACCAATATGATCCTGCCCGTGAGGAACCAATGTTTGGGTACTGGTGTAAAATACCCGATCCAAGGATCAAATGTTAAGGTTCAGGTTTTACAGGAACAAATGTTCTGGACGGAGTGAAACAATGTATGTGCAATACATAGGAAAATTTCTCTGAGAAGCGGAGGACCATTTAGAGCAAGAGTGGACTATATCACGAGGACACTGGGTACAGAGATCACAGGAATCATATTGGTTTAACAATCTAAAATGTAATGGAAAACTTTGCACTTTATTAATACTTGTAACACTTGAAGAAACAATATATGAACACTGAAATAATTAAGAAACACGTTGAAACAATGAATTGTAAAATGGCGCGAATAGTGTTGCACCACTGGAGTAATTTAGTAAATTTTGTAATTTACCAATGAATTATATCTCAAATTAAAGGTAATAAAATTTACTGTAGAATGAAGGTATTTAAAGTTATTAGCACTTGATTGCTCACGTGATATAGCTTCTTGGTGAGTGATGACGTCACACGCTATGTACTTACGAGGAAATAATAAGTGAATCTAATGAACTTTTAATACGGAGAATATGTAAATTCTGTTTAAGTAATTTACTTGAAACTAATAAAACTTATAAGGAAGTTTTATTCCTATGATTTCTAGTATAAATACAAAGGGCGCGAAGAGGCCTTTGTTACTAGAGAATCAGAGCAGTGTTAGAACGCGACTTGTTCGTTTAACTGCAGGCTTAATACTGATGAGGCTTCCTGACGCTCTTCAAGGCATCCTTACAGGGGGAATACCCGTCACAAAGAACTCGTGCTCAGGATATGATGTAATATACGCCCACTCAATTTAATACTTGGCGCAAGAAAAAATAGCGGATGATTTGAATTAAAACTATTCACTGCACATAATAAATATGCTGGAAAAACCCCTTAGCTTGCGTGAACAGTTTAATGTTGCGCTTCCACTGCCGAAAGAAATTAAGAGGAACATTCTCAAACCGATTAATGTACTGCTATTGGCATCAGACTACGCAAGCAGAGCTGGGAGTATGATTCTAAGCACTTGGATTCAAACGTTCATGTTATCAACAAAAGGATGGGCAGAATCCTTGTCAGCAAACACACAAAAGAGTAAAATAAAAATATAAGAAAATAGGAAACGCAGTCCAGGCATGAACGTGGGAAAAGTTGTAATAAACTATTTTTAAGGAGTTTTTAGTTCAGAAATTATTGCTTAGTAACATATCCAAAATCAGACAAAATTCGACCACTTGCACTTTCAAAATGACGGAGTGATTTTTTTTTTTCGAAAAAAGACAAAGTCAACCTAATGTACGCTTTGAACGGAAATATATTGCTTTATTTCACAAGATAAAATTGAAGTATGTTTAAACAGTGCACAGAGTCCATTATTCCTTACACATTACTGCCTAAGTTATTTATTTATTTATTCAAGAATGAACATTACAAATATACATCCAATTACAACGTTCATGACCATGCTAGCAATACATCATGTACCGGTACTTACAATAACACAAATATGAAATAGGTGAAAAAAAGTAGGAACGTTAGGATCATTACCGATGTAAGAGTAAGAAGTAAAGTGAATAGGAGGGAGTAAAGATAATAATAGAGATTAAGAAGAAAGCAAGCATGAAGAATGTAAAGAAGAAAAAAGAAATGTGAGTAAAAAAATATATAGTATAAAATAATGAAAATATGTTGGTAGACAGTATCAATTATACATATATGACTAAAGTTAAAAAATATTCACACACAGATTCCTATGAATTAATGTTCTGAATAAGTTTTAACAATTGGCTTGCAGTAGAGTTAAATTGTAAAAGATTAATTCCAAAGTTATCTATGTTAAGTGGATGGATTTGATTGTATCTATTGAAAGTTCTGATTATTGGTCAATTTTTGTATAGGTCTGTGTTTACTCTAGGAGGAAAAAATAGTTCTCTTAATAGACTATTTTACTGTGTGTGTGTATATATATAAATTCTTTCTATAAGGTTTGCACCATCAACTGACTTGGACTTCTATGTGACAGAAATTACAAAATGTTTCAGCGCATCAAAAAATATTAATAATTTTAATCACTTTCATGATATTCATAGTTAGAAGTGAGCTTGTTGTTTGTACATCCATTGATTTGACATACCCCACAAGCTGCTGAAGGCACTTTCACTTGCACTTTTTTAACTTACCATGTTTTATATACAAAATGAACTTTTACATGTAAGTCACAGGAAAAATAAGTGTACTATTTTAAATATTGCAGTAAGTGATAACACTAGTCTTGAAGGTTCAATTCTATATTCCTTTTACTAGGACCAGCGCTAAGTGTTTGTTTTTAATTCGTTCTAAGAAGGTCCCTGTTGTTACACACGCACAAGCAATATGTTTGTTTCTGAAGTAATTAAAGAAATTCAACAATGCTGAATATGGCTTGCGTTCATAGGGGAGTTTTGTATCTCTTGCAAGAACAGAGAATCGTATTGAGTAGATAATCTGGAGCTGCTGGAAAGGCACAGAGTATTGGGTAGTGTGAAATTTTTTGCATACCAATCCCATTCTTTGGTCTTGATTCTTTCTTTAGTAGCTTTCCAGGTTTTTATTAAATTTGTAAATAAGTTCGATGGCTGAGATATTTTCTAGCAGTATCTGCAGGACTCTGATGTTTAGTTGTAAACAAGTGATTTTGCTACAGCTACCTTCCCAACCAACATTTGGTAATAAGTAATAATAACCTTGGCTGTCCGAGTGGCGCCGCGTCATCAAGTTAAAAACCGACGTTTCGGCCCTCATGTCGTGGCCTTCTTCTGGGTAAACTGAGCTGTAGTGCTGTTTTTCCTCGTTTTATATGCTGATGGTGTAATTAATCAGTCGGCCGCTAGATTACGCATGAGGTCTGCAGTTTTATTTTTGGTTGTCTGACATTAAACGGTTGACAAGGTCAGACAACGAAATAAATGGTGCAAAATATGTTGCACAAACTTTCTCGTGTATACATGTTATAAAAGCTAGCACAGAAAAAGTAAATGATAGATATTTAAATTTTATTCATTACATTTTCATAACACTGACAAGTATCTAGAACGGAAAGCATCAGGGCCGATCTTTATGCCCAATGATTTTACCGTGAAATAACAATAATAATAAAAATAATAACCAATGGCAGAGAATGCATATTTTGAGCGGGTGTACACATCAGTCAATAAATTTTCTGTTTCTAAGTAAATCAACCTGCCCATTGTGCCCCCTTGTGGTCACTAGGTACGTATGCCGGAAGCAGAACATACGGTTATGAAGGTAGATTTGGTTTCGACCATTTTTAGCTAAATCTGTAAGCACCCTTACTTAATCTTTACAAATGGCACCCACAAACCTCCTGTGAAAAGCCTGAAAATGTTTGAACCAATCGTAGGAAACAGCTAGGCGATTACGAAGTACTAGTAATATGAAAATGTCAAAATTTTAGTAACAGATTTATTTTCCACTATAAATCAAAATTTAGTTTCTGAATTATATATATATATATTAAGCTTGAAACATTAGGCATATATGTACATACACAATAAATAAATATTAATAAATTAGCATTAAAGGACACTATATACATAATCAGTAATAATCAAAATTACCATCCATCAATAAAGTACTGTGTTAAAAATCAGCATATACCTATATATATATAGGTAAAGGGTGCGGCAAAACATCCTCCCTATTTTAAAATTCAAATAAAAAACAAATGAATCAAAATAAAGAAACTGTATTAATATTAATGATATCTACACAGTAGGAGTTTAGGGTTTTCAGTATAATACATTAGATCGCCTCACTGAGAAGTGTCAATAGACCTTAATCCTGTCTCCGTGCTCTTATAGCAAGATTCACCATATCAATTGTGTCAACGTGATTATGAAAATCATGTGAGGTCAAGTGCAAACATCCTTGAAGCTGTACCAGAAGATGCTGTGGTCCTTTTTAGTAATGAAGCACAATTTCACTTATCTGGATGTGTTAATAAGCAAAATTTCCGTTATTGGAGTGGACAGAACCCTCGTGAACTTCATGAAAAACCTCTGCATAGCAACCGTGTTACTGTATGGTGCGCAGTTGGAAGGGTCGAGATAATTGGCCCTTACTTTTTTTTAAGAGAATGGTGCTACTGCGACAGTAATCTCTGAAAGATACACTCACATGATCAACACATTTTTTTTCGCCAAGTCTCTGCATTGCCAACTGAACAGGTATGGTTTCAGCAGGACGGAGCCACCGCTCACACAGCTCGGATTTCTCTCCAAGTGCTGAGACAGATGTTTCCCGGGCGCTTAATTTCTTTACATGGCGACATTTCCTGGCCAGCACGATCACCAGACCTTACACCCTGCGATTATTTTCTGTGAGGATATCTTAAGCGTGAGGTGTTTAAACATCGGCCGAGGACTCTGCCAGCCCTAAGAAATGCAATACAGGAAGAGATTGGTCTTATTCCTCAAGAAATGTTGGTTAGAACGATGGAGAATTTCCGAAGTCGCATTCAACAATGCATTGACAGTGAAGGACACCACTTGAGTGACTCATTGTTTATAACATGAAACTTCCCACTGTGTAGAATCATTCATGTTAATACAGCTTCTTTATTTTGATCCATGTGTTTTTTATTTGAACTTTAAAATAGGGAGGATGTTTTGCCGCACCCTGTATATAGGTATATACAGTATATAGTATATGCTGATTTTTAACGCAGTACTTTATTGATGGATGGTAATTTTGATTATTACTGATTATGTATATAGTGTCCTTTAATGCTAATTTATTAATATTTATTTATTGTGTACGTATATATATGCCTATATATATATATATATATATATATATATATATATATATATAGCATGTAGAGTTTTCATTAGACAAAATTATTTTTACTGTAAGAACACTATTTGCTTTTCAAATTTAGATCACTCTGTATTTTGAAGAGGTAATAAATACCTCTGCTTTCTTTGTATTAAACTTTGTACTTCAAAAAGAATAATTAAGAAAAGGCATATAATAGTCGAAATGTCTGATTGCTGCCTATATTTACAGAAACTACAACGGACATTATGATCACTCTGGCGTACCTAATTCGTTCACTTCTCTTTCTTCAGTGATTTGTGTATGGTTTACCCTTTCTTAAATTGCCTACAATTCATTGTTAAACTGTAAGGCCCTGGTATCATTTCCAAATTTTTACTCTGACTAATAATTTTGAAAACATCATTAACATGGCCTGAACTCAGGAGAACTGGAGAGAGAAGAATAGACGAAAACGGAAACGATTGAAAACCATTGAATGATATGAATATTCTGTGTTACATAACGTGGGCGAAAATGTCAAATGGCCAAACCAACAAATCCGGAAAAATGAATTATCTGAACTTTAAAACCCAAATCAATATATAATATGGCAATTCATATGTCCAAAATAGGTGAGATGTATTATAGCAAAGAAAAATTAACTAAATTATGCTGAATATATGAAATGAAACAATCTCATCAAAACAGCAGTTAAGATTCTGTTCTCGCACCGCTGGCAACGCCCACAAGATTCACTTTTAGCTTGAACTACATCCTCGCGTTGTAACTACCAGCTCCCAACTGCCGTTCCCAACACACCGCTCTCCTGTCCCTAGCAGCGCGGACCACATTCAGAAAACCACCCGTAACCAGTGGTTATGTTCGGGCGCTTTAATAAATTGACTTTAAAAAAATTAATGCTCCAGAATTACCACCAGGGGAGCAACATATGTTTACGTGAGCCGTACTCACGGCTCACCATAACGAAAGAACTCTATTTTGAGCAAAGAATGTACGCAAGAAAATCTGAAATATTATGGTAATCTTAATATTCCGTAATAAATATCTCTGAAACAGGTAGGCTATTGTGAAATCGTCTGACATGACCAAGATCGCCAACTTTTCTTATAGTGTAGTAACTTGCGTTTTGCCGGTGCAATTTATTTTATTTTTTATATCCAGTGGTGATAGAATTAGGTGGTCATATTATATGACTCGATTTACTATTGACATCAGCATTATTCTACAACGCTCCGCTACAGCTGCCGCCTCCGCTCAGAGTGCTTAACTATGTGGATATTATTATGCATTATTTAGACTACTATAAAAAATGTATTATTTAAGAAAGTGAGTTGGAGAATTAATTTGAACGTGACACCTCCCATTGTAGTACAAGCTGCAGTCAACATAACAGTGCAGTATAACAGTGAGCTGCATTGCCGGCATGGCGGACGAATAATGGTGTTGGCCACTGCCTTTTATATCTTACAAGCCATGTTGTTAAATCTGGAAACATCGCATCGGTAGTCCTATCGGCTATCAACATGCCGTAAATAAAACAATGAACTCCATCCGAATCATCGCAAATTAAGCATATTTCAGCTTAAAGTAATCCCAGTCATCATCACCTATGGTTTAGAGAGCATCTGGACACACCTGAAGAGCAACTGGAGAGCATAGAGAAGGTAAAAACCGTGTACAAAATTAGATATTTATATACACCGTCACCTCTAATTGAGTACACCAGAGAATAGTTTTTCATAGAATATTTTCATGTTCATCAGCTATTACCATCTACAAACGAATACAAGAGAGAGGTACGGTATGATACGAACCTCTCACTAGCACCGCTAGATGCCGACTGAGCTGCGCAACGCTCTGACCCCAAAATGGCCGCGCTAGCCCCGCCTCTAGCGGACACAGACGAAAACGTAATCTACTTTCTGGATTGCCCTCGTATTAGTGTCCTTCAGGAATAATTGGCTGGTATTAAAGAAGAATTGAAGAGAAATATAGTCACTTTTACTGGTATGAACTTTTATCAAAATATCAAGCTGCTCACAGTAAGGCCTAATTCATCTCAATCTGGTAGACGCCAAATCGTAGTATATGCAATCTCCTATTCTCCCAATATTACTACTAGAAAATCGATTCAGCGTTTTCCTACAGTTTGGTGAAGCCAATGAACGGGATTCAAACCTTAACCTGGCGAATCAACACAGTTCACCACTGGAGCCAAGGATGAACGAATGGATGATTTTTAGACAGTAAATAACGGAAAGCCGAGTGCTTCCAAGGAATCAGGCAAAGTTATTCTTTTCAGTGACAGTCATGGGCATAGTCTTCCACAAAGTGCATGTGACAAGAAGATAGATATCAGTGTTCTAGGTTATATTATACCTGAGACAACTAGTTCACTGATGGTACAAAATGACACAGAGAAGTGTAGTAGCTTAATAAAATATGACTCTGTTGTGGGTCAAATAACAGAGCTCGTAGGCCTAACAGGATAAGTGAGGTTATTACCAATAAAATAAGAAAAAACGCGACATCATAACTTATAATGAGGAGACACTGAAAACTACGAATTCCTTCAGATAGGCTATGTGGAGTCACCGCGCATTACGTTATTATGCACATCTCAAGTATATGCTATGTAATATATAATATACCTACTGATTTCGCCTAAATAAAATCGGTATTTGTGAAAAAGAAAAATATCTGCATTAAAAACGTATTCAAATGCTTCCCACAGACCACCACAGATAGGACTACCTCCTGTGTTGCTAGATTTCAAGCAGCATGGCTTGTAAGATTTAGAAGGCAGTGTGTTGGCTGTTCAGTTATGTTGAAACCTTGAGCTTGATAGAGTTTTCACAGTCATGGCTCTCTTTAAGAATTATTATAATATTAATTTTGCCTTGTTTAGCGGCTTTGCTCATATTTTATTCATTGATATTTTGCGCACGGCTCCTAGTAATTATATCCTTTCTTGTTGTCAAACAATTGATTGTAGGCTCTTCCTATTTACTGAATTCAGTTTAACATATATTTTTAATTAATATTCTTTATTATTTTAATGAAGCAATAATTATGAATATATTTTATTTATCCTCTCATCATATGACTGTCAGATTGCTTCTCAATCTACGTCTTTCCTTTTAATTCATATCATTGCTGAATCGTTCGTAACTTCTTCGCCAGTGGTAGTGTTTTTTAATCATTGTTGAATAGCGCTTTATTGAAAAACTTTCTTCCTTGTACTTCCCATTTTTCTATCCTTTGATAAAATCGTCGTCCCTTCTGAACGCAGCCCAATATTGGGTTTGATCATCATAAATAACCTTATTTTTTATTTCCATGAACCTAGGATTCTTTCGTCGTCATTTGTATTTCAAAAAAGCTATTATCAACGTTCGTTCAGCTCATAATAGCTGACTATTTATGTTACTGTCTAGCATTTCTTCAAGGCAAGATTATTTCATTGGTTCGACATCAGGATTGAACTGTTGTGATATTTAATTACACAAAGGAATTTTCACTATCAAAAGTTAGTGTTTAAATCTTACGTAGTGAATTAAGATAACTTATATACAGCTTGTAACATTCAATCTCAAACTATCGTAAGCTGCATCATCTTACTACGCATTTGGACTGAGTGACATAATTAATTGTTTGATAATATTGTGTAAATCAAAATCGCAGAGAATAATTATGGACACGATTAAAGCAACATTGACTTGCTGTATGTATATTCAATCATTCATGTTTTTTCTTGATGTTTATTGTCAAGTGGTCCTCCGGAATTATTATTAATAAATATACTTCTAAACAATCTTGTCCACGTTTTTGGGCGGAAATATAGGCTATCACCACTCGGTCTACTTATTCAACTTCACAATTTAGAAGACGTCAAGACATCATCTATCGAGTGATTGTGATCCTCAAGAATTTATAGTGTCAGTGAAATGCAATACCTATGGATCATTATAATTGTAATTTAACCTCTAGTTCTCTCCAATCGGATAAGGATGAGCGTTTGTTTGCTTTAACTACATTTAACATTCTTACAGTTCATTGCTAAACGCACAGTTGGCAGCGTCGGATGATCGTTCGTAGACAACCGACAGACCGCGTAACCACACGAAGCAGTAATTGCAAAACCGCAGACTTTTTCTTACTACTACTACTACTACTACTACTACTACTACTAGGCCTTCTACTACTACTACTAACTACTACCAAGGTTATATAGCAAGCTTTAACTGAATATAGGTCATATCACTTGTTTAGAATGTTTGCGTGTAACAACTCATTCGCGTGCATCTGTTTCTATTGTTCAGTGATGACTTCTTTTCTGATATTCAGTTTAAACGATTATAATATCCCGTGACATAGCGGCGATGAATTATGGAAAATAAACAAGGCCTACAAACCCGGAATTAGCCTTTGCGAATGAGGAAACCATTAAAAACCAAAGTCAATTTGGGCGGTGGCACGAGGTTGGATTCGAACCTAAGACCTCTTCCCTATCTTCCTATACCACCTCGCTGTAATTGGTTTCGGTGCGTTCATCTCTTTCTTCTTGTAAGTGGATAACTTCTGAACTCATGGAACTAATTTATAGTAAACATCAATGGTATAAGAAAACCAAATCATTATATTCTTCAGAATATACGTACATTAATAGAATATAAACGACTTCGTAATTTAGTTACTAAGAAAAAGAGGGAATTAAAAGAAGAATATTATACAAAACAGTTTTCAAGTACTAAAAGTTCCAGACATTTATGGGAAATTGTAAATGAACTTTTGAATATTCCAAAACAGACCAAAAATACTTCCTTGGTTGAACTAATTGTTGATAATAAATCTATCAAGGACCCAGTTGAAATTTCGCAAAATCTAAACACTTACTTTGTTAATGTTGCTCTAAACTTGGTTAAGAAAATACCCAGAAAAAACGATTCTTATAAACCCTCATACAGCAACACTGCTATTGGAAGTTTATTCCTTACTCTTACAAATGAATATGAAATTAAAATAATAATAAGTGAACTAAAAACTTTGGGAACCGTACAGATGGTTTTCTTACTAAAAAACTTATTATAAACAACAGAATTTGGCTAACTCCCTACATTGTCCAATTTGTAAATCTCTCTCTAAGCTCGGGAATTGTAACTTCTAAATGTAAAATTGCGAGAGTAGTGCCCATTTCAAAATGAGGAAATGACACAGACCCTAGTAATTATAGACCAATTAGTATTTTATCGGTTTTGGCTAAAATCCTTGACAAAGTTGTTAAAATAAGACTACAAAACTTTTTACATAGGAATACAATGCAATATGGGTTTACATCAAAAAGCACTACAGCCACTGCTCTATTTGACATTCTTGTTCAAATACAAAAATCAGTTGACGGAAATAGCTTAGCATCAGGGTTATTCTTGGACCTAAGAAAAGCTTTCGACACTGTAGACTATGATTTATTACTAGAGAAATTGAATTACGCTTGGATAAGAGGATTATCGTTAGCATGGTTTGAAAGTTATTTGAGTAATCGAAAGCAATACGTTAGTGTAAATCAATACAATAGTGAAATAGCATCCATTAAGTGTGGAGTACCTCAAGGATCTATCCTGAGTCCACTCCTCTTCAATATATTTATATGTAAACGATTTGTTTAATTTAAAATTGTTTGGTAAAATGCTTTTGTATGCCAATGACACAAGTATTTTCTATACAGGACGAACAGATGAAGACTTAGCATATGAAATGCAACATGACATGAATGACCTAATCAATTGGTTAAACTATAATAAATTAACAATAAACGAAGATAAAACTAAATTCATGTTCTTTCACAAGCGATCGCACAGACTTCAAACCAATATAAACTTAAACATAAATAATAAGACAATAGAGGGAATTGAATTTATTTCTTTTTTAGGACAAAATATTGACAGTATCCTTTCTTGGGAATATCATATTAACAAAATTAAGAAGAAAATTCTCCCAGTAGTCGGTATTATAAACAGATTACGTCTTTCAGGAATGTCCAGTCAACTTCTTAAAATGGTATATTTTTCTTTAATCCATAGTCATCTTACTTATATGAACATCATTTGGGGGAATTGTAGAAAAAGCCTATTTCATGAGCTAGAAGTACCGGTAATTGAAAATAGAGCGATTAAAATTATGTTTAATATTCCCTTTAGAACCTATACTATTCAAAATTTCTGGAATCAAGCCACTTTCTGGGTCTACAAATGCAGCAATAGTCAGTCACTTACATTCTATCAAATATAAATTTATTAAATCCAACACCACCTTGATTATACCCGAAGATGTTTATCTCCATAACACAAGACAAGTCAGTCATATTTTTGTAACTCATAGCGAATCCACTACGTACGGCCTAAATGGAATATTACCTCATGCTATAAAATTATATAACATGTTACCTGAAAGTGTGTCCTGTTCCATTAGAGATTTTAAACCAAAAAAGATGTGAACTTTAGTCAGTAGGATAGTTATAATATATTTACGGAAGTCGTACCCAAAAAAATGCATATTTCAAAATTGGTTAGTATATTTCAAATTTTTTTGTGGTTTGTAGTATGTTTGTCACAAGTGAATTTGCTATAGCGATAAGAAAATTGTAGTATGTTTTATAATTGTAAGATAATTGTAGTATGTTTTAGAACCAATGTATTTATGTCACCCCTCGAATGAGCTTTGCTCTTTGGGGTTGTACTATATTATATATTTAAATTAAATTAAATTATTAAACTGACTGCATTTCACAACAATAAGTAGATTATACTTTTCTTGTTACTATGGGCAACAAAATTTCATTCATATTTTAATTGACATGTAGGCTATGTTCTGAAATTAGCATTTAAGCCGTACTTATTTAGTTTCTATCTCGATATTTATTAATCTATATTAATAAAAATGAATTTCCAAAATGTATGACGGAGCATCACTTGAGAACGGCTCGACCGATTTGGCTGATTCTTTTTTTTGTTGTGTTCGTAATTGTCATGACAAGGTTTGTATAAAAGAAATTTTTTGGAAAATCCACGGGAAAAGTCGGAAATGTGAAATGAGGCACAGTTAGAGAGCTCTGCTGTCAATTGTTTACATAACAAAATAGAAATGTGACAAAAGAAGTGACATAGGTTGAGAGTTTTGTTTTCATAACAAACAAAAAAATAAATAAATAAAAATAAATAAAATGTGAGTCTTGCAACAAGATATTAAAATGTGTAAAATGAAATAGAAGTGTAATATTATGAATATTGTGTTAACGGTGGTGTGTTGAGAAGATTATGTTGGTGTCTTGGGAAAATGCCGCCAATAAGGTGTCGAAATATCGGTCGGCGTACGCGCAACGCAAGATTAATACATGATCGTCCAGTCAATGAGACCGATGAAGAGCGTAGACAGCGTTTGGAGCCAAATCGAATAAGAATTTCTCAAGTGCGATCAATTATGACTCCGGAACAACGGATACAGTCGAGTTCGACTCGTTCAGAGGAAGATAACGTAGAAAATAATTTGGAACGTAGACAAAACAGACGGACAAATGTAACAATTCGACATGAACGTTTGGCGTTCAGATACGATCCAACAATCGATTACGCCGCAGATGTATCGGTCGATTTCGGAACCACGAGCACCGTTTGTCAACATTGCAATGCTTTGAGGTTTCGACATGAACCGCCAGGATTATGTTGTGCAATCGAACAGATCAAATTACCACAATTGACACGGCCACCAGAGTCACTAGCATCATTGCTTTCTGGCCAAGAACCAGAATCGAAGCATTTTTTGCAGAATATACAAAAATACAATAGCAGCTTCCAAATGACATCCTTTGGAGCGAATATGACTGAAGAACAAGGTTTTAGCCCAACTTTTAAGGTAAATACATTTTCGACTGCAACACACATCACATACACAATAAAAATCTGATGTGAAAGTCACATAACTTCCAATGCCCAAATAAAAGCAGTATTCACATATCCTTGTACAGAATCGCAAGACACACTTTACCCTAATTATGCTATAAATACCTGATAGCCCCTTCTTTGAATGTTGCGACTAAAAACGCAGGCTATGGGCAAAGAACGAAAGAAGATAAAACAAGTGGGAAAATTCAAATATAAGTTGCACTTTGGGATGAATCAGTCCCGCCCAACCTACCCTCACCGATGCAGTTTCTTTTATACCACGATCTAGCGAATTCTTCTGTCCTCTTATTATGAAGAAACTCGCGATTGGACGTTGGAGGTGTGACGTATATCGCTAGACGAGCGGTGAAAGGCTGACAAACCTCGCGGGTGATATAATATGCCACATTACCTACAAACAGTGTATCGCACATTATTCGAAAATGTAAGGGCGCTTCGCTACGGCTCCCGCCTCAGCTTCGCGCATTTAACTATGTGGTTAGTGTTATGCATTATTTAGCTATATGTAGAGGTGGATACAAGGCCCCTGCGACACTATTCAAGGACAGTGGGTACAAGGCACTTGCGACAATATACAAGGACAGTTGGTCACTCTGCTTCACTCAGAAACAAAATACATCACACAGTCCGCGAAAATGTGAATATCGAATGAGCGGAGCTTAAGGTGCGACTAATATTTGAATTTTGCCAAACAAGTGACTGCAAACATTTATTGAACTTTCTGCCTTTAAGAATAATTTCCGAAATTTATCGAATATTCCCCTCAGATATTTCTTCACTGTAAGCATGGCCAACAATATTTTTGTATAAATTGACAGGACAACGACTGTCGGGTCAGCTAGTTGTATATATAAATGTATTCAACACAAAATATTTATTTTAATTTCTCTACAACTTTACTGTGGTAGGTTTTCATTTATCGCCTACTGTAATAGAGATAATCTAGAAAATTTGAAAATGGATACGAGTGAAGTAACCCCTATGTCGTTTTGGCAGAAAAACGGATATAGCCATTTTATTAGTCACAGATAATAAAATTAGACATGAGGGCCGAAACTTCGGTTTTTAACTTGATGACGCGGCGCCACGCGGACAGCCAAGGTTAATATTGTTCATCCAACCGTGGAAGCCTACGAGAAAATATGTTTGTGGATTCCTGTGATCGGCAGTCATACAACATCAGCATAGCCTTTCTGCCATTGCCAGCTATATCTGAATGTAAACATGAATCCTTTTCCTTCGACAGAACAGAGCTCTTTCTTCGTTACCAATTTGACAAATGCTGAGGAATTTCCAATCGAAAAAATTCTGAATATAATATTGCAGCCTTTGATTTAAAGCAAGCAGAAATAGAAACAAGTTACAGTTTTCAGGATCCTAATAAGACTGCATATTGAGTATATCATACTCTGGACTGCGAGCTGATCCTCATCTTGCCTATATATCACTATGATAGTATAGCTTGAACTATTCTTTGCGTACAAAAGAAGTCGGAATCTTTCTTTATTACAGTGATTTACACAAGTTCTGAAGATAAGATTGCAGATCGAACAATGTCCTCATCGGCATCCCTGTCTGCATTGTGAACTGTGTATTCATCGTTTGTCTGTTTCTTTCAATGACCAGGAACTGTTCCTTTTCTTTGCTACAAACTTCGTTCATGGGATGATCTTAATATATTTTCTGATATTTGTGTAGCGCGTCTGTGAGTCGTCTTGGATTTGCGGAGATCCAATGTGGTTATAAAAACAATAATAGTAATATCTTACTATGTTTTGTGAATAAAATTAACGTAAGACATAGCAATTATTCATACTTGTATCATTGTTATACCGAAATGTGGTATAAAAGAGATCCTCTGACCAACATATAGGCCTACCTTTCTATACTTTCCATGTTGTCAGATTCTTCATTGTACAAATGTAGTGTATTTGTCTATTGCTTCAGCTAACTGAGATTTCTCTTTCATAACCATATTTTGTGATTAAAATAATGCTGCATGGCACGCACTTCATAATGTATGACATCTACAAGATTCATTTCACCTCAACGGGTAACAAGTCATCAGTTTTAGTTGTCCCTCTTTTGTTGGCTATTCCTATTTTCTGTTGTTCCCTACTTAGCATTAAAAAATTTCCTGCTTATTTTTGCACAGCTAATTTGTCGTTTTTTCCCTGTAAAACTGTCGGAGGAGCAATATTCACGAGAAACTTATCTTCCTGTACGATATTTTGCTCCATACGATTCATGTTACACTCTGCAGCGTCAAGATCACCTGGGAAATACGGAAACCGGCTGCTTGCCTTAAATGATCATTCATCTCAATGGCGTTCACAGCATTTCCTTATGCCTTCCCAAGGTTGCGGGTTCGATCCCGGTGTAACGGGAAAACTTGACTTCGGGAGAATAAGACCCCCCGACGTCAAAAAATCCCGGGAAAATATTACCGGGGGTCTATTTTTCCCGGGATATTAGGAAGCAGGGTAAAATCTCCCCGGGAAAAATTGACGCACAACAAACAAAACTAACTTCAAAGAACTAATCGCCGCAGGTGGGTACAATCTTCCCAGGAGGAATTGACTTCACACAGGGGGGTATTATTATCCCGGGAAAATATTACCGGGGGTCTATTTTTCCCGGGATATTAGGAAGCAGGGTAAAATCTTCCCGGGAAAAATTGACGCACAACAAACAAAACGAACTTCAAAGAACTAACGCCGCAAGTGGGTACAATCTTCCCAGGAGGAATTGACTTCACACAGGGGGGTATTATTATCCCGGGAAAATATTACCGGGGGTCTATTTTTCCCGGGATATTAGGAAGCAGGGTAAAATCTTCCCGGGAAAAATTGACGCACAACAAACAAAACGAACTTCAAAGAACTAATCGCCGCAGGTGGGTACAATCTTCCCAGGAGGAATTGACTTCACACAGGGGGGTATTATTACCCCGGGAAAATAAGACTCTCCACACAAACATCAAAGAACTAGTAGCCGCAGGTGGGTACTATTTACCCAGGAGGAATTGACTTCACACAGGGGGGTATAAATACCCCGGGAAAATAAGACTCTCCACACAAACATCAAAGAACTAGTAGCCGCAGGTGGGTACTATTTACCCAGGAGGAATTGACTTCACACAGGGGGGTATAATTACCCCGGGAAAATAATACCCCCAAGGAATCCTTGAAAATATCAAAGAACAAGGTTCCGCTGGGGGTGCTTTTAACCCAAGAAGAATTGACTTCACACAGGGGGGGGGGTAAAAATTCCCGGGAAAAGAAGACTTCCCACACAAAAATCAAAGAACTAGTCGCCGCAGGTGGGTACTATTTTCCCAGGAGGATTTGACTTCACACAGGGGGGTATAATTAACCCGGGAAAATAAGACCCCCCAAGGAATTCTTGAAAATATCAAAGAACGAGGTGCCGCTGGGGGGTGCTTTTAACGTAAGGAAGAATTGACTTCACACAGGGGGGTAAAAAATTCCCGGGAAAATAAGACTCCCCACACAAAATTCAAAGAACTAGTCGCCGCAGGTGGATACTATTTTCCCAGGAGGAATTGACTTCACACAGGGGGGTATAATTACCCCGTGAAAATAAGACCCCCCAAGGAATCCTTGAAAATATTAAAGAACAAGGTGCCGCTGGGGGGTGCTTTTAACCCAAGAAGAATTGACTTCACACAGGGGGGTAAAAAAAATCCCGGGAAAATAAGACTCCCCACACAAAAATCAAAGAACTAGTCGCCGCAAGTGGGTACTATTTTCCCAGGAGGAATTGACTTCACACAAGGGGGTAAGTAGTAATGGCTGAAGCATAGGAAGAGATCCGCCGAGGCCAGCAGAGGTCGGTAAAGCAGAGCCTGCAGTACACACCTTAAAACAAATCATACAAAACCATACAAGTATTAACAGAAAAATAAGGAAATGCTATTCAATAGAGTTAACCCCTTATGAATTAATTTTCAACCCCGCTATTGGGGTAGTTTTTAAAAAATAAAATTAAAAATAATTTTGAAAAGCTAGTATAATTCATAGGTGACCTTATGACCATCCATGACAAAAGGGTGGTTTTCACCCCCACTTACAATCTAACCCAATTATAAATGATTTTTTGACATATAAACATCGAAGGGAGTAATATCAACTATCTGACATGATTTACACCCCGAAATGAATTATTTTTACATAGGGGTGGTTTTTCAAGGTCATCCAAGTTTTTACAGATATGGACAGTTTAACCCATTCTAAATCTTCTAGAGGGTAGTTTTCACCCCCACTTCCAATCTAACCCTTTTAAAATGATATTTTCGTCATATATACATCGTACAGAGTGATATCAACTATCTGACATGATTTACACCCCCAAATGAATTATTTTTACATAGGTGTGGTTTTTCAAGGTCATCCAAGTTTTTACAGATATGGACAGTTTTAGCCATTCTAAATCTTCTAGAGGGTAGTTTTCACCCCCACTTCCAATCTAACCCATTTAAAATTATTTTTTCGAGATATATACATAGTAGGGACTGATATCAACTATCTGACATGATTTACACCCCCAAATGAATTATTTTACATAGGGGTGGTTTTTCAAGGTCATCCAAGCTTCTACAGATATGGACAGTTTTAGCCATTCTAAATCTTATAGAGGGTAGTTTTCACCCCCAATCTAACCCATTTAAATGATTTTTTCGACATATATACATCGTAGGGACTGATATCAACTATCTGACATGATTTACACCCCCAAATGAATTATTTTTACATAGGGGTGGTTTTTCAAGGTCATCCAAGTTTTTACAGATATGGACAGTTTTAGCCATTCTAAATCTTATAGAGGGTAGTTTTCACCCCCACTTCCAATCTAACCCATTTAAAATGATTTTTTCGACATATATACATCGTAGGAACTGATATCAACTATCTGACATGATTTACACCCCAAATGAATTATTTTTAAATAGGGGTGGTTTTCAAGGTCATCCAAGTTTTTACAGATATGGACAGTTTTAGCCATTCTAAACCTTATAGAGGGTAGTTTTCACCCCCACTTCCAATCTAACCCATTTAAAATTATTTTTTCAACATATAAGCCTACCGAACATCGTAAGGAGTGATATAAACTATCTGACATGAATTACACCCTCAAATGAATTATCTTTACATAGGGGTGTTTTTTCAAGGTCATCCAAGTTTTTACAGATATGGACAGTTTTAGCGATTCTAAATCTTCTAGAGGGTCGTTTTCACCACCACTTCCAATCTAACCCATTTAGAATTATTTTTTCGACATATATTCATCGTAGGGTCTGATATCAACTATCTGCCATGATTTACACCGCCAAATGAATTATTTTTACATAGGGGTGGTTTTTCAAGGTCATCCAAGTTTTTACAGATATGGACAGTTTTAGCCATTCTAAATCTTATAGAGGGTAGTTTTCACCCCCACTTCCAATCTAACCCATTTAAAATTATTTTTTCAACATATATAGGCCTACCGAACATCGTAAGGAGTGATATAAACTATCTGACATGAATTACACCCCCAAATGAATTATTTTTACATAGGGGTGGTTTTCAAGGTCACCCAAGTTTTTTCAGATATGGACAACTCGAACCACTGTGAATCGACTAGAGGGTAGTTTTCACCCTCACTTCCAATCTATCCCATTTAAAATGATTTTTTTCGACATATATACATCGTAGGGACTGATATGAACTATCTGACATGATTTACACCCCCAAATGAATTATTTTTACGTAGGGGTGGTTTTTCAAGGTCATCCAAAATTTTACAGATATGGACAGTTTAAACCATTATAAATCTTTTAGAGGGTGGTTTTCACCCCCACTTCTAATTTAACCCATTTAAATTGATTTTTTCGACATATATACATCGTAGGGAGTGATATCAACTATATTACATGATTTACACCCCCAAATGAATTATTTTTACATAGGGGTGGTTTTTCAAGGTCACATATCTTTTTGCATATATGGACAACTTTAATCACTGTAAATCGTTTAGAGGGTAGTTTTCATCCCCTTCCAATTTATCCTATTTAAAATTGTGTTTCGACATAAAAACAACGTAGGGACTGATATCAACTATCTGACATGATTTACACCCCAAATGGATTATTTTTTACATAGGGGTGGTTTTTCAAGGTCACATAGCTTTATGCAGATATGAACATCTTGAACCACTGTTAATCGCCTAGAGGGTAGTTTTCACCCGTAAGCAATATATCCCATTTAAATTATTTTTATACATGATTTTCCTTGACATTATGCAACTTAAACATGTTTATGAATTTTTGCAGAACAAATTATCTTATTAAGGAAAAGGTAAACCCTCAAAATAATAAAATATCATACCCACTATCACCGGATGAAAGCCCAGCAACTGTTAATTTATGACAACGACGTACAGATTAGAGGAGAGGAATTCAAGGTTAAACGTTAAAGGAAAGACATACCGAAGGGTACATCGTCCCTTTTTAAAATTAAGACATAGAAAAATATGAGTAAAGATCATCTTTCACCAATTAGCACATTGTCAAGTAGTACTTTTTTTTGCTATGATAAAACAATATCAACTGATTTTTTTCTGTGTCATAAGAAAGTTTATTTCATGCACAAAATTACAATGACAAAGAATCATACAAACATATTCTTTATTTGCACATAAATTAATAAGAACAACGATTAAAGTTTAGATACAAATGATTTAATTTCATTAATCAAACACTTTTTAGGTGGACAATCTATTCCAAATAGTTCAAGACTGTTCTTAAAGGTATTAACAACGGTGTTGTTAAATTCACTATATTGTATTACTTTATTATCTTGCAAGAAGTATAACAATCCATCTGTATACCTAAACACCTTATCTATTTTTGGTGGAATACCTGGGCAAATATTCTTAATGTAATTATAGTTAGCTGGTTTTACAGCGCATTCGTCAATCTCTACAGCTAAACCGTCCTCATAAAACAGATATGTTATTCCTCTATACGTGTTTACACCAGCTGTCAAAGAGTTGTTTCTAATATAAAAAGTAGGTACAAATTTAAGATAGCCGGATTGAAGCCTAAATGTTTTGTGTTCAACGAGGTACTGTTTAGTACCGACTATCATAACGATGTAGGAATTTTGTTTTTGATAAACAGCTGTCACATTAAACTCCTTAGGTATGTAATCTGCCCAAGTGGGTATGAAAAAGGGAGAGTTTATTTCCATATCTACTAAATCTATAATCCATACCCATTCTCTATAAAACATATAATGCATTATTAACTACCATAAATGTGTTAATGTTTTTCAGTTTACACAGGTTAGGAACAACACTCGGCACAGGTCTTCCAGATTCATACTGAGGGTGTGAAAACTACCCTCTAGGCGAATTACAGTGGTTCAAGTTGTCCATATCTGCAAAATAGCTATGTGACCTTGAAAAACCACACCTATGTAAAAAAATTCATTTGGGGTGTAAATCATGTCAGATAGTCCCTACGATGTTTATATGTCAAAAAAACAATTTTAAATAGGGTAAATTGAAAGGGGTGAAAACTACCCCTAAACGATTTACAGCGATTCAAGTTGTCCATGTATGCAAAATGCTATGAGACCTAGAAAAACAACCCCTATGTGAAAATAATGCATTTGGGGGTGTAAATCATTTATATAGTTGATATCACTCCCTTCGATGTATATTTGTCGAAAAAATCATTTTAAATGGGTTAGATTGGAAGTGAGGATGAAAACTACCCTCTAGTCGATTTACAGTGGTTCAAGTTGTCCATATCTGAAAAAACTTGGGTGACCTTGAAAAACCACCCCTATGTAAAAATAATTCATTTGGGGGTGAAATTCATGTCAGATAGTTTATATCACTCCTTACGATGTCCGGTAGGCCTATATATGTTGAAAAAATAATTTTAAATGGGTTAGATTGGAAGTGGGGGTGAAAACTACCCTCTATAAGATTTAGAATGGCTAAAACTGTCCATATCTGTAAAAACCTGGATGACCTTGAAAAACCACCCCTATGTAAAATTAAATCATTAGGGAGTGAAAATCACTTCAGATAGTTAATATTACTCTATAAGATGGTTATATGTCGAAAAAACAATTTTTAATGGCATATATCGCAAGTGGGGGTGAAAACTACCCTCTAGACGATTTACAGTGGCTCAAGTTGTCGATATCTGTAAAAACCTGGGTGACCTTGAAAAACCACCCCTATGTAAAATTATATCATTTGGGGGTGTAAATCAATTCAGATAGTTAATATTACTCAGTAAGATGTTTATATGTCGAAAAAACAATTTTTAATGGCTAAGATTGCAAGTGGGGGTGAACACTACCCTCTGGACGATATACAGTGGATCAAGTTGTCCATATTTGCAAAAACCTGGGTGACCTTGAAAAACCACCCCTATGTAAAATTAAATCATTTGGGGGTGAAAATCAATTCTGATAGTTAATATTACTCTGTAAGATGTTTATATGTCGAAAAAATAATTTTAAATGGCATATATTGCAAGTGGGGGTGAAAACTACCCTCTAGACGATTTACAGGGCCTCAAGTTGTCGATATCTGTAAAAACCTGGGTGACCTTGAAAAACCACCCCTATGTAAAATTAAATCATTTGGGGGTGAAATCAATTCGGATAGTTAATATAACACTGTAAGATGTTTATATGTCGAAAAAATATTTTTAAATGGGATATATTGCAAGTGGGGGTGAAAACTACCCTCTAGACGATTTACAGTGGCTCAAGTTGTCCATTTCTGTAAAAACCTGGGTGACCTTGAAAAACCACCCCTATGTAAAATTAAATAATTTGGGGGTGTAAATCATGTCAAATAGTTAAAATCACTCAGTACGATTTTTTATTGTTGTAAAATAAATTTTTAATGGGTTAGATTGGTTGTGGGGGTGAAAACTACCCTCTAGACGATTTACAGTGGCTCAAGTTGTCCATTTCTGTAAAAACCTGGGTGACCTTGAAAAACCACCCCTATGTAAAATTAAATCATTTGGGGGTGTAAATCATGTCAAATAGTTAAAATCACTCAGTACGATTTTTTATTGTTGTAAAATAAATTTTTAATGGGTTAGATTGGTTGTGGGGGTGAAAACTACCCTCTAGATGATTTATATAGACTTAATTTGTTCATTTCTGCAAAAATGTGGATGACCTTGAAAAACCACCCCTTCATAAAATTAACCTCCTTGGGGGTGTAAATCATGCCAAATATCTTATATCACTCCACATGATGTTTATATGTCAAAAAATAATTTTTAATTGTGTTAGATTGGAAGTGGAGTGAAAACCACCCTTTGGTCATGGATGGTCATAAGATTACCTATAAATTATTATAAAACTAGATTTAAAAAAAAATTATCTTCATTTTTAAATATTATCTTAATTTTTAAAAATTATCTTAATTTGGTTTGTTATAAGGTTGGTATTGCAGGTCTCTGCTTTACCGACCTATTCATCGTTTTAGGGTTTCATATTTTTTATTTAACAAATCTACGCTATTACTACTCTTGGGTTAATAACACCCCCCCCCCCCCCAGCGGCATCTTGTTCTATGATATTTTCAAGGATTCCTTTGGGGATATTTTTTTCCCCGGGGTAATAATACCCCCCTGTGTGAAGTCAATTCCTCCTGGGAAGATTGTACCCACCTGCGGCGATTAATTCTTTGAAGTTCGTGTTGTTTGTTGTGCGTCAATTATTCCCGGGGAGATTTTACCCTGCTTCCTAATATCCCGGGAAAAATAGATCCCCGGTAATATTTTCCCGGGAATTTTTGACGTCGGGGGTCTTATTCGCCCGAAGTCAAGTTTTCCCGTTACAATTTTCACGGGGTAATTATACCCCCCTGTGTGAAGTCAATTCCTCCTGGGAAAATAGTACCCACCTGCGGCGACTAGTTCTTTGATTTTTGCGTGGGGAGTCTTATTTTCCCGGGAATTTTTTACCCCCCTGTTTGAAGTCAATTCTTCCTTAAGTTAAAAGCACCCCCAGCGGCAGCTTGTTCATTGATATTTTCAAGGATTCCTTAGGGGGGGGTCTTATTTTCCCGGGTTAATTATACCTCCCCCCTGTGTGAAGTCAATTCCTCCTGGGAAAATAGTACCCACCTGCGGCGACTAGTTCTTTGATTTTTGTGTGGGGAGTCTTATTTTCCCGGGAATTTTTAACCCCCCCCCCGTGTGAAGTCAATTCTTCTTGGGTTAAAAGCACCCCCCAGCGGCACCTTGTTCTTTGATATCTTCAAGGATTCCTTGGGGGGTCTTATTTTCCCGGGATAATTATGCCCCCTGTGTGAAGTCAATTCCTCCCGGGAAAATAGTACCCACCTTCGGCTACTAGTTCTTTGATGTTTGTGTGGAGAGTCTTATTTTCCCGGGGTATTTATACCCCCCAGCGGCAACTTGTTCTTTGATATATTCAAGGATTCCTTCGGGTCTTATTTTCCCGGGGTAATAATACCCCCCTGTGTGAAGTCAATTCCTCCTGGGAAGATTGTACCCACCTGCGGCGATTAGTTCTTTGAAGTTCGTGTTGTTTGTTGTGCGTCAATTTTTCCCGGGAAGATTTTACCCTGCTTCCTAATATCCCGGGAAAAATAGACCCCCGGTAATATTTTCCCGGGATAATAATACCCCCCTGTGTGAAGTCAATTCCTCCTGGGAAGATTGTACCCACCTGCGGCGATTAGTTCTTTGAAGTTCGTTTTGTTTGTTGTGCGTCAATTTTTCCCGGGAAGATTTTACCCTGCTTCCTAATATCCCGGGAAAAATAGACCCCCGGTAATATTTTCCCGGGATAATAATACCCCCCTGTGTGAAGTCAATTCCTCCTGGGAAGATTGTACCCACCTGCGGCGATTAGTTCTTTGAAGTTCGTGTTGTTTGTTGTGCGTCAATTTTTCCCGGGAAGATTTTACCCTGCTTCCTAATATCCCGGGAAAAATAGACCCCCGGTAATATTTTCCCGGGATAATAATACCCCCCTGTGTGAAGTCAATTCCTCCTGGGAAGATTGTACCCACCTGCGGCGATTAGTTCTTTGAAGTTCGTTTTGTTTGTTGTGCGTCAATTTTTCCCGGGAAGATTTTACCCTGCTTCCTAATATCCCGGGAAAAATAGACCCCCGGTAATATTTTCCCGGGATTTTTTGACGTCGGGGGTCTTATTCTCCCGAAGTCAAGTTTTCCCGTTACACCGGCCCAGTTCAATGGCATTTATATGTGCGCAAACGGGACAGGCTCATGTATGTAGATTTATAGGCATGTTAAAGAACTCCTGCGAGACAAAATTCCGTCACACCAGCGACGGTCAAAGGCCTAAGTTGCAGTACGCTATATCTCCATCGTTAAATAACCATGAAACAGACCAAACATATGGCTTCAGCATGCTGTGCAATTCTTATTTTCATGTGTTGTATATACAAGATAAAGCAAAATAAACAGTGAATAGCAGCGGAAACTGGATCCTTATTTAAACAAACCCTTTGCCTTTGGTTTTCTCCACAGCTAGTCTTCCATTTCGAAATTTCAATGCTCTTTTTTATACTTTCCGACAAAATATGGACACTTATTCCATCTATTTATTGCAACTACATTGTCTATTTTTTTTTTCACAAATTGCTCGAAATTCAGTACTGTCCATTTTTGCACAGGAAATTCAGTGTGAACAAACAAAACTCGAATTAGTTGTCAAACGTTTCAGTCAGCCCACCATTTTGAAATTTGTTATAGGGGCCGTGCTCCGATTTTGTCTGACTTTTGATACGATGTTAAGTAATGATTACCGAACAAAAATAAATTTACAAAAATTTGCCATTTTTCCCAGGTTGAAGATATTTTTATTTTAGTTTGCCTAGAGTAAAGTTCTTCTCTCCTAAGAATATATCTCAGTCTAGTTTAAAACGTCCTTGTATGTTTTACAACGTTAACAAATCTGATTCATTGTGAAACAAGCGAGGAGGAATGACATAAGGAAGGCGTTACACATTTATTTGCACATTGAACAAATCGTTGATTGGAGGCAGACATCCGTAAATAAATAAGAAAATAATGATTTTAAATAATTTTATGATGTAGTTATTTTACTTATACTTACATAACAAACGAACCAGGTTTTACCATTAATTTGTAGGCCTAACTATGTGGTAGTGAAGACATCAGGTCATAATAATTGTCAATAATCTTGTTCGTACATGTACAAGATAAAGATTCCTACGCAACTATATGTATCTTACAGTTTTCCATTATCTAAGACACTAATGAATAAAATAATTGTAGGATAATATTTTAGAGCACCTGTAGTTAATCATACAGCAATTGCATAACCTCTTACCTTTACCTGAATAACCCATTTTTTGCTATAATGATATCGGGTTTTTAATTCATGTAAAACGTGCCATAGTTATTGTGAATAATTCAAAGGGAACATCCCACGCTTCTGTAGCCACCTACAACTTGTAACTTTGCGTGTACTGACGAACGTTAAGGAATGAACTGCTTCTTCCAAAATAGTAAAGGCATAATTTATTTATAATATCTGAGTTGTTGTCCGAAATATTTTTGTTTGCAGCGGTAGTCATCAACCCAAAAAGATGAACTTACTTATTAATTTACTGTGAATGCTCAATTGATGCAACTAAATATGATTCATAAAATAGAAACGAATATTACCATTTTCATATGGTTTCTGAGATTATTTAACGGTATTTTACTCCTCGACATTATTAGGGACACGTTAGAGTTCTATTATATAAACACTAATTAGGAAGTATCTTGCATTAGGTCTAAAGCTAGTTAATTTATATATTTAATAGAGAATACAATTTTTAGGAATAATATACCTAATGTATATTCAACAATTTATTTTTATAACGTAAATTTCAGTTTTAATAGCTATGAGAAATGGATTTATGCTATGTAGGTCATAATAAATCATAATGAATTTCTTTTATATTAGGTATGAGTTCGTAGGTACTACTGCATTTTCTCTTATTCTTCCTCCTGCCGATATATTTATATTTCCTTAAGCTATTTTCTTAAAAATCATGCCGCTTCTTATGAATGCATCATTGCGCAAGATATAAGCTATAAGGGATAAATATATTGGAATCCATTTCAAGCATATTGAATTCGAGTGGTTATAGCAAAAGACATGAATAATGTAAATTCTGCTGAACAGAGAATATTATAAGTCAGATTATGAGTGATTTGAGCAGCAATTTTTTACTCGTAGGCCTATTACGAATCTTTTTATAATTTATAAATGTTACTAAAGTCATTACATTCTGTGTTATACTATCGTTATCACATCACCATTCATTACTTTAATAGTAACGTTATTAATTCTAGTGTCTACGTTTGAAAACGGCACATAGGCTTGATTTACGGGTGCTAGCTGAAAACCAACTTTGACAGAATTTATTTACTTTCTTTTTCGTTAGTATAAAAATCGGGTTGTCTACATATACACACGCACAGCATGTCAACACCCAGAATGCTATTTTTTATAAATCACGGTACTGGAGTTCACTTATTGCCATAACCATAAGTCAATGGCAGATGAAAATGAGTTATTTTCTATAGGCACACTAGTGGTCAAAGATAGATTTTATTTTCCGAGTTGGTATGTTTTCGAAACGAGCCCGTAAGGGCAAGGTTAACAATCCTACGAGCAAAATCAAATCATTTCACTTTTGTATCATATACTATTTATTTTAGACAGCCGTTAATATTTGTGAAATAATAATAAATATTGAATTTATTCTAACGAATTGAGGAGTGGAAATTTCAAAGCTTTTAAATGTCTTTTTTGGAAAAGATTTTTCTGCACCATATGGTTCAATCTGCCAACGCCATTAACCGATGTAAGTTCTATGTGACGTTCATTGTTACAGTAGTTGCTATACCCATGAACAGATGAAGAGTGCTGCAGACAGAGTACATAAATGTGAGTTTCTTTTCTCTCTCTACTATGCGAATTGCGAATTGCTCAACTTCTGAACGGTTGAGACTTAAACAGTAAAATATACCGCGGCCTTTTTGTTGAAGGAAATTTTTTGTTCTACAATTTCCTCTCTCATATTTTTTTTCGTAGGACAAAGGGCCGAAGAGTTAGGTAGTCAAATAAGTAAAAAAACGCGATGCATTTTTTCAAAATAGCGAATTTTGAGCGTGGATATCTCAGAAACTATGCTATATAGCGAAAAATGAATGGAATAAAATGTATGGAATAAATTGGATCAGTTTTAATGTTGTATAGACTGGTCTTTTTGTTATGGCGTAAAGTTTCCGAGATATAAGCAAAAGACTGAAAATAGGACCTTCTAAGTGCCTCCCTGCAACCCGCTCACCTCCAAGGAGTGGGGACTTTTACTACTTTTTACCTCCTAATTAATAAAAACAAAGTCCCAAAGTAAAAAAAAAAAACTATTTTCCTTCCCTATCCCTCTATAACCTTTTCGTTGACTGGAATATGAAAAGTGAATGTTGAATAGTTTTTTTTTTATCTTTTTTTAGTTGTTGCAACACGTGAGGAAATAAATTTTGTTTCAGTTTACCGTAGCCTATAATATGTACTGCATATACTGTAACATTCATGACATTGTTATAATTTTTGTCATTATAGTGAGGGTACAAAGTGTGCAACATTTATGTAGGCGTAATTTACAAGCATAGAACCTCCCGGATTAAAACATTTACCTAGGTATATTCCAGTTACTGTTCACAAATGCCTAAGTAACACAAACCATGTTTAGGGGGTTAAGACCGCTTCCTGACATAGGAGTCAATTCAGATAGATTGAAAACTTTTATGGTGTACAAACTGATGCTTCTTGTGTAAGGAATAACTCCTTATAACGTAAGTGTTTATTACAATAATTAATTTTTTACAAATTCCAATGCAAACAATCGCATGGGTCCGCATGGACCGTACATACTTACACAAAAACACTCAAAAAAGAACAAATAATATAAATACAAAATAACACAACCACACTAAATCTATTCCTCACCCTCCACACCCGCTCTCCAATTTGTCGCTTTTTCAAACCTGAGCTGTCTCGCCTTCATTAAAAACTTCCCAATGCCTTCCTCAACGTTTTTCCCGTCAGTAACTCCAAACATTTCCGTTGCTCCCTATTTGATTCCATAAAAGATAATGGTAAATATTTTTCCCTCCAATTTTCCAAACCTTCACAATTCGCCAAAATATGAAACCATGATTCTTCCCCCTTATACTGTATGCATTGTTCCATGAAGTCGGCAAAGCTCTCTATTAGATTTTGTAACGTAAAACAGTACGGTACATAATCTCTAATTTACTCGTTAATAAAGCAAGATTTCGCGAAGTAAAACAATATATAATATTTAATTTATTCGCCAATAAACCAAGATGGCTTGTCTTACAGTGTAAGCCTTACACGTCAAATTATTACACAGATTCAGATTCCGGAAGTTCCACGACGAAATTCATTTATCAGCCTTTTATATTATTTTTAATTGGAATGATTAGTGCCATTTGACCTTTCTTTTGTTAATAAGGTGAAAATTCATTTGATTGGTATTTCAGTGTGCAAGCCTATGAAAAAGAATGGGTAACCACAGATGGGCGTGAAAATATAATTATATTATATACTTCAACAAAAAATCTATATACACATTTTAATAAATATGCATGGACATGAATTATCCTAGCGGCTTTACCTCTTCTCGACGTGGCTCATGAAAACCTCCCGATCAATACCCATGGTAATGTATTATTCCTTAACTAGGTAGCGTCTTCATGACTCAGTGTGGACATCTTCCTATATTATTTACCTTCCTCAAAGATGACACGATTTCGTAAGATTTTTATGCGGTTGTAGATCAAAGCAGCATAACATTAACAATTTGGATTCTTTGAAAAATAGCATTACAGCCTTTTATACCAGCTATTGATTTAAGAAGTATTTTATGCATTAGGGATATTAAATTGAAATCAAACGACCACATGTCGTAGGACACTAATACCGACACAACGAATGGATAAAATTGTGATTGTACCAGTCAGGTATTAAGGAAGCAGTGTAGTCTACTTTATGATATAACTTAGAAGGTCACATGCACATGAGTTTTTTTTTTTAAATCTGTAAATAATTACACATCTAATTAATCAATTACTACTCTTAGGCATTACAAATACAATAACTTAAGTATATGGGAAATGAAATATAGAAAATTGAGACACGTGGGGTTAAGTTCGAATATGAAGTACGCGTTGGTCCAAAAGTGGTAACCAAAGTGGTGGATACTTTCTAATTGTATAATTAATTAATTACTTTACCTAATATTAATAAGATTAGCGTTCATATGGAACTTTTATAAATATTGGCGGTCAACATATTGAACACGTAGTAGTCTGATAAGCGATATGGTAAATGATAATTGATACACAATTATTGCAGTTACTCTTTTGGGGCACTCTGAATATAAAATTTTGTATTCAAAATAACTTGCATATCATACTCACGGTGTTGCATTATTTCACTCGAGTATAAATAGATCAGTTAACCTACCTTAGTCATGTGGGCTGTGCTGTTGAACTACGGTTACAGAGCTTTTTATTTTTTTATTATTTGTATTTTTTATTCTTTTTTACTTCTTCGAATCTACTTAGAAAAGAGAGTGCACTAATCATAAAAAAATATAAATGTTACAATTTTGTTAGAACCCATAACATAAAAACGATTATCTGTTTGTCTGTCTGTCCGTATGTTTATGGTGTAGGCTTAGTACTTTGCTTAATTATAATTTCAGATTATGAACTTCGTTTTGCTGTCTTTGCTTCTTCTGGAATTGTTTTTACTATTTGTTTGTCAAACTCGAGAATTCGTTGACCACATTGTCAGCCGTCTGGTACAAAGTGTGCAACGTCGCCAACATCACAAACATGACTAGAGCCCGGATTTCCATGCAAATGCATGTTTTTATATACTATGGTTACACTTCTCAAACTTTGTAGTTACTCATTACATGACTTATGGATTCCAAATAACCATATTTTTTCCGTGCATTTTTGCATTTTTCGGCCTTTTTATGGCAAAATTCATGCATAATGCATGTTTTGAATTTTTGGTTTAATGAAGCATATTCAGCCGTTTTTAATGCATATAAAGCCTCATTTTCTGGTTTTAGTGCATAATATTATCTTACCATGCATAACTGTGCATATTATGAATGTGCCTCCATAAAATCTCGGCTTTTCAAAGAAACGTAAAAATGTTGTATTGTATTACCATTCTTATATTTTGATTGACTTGGCAACAGAGTTTGCACCTGCATGAATTTGAGAGTGCAAACTAGGGTAAGGTGGTACATTTTCGAACATGGTACAATTCTGAACGGACTAAGATTTTTATCCACTTTTGGGTTTCAAATGTTAGCCAACCTGTTTTTTAATTATAGAGCGTCCATACTGATTTTTTTGTTGACCTGTATTAGCGAGAATGATTGTTTAAGTTGTCTCATTCGGCCATAAATAATTATTTTCCAATCGAAGGTAAGAACTCCATGCTGGAAAAATGGCACGTTATAAAATAGCTTATAATCCCACGTTGTGCTACTGGAATATATTGTTGAGAACCAATTTTTAACTCATACCAACAAATAGCGTAGTCTTTAATACGTAAGTCATTGGCACAACAATGGTCATTCGTGAGCGGAATTTGAAACTATGTATAATTTACAAAAACTAGCTCGAGGTACAAATACGAACAGATTTTAGGTACAATTTCGAATAGTACTTTAAGCCGCGATCGTTCGCTTAAGTCTTGCATGGAAAAGTTGTTTTGCCATCACAGCATTCTGCATGTTTATTATTATTAGCTGTGCTAGTCAAATATAAAAGGATGGCATTCATACATCTTTCAACAGTGGTATTCTTTCAACAAAGATTTATGAACTACGCTTCCTCTGGATTGTTCTTACATCTCAGCAATTTATGCCATACAGAATAGCATACAGAAATCGTTCTGGAGTTGTTAAGTATTTTTATTATTGCTCTTGATGTTATGACAGACCCGCCTGCATGGTCTAGTGGTTCCTGACTACGGGCCCGCAAGTCTGGGTTCTATCCCCGATACCTCCTCGGATTTTTCTGAGGTAGGGCGATTTGGAACGGGGTGCATTCAGCCTCCTGACACCAACCGAAGAGCTAATTCATAAAGAAGTAGCGGCTCCGGTTCAGTAAGCCATCAATAACTAACGTAGGAGTCGCCATGCTGACCACATGCCCCAAACCTGTCATCTGCCTATTCAAAACGTGACACTTAATTATTACGCTCATATTATTGATAAATAATAATAATAAAATATAATATTTGGAAGAAAGCAATTCGTTCGTTGAAAATGCCACTGTTCGAAATAGTACCCACTGGTGTTTAGAATTGTACCTACTGCGGTACATTTTCGAACGATATTCTGGAAATGAAAGATTGATTGCCATGACCAATTTTACAGCTGTTTGACTTAAATATTTTTGTGAAGGGTCAACTACATTGCCAACTTTGTGATTATATTACAGTTGAACTTATCTTATGTTTATTGTGTTCATAAAATAAGAATATTTGTGAAATGTTCGAAAATGTACCACCTTACCCTACTGTTTACCCTTAATAAACAGCAATATAATACACCAGGCTACAAAAGAAAATTCCGACTCGTCGACCCCCACCACGTTCCATTGAAAGAAAACTGCTAAACAGAATGTTCACTGCTTGAATTTGTCAGTCACTAGCCATTGTTGAAGACGTTGAATAATTAACTTTATAATCGTGTTGTGGAAAAATGGGTGTGACAGGGAAAATGTGTAAAATACATGGAATTCGATCTCACCCTCAGTCAAATTTCTTCCCTTAACTGTTCCTTAACTAAACTCCTTTCCCGTTACTTCTTGTGAAGTAGAAAGATCCTTGTCTGCGTTCAAGAATGTCCTAACTGATAAATGCACGAGTTAAAGTGAGGAGAATTTGGAAAAACTCGTATATTGTTTTAAGAGAAATTGAAATATATTGCAGTACAGTGCGGATTTTTTATAGTGCATGTTTCGCCCTTCATTGTGCATATTTGGAGATACGATAGTGCATGAATGCATGCATATTTATAAGTTTGGTAGTGCATGAAAATCCGGGCTTTAAACATGACTATGTGCAAACTTAACACAGCAGGTGTCCGAGTGGGCCACGGATTATAAACTAAACGCCAGTGTGTTATTTGGAATGGAATAATACATGGTAAATATAACGATTTTTTTTAATACATTACAGGGATGACGAATGAAGTAAGTGTTAATAGGCGTTACCATAGAAAATTATTAGAAACAAAAGCATATTAGGACTTCTTCATATAACGAGCTTTTGCGAAAGATTTGGAAGGGAAACAGAGCATTAAGGTAATCAGCTAAATTCTAGGTTAATGAAATGTAGTGCCAGGACACGTAAGCTTAGTTTAGGAACAGTGATATTAGTTTAGCGGAAGCATACTGAATTGCGCGCTTTCGATAAGTGCCATATTGAATCACTTCATGAGCAGGGAAATTTCGTTACTGCGATATTCCTTTCTCTTTTGTTTCCTGTAGCTCAGGAGGGCGCTGCGACTAGTGCGAAGCTAACCTCACTGTTTACTGGCATGTGCGTTCTTGCGCTGTTCTTAAATGTGCACTAGGTATTTTAGTCACATACCTGGATATAATTTTTTTTCTATAAATAACTTCCATATGCTATAGTCAATGACAAATACATTGTATGTAAGTATAACCTGGAAGTACTTTCAACCTGCAGCTCCGAACAATGCGTTGCTATGGCGACCACACGCTTGTTATTTCGGCACTCCCAACCGTTCCTTCTCTCCAAACTCCCGATCGTACAAAATACCAGCTACCAACCCTTGCACCAAAATGAAAACCCGCTAGCTCACTCGGCACTCCCGATCAGACCACAATCATCTCTGCATATAGTCTAAATAATGCATAACACTATTGACATAGTTAAGTGGGCGAAGCGGAGGCGGTAGCCGAAGCGAATCGCCCTTGCATTTTCGAATAATGTACGATACACAGTTTGTAGGTTTCGAAAATGTGGCATATTATATCTTCCAGAAGTTAGTCAGCCTGTCATCTTTTGTTTAGCGGTATGACGTCACACCACCAACGTCCAATCACGAGTTTCTACGTAATATGAGGGCAGAAGAATTCGCTAGATCGTGGTATAAAAGAAAGTGCATCGCGAGGGCGTGGAGGGCGGGAACATTCATCCAAGGTGCGACTTACATTTATTTTCAACTAATAACATTGTGCAACTAACACTATGTAATACCTGTATGATCTGTTTTATCTGATGAATGTAGATATTCCTTTAAATATTTTGACGGTACTTAATCTGTAGAAAACGATATGAGTAAACAGGGTGGAATAAAGGATAACTTTTATCTATAAAAGAGCATGAAAATGTATTAAAACTTCAATTAAGTATACACATAATATATATAACTATTATAAATACAGTTTTTTTATACATTACAGATGACCTAATGATGAAGGCCTAGGCAATATAATAATTAGTCACTGCGCTGATGTTGTATTTTTTTGTACATTTTATTAAAGAATCCAGGAAAAAAATGCTTAGAGACAGTTCCTACCGTCACACAATAATGTCAAGAAAGCAGCGCTGAGATTTTTGGAAATCAGTAAATTAAATTATTTCATGGATAATTCATTCATTCATATTTATATTCGTTCGGCCGATTAAATTAAGTTTACTTCTAACAAAACGTAGTTTTGTGCGTACCGGTGTATAAAATTTTAGTACATTTCTGACATAATTTTGTGATAGTCAGTAATAAGATTGTAGCTCTTACATTATTCTGTTTTCTTAGATAATGTTGATGTTAATCGCCGTTCACAAATCCTTTGCAAGGAATTATTACTTTTACTGACTACGATTATCATTATGCAAATGTGACTAAGAGATGGTTTAGAATCCAACGAGGTTTGCGGCACATTTAGAATGCAAATGTGTATTTTTATGGCGTTTGCTTACAAGCTAAGGAAATGCACAATGCTTCATAACTATAAATAGGAAAGTAATGGTCCGTGAACTGTATTAGATTGCATTAATTTCACTTAGCTTTTGAAAAGTCCGTGAGCTGAGAAAAGTATTTACGAATTGCTTTGAGTCATGAAACATAGAGCAAGTTAGTCACAGTTTTCGATATTAAGAAATGATTATTAAAACCTGAAATGTGGGAGAAATGTGGAGGAACAAGCAATGCATCTCTGGCGTAAAGTGGAAGTTTTACATTTAGCATGTATGTATGTATACATCCTTCTAACCCTCCTCCCGTTGGGGACATTGGACAAGTGGAGGTTTGTGTGCGCGAGAGAAGGCGTAAGCCCATCGCTCACTACCTTCGCAGGGAACTCGAGTATTACGTGAACGTGAAAGGGCCGAGTAATTTTGCCCAGAGGCTATAATTTAGGCATGAATCTGCGACACGGGCCATCGGCTTAAACTCCTCTCAGAGGACTCCGTGCCCAGGATTTCTACATCCTGGAAAATCCACCAACCGCGGCCGGGTTACATTTAATATAATGATACAATTTACTAATAAATTCATGATACCGCAAAAGGCATTTGTAACTCCTTCTTCCTAACAGAGAAAATAGAAATGAATTAATTCTACTTAATATGAGTGTCAAGCTGAAATTTATTAAAAGAAGACGAAATATATGAAAATGAGAAGAAAATCACATAATAGTAACGAAGTCTGAATATTAAACACTTCAAGTTTGAAGGGGTGGATGTATTTTACTATTCAGGGTCACAAGTATATCAAATAAATTAGGTTTCAGGATAAATTAAAATCAGAATACTTAATGAAAATCGTTGCTACCATAGGCTACGTACGTATGTTAGTATGATGAGATCTAAAACTTTGAATACCCCCTAAACACGAGCTTTGCTAATGTAGGGGCATACCTTACATTTTAAATGCTAAATTAGAAATAGTATTTTCTGTTGGTTTTTGTTTTTACTTGTACTAAAATGTGAAACAATCTAAATAATGAAATGTAATAATATATGTATTATCTTTAGGTAATAATATATGTAACAATAAGCAATAAACAATCCAAAAAATAGGGCCATGAAAATGAAAATATATAAAACGATCTTGTTGTTACATACGGAAGAGAAAGGTGACGGCTAAAGGTGAACAAATGCTTAGAGTTTTGAACGTGAGGTTATAAGGAAGATTTATGGACCCGTCAAAAATGCTGATGGAACCTGTAGGATCCTAATGAATATGCAATTTGACAAAATTACTAACTAAACTAAACTAAACACCGTGGCGCGACATCCCGAAGGAACAAGGCCTACCACTCGACCGCTGCGTCATCTACCTATAGGCAGATGGCAGGATTGGGGGGCATATGGTCAGCATGCCGTCACCCACGGCCGTTAATGGTGGTTTCCATGACCGGAGCAGCTACTTCTCTATCAAGTAGCTCCTCAATTTGAATCACGAGGCTGAGTGCACCCCTACCAGACCTCCTTACCTCAGAAAAATCCGAGGAGGTACCGGGGATCGAACCCGGGCCGACGGATCCGTAGTCAGCGACGCTAACCATAAGACCACGCCGGCGGTCCAAAATTATTGAAGGATCCGATATTGCGAAATTTGTGAAGGGCAGGAGGATTGCATGGTTGGGACATATATTAAAAATGGAGGATGACAGAACTCCCAAGAGAATAAAGAGTTGGAAGCCAGAAGGGAGAAGGTTAAGAGGTGGACCACAGATTCGATGGACAGATGAAGTAGAGACTGATTTGAGAATAATTGGAATAAGAGGATAGAGAGGACTGGCAGAGGACAAGATTGAATGGAGCAAAATTGTTGAGAAAGCCAAAACTCTCCTTGGGTATAGTGCCGGAGGAAGAAGTAGAAGATGAGTGTCAAGCTACGAATAAAGTTGTAAAGAACGTAGAGAAAAAAACATTTACCTTGCAAACATTTTATCCATCTTAATTGTTAATCTATCTTGTCATTTCTATATGAAAGTGCTAGAATCTACTTTTAAAAATTTACACGTTTGCGTGTATATTAAAAGGGACCACTTGGCGGCAGTTAACTCAAAAATAAGAGAGGGTATAAAGTGATTTTTTTTTGTAAATTCAATCACCACATCCTAAACGTTAAGCTGTATAAATATTAATTCCTTGAGCCTAGTGCATTAAACTGAAATCTTCTTTTATACAGAAATGGAAAAGTGACTACTTGGCGGTGCATAATGTTTTGTTTCTCATATCATTCCTCACTGATGGGTTTGCTGTGTGATGGATTAGGGATGCAGTTAAATAAACAGGATGCTGTTATCTGAGGTTCTCTCTTCTTTCATCATTATATTTTCTTTAGGTAAAGATGCTTCTCTGGTATTCCAGGCCAGTTAGGTTGTGTCCACTAGTGTTCGCAGTTCTATAACTATCAGTGTATTTAAGTATTAATAGGCTTATATTTATGGTTTTATAAATTATCGTGATTTGTTATTCGGACACGTGCAATTATTCTTAATCGTGTCAGAGGACAGTGTCACATCTGAATTCATTTCCGAATCATTAAATCAATACACATTCTGATTTACCGTCTGAGATAGTCTGTGTCACAGAAGAATAACTTATTTCAACACACCTTTGCTAGCTGCTAGCTGAGAATAATTCGTGTGAATGTGATAGTGATTCTAAAGATTTTTAAATACATCTGACCTGCAAGAGAGGGTTCGTAGAGAAAGAAGTGAGAATCCTGTAGCTTTAGAGAGAAGCGTTGTACATGATATACCCGAGTTCCGAGAGAAGACTTTTTCCCAAGAACTTTATTTACTCTTCAAGATTGCAATGGCAATAACTTAATTCTTATTGTAATGAGCATATTGATCATAATCATGTGCTGATGCTTGGAGCAATGTACACTCAAATACAAAAATCTACCGACAACTATTGGTATTGTTGCCCAAAACGCAGAAATGAGCCGCAATAAGATATTAGTAGATTTGTTATTATGAAGAAGAGATATGAATACATTTGAAAAAAGTAACAACCAACGTAATTTTCCGGTGGATTAGTATTTATTTGCATTTCCAACTACCATATTTTTAAAGACTTTTGTACAAAATGAAAGTTTTGGTTATTTTTTGACCATTAGAATACATTTGAACATAATTTGTTCTATTACATTAGGCTACTTTACATACGTAGCAAGGAATATTAAAACGCCATTAACTGAGTACCAACCAAGTGGTCCCTTTTCATAAACATTGCCAAATATTTTTTATACATTTAAGGTTTCGTTCTTAAACATGAACATTTGTGGTAGTTAACTGTAGGAGGGTTGAGTGCAAATTTCATTAAGAATCAATCCATGATTGTGTGATCTGTCAGTTGTAGTCTTAACGTTTTATGGCTGGACTATCACCATGAAATAAAATTTATCGTTACGGAGAAACTTTTTCGTCCTACACGCTGAATGCTGTGCGAAAATGCTGTTTCCGCTGGTGCTCAATTTCTGCTAAAAGTATTTTCAACTTTATTGTAATATGGCTTGCCTAGAAATTTCTTAATTTCGTAAAATTGCAATCATTAAGAGTATTACTGCGGTCCCTTCTAGAGTAATTTGAAAAATAAAAATGTAAAAAAAACAAACAAATACAGTATTGTGCAACTTTTAACTTTTTTCCCTGCCCTACTGATGAAACCAAGTGATTTTTTCTAATTGAGATGAGCTGAATTTATGTGAAATTCAAAATTTTCAAATACCAACCATTTTTTATTTTACATTTTGTGCCTACATATTATGTACGTTTTATAATGATAACACAAAAGTTGTCTTCTGCTAACCCCTTTTTTGTCCTTTAGATGAAACCATGAGGTTTCAACTAAATGAAATGTGCTGAATTCATATCTGGAATCCAAAATTTTCTAGCACCCATCATTTTTTGTAGCTACAGTACATTTGTAAGTTTGTTATAATAACAACACAAAATTTGTCATGACTAACATAGGCTATTTTTTGTCCTTTAGATGAAACGATGTGATTTTAACTAAATGAGATGTATTGAATTCATTTCTGAAATTCAAAACTTTTTAACACATAGGCCTACTAGTTTTCTTGTGCTAGTATTTTTCATATAGGCATATAAGTTTTACAGAATGACACACACAACAATTGCAAAGAACACCAAGTTAAAACGTCTTTCTCGATTGTTTGCCTTTATGGACATCTTCTGGGTTTCGACACATCTTCTGATAAATAATACAAATTAAATTGATATGGAAAGCGGGATATTCAGTTATTAGACCTATTAGATGTTAAAATGTCTTAAAGAATATAAAAAAAATATATAATTTTGGTAAAACGTACATGTTAGACAAAATCGAATTACAGATTCGTTTTTTTTTACATAAGATAGTCTACCTAATACATCTATTTTCATCAAAAGGACACATAGATATAGAAGATGAATATCGCAAAAAGATTTCACAGTCCTTATAAAGGAACCAGGTTACGACAACTTTTCCACTGAGGCGGATTCTGAATGCTGAAACACTGTACCCTCGATATCTTTGCTCTGTTTCATACCAAGGATTAGCCTATAGGGTGTATATTGTAAATATTATGTGTAATCGATAAGGGATTTGAATGTGTAGAGTTGTAGACCCAAACTGAAATAATTTATAAGATTGTATGTTCTGATAGCACTTCAAACTGTTTTCTTATCGTTGACATAGTGATCGTTCATTACATAAAACTTTGCTCCAGCGATTATTTATGATTTCAACAAGAATTCTGTATATACAATTAAGACCTGAAGCTTTCACAGCGCCCATTTTATGATGGCTTTCCGGTACTTATCAACCGTGCCAAATTAAGTTCGAGATTTTGGCCATCTTAACTCTCCATGGTCTTCAGAAGAAAAATTTTGTGTAGATTGAAAGGGTTGAAGAATTCCGAGGAAAATACATGTTATGTAATATTTACTATGTTCATAGTAGTTATAGTGGAGGTTTAAATCAAAATGGCCGCCAACCGACGCCGCCCCCGACGCCTGAGTTGTGCCCTTTGTACCGGCGACGCCATGACGTCATGGGTATCATATGAAAGCGCGCGTTGTGCCCTTTCGTCCTATGGTGTTCCGACGCCGCCCCCCCCCGACGCTCTAGTTGTGCCCTTTTGGCAAATGACGTCATGGGTGTCTTATGAAAGCGAGCGATGTGCCCTTTTGCCCTATGATGGTCGCATATCTCCGGGACGTGTAGTTAAGCCCCAATCGTAATAGTTGCGCAATCAGGGAGCGATACTGCAAGAGTGTACCAAGGAGACCCCCTGTTAAAGAGGTAAACCCATAACAAAACCGACGCCGCCCCGACGCCTACTTAGGCCCTTTGGCCCAGTACGTTATATGACATGATAGGACACGATTCGAACAATGAAGACTTCGGTAGTAAGCCTGTGTTAACCCCACCCTAATCAGAACCGCTTCGAAATCCGACGCCTTCCCTCAGAGTGCTAGTTACGGCTTTAGATACGAGGCTAGGGCAGAGGATATATGCAAATACGGTCTAAGAAACACGTTCCTATATTATCCAGATCATTTAGTTACATCGTAATGATAACATATGTATTGTCCTTTGTTTATTCCCTGTTACCCTTAGGCCTTATGGCTAGATAGTACAACATGGCGCAAGGACGCATGAATACCATATTATTTCCCACCTCTCCCTAGTTATGAAAAGATAAAATAGGTTTATACTTACATAATCAATTCTTCTTCCTTTCAGCATCCTTTCTTCTTCCAGATGAACACTTTTACTATTACTATCAACTAAGTGAAAATGACTATGTAAGGAATAGGAAATGGTTAAGGTTATAGTTTCATTTCAGAACGTCACAACCTTATTATTATTATTATTATTATTATTATTATTGTCAATAAGGTTGTCATGCTCCTATGAAATAAAGTGTATATACAAATGGCTTCAGAGTAATAGAGCTGGATGATTTATTTCATCGGTAACCATGTCTAATAAAGACAGAATTTCACAACTTGCAGGAACACTTTGTTTGTTGTTTATATAGTTAAACACTTCGCTTTGCATTAGTACAAACTTATTCATAATGTCATTTATTATGTTAGAATTCATAACGAGGTAAGTAATGTCATCATTACGTAATACAATACGAGCACTATCGTATTGCATCACACATTCTTTCAAGTCTTTACGTGTCTGTAATTTGAAAGAGTCTTCTTTAAACAGATAAGGTTTAGAATAACACATATTTTCACACATTTTAGGTAAATGTAACAAGAACGAAGAGAGGAGGTAGGGCGACAAAATAACACAAGCACCGTTAGAAGTTCCAATCTCTGCACATCCAGTGTAATTCACAATGGAGTAGAATCCAAAACTGATGTATCGGTCCTTTCTGTTGTTGAGGAAGTAGGTTCTGCGGGCTAGCACTGTAGGAGCAACTCTTGGGAGTGTTGCCGACACAGCTTCCTTCACAACCTTGTCGATCATCATCTTCTTCTGTTTCTTTACAGATCCTGATGACGAAACCTGAAACACATAAAACAATACCCGTAAGAAATCTAATTTTATACAGGGCTTGATGATGAAACCTGAAAACAAAACAATCAAATAAACAAACAAACAATACAATACAAGGATATGAGTAATGAATATACATACCTTTTTACATTTGCTGGTTTTGCTCTTGCTAGTAGTAGTAGTCTCTGATGATGAAGACATCACGATAGAACTAGGAGGACCTCTCGTTCCAGACACTGCAACGAAACTGAGCTAGTCCGATGAAATCGAGCTGCTTTATATCTTTTCGTTCTGAAATCAGAAAGTAAAAGTTTTAACTTAAGCGCAACCTACTTTTCTAAGCTAACAATAAATCCATGTAGATAAATACTTACAATGCACATGTCCTGGAAAACATCTCTGACCTCCAACCTTCCTCGTTCCACAGAGAGTTCCAAGGAATTTGTGGAAGATGCGGACGACCTCTATGTCTGGAGACGTAGTAAACATGTTTACATACTCCTGCATCGTCCATCCATTATTCATGAAGTATGTGAACAAACAGGCATAATGTCCACATACTGCCGTTGTCGGTCCCTGGAGTCTTTGAGTGTTGTACAGCCATTGTATAGAGTTTTGTTTTATAAATTTTGTTATCCCGGGAATGATGGGTGGTAGGCCAAAAGAATCAAAGTAATAGGCAAAATTCTGATTTTTGAAAAGCACGGCAACCCAATGAGAACCAGGCGAAGAATGAGGATCAAAGTTAATGACATAAATCTTACGTTTATGCGTTACAACAGATGGTAACATATCGCTAGGGTAAACCCCACCGAATGTTTCTACGTGACGTAAAGCATAGTTTATTTGGTTACTATTCATTATTCTAAAAATCTGTAATCACTCTTCTATCTTTAGTGATCTCGATAGAGTTATCGTATTCGGAGTAGAGGATACAAGTGATGGCTTGTTCTAAAGCCTTATCGAACTTTGCTTCTATTCTAATGTTCCCACTACAGGGCAAACTTCTATGACCATGCGATGCCGAAACATCAGGCGTAAGATCATACATCAGTGTGAAATACCCATTTATATACATATCGTGAGTGATTAGCATCCCGCTATTGCTATGATGGATCCCTGAAACTTTAAAAAGTTTATCGTTAGCTAGAGTAGTAGTCTTCTCATGATCTGTGGAAATGTGTAATCCTTCTGATGGAATCTGTTGTCCATTAACGTACAAAGCAAAAGAACTCAAAGCAAAATGTCGAAACTCGTAGGGATTGGACTCCACTGTGCCGGAGAAAGAAGAATTTTTCACCATGGAGAAGAGAAGACGCTTAGGTAGAGTACCAATGTATGCATTATCTATAGAAATGGAGCTTGCTCCTGAACTAAACGTAAATGTTTTCAAATCCACTCTTGTGATAGGATAGTGAGCATTATGACCTTTCTCTAGAGTTTTGATGTGTGCTAGTAGAATGCTGGGCGAAGCTTTAATTTTCCTCACGTACAGACCTGCATCGAGAAACTTAAAGAAGACTTTTGAATTGTCGTTTTCACCCAAGAGATAAAACTCTCTCTTTGCTTTCGTAAGTCTTATATGCATGTTTACTCCAGGCAGTAAAAGTTTAGACAGATTGAAAATATCACCGTGTAGTTTACCTATCATGACTAATACTTTAGAATTCTTAGACTTGTTGTACCTTTCGGTCCAACCGTCGTTTTTAACATTAGGTCCCAACGTTCCGTTTAATGCCACCAATTCTTTAGGTTCTGTCAAACCTTCGATAGCTTTATCGGCATACCAGAAACCGTTTGTCAGATGAGTTTTAGAAGCATCCTCACCGTATGCAAACAATGTTTCAAGGTAAGACCTGTAATTGTACAAGTCCTCCGAAGGGGTGATTGATGTCCCGTTCAAGGAAACGCTGAGATGACTGAAAAGTGAATGAAGCAAGTTGTTTACTCCTGTAACCTTATCGCCTTCACCTATATCTGCCCCGTCGCTTTTAACGAATTTTCCCTCCACCATGAGTTGTACATTTAAATCTGTATAATGTTCGCTGTCTGCAGCAACCACGAATTCGAGAACGCTCTGTTCCACCGGAGTAATGGCTTTGCATAATGTAGTAACATTTCCCACCACCGATGTTTGAATAGGGCTCCTCTCGAAAAGGTCGAACTCTGACTTTGTCACGGCAAACATCTTTACACGACTGACTACTTTCTCCTCTTTACATCGCTAAATATATCTCGCATCTTAGGAGACGCCCTTTTTCTCTTTCTACCCCTACCCTTCATTTTATTCACGAGTTTCTGAGTTGATTCGTTTACTCTATTAGCAATAATATCTTTTACCTTATCACCTTCCTTTCTACTAGCTATATGGGTTAAAATATTTGCTCCTGCCGAAAGAGTTTCACGACCTACCGCTTTAGCAACCGAAAAGAGAATTGGTTTTATCATTCTAAATAATCCTCCCAAGAAACTACCGATTCCACTACCGTGTTGAACATAGGGGCTGCCGCTGTAGAATGGACCAACATTGCCTAGACGCCCTCCCGACTGATTCACGTAGTATGCTGTAAGGTGGTCCATCGCAAACTAATTCATAACACCATCTGCCTTCTCTTTTTAAAATGTAAAACGAGCATCGTAGGTTTAGTGCTATCCGTTATGTTAGCTAGTTCTCCTAGTTTTGTTGTCATTTCTATACCTATCACCTGAAATTCGGAAGATTCGACAGGAACATAATAAACTTCAGGAAAGACATGAGTTGCTGTATTTAAAGGAAACTGAATAATTCTAAGACATTTAACGTACGCATCTCCTACAAGTTGCGGTTTTATTATATTACAGTATATAAAAACAAGTTCTTTCCTATTTAGATTTGTTTTCACAGATTTCGATTCCGATGTTTCATTTGGTGTCGAAGCTTTCGTTTCCGATACATTCCCTTGAGATTAACTAATTTCGCACAAGCCCACATCCCAATGATTCCTCTCCAGCTTTATGCTCTGTGCCAACTGCACCTGGAAACTAGCAAGGGTGTTACTAGGAAATGATTTGTACGATGCATCGCTCAGGAGAGTAACGTAAAATTCTTCTTCTCCCATTACGCTAAATCCTTAGCTTTAACCCAGGAATCAAACTCAGGACCGTAACCTCTCCAGCGAACGAGATGTTCGGTACTACCCCTTACTTTACGACTGCGTAGAATTTTATCTATCTTGTAAACAGTGTCTTTCCCAATAGTTACTGGTGTGAGCTCATAACTGTAAAACTGTCCGAAAATAGGACTGGCCTTGAGATCTTCTAGTTCATATACAGGTTGAGGAGAATGTTTAATGACCTTGACGATTCTGAATATTTCTGTAGAATAGTTTTGCTCGAAACCTTTAGCGAATTTCATTTTCTCTCTACCTATTCTTACCGTTTGCCCTACCGAAAACTTTACAGGTCTCGGTTTCACACGAATCTGTTTCTTTACCATACGTCGCCATATTTTCAAAACATCTTTATCGCTAACCTTAGTAGGGGCCATTCCTGTTGTATTGTGTACGCTATCGTTATATCCCTTCACAAACTTATCCAACACGTCGAGATACTTGTAACTGTTCTTGAAAGTAAAATATTTGTACATTTTAGTTTTTAGGGTCCTATTAAACCTTTCCACGACGGAACATTTAACATCGGGATTCCTACACACTTGAAACTCGATATTCTCTTTCCTTAACAAGTCTTGAAAAGATTTGTTTAGAAATTCTTTACCCCTATCGGTTCTTACAGCGACAGGATTCCTAGCGGACTTCTCCAACACCTGTTTAAATCCGTCTGTCACATCCTTACCTCTTTTAGATTTTAAAGGTACAACCCATACGTATTTGGAAAACACATCGATAACAACAAGTAAATATCTTGCGTTGTCATTATGTTTTGCAATGCTCTGTACATCGGCTAGATCAAGTTCAAACACGTCGTAAAGGTTATTTACAGAATACGGATTCCTAGGAAACTTTCTCCTGATTGGTTTATGTAAGGAGTAAACATCCTGCTCAACTAACCATTGCTCGATATTTTTATCTGTAATGCTAGAAGCTTGTGAAAGTTTACTAACAGTGGAAAATCCCGTTGCTGCTTCGGGATCGTAATAGAGTTTGCGCAATGTGTCCTTCATTTTCTCTGTTTATAGGTACTCCACCTAATCTCTCTCGATGGAAACAATTTTGCAATGACTTGTTTGTATTTAACTGTTCTAGGGGTTTTATTATCGACGCTGTTATGTCCTTCGGTCCTAGTTAAAATGTCTTTGTACGTGTCGAGGTCTTCCTGCGTAACAAGATTCATATCCACCTTCTTCCTAGTAAGCAACTCCCATAAACCTGCACTCGCATCGTATTTTATACCGTTAATGATCAAACTAATGTTTAACAATTGAATTTTAAAATTACCTATCATGTACTCTCCCGTCTCTTTCTTTTTATAGATTCCAAACTGTGTGTCTACAAGTTTTGGCGATGTTACATAAGCCGATAAATATTTACCTGCTACATCACCTATAACGTTACGTTTAGCTTCGTCCTCGGAGATGGGTTTTTTCTCGGGTGATAAATCTCTAACTCTTTTCCTCGATTCAGCTACTTCCTGTTCAAGTATTCTGTTCTGTTTTCTCTTGAATATAGGATCCTCACTCTCGCGTATTTTAGCAAACTCTTTGTACGGATCCGTAACATCAACTGCCGGGTTTGAACCTTCGACACAACGTTTTAAACGCTTGTACTCTTTACCACTAACCAGAAACATTTTCTGTAACATTATGTTAAAGATCCCAAGACGGATAACACGGAGGACAAGAGAGGAATTAAAAATCCTCCTTTCTGTACCAAAGTTTTCTTTTTCTCAGACAAGGATACGTTCCTATCTAGAAGATGTCTTAAGGAATGTTTATGTTTAAACAGCTTACGTTTAGAACACGAAGATAATTTACACTGACCGTTCAAAACATTAAGAACACAGACTATAATAGCAAGTATCAGGTTTTTGTTTGCACTTTTTAGAATAACGTTTCGTACCTTGGGAGTTGCCTTTTTAAGAACTTGTAACATATGGTAATTGGATTTTATCCTTTTCAACCTTTACAGGGACATAAACCTTTGTAACCTCCGAGGGAAATATTTTAGTTCTAAATCTAAGTAAATCGTTTGTTCTTTGACAAAAGTCTACTAGTAAATAACCGTGAGGTTTTCTTGTTGCGTCTTGGAAAGCTTTATAGAAAGACCTCCAATCTTCAGGATACACTTGTCTTGCTAGAAAGGTAATTTGATTTTTATCTCTCAGGTTTCTAAACAAAACCATATACTTTGTGTTCAAAGAGATGTCTCTGCTGTGAGCAGACTGGTGAAACAGGTTTTGTGTTATGAGAATAACCGAAATGTTTCTATGATGGCAACCTTTTGTAAATATAGAACTCACTTCTGTCGAATACGCTTTGTCCAGTAAGTCGTCTAGAATAACGAGTCTGGGTTTAGTACATTGTTCTTGTTTAAAGTCAGGAAGACCTTCGTGGTATGTCACGGTAGTATTGAATTTTGTCTGGGGAAGGACAGCGTTACTTTCACTAAAGCACCACAGAATACTTTCGTATTTGCTCACGTTACACAATTGGTGTAAATTATTAATAAGTTTTACACAGAAAGTTGTCTTCCCTGAGAATGACGGACCTGATACAATCAAAGAAAAGGGATGGTCAAATTTTATTACAACCATAACAATGTTTAATCATAGGTGAGGGTCCATCCAAGCAATCGTAAGGAGAATCAGGGTAATGTTTAAAGCATCTAAGACACTTTTTTACAAGATCGTTACGTTGCACACCTTCAGGTAATTTATGAAACACTAAATATATGCTCTCGGCTCCGCATGTCGTTAAAAGTTCAGGGGACAACACCTCCAACTCTTCACCTGTGTGTTGAATAAGCGTTCTAAAATCCAATAATTTTCTAATTGACGCACACTCCAGAGACGACGACGAGTCCATACTGAGATGGTGCTCTCGTCTCGTTTCTATTTATACCCGAACGGGAGGGAATCGAACCCTCCGCTGACTCTGCGTCTTTTTCGAAAACAGAGTCGGTATATCTTATTCTCGGCTTCAGACACGATCTGTGGGCCAGGCATTCTCTTAATTTTCCTCTCTGTCCTCACAGAGATAGTTGCTGCCGGATCACCATTTAAAACCATGGTTTTAATGGCGTCGAAGTTGACATCCTGCAACGTTTTATAATTAAGAGTAATACCTCTGACTTTACACACAGAGGTATTTGCGGTGCTGTTGGAAGGAACGGTAACCCTAAAACCATAGTTCTTAGGGCCCCCGCTTGCAAACTCCGAAATGTACGCGTCCTCCCCGTAGTCTGTAAGTTCACTGGTCATGTCGCCTAAATAGTCACCTAAAGGCACAGTGTACCTTTTAGCGTCGTCAGGCGTCTGTGTATAAATCACACTGTCCGTGTCACAGTAGATGGCTCGACGATCTAGCTTGTACAGGTAGCCGTAGAGGTTCATTCTACCTCCCGATGTCACATAAGCACCGTGAACGACACTAGTATGAGGAAGAGAGTCCTGTTCCTCCTCTATTGGGATCCAATTAATCCACACGACTTCGTCATTTGCAAAAAGTAGTCTCTGAATTTCAATTCCGGGTGTCGTGAGGAACCTATACACCTCTTTAGGCTCCGTAATAAGCTTTGTTTTACCCATGTTAGACCTCTGGACGAGCTTTCCCCAGAAGGAATTCAAACAAAGCTTACTAATGGTCCTTTTTCCAGCGTTCTTCACGATTTGTTTGGGGTCTAACTTAACACCTTCGTGCTCGTAAAACAAATCGATATATTCCTGTTTCTGGGCCTCGGTTTTCACCCAACCAGGGTATCCGCTGGATTCTGTCTTAATCTGGAGGGAAAGGTTGATGTAATTCACGAATAACCCTCCCTCACGAGTTTCAGGTGAGTATTGCGTGACACTGTATTCGAGAAATTCGTGGATTGCCATCACCCTATAACCCTTATTTACAGCTAGTCTCACTTCATCAACTACCCATGTACCAGTGAGCACTCTCTCTTCCTCTTTCGCATGTTTGCAGCTACCTTGTTCGACAGTCATAACACAGGTGCGGCAAAGGGGAAACAAGAGCCTACCATTCCACCTGAAAGGTAAAACGGGATGGTAGAGCCCTTGCGGTGGTAGGACAGTACATTTAATGAGGCCTTCTTTCTTCATCATTGAATCTATATCTGTACACTGGTCGCTAACGTGAACAGTGGGGTGACCGATAGGAAACTTGTGTATTTACAGACGGATGGGTATAGGGACATTATATCGCTGTATAGGATATTCTCTTCTTTCGTCTCATCCGCCTTACGATAAAGCCGCATGGCTTCTGTACGTCCTCCGTAGACAGAGTCCCTAAGGACCAACGGATCATCACAGACCAAGGGGTCGTCTCTCAGTGCGGGGAACTGTTCGAGAATAACATCGAACTTGCATTCCCACATCACGTGGACGGTATAACCCTTTGATCGGATCATGTCCAGTCGGCCCATGGTGTTCTCGTACCTCTCGGCAAGGGATTCTGAAGAATCCATCATAGGTACATCTCTGTTCGGTTGGCAGAGACAGCCATGATAATAACAGCCGAGAAATTCGAAAACCTCTCCTGTTTCATCACAGAAACCGTCCACCTTCCATTGGGGAAGTTCGGGAAGCCGTACTTCACGTCCGTTACCTGCATGACGTATAAATACATTCCTCTCCTTGGCTTCGTGGATAAGCCACATCAACGATTTTTTAGAATGCCTGTCTGCCTTTCTATAGCCACAGGAGGGAGCAATGCCAATGGTCTCAGGTTTAAGGAATAACTGTCTAAATATTCTGTTACAGGCCGATGCAATAGTGATAGACTCTAGGAAAATATCTATATTGGCAATTTGTTTGAACAGATTTTTAAAAAGAGTGCAGGCTTCTCTCAGTACAGTAACATCGGCCTGGCAATACCTTTCCAGTTCTACACGGGTATTGAACGGCAGATCTTTAACGGTCTCGAACCAAGTCTTGAAAGCTTCTCTATCTTTCTCAGACATGGTGTCCGGTCCGTAAAGATTTTGGTTCGGGTGATGTGGGAGAATACTGTTGAGGTTCTGTGCCGTATTCCACAAATGTGGAAAGTAGCCCTTAACAGCGTCTTTTAGGTCAAAGGTCTGAGGGAAACTACGCAGAGGCAGCGGAATGAAGTTCAAGCTATCCAGAAAAGTTAGATGGTGCATCTTCATGCAAAGGATCTTGCATCCAGACATAATCAAGTCGGGAGTCCACTGTTGCCTAATAGCGTAGTCGAGAATGAATTGGAGATCGAACGCTCGAGCATTGTGAGCAATAACAATGATCCTATCGAACGCTCTATCCATTCTCAGATAGTCCATGAATCCACGGACGGGATCTTCCCAGAAAGAATGACTGCGTTGCCCGCATCTGACGCACTCTTCGTCTTGCGACGTCTCGCAAAGAGAACAAAACTGCTGTGCACAAATCAGATTTGGGACGTTAAGAAAGGTATTGTCTTTGATACGGGTATTCTGTGTTGTTTCTATGTCGAATATCACATACAATACCTTGTTTGAACGTTTAGTCTCTTTCAGAGGTGCCATGTAACAATCATGTCCTGTTTTCGCTTGTTGTTTGTTACACGTATTACAAAAAATTTTGAAACATTCATGCTTCTGCTGAAATGCCTTAAACTTACCACAGTTTAGACAATTCTGCAGAGCCATGCATACAGTGCGCCCTTGAATTTTGGTACGCTTATGATTATCAAAGCATGCCTGTCCGCGGAACTTTCTCAGGCAAACATCGCAACGCACCAAGTCTTTGCTAGAATCGCAAGGAGGTACCGTACGGCAACAGAAGCAGACGTAATCACAGGAATGTTGCGCACCTTTAACGAAGCCTTTAAGACAGCCCGGACAAACGAATCGTTTAGCCATTGCAGCAGTCAAGTTTGTTATGGTATGGTAATGGAGGGTGTCTCGGTCATAGAGTAGATAAAGTATTTCTTTCCCCACATTACCGCCGTCGTACAGTACAGAATCGAGATTAAAGCCGCTGTAAACTACAAGTCTATATCTATCCTTAATATGGGCCTGAATCTTCTCCAGCTCAGGGATACCTCCACCTCGCGAGAGATCGACACCTGAGTTTCTGATCAGATCGTCCACTTCTGCCTTGAGTCTTTTGCTTGTCATGTTGTGAGAAATATATGTTTTATAAGCTTTACGATCGCTTACTCTAGCAATAGCGATGATTATTGCAAATGCTAAACAGTTCACGACTGCCTGTACGAAGACTACGCTTGTCTTCAAATGGGCAAGTACACCAGTCGTACGCCCCTTCATAGCTACACCTCTATTTCGTCCGTTTCCGTTAGGCATACGGACAATGTCCAGAACCAAACGCAAACGGTCGGTGGCATTGAAACGGGCGTTCGACTGGCATACTTTGCTTACGACGCCTGAAATCACATCTACACTGATCTGATCTTTACGCCTAAAGGAGATACCAATCGGCTTATCGACCTCGTTTTCCTCATTGAAAATCGAGATCCCTACCATGTCATGGTCTCTCGTATCGACTAGGGCATGGTCTATAACGGCTTTAAGAGCCGTCTCAAAGGGGTTGGGTCCTGCATTTTCAGCTGGTTCTTTGAGTCGGACCACTAGCTGCAAGCCGGCAGAGTTAAACCTTTTGTACTCTTTACGAGTACTCTCGACAACTGTAAACAATGGGGAGGGTCGATTCTCCGAATTCGAAGAAGTACCCTCCCCCTCATTGTCAGACATCATATCCAACTCTTCCTCGCTTGCAGCTAGCTCATCATTAGATTCAACTGCGTCGTCCTCCGAGTCTGACAGCGTCACGGTCTCTATTCCATCATCTGAATCAGAACTAGAGACTGTATAAATCTCCGGCCTTGATTCAGATAGTGTAACACTATCCGTTTCGCTCTCAGAATCAGAGGAAATAATATAGATAGGGGCTGACATTATTATTATTATTATTATTATTATTATTGCTACACTCAGATATGACTGAATCTATAATGGAAAAATACAACACATGAATGTAACAGTATAATTAACATATAAATGTATGGTAATTAAAAGCACACTAACACTCACCTTAAATGTAGGAAGCGTTGTAGTACACTGAGAAGTGAAAAGTAAGATGTGTCTATTTATACTAGCTTTCGAAATGTTATTTTAGAAAGTATGAAGCTTTGGAATTTTCCTGTGTCGTAATGTATTTGCTATGTTTGCGTTATCTGTCTAGTTACTTACTACATCATCGAAAAGTTATTTAGAAAGCATGTATTTGCGGATTCTTGTCTTAACTTAAGAATGTGCAGAAACATGTATCTATACAGATAACTCAACCACTTACACTAATGACACTCTCTCGCAAGAAATAGATTGTATCACATAGGAATTTTCCTGTGTCGTAATGTATTTGCTATGTTTGCGTTATCTGTCTACTTACTTACTACATCATCGAAAAGTTATTTAGAAAGCATGTATTTACGGATTCTTATCTTATCTTAGGAATGTGGGTAAACATGTATCTATACAGATAACTCAACCACTTACACTAATGACACTCTCTCGCAAGAAATAGATTGTATCACATAGGAATTTTCCTGTGTCGTAATGTATTTGCTATGTTTGCGTTATCTGTCTACTTACTTACTACATCATCGAAAAGTTATTTAGAAAGCATGTATTTACGGATTCTTATCTTAACTTAGGAATGTGGGTAAACATGTATCTATACCGATAACTCAACCACTTACACTAATGACATTCTCTCGCAAGAAATAGATTGTATCACATAGGAATTTTCCTGTGTCGTAATGTATTTGTTATGTTTGCGTTATCTGTCTACTTACTTACTACATCATTGAAAAGTTATTTAGAAAGCATGTATTTACGGATTCTTATCTTAACTTAGGAATGTGCTCTCAAGGTCTCTGTTACTACGTCATACTGTTGCTCGGAGAGTTTTGTATAAAAGACATGTATTTACGGGCTCATGTTAAGTGTGTAAGCGGATCTACAGTTGTTCAGTCATCTTCTTCTTCTACTTTAAAAACTTATAAGGTAAGACTACATCTACACTATTTTATGATATAATCTTTACAGCTTTGTGTGGTACTTTTATTATTAATATAAATAAAGTAGTTAATCAGACTTCGTTCTTGTTTTTTTTTTACAGATGAGCTCTCTAGTTGCGAAATTTAACTCAGCATCGTCTTTACCAAGGTGTGTAGGAATGTCAGAGCTCGTAGAGAACGTGCCTTACAATATTGTTTATGCGGCCATAAAGGAAACAAGATATGGCCGTTGCGTGTTATTACATATTCGTAAGAGCGAAAGTATAGATCTGTTATCGGTATTCTTACCCAAAAAGTATACCGATGTGTTTAGCGAAACAGAGATCTGTGGAATAAACAGTGGTGAAACCAGGGTTGATCTGCTTTATAAAGGAACTTTCCCCAATTCGAAGGCATATAACCTATCCTTGGTTAATGCCTAGGTACATGTTTCTCCCTCTAATGATACTGTTGCTATGAATGTTTATTACTTCGCAAGTGTTTGTGTTGAGCTACTGAACATATGGATATTGTAATGTTTAATTCATTCCCATATACACTACAGATATTAAATAATTCTTCTTCTGGGTAATGAATGTATTGAAGGTATTATCAAAAGAGGAATGTAATGTTTCCTAAACCAAATAACTATTGCTATGAATGTTTATTACTTCGCAAGTGTTTGTGTCGAGCTACTGAACATATGGATATTGTAATGTTTAATTCATTCCCATATACACTACAGATATTAAATAATTCTTCTTCTGGGGTAATGAATGTATTGAAGGTACTATCAAAAGAGAAATGTAATGTTTCCTAAACCATATAACTATACGTAATTAATTATTGTTTTGCTTTCATCAGGGACTGTCGCATAGTTGATTTGCAAGGCTATTATGAACAGAGTACAAAAAACTTTATACTGAAAGAATATGCTTCAGTTGATCTTACTACTACTACTGCCTTTCCTGTGCTTCACCTGTTATTTGAATCACCAAAAGACTGTATTGTGGATGGGGGTACTAAGCATTTTCTTGAACATTTTTATCATGGTCTCCGCTACGAGTTTGGTGTTGAGAAGTACGATCAGTTGTCTTGTATAATACAAAATGATTTAGGAAACTGTGTGTATGTATTTGTAAAAGGCATTGAAAAAAGACGGTTTTTACAAACTATAGTTTCAAAAGATGTTCAAATCATGGATCTTACGAACTATGAATGTCCAAGCTTAAGATGTCTTCCTAAAACTAACATAACTTGTGAATATCATAGTTTCCCCTATGGAATGTGTTCGTATAGGAATGTAATAGCTTTACAAACATGGCTGATGAATGACAACATGTGTAGCTTTTTTGTATAAATAAATACATAAAGGACAAATGTAATAAATGTTGTTGTTACGTTTTGAAGTATTAGAAAACACTTCTGGTAAATATATATATATATATATATATCTATATAACTAAGTCACATTGTAATAATATTAATAATAATAAAAAATCAGATTCACTTTGTATCGTATTATTATTTAAATAATGTATTCCTTTCCTCTCACACAATCCTGCTCCTATGTCAGGATTTAATTTATTATATAGACCTAGTAAAAAGTGTTCCTTATTACAGGGCATGGAGGCACTGAAGGTGCCAGGAGGTTGAGGCTCCCAGATTTGAGACATTCGGCACAAAAAAAAGTGTTAATGTTGTCATCAATACGCATCGAAACTAGCACAATGAACCAATATTAGCATTTGTTTTTTTTTGTTTAAATAAACTGTAACTATAAAATCCTAGGAGCACACAAGAATAGTTTACGGTGTAATATAGCAAGTGTATCAATTGAACGTAATGTGGTTGCTATTATAGACTTCAACTGTATAATAAATATGTTTGCATCCATCAAGACTAAGAAGGCACATTTTAGATTTTGTTTTGTTTTGTTGTGACACCGAAACTTCTTTAAATCAAACTATCCATATAATTAGGTGGAGGCTTTCTATGACATTAAGATAGGATATATGCATGCATCCTACAAACCGTTCCATTTTCACCAGGATGATTGGAATAGGATTTTAAAGTTAGTTGGGTAAGAATGCAAAGGGGAGAATATCTCATGTCATAGAAACCTTGCACCTACTTATAATACAGTTATAAACATATGGTATGCATATTATATGATCTATAAACAAAATTAAAAAAAAGGTGAGATTCAATTCGACTCTGTTTACTTAATACAGGTATTCTTTGTAAAGGCCTAAGTGAAACGCACACAACGAACAAATATTAGCTTTTATTTTTACTTACAATTTTCATAGCTCTGAACCACAAACATTTTGTACTGAACTGTTATTATAAAATCCTTGAGTCAAATAATAAAGAGGGGCTAAAAGTGTCGGGAAATATTGTTGTTAATAACACTGGGTTGATGAATACGACTTAAGTGAAATTAACACAATGAACAAATATTAGCACTTGTTGTTTTTTTTATTATAAAATCCTAGCACAATAATTTTTTTTTTTAATAAACTGTCAGCCTATGTGAAACTTAAACAATGAACAAAGATTAGCATTTTATTTTTACTTTCAGTGTTCATGATGTCATTATAAATCCCTAGTCAGGTAATAAACGTTGGCAAAACATACGGCATATGTTGTCAGTTGTTAATAACACTGAGTTGATGAATACGGCTTAAGTAAAATTAACACAATGAACAAATATTAGCATTTGTTTTTTTATAATCTGTCACTATAAAAGCCCAGCGCAATCATTTAAAAAAAAAAACAATAAACTGTCACTTAATTATTAGTAAATAAACGAAAATATGATTACTTACAGCAGGATCAGATGGATGAGTCTTCGCTCGCACACACACTAAGAGGTCACTCTTAACATAACTTTGGACTGTACAGAAACATGTATTTATACACATAGCAGAAGCACTTACACTAATGACATCACACCCTCAAAACTCATTCTCCCTAGAAAAAAGATTGTTATCTCTAAACAAGCCAAGGGATGCATTCCAAAAGCTACACTTCCGTGTTTTTGTTGTTTCGCTAGAGAGATAAGCTGTTGAAAGGAATTCTTCTTAGTCATGATGTTATGTATAGTGGTTGTTACAGTAACTCTATACACATGGTATATTTGGTAATAAGATATGAACGTTTTTCTTAGAACGTATTTGCAGAATAACCTACGTCATAGAGCAAAGGACCTAAGTATGCGTAGGGGGGCGGCCGTAGGTATGAACCAGGGAATACCATAACGCATAAGAGCGTATCCCTATGTTTGAAAAATTCCCATGACATCATGGAGCAAAGGACCTAAGTGGGCGTCGAGGGGCGGCGTCGGTTTTGTTTTCGGGCCTAACTCTTTAACGGGGTTTTGGGGCGGGTTGGGACTAACACAGGACGAAAGGGCACAACGCGCGCTTTCATATGATACCCATGACGTCATGGCGTCGCCGGTACAAAGGGCACAACTCAGGCGTCGGGGGCGGCGTCGGTTGGCGGCCATTTTGATTTAAACCTCCACTATAACTACTGTTCATAAATACAAATAACAATGTAAGGTATGCAATTAATGTTGTGTTTTATAGTACACACTACGTTCTGTAGGTATGCGCTTACATAGCGTTAAGGAAAAACAAATAAGGAAATCAATTAAATAAGCCTAATAGAGATGAAAGAACAGAGATAGCGGAGTAAATGCAGTCACCAACACTTTTTCCTCTTCATGCATAAAGGTAACCACATAAATTTATCCCTAATTTATTCCCTAGCTATTATAACATAGGCTATATGTATATATAAAAATTATATTTATATATATAAATTTATATACATGTATCTTAATTTTATTCTTACGTGTACGAATTCACTTCAGGAATTTTGACTCTCAGTTATGAAAATAAGTTTTGATAAATACTTGTTTTTGTTATTTGATTTAATCAGCTATGTCATCTGTTTGAAAATACAACTAATAGAACCTAAACTTTGTGGCGCTGCATCCCTGAAAGGAATAAGCCTACAACGCGTCATCTACCGTAGGCAATTGGCAGGATTGGGGGACATGTAGTCAGCATTCCGACACGGACGGTCCTTAATGAAGGTTTTCATGACCGAAGCCGCTACTTTTCAATTAAGTGGCTCCTTAGTTTGTATCATGAGTTTTAGTGCCCCTACCTCATAAAAATCCGAGCAGGTACAGGGATCGAGCACGGGCCGGCATTGAGAATAGTTAGAAGAAAGAAAGAAAGAAAGATAGAAAGAAAGAATGAAAAAAAGAAAGAAGTGAATATTTTCTCATAGGAATTGTCTGAATATACCTATAAGTTACCCGTCTTGATTACAACATTGAACGCACTAATGCCCGAGTGCACCATTCTCCGATTTTCTCAGCTGTTTCGTAACCGGGGTAAAAGTAATATCGGGGTATTTTAAGAAAACCTGTGCACCATTGATACAATACCGTGGTTTACAAACGCTCGAATACATCGCGGTTACTCTGCTACGAATCCATTCTCGTTGATGGTTTCTTCCAGGTCAGTAATGACGTCATCGGTGCCACCAGTTTTCACAGCTCTTTGGCATCGGTTCCATCGGCCTCTGGAGATGGTACGTGGATCCATCAATGAATCTGATTGGCCCACGTAAAACTGCGGGGGAATTAGCAGACGATGGGCTTCACTTAATCCTGTCCGGTGCCCATGCTGCTGTCACTTGATGACTTATCTGTATCTGTATCTGGTACCCTATGATCCCCAGGTGGGGCGAAGTGGCCTCCAAGTGGAGGTTTCATTACCTATACTAATTTTGATATGCTTATTTTCCGAGAGAGGGTAGAGGGACAGGTGGTAAGCCCATCGCCCCCTCTGGAAACTAAGTATTTCTTGGACGTGAAAGGGCCGAGAAATTTTGTCCAGAGGCTCTAATTTAGGCTTGGAGTTCTTTTACGTGCCGTAAATGTACGACACGGGACCCCCAGCTTAAAGTCCCTCCCGGAGGACTCCGTGCCCAGGATTTTTACGTCCTGAAAAATCCATCGACCGCGGCCGGGTTTGATCCCGCGCCCTGCGGATCTAGAGGCGGGCACGCTACCTCTAGACCACCTCGGCCGACTGATGACTTATAATATATACATATATATACTTTTGTATGTATAGCTTGATGATAGAGGCATAGGAACAATAAAACTCCAAAATGTTTAGGAAGAAAAGTAACGAGTATAGGCATAACAATACTAGAAGCATTTTTAGAAGAAGTAGGCTACATATATTCCAGTTCAGATTATAAGAACTCGCTATGGTATTCGCTATTTAAGAGACCCTAGCGGGAAAAATGTTGTGTTTTGATTGTATATGGAGAATTTCTTCCGAAAGTTTTAGGTTAGACGTGACGGGTACGGCAAAGGGGGATATTTTCAGTTATTACTAGATAAGGAGACGTTTAGCTATGTCAGTAATAATGTAAATTCTATTTGTTTTAAACCGTAAAACACCATTGCTTCCTGTAAGGAAATATTAGAATCACTAGTAATCTAGTCGCCATTGATGGCAGCATGTCCAGCAGTTTTACTCCAATTCCGCTGGAGCGTGACGTCATCGATTGCCTCCGGCCCGCTGTAAAAGCGCTGAGAAAAGGAATACGCTGTTTCAGACGAGTGATTCAGTGCTAGCGTAGCGTGTGGCTTGTGAATGTTTGTGGAAGTATGAATTCGGTGGACAGCTTGCTAAGGACGCCATTTTCTTCCAGGCAATTGGAGGGAAAAGTAATCATAAAAAACTACCTACTCTTATGAAATGGTATTTACAGCACACTCTCGTTTTGAGCCACGAGCCGTTATGTGATTACGCCTACTACTGGTTTGGTTGAGGCGAGAAAGGAAGGTCATTTAAATCGATGTTACAGCACAGTATTTGCAAAGATATGTACCATCGTTCATTCTTCAAATAGATCCCACCTGTCTGTACATTTCAATAAAATAACATTGATGTTTCAAAAAATAATTCTCACACGTGTGCAATCCAAGGCAAAGCAACACCACGAAATCTCTGCTCTGAGTTCGACATAGCCTCGCTTTTATTCCCGTACGACTAGTAGAAATTTTAGGTGCAAAATCATGTGCATAGCCATGAAAGGGCTGTTATAATTATGTTCGTGTACGTGCAGGTATGATAAATCGATAACATACCCTATATACCGATACACAGGCTATATCGTGATGCATGCAGCCATTCACTTAAATTTGACCTAGGACCACTGGTTTTCCATATTTCATTTATTTGTTGCCTTATTGTTCAGTAATAAATGTTCATAAGGATAAAATAGAGTATTATATTGCATATATTATGTCGTCTGAATTAAAACTTTGAATTCAAGCACCATAGATGTTGGTTACGCCTACTACTGGTTTGGTTGAGGTGAGGAAGGAAGGTCATTTCAATCGAAGTTACAGCACAGTATTTGCAGAGATATGTACCATCGTTCAATCTTCAAATAGATCCCACCTGTGTCTCATTATTCATTATATTCAATTAGCTTTTGGCCTAGATATCGAAAATATGATACATTACGCTGATCTCAATCTTGGAGAGAAAACAGCGGTTTTCTCACTTTACAGTTCCTTCACGGCCGGTTAGCATCTTACCACGGTAAAAGTCGAAACCGAGCACGGTGCAACGAAAGTATGACTTTACCGGGGTAAACTAAGCAACTTTACCGCGGTATTCTGAATACCGAGGTTGGTGCACTCGGCCATAAGTCTTACTTTACCATCAACTGAGCCTTGGGCCTACGTGAATGCATTGCGGTGATGCAATTGCAAGAGAAGAATGAGATGAAATGTAACATTAATTTATGTACTGGATGTATGCATAGCTTCTATCATAAAGTGTTAAAAATCATGTTGGCTGTACCGTTCAGCTCGATTAATAAAATAATTATACAATGCCTTAATTTCAACTTAAAAAATTCTTTATGACATTATACGACTTGTAGATATAATAGGTAAGGCAAATTATCCACTGACAAAACAGAATGGCGTAGAATATTACAATGCATCAGTTTAAAATCTATATTTATATAAATAAATTAATATAGGTAAATTTGAAACATATTTTATAAAAACTGTAGATCACAAAAAAACAAATATTTTGAAATACATATGTTCTGATGATGTTTCTATGAGAACCAGAAAGTCATAAGCAAATTTTTATAAAGTAGACAATAAGGTATTATATAATAATAATTTTATACAGTGTTAAAGTCATATTGTTTGCGAGGTATGTCTTAAAAGTCTGAGCTTGTGGAAGAGGTTGCTAGCTTATAACTACTGTTCAGATAATTTATACCAAAATTGTTTCAGATAAGTTTTTAAGTGTTTCTTTATACTATTAGTATCTAAATTGAAACAAAATCATTTGAGCCATTTTGGAAAGCCATGATAAACAAAATCTTGTCGTGTAAATTGGCAGTAATAGGCCTAATAAGAGAAAGTCGTCGGTATGCTTCGTATCATATCTCCGAAAAATGCCCAACCTAACAAGTATCAAAGTTCATGTTGAAATATTTTTTTTTTTCGAATTACGTTATTCAGAGCCTTACACATGAACAGAACATTGGCACACAGATTGTTTCCGAGAACTGTATTTTTGAACTCAAGGGACTTCAAAAACTGTACATTAAATTTCGAACTCGAACACTATTTCCTTTATGGATAGTGTGCGGAGAGGAAGTAAAAAATAAATAGTAATGCACTAGAAACAAATTGCACAAATGAATTCATTTTACATGTGAAAATAGTGAAACATCTTGTGATACTGTACGGACGACCATGTGGAGAATAATTGTTTCATCTGATGGAGACATACATGGAAATGAGTCACTGTGTCAGCATAAGTAATTACTGATGTATGGCAGTTCATTCTGAAGGACATCACTCCTAACCTACATCATCCCATTATCTTGGTCATGCAGGCAGGCATCTCGCCAGTGTGGGTGGAACTTTCTCCACTATTTATAATGTTGCGGTGCCTTATCGCTCTCTGAACAGGTCGTTCATAATGCACGCGAGATCTGCTCGAGTGATATTTCAAACACACACTCCATAATTATATTTTGTTATCATCTTTTAAACTCTCTGGACAGGTAATTTCCAAATTGCGTAGCCAACAATTAATTCCGCATCAACACTCCTATATTAGAACTCAACTACGAGACTCATTTACAAAAGTGTAATGATATAATTTTCTTCGTAAGCATGGGCCTAACGTATTTTTTTTTATACAGTAGAATCCCGCTAATTCAGATCTCTCTCGTACGAACATCCGGTTAATCCGGACGGGATTAAAAAATAATTGTTTTTCTACGTATACAGTAGCATTAAAACTAAAAATGCGTTGTGCGAAAAGTTATATTTATGAGAAAACTTTGATTTTTATAGTTTAAATTCCGTTTAATGTGATTCGGATAGTTATTGCAGTTCAGATACTTCGGCAAAAAGAAATAAACAAGATAACCAAATTATGTATAATAAATGACAGATTAATTGCCCAAATTTATTCAAACTAAAATCATAAAATCTCATAGCCCGTGTTTGGTCTTAAAATGACCGTGAAAAGACGGAACATTCATTATAAATATTATTAACTAAAAAGAAGGCAAAGGTAAAAAGTTTAACAACATCATTTTAAATAACTATTAAAATGAGATTGCAGTGAATAGACAGACAAGCTGGGAATTTCCCTAGCAGACCTAGCGGGTGCGAGATAAGGCAATGCAGGTACACAGGTACAATGTATCGGGAATCTCCCGAGATCTAATCAAAAAGGGCACTGATTCACTTAAGTAATTCTAAGAAGTCGGCTATTGTGTTCAAGCCTAGCTTCTGATGTTGCTACTGATACAACACGCTATCCGAACCTTCTTAGAAATCCGAGACGCTAAGTTGTGGGTTTTGAGAATAAGGGAAATCCAATTGATTTCCGTGGGAAACTAACATATTATTATTGGTCGGGAGAATAGCCAATAAGAACTGGTCTATAGTACCACGTGCCGGGATTCACGAATAATAATTAAGAAGAGTAGGGATAAATGTTTGTCCAAGAAAGTCTTCCTTAGGCCTACCGGGGCGCTGTAAAATCACTCTACTTCAAGGCCCCGTGCCTAGAACAGTCAAAATCACTCTACGTCGAGGCCGCGTGCCTACATCAATCACTCTACTTATCTTTGTGGCTTCGTGCTCACAGAATTAATTGGACTTATAAAATTTTCGCTGTGGAATTAATCGACTTAGAAGGATTCTTACTTTCAATCGCGATTAGTCAAAATCATATACGGCAGCAATTGTATCACTAGTAACGATCTACCGAGAACTTGTAACAATATTAATTATTCACAAACAAATTTTGTAATTATTGTCAATGACTGGACTTGTATTTCCAACGTTTTGAATAAACAGAATATTCCTTCAGTGTTCAAAGAAACTGCATTATTATTCAAGCAATAATATTAAGGTGTTCTTCGCTTCCTACCCTGAAGCTAGAGGGAAGTGCTCGACGATCGACTGACTGACCGGAGGCGAGTTCGACACACAAAAACAGAAATAATCAGTATATGCATTATACTGTGGCGCCCAGGTAACCATCAATCCACCGAACCGCTGTATAGTGTCTGGTCCCATCTAATTCCGATTACCAAGACTCTACTGTATTACAGTGAATGTGGGGGTACACCGTGGTGCAGTTAAGACCGTGCGCTATAAACGGAAGGATCCCCTATAAGGTTGTTGCGATTTTCCAACTAGCTTAATTCTTCTGGTGGCACTATGACTCTAAGCTCGACTCAGCCTCTAACAGAAATGAGTACCAAGAACAGTCCTGGGGTAAAGGCTGTCGGTGCGTAAAACAGACAACCTCAACCACTTCATGTGTCGATTGTCTAAAAATCAGGGAGCCTCAAACACCTGGAACCCTAAGGATCTTCACGGCCTGTATGGGGACAATTATACCTTTTGATATTGGTCATCGCCAAGTCAAATGATTATTCACTGACACTCCTCTGAGATGTAACTTTATTGACTCTGTAACATAAAGCCTCATAATTTTTTCCTTGCCTGTTCGGAATCATTGCTCTATGTCTTTGTTTTCTAAGATAATGTTTTGGCCCTTCTCCGTAGTTTCTACTGAAAATCACATACCAGTTTTCTTCCAAACGTGTTTTTGTTGGGGAAAGATTCTAAAGTGTTCCATAAATTTTACGAGGATTTGTAACGTCGTTATTTCTCTGTAACTAGCAAATTAAAATTGTATTTATAAAATTAATTTCATTCATATTTAGTAATATAGGTACAGTTCGTATACAGTTCATCTGTTGCTATCAGGTTAAGAAGATATAAATATTAAGCGTTATTGCGTTATGTAATTACAGAACTTCATGGGTCATGGTAAGAAATTTAGTTCGTCTATATATTATTATAAGTTAGGAAGTTAAGAATATGTTAATACAGTACACTTCATTGCATTTTACGTGTATAATTACGAGATGATTTTTTGTGGTCTGGTAAAGTATCTTTCTCATAAAACTAGCAAACTCAGTGGTGATGAAAACTTTGTTTACGGACAACTTTGAGATGATGCAGTATCTGTACTAGTAAATAATGTGACAAATGACTTTTTACGAAGAAACTATAAATAACAAAAGAGCATTGCGATACATTTCAAAAGAAAAAAAAAGAAAAGAATCAGTAAGAATAGCAACGAGCATATCGCAAATCCCTGCAAAAACAAATTTCAACCAAACTTCTGACAACAAACTCCCTTGCCTTCATCAGGAGATTTCTCGACAAAACTTTCGTGGTTCGGAAATAAAGATTTCCTCCTAAATACCTGCTGTTGAAACATGGCACGAACATTGTCAGGTCTTGAAAAAGTAGTTCACAACAATTATACCTAGGGAAGCCTCTTGATGGTGCCCAAGGAGTAAAGTTTGGGTAGAACACCTCTGACCTGGGTGCAAGCCCGAGAAGTTATTCGTAAAACAAGATAACATTTACGTTTTTTAGCTATGTTAAACTAAACCAAGTTCTGTAATTTAATCTTGTTGGTGAGCCTAATGTGAAGTGAGAAATTTCTAAACCATTCAAGCCAATGAAGATTCGGACAGTCCACATTCTGCATATAGTGCAAGTGTAAGCTAAGATAGCCTAGAAATTAATATACGCTATGTGGCAATTTTTACAGGTTTCTAAAAATTTAATTTGGTTTTAAAATAAAAAACTGCATGTGGGAGCACACAGGAAAAGTAGTTTGAAATTTAAGGAATAATGATCTAGCCTCGGGAACTAGAGTGGAGGACCAGCTACTTGGAGAAATTGGAGAGCAATTGGAGAAATTGGAGAGCAATTGGAGAAATTGGAGAGCAATTGGAGAGCAATGAACACATAGATGCGCATGGACATAGGGATCCAGGAAAGTTATATGAAAAACAACTACCATGTCCTAAAACTATGTAAACTTTATTCACACAAGTGCAATAGAATATAGAGATCAACAAGTATTAAGATTTGTGCCCCTATAGGACCAAATTCTGTAAGCTATTTAGGATATGCAAGATGGGCATATATCCAGAATGATAGTATTGCTGGAAAGCCACTAATATATGTCTGAAAGTGAGGGAATTTTCTTAGACAAGTGTGAATGAATGCGGAAATGAATGACTGGCAAAAACAAGTGAAAATATGTAGAATAATAACTGAAATTGTTAGAATAATAACAGAATTGTCGCGAATTATTAACGCGTGGTTATAATTGTGCGTAATTTATAACATATGTTGAATAATACACTGAAGCACTGGTAATAATTGATACTGTAAGTTGATTAACAGGAAATAACTGTAATATCAATATTAGGCTTGGTCTGAACTAGGATTGGATATTACACTGTAAACCAAGGATTGCACACGAGCACAAGCGCTTAGTAATCGTAACACAGATGTGTGTTAGCTGTTGATTGAAACACTGTAACAACTGTTAACGAGTGGTATGCGAGTTTCTGCGCACAAAACTTTAATGGTTGTAGTTTTGCAGAGAAACTGATGTTGCGGAGCGCCGGTAATTGTGTTGAGCCTTAAGACACACGATGGCTAAAAAACCTGCGAATTGGAGTGCAGCTTCGCACACGTCGGAACGATTAGGAAGCTAGCTAAAAACTGAGGTGACGCTATGAGCCTTGCTCATGGCATGGACGCTTAGAACATGCACTTGCTGCTTGCACAATGTGGTGCAGTCAATTAAAATTGCTGATTCAGCTAGCGGGAAGAAACTAGCGGGCATTTGAATAGAATAAAACACTATACATGTAGCTTGTACGAACAGTGCATAACATTTAATTGGTAAAAATTAGACTATAACATAGGCTCATAGAAATGCTTTGTTAACCAAGGTTGCATGAAGCTTTAGGATAGAAGTCTTGCGAATCGACTTACGTCATTTCTAAGAAGAAAAGTCTCTGACAAAGAGTTTTATAACTTTTCAGCTTCATAAGTAAATTTCCTTGTAACTTACATATATATCCTTCCTTCAGCAGTCTTAGCCTGATTCGTATTCTTCCTTTCCTTCTTTCAGTCAATAAAATAAACGTAATTTTTTGTGAGATTTTAACTTGTAATGGTCAGACAAGTTTTTCATTCAAGGAATAATACGCTTTTACAATGAGGAATTTTGTTCTTAAGTTCCTTGCTGTGAAAACGTAAATTGATTATCAACACGTTCATCACTGTAATAGTCCTATTACACCGGAAATAGCCCTTAAGGGTAATTTAATGTTTTCGCCAGAATTCACGCAAAAACAGTCTTACTTTAGGACAGACATTACTCAGAATGAATGTGAAAAAATAAGTTTAATTTAGAAAACGTGCTTGTCAACCGTCTCGGAGTTACACTGGTGTTTCATTTTCCAGATTTAATTAATTAAAGCATTAAAAATTAAACGAGTGTTGTTCAATCTATGTACACAGGTGAATGTGAATGCCACCGGTTCCTATTTAATCACCTCAATTATTTTCCAACTACTGTCTGGCAGTTACCATGCGTTATCTAATTACTGATTCATTTTCTATTCGTTCTACGGGTTTTCCTTTATTTTGGAGTATCTTGCATTCCAGCGTAAAAGTATGGTATGGTAAGGTGCATCTTTATTCTTATATACATATTAAATACATTATCCGTAGAACAAAACCAGGGCACGGGCATATACGGCCGTATATGCACTCGACAAAGAAAGAGAAATGTAACACTAATAATACAATGTAATAAGATAACTTATAATATAATAATGCTATACAAAGATGAAAAGTGAAAAAAATAGTATTAATAACAGAAAATACATGACAATAACAATACAATATAATACATAATAATACATAAAGATTACTCCCCCGGCCCTTCCCTCCCATCCTTTTCTACCCTCAACTGTGACCTCAGACATGAATTTCCCCACCCCCTCGGAAGATTTTGAGTCACTCAACAGGTCGAATATCGCCATGTGGCCTCTTCTAGAGACAACAAAAGAGTCAGGCAGATATCGTTTCCTAAGTATCAAAGTGATTTCAAATTCAGAGAGAATATGCTGTGCTGTCACATCCTTGTCACATAGTGGCCATATTCTGACTACTTCTGCATTGACGTGTTTCAGCGATTTCCAAGCTCCTAGGCGAAACCAGGCTGAAACCTGTCTTCAGCGCTCCTCTGTCCCCCAGAGTGGTTTCAATAATTGATTGGATCTCCAAAGAAAGCTTGTCCCTACATTCTCCTTCGGTCATTTGCCTGTCTATATCTCTCAAACGATTCCTGACTTCCCGCTAAACATTTCGTTTGTTCCTCCTGCCTCTTTCGCTTATAAATCCCATGCCTACTTCTTCCAACCCCTGCATATTTTTCCCGCCCACGTTATTTGGTCTGTCAATTCAAGTTGTTCCCTATTACATAATGCCCTGATAAGGGATTGATCGTCATGTATATTCTTCAGGTAGTATTTTAGTGCCTTTATCCTACAATCTATTGAGACCCTGTAGCTCCCGAATTCCCTTAGAATGCCACTATTACCCGTTCCTTTTCCCACCCCCAGATCTCTGCCCCATATGTAATTCTTGACGTAACTACTGCATTATACACCGTATCTAACAACTTTAGAGAGATTTCCGGAATTTTGTTGCGTATCCTTAGTGTATCGATAGCTTTCATCCTACCCCTGTGTTTCGTCACGTCGATATAATTATTCCACTTCCCATTCATCGTCATTGTTACACCAAAGTACACAAAACTTATGACATTGTCTAGCGTCCTTTCATTGTAAAGTTCAAATCTCTAGTTTGCTGTAAACACAGCCGTTCTTGAATGTCATAGTCCTAGGCTTTTCGATATTCACCGTTATTCCCCACTCCTTTGTCCTGTCCTCTCTGTAAACGTTGATCGTTCAGGAGCATAAAGTCAAATAATCTGCGTACAACAATACTGGAATATCTACTTCCTCCATAATTGGCGCGTCCATGTTTAACCCTTTGCATAACATCCTATTGCCGTCAGTTCCATTCATATTGATCTCCTGTAAAATATTTCTGCAATCATTGTGTGCTCCAGGAACTATGAATAATATATTTCTGTGACAACAAAACGTGGTTTTCTTGATTTTCGAGAGATATGGTGTAATTGATAAGGGTTAAACAACTCAAAGATTCAACTAGATGGCAGTACCAACAAAAAATTGGTGAATCATAAATTCCCTGGGAATAATAGCAAAGAACAAAGAAAAATGAATATAAACTCATTTTCTCAGGATTTCAGTGGTTTTCCGCGTGATTTGCTGTAATTGATAAAGGGCAAACAAATAAAGTCTTAAACTAGACGACAGTACCAACAAAAAATATTTGTGTCAGAAATTCCCTTGGAATACACTGGTCAACAATGATTTTGTTACATAAACAATTTTGGGTGTTTCTTATGTATTTTCATCTGCTGATTCCAAAAATGAAGTCAGTAATTTTCCATCACCCACCATTTTTTTTATAATCCTGTTTATTAGCATTTCTGGTATATAACATGCTGATTAGAATTAGTATTCTACATTTATATTTCATTTCATTGTGTCAATAATTGACTTATAACGTTTGGTGATTGTTGCCTTGAATTCATGAGTTACAATACCTTATTTAGTCATCACAGCCTACTTGATCATATGCAAAACTGTGATTGTAAGGTAAAGTTTGCAGATGAATAGAAGCTTTCTTAAAATAATAAAAGCTAATTCTGTACTCTCTTCCGTTGTCAATTGAATTGTGATAGAAGTGTATATTACCATCCTTAGTAGTGCATTATAAGGAGTAGTGTAAAAGTGTATAGTGATAAGAAACATGTATCGAAAGTGTGTTAATGATAGAAACAACTTCTGTTTTGTGTGTGGTGAGCTGACTTTCAAAGCGCAGAGACGAAACTTTACTCCTCTAATAAGAAGAGCTTATCACTGTTATTTTAACAATAAAATAGACCAGAACAAGACATGGGCCCCAGAAATCTGTTGTACCAAATGTGTAACACTATTATCTGGCTGGTTGAAAGGATCCCGTCATATGCCTTTTGCAGTCTCCATGATATGGCGCGAACCTAAGGACCATTTGACAGACTGCTACTTCTGCTTGACAAATAAATCTGGAATAAGTTCGAAGTCCAGACACACTGTTAAATATCCATCTTTAGATTCAGCAATTCGACCGGTGCTTCATGGGCCAGGACTTCCCATACCATCTCCACCAGATGACATAACAATGACTGAAGAATTTCCTGATATTCAGGATGAATTACAGAATGATTCAGATTTTGTGGAAGAAGATGCTACAAATGAACCCCACTTTCTAACACAGGATGATTTAAATGATTTGGTTCGGGATCTTGGTTTAAGTGAAAACAAGGCAGAATTACTCGCCTCAAGATTGAAAGGATGGAAGCTACTGCAGGGTGACACCAAAGTAAGTTTTTTCCGCCAACGCCAAAAGGAATTTGAGCATTTGTTTTCTAAAGAGAAGCACCTAGTTTTCTGCAATGATGTTGAAAATTTGTTCCAGTCAATGGGTGTTGAGCATAAATCTTAGGATTCGCGTTTGTTCATAGACTCCTCAATAACAAGTTTGAAAGGAGTGTTACTACATAATGGAAACATATATCCATCCATTCCTTTAGCCCATGCAGTTGGGTTGAAGGAAAATTATGATAAGATGAAGCTTTTATTATCCTCTATAAAGTATGAGCATTTTTCTTGACAGATATGCGGGGATTTAAAAGTAATAGCCATCTTACTTGGGTTACAGCTTGGTTATACTAAATTTTGCTGCTTCTTGTGCAGAGATAGATGTAACCATTATATTATAAAGAACTGGCCAAAGAGAGAGTCACTTAATCCAGGACAAGAAAATGTTCTTCATCAACCACTTGTATGTTCTGAAAAAATCTTATTGCCTCCACTGCATATAAAACTAGGCTTGATAAAACAATTTGTGAAAGCAATGATCATGATGGCAGTGCATTTCTCTTCCTGCAAAATAAGTTCCCAAGGATCAGCGAAGTCAAACTAAAAGACGGAATATTTGTTGGCCCCCAAATAAGGGAACTGATGAAAGATACGCAATTTGAAATCCAATTAAATATGGAAGAAGCAGCTGCATGGCAATCTTTCAAAAAAGTTGTCACAAACTTTCTAGGAAACTTCAGGTCTGATAACTACAGAGAACTTATCAGTGAGATGATTGAGAACTACAAGATAATGGAATGTAAAATGTATTTAAAAATACACTTTCTGCACTCCCATCTTGATTTCTTCCCTGAAAACCTAGGGGCTGTGAGCGACGAACACGGTGAGCGTTTCCACCAGGACATCGCGGAAATGGAAAGGCGCTACCAGGGTAAATGGTGTCCAAATATGTTGGCAGACTACTGTTGGACACTGAAGAGAGATGTTCCTCAAGCGAAGTACAGCCGAAAATCCAATTCACATGCATTTTAGGTAGTAAATGTAATTTCAGTTAAGATATCATATTGTGTATAGACACGAAAAATGTTTTCTATGCGATTACTCAAAACCCCTTTGTGATGGAAAAGTTCTGTAAACAGATTTGAAATCAGCACAAAAAGCAAGTCAGACACACCCATTGTTTCCCTTATAACATAAAAAATTTCAAATTTTGTTGACCAGTGATATTAGGAGCAAATAAAAAAAATTAAAGTCACGATGTAATTGGTAAGGGTAAACAACTGAAACCTTAAAATAGATGGTAATGACAACAACAACAAAATAGATGAGTCAGAAATTCCCTGGGAATAGTAGCAAAGAACAGAGAAAAATTAAAATAATTTAATTTACTCCTGATTTCCGTGGTTTTCCGGGTTAATGCTGTAATTGATAAGGGGCAAACAACTAACATCTTAAATAGACGACAGTACGAACAAAAAAATATGTGTCAGAAATTCCCACGGGGGGGGGATGGTTTGGCATTTGTAGCCCATGGTCTATACCGAAATGTTGCTGAAAAAAGACAATTGAATTCAAAGGACCTAAGCACATATACGTAGAGGAAGTGAATCATGTGTAAAATTAAATTATAACGGGTCTTTCATTAAGCGCTTCCTATCTTTAAATTTAAATAAAACAAAGTATGTGTGAGATATGATCGAAATTTTTTATCCGTTTGAAAGGCCTATCGATGCCATTATGTATGGAATATAACATCCTGTTTTGTCCGCCGCGGCTTCGCTGGCTGGCGCGCATCCGAAATGTCCAATTTTCCATGACTCTGGCGCATAAATCAGGCTGAAATTGACCGATGGCATGGGTTATGTTGTCTTTGAGGGCAGCTGTGGTTTTTGGCTTATTCGCATAGACCTGCGACTTAAGAAAACCCCACAAGAAAAAGTCTAACGGGGTCAAATCGCACGATCTCGAAGGCCAGTTCACATCACCTCCACGTGAGATGACCATGCCCTCAAATCGCTCGTACAGAATGTCCAATGTGGCATGAGCTGTGTGGCACGTAGCGCCGTCCTGTTGAAACCACATCTCCTTGGTGTCCATATCATCCAATTTAGGCCAAAAGAAGTTGGTAATCATCGACCTAGAGCGCTCGCCGTTGACGGTGATGACCTGGCCAACGTAGTTCTGAAAGAAATATGGACCGATGAGGCCGTCAGCCCAAAATCCACACCAAACAGTGACTATTTTCGGGATGCATTGGGCGCTCTTGGATCTCATGTGGACTAGTATCGTCCCAAATTCGACAGTTTTGTTTGTTGATGTACCCATTCACCCAGAAATGGGCCTCATCGCTGAAGATGATTTTTCGATGAAAATTAGGGTCAGTTTCCAACTGCTCCACAGTCCATTCAGCGAACACACGTCGATGTCTATGGTCGTTTACCTTCAGCTCCTGGGTAAGTTGAACTTTGTACGGGTGCAGGTCCAAGTCACAACGCAAAATTCGCCAAGTTGTGGTCTGCCAAAGGCCTAGTTCTTGTGAGCGACGCGAAATCGACTGCCTCGGATTCTCCTGCACACTCTCACGGACAGCGGCGATGCCTTCTTTGGACGCCTGAGGAAACTTGAACTCAGTGTGGCTTCGACCACGGTAGAGGCAGGTTGTCGTTACGTGTATCTTGCATTGAGCTAGTGGTGCGCTTGAAAGTTACACGGTACATTCCAAAGCCGAACCACGCTACCCGGAATGTTTACGTCGTATGTAGCCTCCGTTATTTCTCTTGTTCCTCACTGGAAGTTAACAAATAGTAAAAAACTTCAGGTATGGCATCTATACGACGTGTCAACACTATCAAAGTAAAATTTGAAGATACGGCTCCCAGCCCAACGGCACTGCAGTTGCATATGTGGATTCAACTAACCTTACAATTATCACCAGACAAGGTAAGCATGCTGCAAATAAACACCCAAGGAAAAGCAGTGTACATAAAAATGGTGTCTCCAACAGTATACGAAAATATAGTACAAGAGTTTGAAGGTGAGATACGTTTTACATATGATTCGAGTTAACTGGCCCTTGTAAAAATTAGTCGAGTGGACACTATGGTTGTAACTGTGTAACTGTGCGTGTGCGTGTCTTTAATCTTCCCCCTGAAATGCCGAATCCTACAATGCAGGCTACATTAAATCGCTACGGCGTAATTCATTCCATCCGGGAAGAACAGTGGAGCACAGCTTTTCCAATTCCTGTAAACAGCTTTTCCATTTCCTGTTCGGGCACTAAGAATGGACATCAAACAACATATCCCGGGATCAGTGACAATCGGTGGATTTCAGGCACAAATCACGTATGTGGGTCAACCAATTGTATGCTTCGTTTGCCATGAGCCCAATCACAAGAAGGAAGACTGTCCGCGGAGAAAGACTGTCTTGAAAGTTAAAGTACAGCCTCGGAACTTATTACTGAGTGACGTTGTGAGGGGAGAAACTCCGCCACAGAGACAATACAGCACATCAACAGAAACGCCACCCACCCCCATGGAGGATCTAGAAGGCTTCGAAGATGACACTGATACGGCATCGGAGCACGAGACCGTTGCTATGGATCAACAGAAATAGGAAATACTGATACCGTTCGAGTCCAAAATGTTGCACACGACGTAGTAATACCACAAATGGTTACCCAGGACACAGCGATCGAAGATTGCGTGACATCTCCTGTAAAGGTAACCGTGCAGCAGACTACGTCATCGGGAGACCCACTGGCTGATACCAACAGAACCTCAGTTTCGGAGCGCGGCGAGGTTTCCCCGCTTAAAAAGTTAAAACAAACAACGCAGCGTGGTCTTCCGCGTGACCCACGACTAAGAGATAGAGACACAGTTCCTGCCAGTCCGGTAACCGATACATGCGGACTTATTACCACGAAAGCTAAAAACACTCCGCGGCCACACCCGTATGCAGTTCACGGGCGAACCAAAGATATAACTACGAAAGAACCTAATGAAGAAACTAGTATCGATCCGATGGAGGGCGTCTCGCCTCATACTGATCCCACGCAGCCATAGAAACATCCTGTGTGACTGACGCATGTTTCTACGCCGTGTGCCATTCCGCCAGAGTAATGCATTTATACAACTCAACATTGTATTCACTTGTTTTTCCTGTTTATGGTCCTACAATGAAACTATGGAACCTTACATATCAAATCCAGGCAAAATTCAAGCGGCGGATGCTCTCTTCGTTCTTATACATTCATGACATCGACATTCTGTCATTACAGGAAGTAAACGACTCAAATCTGGACCTCCTTTCTGCGTCTAGCCTCATACTAGGAATTACAAATCTATGTATGTTATAGTTGATGTTATTCGATTGTATTTCTGATACCTACTTTTTGCATATTCAGTGACTACTATGGTGCTACTACGAAATTACGCCACATTAAATATAAACTGTCTACAAAGGAAATTCAAACAACAGCAGTTACGTTCTTTCATCTATGACCATGACATCGACATTCTCCTGTTAAAAGAAGTAAACATAAACAATTTCCATTTTCTGGGCCCACAGTACGCTGCGGTAGTACATACTGGTGAACACAATCGAGGGACAGCAATCGTACACAGAGCTGGTTTTTAAATCGAACGTCCTGAAGGTCATAGCAGCGGTGGTGTGAAGTCACTATTTATAGTCGGAACACACATTATCAGTGTTTATTTAGCATCTGGAACCAACAAGCGTACGGAATGGGAACATTTCCTTCGTGTGGTTTTATCATACTATATGCGACACAAAAGTAATCGGATCGTGCTTGGGGGTGACTGGAATTGTGTGCTCCATGCGAAAGATCAAACGGGTCGGTATAATCCATCACCGGTGCTACAAGCCTTAGCGCAAGCCTTACACTTAGTGGATGCCTGGGAGGTTTTTCATGGAAACCATGTAAACTTTACTTTCCATAGACAAAACAGTGCTTCACGCCTTGATCGTTTTTATATGTACAAAGAGACTAAACATGCAACACATAACATAAAAATCATTCCCACACATTTCTCCGATCATAACTGCGTGCTTCTGACTACTAAAGTGGATTTTCAACCCCCCTTATATGGTCGAAGTTACTGGAAGCTGAATGAAGCACTCCTCGGCATGACAGGGACAGATCAACAATTTACTCAACACCTCACACCCTTAAGAAACAGAGCTGCCACCTCAAAGTTAACTCCAATACAACAATGGCTTTGTATTATCAAACCAGGAATTAGGTCATTTTATCAGGCAATTGGATACCAAAGTGCACAGGAAAAAAGAGCAACCATTTCTTTCTATACGCAGTTATTGCATGAACTGTGCCAAAAGCAAGAGACTGACAAAGATCGGTGGACCGACATTATACAGGTTAAACAAAAATTATGTACTTTACAAGAAGAACAAATGAGCGGAGTTATAATACGGTCTCGGATACCTTCCACCCTGGATGACGAAAAAGGTGCACTCTTTCATGTTGTGCATGAAAAACGAAGAGGAATAACTAAATTCATCCATCAAGTACAGACGAGTTCAGGCGTTATGGTTAGAACAACCAGGGAATACCTCGGAGAAGGCGTTACACACTTCCGATCCCAATACGCTGCTCCAACAAACACACCCACGTCTGCATCAGAAATTCTCACACACATCCATCACCAACTTAGTTTACAACAGCAAGAAGATCTCCAGCGTCCCATCACCGAAGATGAAGTGCATCAGGCGCTAGAGAGTGCGCCGAAGCATTCCGCGCCGGGGCCAGATGGCCTTACGTACCAATTTTACAGGATTCATTGGAGGGAGCTGAAAGGATATCAAACCTTCTTGTTTAGTGAGATATATATGAACGATGTTCCTCTTGACGGCTTCAGTGATGGCGTGGTCACACTAATTCCCAAGAAGAATTGTCCCCAGACAATAGCGGAGTATCGACCAATAACTTTATTGAACACAGACTACAAATTATGTATGAAAGTACTAGCTTTATGCTTACGAAATATATTACCAGCCATCATTGAAATCGGACAGACATGTGAAATACCTGAGAGATCTATTATACACAATCTAGCTATAATAAGAGACACAGTAATACACTTTGCCTTACACCCAGAAGGTAAAGTTGCACTTCTCTCGCTTGATTTTGAGAAAGCATTTGATCGAGTAACACACGACTATTTATATGAAGTTCTGCAACGGTTCGGTATACCGCCGACAGTGATAAATGTACTCATTAGGTTACATATGGCAGCAACATCCAGAATACAGATCAATGGTATCCTCAGTGAACGCATCCCCATTAAGATTTCTGTAAGACAAGGATGCCCACTATCGATGGCTTTGTTCACTGTCAGTTTAGAACCATGTCTTCGGATGATACACACAACATTACAACAGGAAAAATGTGCACCCTCACCATTTTTCACGGTTTGTGCGTATGCAGACGATGTTGTGATCTTCTTGCGTGAAACGACGCATTGTGTAACATTACCCAACATGTTAGATATTTACTGCAGTGCTTCGAATGCAAAACTTAACTATGGCAAATCGATACTCCTGCCAGGTGTCACCTCAATGTACAGTATTAGGTGTGCCAGTACAGACGACAGCAAAAATCCTTGGTCTCTTAGTAAGCATCTCCTTCGACGACATGGTTCATGACAACTGGAAAATCATAACGTCACATAGTCGTGCCACTTTATTTCAGCAGATAAATAGAAATCTTAATTTATTTCAACGAATCTGGCATATAAACGTGTTCAGTTTAGCCAAACTATGGTACGTGGCGCAAGTTTTGCCAATGCCGAGTCAACAAGCCAACATCATGGACAGGGCATCTCTGGAAAGGTTATTATTATAAACTTAAGAAAACACAATTACGTCAGCCACTGACTGAAGGTGGCTTAAAATGAATAGCTGTGCAGGAAAAATGCAACGCCCTGTTCACAAAAAATATACTGCTGGCGCTAAATGGACAAGGAGATCCAGGTGACATACTTTTCTGGACAAAGAATCGACTTTTCACGAACCCCGAAATCAGACGGTTTCCAAAATCTTTAGAAACAATCGGGAAATGCATAAACGTCTGTGCGGAGAAGTTCGATCCAGTGGAAAATGAGATTAACACGCGCAGTATATACCAATATCTGCTTTCACAGAAAAATGAAATACCTCGAATCATGGAAAAATACCCTCAACAAAGGTGGACACGCATATGGACCCACCTCCATAACCCGAACATACCTACAGATTGGAAAGTAGCAGCACACAGTTACATCAACGAAATTGTGCCCACAGAAGAAAAGAAGTATCGTCACAATCGCTCCGTGTTCCCAACCTGCAAAACATGTGGTTACCTAGACTCCTTACAACACAGAGTGAAAAGTTGTGGTCAGGCCACTTTGATATGGCGAGAAGCAAAACGATTATTAAATACAGTATGCCCGGCCCTAAATAGCCTTGATGCACAGCAGATCCTCCATTCGCTTGATCCAACTAGTGACAACCGAGCCTTTGTGCAAATGTGGTTAGCGACTGATTTTCTGTACTATCAACTCACTACAACAAATCACACTATACCAGACTGTCTTTGTTTATTACGGAAAGAACAACAAAAAGTGTATCATAAATTTTCTGATACCGCAACGCAAATTATACAACAAGTGAGTCTAATACAATTGTGACAGTAAGTGGACACTAAGTGTACAAAGGTCCAAAAATGTAACTGATCATGCAAGAACTCAATTCAGAACACTGGTAACGGTTCGATTATTTCATGACTATCTGTAAATAACATTATTTGCTTGTTAATTTTTAAATCAATGTAGCTATATATTTGTTTTTTGCTTTTCACGTTGTTGAACAATAAAAAACTAGAATCCCTAAATGCTATGAGAAGCCAATCTATCCTTCAGCACGTAAAGAAGATAGCTGCGAAATGAATGTGGATATTCGATAGTGGATAGAATTCCACAGATGTGAGCGACTGAAAGAATCGTGTCTACAGGAAATGCCCCTAAGTCTGCAATAATAGTCTTCAATTGTGACGTTAATAACAAAAATGACAAAGCTAACAGAGTAGATTCCATCAAATGGTTCTTTCTCTGCAAGGGTGAAATATGTTGTAGGAGCATTCGTAGATATCTCAGGGGCAATAATAATAGAATAACAATAAAATCCTTGAATCTTATGTCCTCATATTTGATAACTTAAACTGGACCTGGTATACATTGTGATTTTAATTTAATCCTTTATTTGTTATTTTCAGAATTCTTGATTACAATATTACAGTTTCTGTTTATGTTCCGTACTCATTTTACAGAACTACACTACATATAACTAGCTACTGTCTCTTCTACTGGAAATCCAGCATTTGAGTATACAAAAAACTACTAACTACTATTAACAATAACAATGACAGGAGCATTTGACTGGGCGGTTGCCGGCCATTTTTGGACGCCTGAGGAAACTTGAATGCCCGCAGAATAATACCACACCTTCAAGGACTACTGCCAAGAAAAATTTGCCATGATCGAGTGCCAGGGTAACAGAGCCATGAAAACACTCAGCAAAGGGTGCCCACACGGATTAGTTTGTGGCCCTATTTTCTGGAATGTGGGAATGGAACGTGGACTCTTAAGACTGGAAGAATCTATTGACCTACTTGGACCGGTAGCCTTCGCAGACGACTCACTTTTGGTGTTTGGAGCAGACTCAAGACGAGAATTTGAATGTAGAACAAGTAGGACTTTAGAAGTACGAGGTTACTGGCGCACAGAAGTAAAACTAAAACTGGCACCCCAGGAAAGACAACTTATCTTTTTACTTTCACGGAAACTTTTACTTAATACAACGCTCAAGATAAGTGGACAAAGCAGAAGGAAAAGCAAAGCGGTAGATACATAGGGACCGATTTGGACGAAAAGCTATCTTTTATGCCCCATACTGAACGAGTGAGTGCAAAAGCCAATGGACTGATGAACAAATTTATCAGTCTTGGTATGACCAAGTTTCATCTCCTCCAAGGGCGATGACATTGTATCTTAAGGCAATACTGGCATCAATAGTGGGGTATGGGGACATCGGTTAAAAAAAAGCATCAAGCCAGCTGCAAAGATCCGTAGTATTCAGAGGGGAATTCTTCTGCGACTAACAGGAACTTACAGAACAATGGCGATTGATACCTGAATCACAGTCCTTGGGGTCATATCTGAATCTCTTTATAAGGCAAAGTTCTGGGTAAAAACTCCCGGAAGTTCACTCTTGACACTCGAGTTGAAATAATAAGGGATGTCAAGATTCACTGTTAAATTGTTTAACTCATTATACAGTACATATAACCAATACCAACCTTGACCTTGTTTTAGTGGCACATAGTGCTTCAGGGTAGCCTAGTTGTGAGAACAGATACAAATCGGAACAAATCACCAAGGCATCGCTAAAATATTATGAGCACAGGCCAAAATAGCAATCATTTCAGCTTGGAATACTATGGTATAACCTCCCAATGTGAACAATATACTCCTCTTAGGCCTATATATGATAGCTCTGTTCTCCTCGTTTGGCTTGGAGCCGTCCGTATACTGGACTAGCCCTTCGACACACTTAGGAGCCCGTGAGCCATGAGTTCATTCTTCTATGGAAGAAACCGTATATAGTACAGTCAACCCTCGATACAATGCCACCATCCATTCTCTAAAATTTATTGGCACAATGTGAGGGTGGCACTAAAACGAAATTTGTTTTTGAAGTGAAACTTCTTTAGCCGCGGTAGGGGTAAATCGAGAACTTGTGTCACGCTCAAAACCCGTCACGAAATTAGTGTCACACTAAAAATCGTCACGAAATTTGTGAGGTGTGACGGAACGGGCTACACAGAAAACAATCAACTCATTGATTAGGAGTAATCAGCTGCTATACGATTTAAAGGACAAAATAAAATACTTAAAGGTGATAGATGGTGGTGGAAGGTGATGGAAAGGAACTTTTTCAGACCTAGTACGAGGACCTGCAAATGGGAATAGTAGTAGCAGTAATAATAATAATAATCATAATAATAATAATAATAATAATAATAATAATAATAATGATGATGATAATAATAATAATAATAATGTAATAATAATAATAATAATAATACTTACTTGCTCAATGGCAATAGAGATAAAGGAATATTATCCATTTTATGGAACCCGGAGGTTCATTACCGCGCTTAAAAGATAAAAAATTCAAAGATACAAAATTTAAAAAATTCAAAATTCAAAATCCAATATTCCAAAATTAAAAATACAAAATTCCAAAATTTAAAAATTCAAAGATCCAAAACTAAAAAGGCAAAACTCGAAAATAAAAAAAAAATCTAAAATTAAAAAAATCCAAATATTAAAATATAAAAAAATGAAAAAAATTACAAATTAAAAAATCTAACATTTATGAAATAAAAACCAAATTAAAAAATCAAAATAAAAAATAAAAAAATTAAAAATAAAATCGTAAATCCAACATTGAAAAATGCTAAATATGCAAAATTAAAATATCGAAAATACAAAATTAAAAAATAAACATTTTAATAATTAAAAGAATCAAAGTTTAAAAAACCCATAATTCCGAAATTTAAAAAATCCAAATATCCAAAATTTAAAAATCCAAAAATAAGAAAATAAAAAAATTAAAAATCCAAAATTGAAAAATCTAAATATCCATAATTAAGAAATAGATAATACAATATTAAAAAATCAAAAAAATTAAATTTCAAATATCCAAAATATAAAAAATTGTAAGTTAAAAAAACAAAATTCCAAAATTAAAAAATTCAACGATAAAAAATTTCAAAATTAAAAATATTTAAAGATCCAAAATTAAAAAATTTAATGATCCAAAATTTAGAAAATAAAAAATAAGAAATCGAAAATTAAACAGTAAAAATTGAAATATCCGAAATTAAAAAATAAATAATCCAAAATTAAAAAATAAAAAAAAAAATAAAAGTTTCAAGTATCCAAAATTAAAAAAATTAAAGAATCCAAATTTCCATAATTAAAAAATTTAGTTCTAAAATAAAAATATCCAAAAACCTAAAATTTAAAAAATAAAAAGTCCAAAATTAAAAATCCCAAGTATCCAAAATTGAAAATTCCAAAAATAAAAAATTAAAAAATCCAAAATATAAAAAATTATAAGATCGAAAATTTAAGAATCAACAATCAAAAATTTATTAAATCGAAAAAAATAAAATATTCAAAGTTCGAAAATTTTAAAAGTCCAAAATTTAAAAATTCAAAGATCCAAAATAAAAAATAAAAATAAAAATATCCAAAATTTAAGAAAATCAAAATCAAAATGAATTCCAAATTCCAAAATTGAAAATCAAAAAATTGAAAATAATATCGAAAATCCAGCATTGAAAAATTTAAAAATCCAAAATAAAAAAATAAAAAAAAATTAATAATAAAACAAAATTAAAGAATCAAAACTTAAAAATCCAAAATTCCAAAATTAAAGAACATCATATATCAAAAATAAAAATCCAAAATTAAAAAATTAAATAATCGAAATTCATTAATAGACTTAATACTCATGAGCACAATACGAGAGGCAGTCGTATGCTTGACGTCCCTTACACCAGATTGAGTAGGGTAAAAAATCATTACCTAAAACTGAATATGTTCAACACACTCCCGGACATAGCCTGGAATCTGCATATTGCCAGGTTCAAAAAGTGCACATGGGTTCTCGTAGCAGCAACACCTGTATATGCCATCAATTAATTCTTTGAACTATCCACTTCAAGTGTAAATAGCTTTTATTGAATTAGTTCACTATTTTACCATAGTCTTAACTCCTGACGATACCTATTGCATGTACAAATGTTTACAAGGTAAATATTATTATTATTATTATTATTATTATTATTATTATTATTATTAATAATATTATACCCGTAATATAGGAATCAAATTCCTAAACTGAGTGAGGAAGAAAGGAGAGAAAATACATCGAAAACCAAGGGGAAAATGTATTCAAATTTATTCTGACCCCATGGTAGAATGTCTATTCTCGAGTGTTTCACATGAAGTTTTTCTTCAAAGGAAGCATTCAATTGGAAACGTGCTTTGAATATTAAATGTTTTTATTTAATCTCACCTACAATTCTAAGCACTTATAAACAACAGCTACTGAAGTGGGATTCTCTTCTTCCGTAGGTTGTCACAATTCATTTTATCATATTATTATCAAGCATTCTGTCATGAAATGAATTTGTCCCCTTTGCAACTCCATTAATTGTATGCAATGACTTTTTAAAAGGTGTTCTTGGACCGTAGGAAACATAATATAATTAGAATTAGAATTAGCCCATGTTAACCCTAAAGGGCAAGGGCCTCTTAACTGACAAGATGGCTGTTCTGGTAATCCCGGCTAGCCTTTGCGGGAAACATCTTCATTCCTCTCTTGTTGCTTCTTTCAATAGTTTCCATTCACGTTGGTCTTTAATATAATTACCGTATGTCAATAATAGGGATGAGGACTTTTCAAGGAGACCTAATATCTCAGACATCACAAAAAGAATAGTTCATAAAGATCATTCGTTAATGGATGTATAGTCATATCACAGATGATCACTAACGACGCAAATTATGGTTAATCATTTCCAATTATTTTACTGAACTGGAAAGCTTTAAAACCATTTTCTGGAAAACTGTAGTAGAACGGATCTAAGCGCGGAGATGAAAGCGGGACATTAGATGAAGTTAAAATAAGTGTAAAAGCTACTTTACATATTGTTATTATATCAATGGTTATTAAGACAATTAGGTTAGCAGTCTGCCTAAAATTCCAACAGTGTCTAGCCAGCAGTGTCTTCTCCACCTCTTCTCCAGTGGTAATGCCCAGACTGTCACTACTAGAATAATAAATAATTGTCACCTAAGAGTATACTGCCGCTTCACTCTCGCAAACACTATGTTATGTTAGATTAAATTAACAATTAAACTATTAGAAACTAACATAAATAATAGTCACAGCAGTGACGCTTGACATTAGCTGAAACTGGAACAACTTACCTGATGCGAAACATGCTTATATCAGATGTTCAAAAAACCACCTTTTATTTGGACGCATACCGGTATTTCAATCCTATGCATTTAATTTTTATGCAGTCTTACAATCAATCCTAACATTCAATTTTATTTCCTCAGTTGCTTGCAGAATTCATTGGTTTAAGTTCTTCTTGGGGTAGATACTTCTCCCCTGTACACCACTACTCTTTATATCACCCCATAAATAAAATCCGAAGTGTTCAAATCAGGGGGCTTGGTAGGCCCGGTAGCAGCCCTAAACGGCCTATCCATCCGTTGGGAATATTCCTGGTTAAATGCCTTCGCAATGTATGAGTCATATGAGTTGTCCAGAAACTAAATAGTCTCCTTGTCTGGGAAGCGATATTCTCAAAAGTTTGGATACATTATTCTTCAAAAGCGCTTGTAAACGAGATGGAAGGATGAAAGATCGGATCATAAAATCCCCACTGAAAAATTAATGGAGAATTTGTGTTTCAAAGTATGATTTCTTTATTGTGTTTGGATTCTCTAAAGCGTAAGTATGCTTTTTATGGAAGTTCGTAATACCTTGTCGTGTGAAAAAAGCTTCTAAGGAATCCAAGTCCTACATGCACTGATTACGTAGCCAAGGATTTGTAGCGCTAACAGCAGTAGATAAGCGTTTAAGTAAATTGCCAAATAAGAAAATTAATGAAATAAATAATAATATTATAAAGCTCTGGTGGAATCTAAAGTACTAAGTGATCTGCAGCAGTGATCTGGGGGGAAAAAGTATGGATAAATATGAATAAAGTGAGGGCAATATAATTCAAATGAACGTTAGGAGTGCCTTTAAATTTAGAAAATTTTGTGGCCATGTTAGTGGTGGGAAAATACAGTAGAGGTGTTTTCTTTTTAAGTAAGATAAAATGTATATGCCATATTATGTAAAATGAGGAAAAAAGGTAAAGAATGTACTTATACTAGCAACATTTTTAAACTGCAATGTATTGATGAGGAAAATTAGAAGCGGTGATAAATGTATTAGTCTAACGTATTGGCATGGATTTTGCATTGTTTGTGCTCTATGGATATAAATGTATTCTGTAAATTAATAAAGAATAGCTATAACGACGTATCCAACCAATAAATGTTAAGCGAGATACGTAGATTAAGACATTAGTATTTTATAGGGAATAAAAACAAATAGTGGGGTAGAAGCTTATGTATTTAATAATAATAAAGTAGAAAGAACGGGCATGGCCTAGTGGAGATTGGGAACATGGTCGTTGAGGAATTTCAATAAGAATATTGAGAAAGGGATGTATCCTCTCTGAAATTCGAAGGAAAATGCGAGGCACATCCTACATGAATGTGCAGAAACAAAGAAATGGACAGAAATGTTTATTACCAGAAATTATTGAAATTAAGTACTTATTACGTCGCAATTAAGAAACTTTGTAACAGAATAAACGTAAGAAGTATTTAAAAATCAGGCAAAACGTTATTTCTGATAAGAAAACAATGACTAGAAAACGTAGAGGAGATAAGTTAACTGTCAATTGTAAGGTAAGGTAAGAGCTATTTAAATTTTTAATCTACGTCAAAATATGTTTTATAAGTTTAGTTGTTTATTTATTGATCTGTCTGTTGTTTATTTGATCATTACATTTGCGGGTTTTTTCGCACACACTATAAGTCGATTTTGTAATGTAAAAGACACCTCGGGTAAGCAGAAATCTAAGCGAGAGTCTTTTAATTAGTTATCAATGAATGAGAATAAACTATAGCCTACTATATTACAGGCAACCCTCGATGTAATGTCCCTCTTTATAGTGCCACCCTCGCACTGCGCCAATAAATGCAAGTGAACGGATCTTCTCCCATATAAAATACATAAGTAACCTCGTTACTGTGCCAATTCATTTAGTGCCAGTGTATATAAGACAAATATTTTACAAAATATAGCTTGCAGTGATTTTTTTCATTTTCAAAATTATTTTAAAACGGGCGTAATTGTTAGGAAGATTATTTAAGAAGCGTACTGCACTTTATTTCCAATAAGTAAGTGAAAATGTAGTGTTTAAGAAGTCGGAGAGACAGCCTGCGTGAAGGTGGAGCAGGTAGAAAGAGTCCTTCATACAATGAGACATTCCAAACGTTCACTTCTTTTAGTCCAGTGCCCACTAAGCTGTTAAACACTAAATTAGAGTTACTCAGTTACAGTTAATCACTTACATGGACCCACATAATTTTCAACTTCTTTCTGTACTGTAGTAGTGGACAAATACTGCAATAAATTGACTTACGTTACAATCTTTTATTTTGTGCTAAAGTTCCATACTTGATTTTTATTAGTTTCTTCCTAATACAGTAGAGTAAATTATTACAGCACTGTAGTATGCAATTTTTATTTTAAAAAAAAATGCGTTGAACGCCACGCAACAGAAAAGGAATTTGTCTTAAATTTTTTATTTTTCAATTTTTTATTATTGGATTTTCAATTCTGCATTTTTGGACATTTTAATATTGGGTTTTTGGAATTTATAATTTTGGATTTTATAATTTTGGATTTTGGAAATTTTGGATTTATGGATTTATTAATTTTGCATCGTTGAATTTTTAAATTTTGGATTTTTTAAATCTTCGAACTTTCATTTTTTTATTTTATCGGTTTAATAAATTTTGGATTTTTTAATTTTAATTTTTTGATTTCTTTATTTTATAAAATTTGAATTTTTGGATTTTTAATTTTTAATTTCTTTTTCTTTTAATTTTGGATATTTGGAATTTTTAATTTTAGACTTTTTATTTCTTAAAATTTGATTTTTTTTATTTTTTTATTTAGGATCTTTAATTTTTATAAATTTAGAATTTTAATTTTTGAATTTTTGAATTCTAAATTTTTTTTATATTTGAAAATTTTATTTCTTTGACGTTCTAATTTTGGATATTTACATATTTCAAATTTTGGATTTTGGATGTTATAATTTTTAATTTTTTTATATCTTAAATTTGGAATTTTGGATTTTTTAATTTTATATCTTTGAATTTTTTATTTTGGCAATTTGGTTTTATTTATTATGATTATTTAAAATATTACTTTTGTCATTTTTAATTTTGTATTTTCGATTTCGTAATTTATATTTTTAGATCTTTTCAATGTTGGTTTTTAGATTTTAATTTTAATTTTTTTATTTTCATATTTAGAGTTTGGATTTGTGATATTTGGATTTTTATTTTTTTAAATTTGGATTTTTATTTATAAATTTGAATTCAAAGTTTGAATTAGACATATATACGCAATATAATATTTCAGTTTATCCTAATGAATATTATAGTGAACAATAAGGCAACAAATAAATGAAATATGGAAAACCAGTGTGCCTAGGCAAATTTACAGTGAAGGGCTGCGTGCATCACGATATAGCCTGTATATAGGTATATAGGGTATGTGATCAATTTATCATCCTTGCACGTACACGAACATAATTATAACAGCCATTTCATGGCTATTTATATAACTTTGCACCTAAAATTTCCACTTTTCGAACGAGAATAAAAGCGAGGCTATGTCGATCCCAGAAAAGAGATTTCGTGGTGTTTGCTTTTCCTTGGCAAGGTTGCATTGGGATGTCCACGTGTGAGAATTATTCTTTAAAACATAAGTATTATTTTATTTAAATGTACAGTCTGTTAAAGAGGATTACATTAATACAAGTAAAGAGCAGAAACGTTGTAAACATTGCATGTTATTGAGTCATCGTGACTGGCAGACGAGCAGGGAGAGAAAACCCTAGCGGACGAGAGAGAACCTGGAAGAAATCAGCACAAATTCCTCCATGGGAGTGGCTTCATAGCAAAGTAATCGCGAAATCTTTGAACGTTTGGAAACCGCGGCATTGTAGCAATGGTGCACATGTTTTCTTAGAATCCCCGATATTACTTTTACCCTGGTTACGAAACAGCTGAGAATACCGGAGAATGGTGCACTCGGGCATAATACTAATTCTGTTAATAGCCTGAGACCTGTTTGTAAATTTTGTTATAAGTTGGGTCATATTGAGAGCAACTGTTTTCAAAAAGCTCGTGTTCAGTCGATTTCTCCTAGACCTAGTTCTGGGAATTTATGACTAAAATAGCTTGAAGTCCCTGACTGTCCCATTATGTGTGCTACTGCTACTATGTCACTTCCATACATTTTTTTTGATACTACATAAATATCATATTTTTATCTTTGAGCTAGTTTAGCCAATCAAAGATATTCCGGTCCATTCCTGATAACCAAACAATTTTATCCTGTTTCCTCCTTACTGAGAGATATTAAAGATCCATCCATTACCCACAGAACCCATTCCTCGCAAATGAAGTTGTTCCATACCGCTTAAGAGTAAGTAATTGTTTCATGTTTGCTCTGTATCCAAAAGAAAATTTTTCAACTACTCATGTATAACTCTAAGCTTAAGATATGTACTAATATACAGACTTTTTTTATATGTTGCATGGGGCCTCTTCAAATGAAATTGGGTACAGTAAACATCTTGCTTTGGGCATTTTAAAATTAATTTTTTTAATGTAAGTTATTTATTATATTCGCATACTAGCATTTCAAAAATGTATTAATTCTAAAGAAATTTCTAAAGCATGTGATATAGAAAACAGAATTTGTTAAGGTAAATATTTTCTTTTTCAAAGAGAATTCTATAAATTAACACATGCAAATGCAAATTTAATTATTATATGTAGCTTTTGATTAAATAATTAAGTAACATGTGCACATGTGTAGTAAATGTCAAAAAATTGATATGGGAATTCCGAAGTCCTTTACAAATTTATGTATGAAAATTTTATAACCTTGAAGACTCATTTCAACTGTTAATATATGTGTGTGTACTCCACTTGATTAAGATACTGCTCGAGTGTTTGCACTTTCAGTACCCCTCACCGTGAGATTTCATTAATAACACCCTGAGAGAAGATTTCTACTGATGCCCTCCAACCTTGCATTGGGATGTGCGTGCTCCCAAGTTCTCTTTGACCTTACCTGCTCCGGCATAGCGCCTGATGCAGAATCAGTCTACAGTCAAGCTATATCTCTACATTCAATTATTCAAGCACTCAAGATTCTACATCTTCTGTGCCTACGATAGACTGAATATGTCAGTGAGTGAATCACAGGGAATAGACACTGGGATCCCTGCATTTCAGCCGCAGCCAAGTATTGTAAATCCACGATTCTGTAGCTAGGACTACACACAATGTTACACAACACATATGTGTAAAATCTGCTACATCTACATACTTCGGATTTTTCACATTTTATAACTGTGCTACTGATTCAGTGACTGTTTTGGATTTAGGCAACGAGTGGCTTTTCTTTAAAAGGGGTGAGCCTGTTGTGTGCACAACAGATTTGAACGTTGATTGAACACTAAGAGTCAATAGTAGGAATGATACTGGACGGCTGTGGAGTACACGAAGTTACTTCTTTGTCTTGTTTATAATTTATGTTTTTTAAGAATTCAGTTTAACTTCTCTTTTTAAAGATCGTATTGCCGCCAGTATGCGCTTGTGCTGCCACTTTTCCTCTTGTTTTGTGCGATTATCTTCGCCTGGTATTCACCTTGCGCGCTTGGCCGCCTCCCGGCCGCTTGCTTGCATATTCGTCTTCCTTCAGTCAGCATGAGAGAGTTCTACTGTGCGCATGTGTTGCTGGATCTGAGATTGTCTTCGTGATATTTGGCTTGTCAAGGTGAGCGGACTGCATTTTTGATTTATGTAAAGATATTTTAGTTAACTTATTTTATTTTTAATTATATATTTGCTATTATTTGAATCAATATGTAGTTATACATTCCGCTCGCTTGACATTCCAACCTAGTCAGTTTATTTCGGCCACTACATCAAAATTCTTTGCTATCATGAAAACAATCTGTATGTCTGGAACTTTTGCATGGTAACTGTAGGGATCCAGGCCCAGGACTAGAAAGTAGGCTGGTGTCCCTAACAGAATTTGCAATAGGATTTTCGGAGGACCACTGGATTATAATCCAGAAAATATTTAAGTTTAGAATTGCAGGAATGTTGAAGGAAGCAGGAATAATGGATAGAGAGAATTGTTGCTTTATTCTTCTTATTCTTAGCTGTAATTGGCAATAACCAATGTTTTATTATGATCTGCTATCTTTGCTAAGTAGATTTAAGGAAAGTTGCCAGGTTGATTTATTATTATAATATAATATGGTTTGTTTCCACAACACCAATTCAAGTAACTTTATTTTTTGTTCAAATAGTTACAATGTAATAATTGAGCTGTATTGGCTCAGAATACTACTGCAGTATACTTTATCTGCGAGTAGGAAAAGAGAAACTGCAAATATTTGCCAAAACTTCTTAACGTGATAAACACTGAATTACTACTTTATTACAAGCAAGAATGTTAGACCATATCTTCAGTCTTTAATAAATTGTTCAACATTTAATACGGCAGCATCTTTGGCTTGCACGTAGTGAAAAGAGGAGCTGCATGGATGCCAAAACTCCCTAGCATTATACAAACAGTCTTTTACTTTAAATAACACAAAGATGCTAAGCCTAATTTGGCTTTTGTGTAATGATACAGTATTAGGATTTGAATTACTTAACTTTGTTTGTGATTACATCTGATGAGAATGTGACTGCATTTAGCCGGACTGAAGTTAAGGGATGTACAGTTATTGAAGCTGAAGTTCTGTGTTGCTATGGATCATCCTGAACTGTGGCCAGTAGCGAGTCCTTCCACGGCTGCAAGCTACGCTCCCTGAAGTTCTAGTGATGTCCAAATATCCACCTCCTGGTAGATTAAGTCGTGGCTGATAACGCTGTTTCCATGCTGAGTCGTGTAGAAACTGTACTATTATATATTCAGACTGGTGGTCTGTTGCTAAATTGGGCTGTGCCCTTACGAAGCGACGATCGGTGAGAGAGTGAGTGAAAGTCTAACGGCCAAAATGCGTTCACATAATCATCTTACAAAGAGTAAAGTTCTAGAATCCTATGGAAGGCTCTTCTAGAAGTATCCAGTAGCTTCCATTCGTAATTAGGGTACATTTAAAGAGAATGACATGCTGTAATTATTCTGTAACATAAAAAATTGGTATGTGAGCATTTGCATTATAATTGTAATGTATAATTACAGAGAAATTTAATATTTTTAATGCGGTGAATAATCGATCTATTCATAAAGCTGCTTCTATAATCGATTGCACTAATCGATATGACGCATATGAGTAAGCTAGTGTATTCTGGCCGTAGCGCCAAGTAAATGTTAATGAGCTGGCACTCGACTTATCGATATCAGTTCGATGTCGGCAATGCAGCTTTCTGTTCCTAATTGACATTAATTATATTATCTAATGATAATAGCTAATAGTAACAGGAATAAATATGCAGAATTATTCCCTAGATTATTACAATACAGAATGTAGTAAATATTTTCTTTTACTAAATGTAAATAAATAAGTACAAGAGTGCCAAGAATTCTGTCTACTGGTAATTGGCATCAGTGCCATCTAGTGATTTGTATTAATACTTCATTACTAGTAATTGCTATAAAAGTATAAAAAATAGGCTCTAAGCTGTACGAGCTTACAGTAACGAATGAATGTTCGCCGAATTTTTTTTTCTTTCTTTCAGCCCTTCTGGCAATCGTTAGTTTTCTTCAACGATAATATTTCTCTCTTCCATTTTCTTTCAATATTCTCCCGGTCATGGCCGTTAAATCAGACAGCCATATGCCTTACTAGGCTTAACACAGTGATAACTACCTCACATTGCAAAATACGTTATTCTAGGCCCCATGCTATTCTAAACTAAAGAAAATGTCAATAAATATTAATTTGCTTCAACATTAAATGCTGAACTTGTTTTATTAAAGAATATTATACAAAGACATATTTTTAGGAAATATTACTTTATAACATTTCTCTGAATTAGTATTAAATTCTGTATAGCTGAATAGCTTATATTTGAGTGCAAAATACTGATATGTTCAATTTCCGCATAGCAATAAATCTTATCAGAAACCCATTATTTGTTTTTCATATATTCTAGAAATTTTTTGTAATAAAATTATATATTTGAATTTACACTTTTCCTTAAATAACTTACATCTTGGGCTGACTATTCTCCAGTACTTTCCACCATTCCTTATAAAACGTGTAGTACTGCCATCCCTTATATATCCTCGGTTACATTATTCTATACTGGATTATCTATACATCGTGGGACCTGCCAAGTGGGATTGGCTACTCAGTTGTGGCTACAGGACTACAGTGTCCTTCAGCTAAGTTACCATACAGCTGTGTACTAGATATCTTGCAGCACTGTATACCACACACACCAACAAAGCACCGCCGCGCCGTAACATGAGTGACTTTCTACGCTCTTTTAAGGTGCCTCTCCTGCTCCCCTAGCGTTCGAACAGAAAACTAAAATAATGTTCATAGGCTACATGGCAGACTGCAGGTCGTTATACGGAAATTCATCAACCACCTGTGGGAACCTGCGACCTTTCTATCCTACTGGCCTAAATTTTACTAACCTAACTTATAAGTGAACTTCACTTCTCTTCTCTTCCTTAACTAAAAAACATTCATGATCTTCTGTTAATAACCATAGACCTTCCTTATGTGAACAAGAAATTCAATCAATTTATATCTGAACTTATTAAGTCACATCCATTGAAAGAACCAAGCCTGCAACCTGATTCCAAAATGTCATCAGTATTAAATTTCAACCAGAATTAAAGAAAGCAACAGTTTTGCTACCTATTAGTTTTGTTTTTGGTACTTATCAATCTGTTGCGCTGCTCCAGTCACGCAAAACAGTTGTCATCCTTGCTGGAGTGTCTTCCCATCGTTGTCTGCAGCAAGCTGCAGTGTTTCCCACCTGATGGTGTCAACTAAGTTTTCAGATGTTCTTTCAGGTTACTCAACCCAAAATGTAACTCAACTTCGGTGACTCCTGGACTCCATTCAACGAACGTGGAATGTTGATTAAAACAGGGAGAGTAAGTTGATTCTCCCCGGGCAGATTTCCGGCCACAATCCGTTGGCTGTGCAGTACCTCTGGCCAAGTTACCACTCGACCACATTCCCAGGATGACAGTTCCGCACGTCCCCTCAGCCACGAACTTTATGTTGCATCACTGTATAAAATTAACACCTTTATTAGAATATACCACGCGGCGATTGACTCACTCCACTCCCCGTAAATAGAGAGTACACCCCACAGATAATATACAACTATGGACCTTCCCCCCTGATGCAGGCAACTCGCATCCTCGTAGGGGCGTTTTAACCCCTTACAGAGCACCCCCCGCTCTTCATCATCTCTCTCTCCCTCTCTCTCTCTCTCTCTCTCTCTCTCTCTCTCTCTCTCGACCCGCTCCCAACGAACGCTTCCTAACAAGTCCCTCGCCTCAGTCCTCCTTCTCCCCAACTTCCATTTTTCAGTAAAGGTTAATTTTCAAACCGCCCTGCGTGTGCGAAGACGCCTCCACAGTTCGTTCAACCATATGACAAACGAGAGAAAAGACCGTTCAGAAAACCACTGGTTAAATCTGTTGGCTTCCTATCCTCGTTTGTTTTCTTGTTTTTCCCATTTTGGACTGCCATTTCACAACGCGTGTGACTACAATGCAGTAGGGTGTTGGGTTCTTATAATCAAAATGTAAGTGGCGCGCAACAATGGTTGCAGTTCAAGAGTTATAATGTAGTCATAATGATGATATTAAAAATGAAAGGTTATATATCATTATTTAAAAAACCCTGCCACATCCATGTGACTTATCAGGTGAAATATAAGTCCTGACCAGCGCGAGTATGCTACAACGAAGCCACTCCACAAGTTATAGGCCTATTGCTATCGCACATCTTCGTACTAAGATAATTGTTTCGTCTACCTAGTTATATGATCAAACATGTCGCTTGTTCTATCCTAGAAAGACGGCTCCAAAACCTGGTTGAGAAAGTTCTACATTCTTGAAGACTTCGAACCGTAGATCAACTCATTACATAAAATATGTAAGTGAAATTTTATAACGAAGGTTATACATGTTCGACTGCTACAAGTTACATTCACTGTAATCCAGTTACTGTAGATTACTTATATCGCCCGATGATAAGAAACGTCACATCAGCTATTAACAGCTAGCGCAGCTATGCCGACATCGCCCTCAGATTTTCCAAGAGCTCAAGCTCCATAACACACACTAGGCCAAGGACATGAATTCAAGTTATGTGAGCATAGACTGCTGCTTAGGAACAGAGAATAGTTATTTATTGCATTGCTATTAGCTCGTGTTGTGCTGTGCACGTTGTAGGAGGACCCAACAAAGAAATGAACAACAGTCTTCTTTTAAATCTCTCTTCTTTGAAATTAACTTAGTTGTCACTTGGTTGAAATGACTGCTATAGACTTTTTGGCGTATTTCGAACAGAACAGGCAGACAAATGGAAAAACACAATAATCTGCATAGAAATCCTTTTTTTCTTTAAAATTTACATAACATACTTTAAAAATTACTGTATTCTCTTTTGTACTCATATAAGTTACTCAGGGTCGTATCTGAATGCATATAAATTAAACCATCTTTCTCATACATATATAATGAGTTGGCCGTTGCTAGTACTAAACTATCCTCTTCATACAGTAGATTCATTTTCTTGAGATTATAGAACAGTCCAGAGCATGGAAACATTCCTATTCTTCTGGTTTCTTCTAGTGTTTTTCTACATTTACATTTGGCATTGAATCTCCTTATCAACTGTTTCCACACCAGCCATGGAAAAGGCAATCTATTATCGGTCTGAATTCAATGTACTAGCCTATGAACAACGCTCAGGCCCAGGTGAGCGGTGAAATGGGTGAAGTAACTGGAAGGTGCACAACACAACTTACGTCCAAACCAGCCCCTGAATGAGTCTTCCTCGTGTTGGTGTGATGTCGAAAGACTCGCATTCAAACATTAACATATGAACACAGGTCGGTTATAGGTTTAGGAGCGACGAATTGAGGGGAATGAGACCAATATAAAGTGGAGGAATAACCGGAGGAATAACCGTTGTTGCGTATCCGCTAACGCAAAAAATAAGTAGGTGCAGGAATGGGGAGTGGGCGAGGCGGAGCAATGCGCATTATATCAGAAAGATTCCATGCATTCGACTGAATACCTACCTACTCTATCTTCCCTACATTCCTGTGTGCTTAACTTATTTCAACAACTTAAAATTAAATGGAAGTGACGCCCAAGGTGTAAGTCTGTACACGTTAAGAAAGTCGTGGCAGATATTATAACAACGAAACCAAAAGAGTAGCAACACCTGCTCTTTTCCAGTAGATGCACAAAAAATTATAACTTGATAATTAAACAAAATAATTATTTTTAAATAGTTTATTTTCTGCATGTTATGTCCTCGATGGAATGTAACGACGTATACTGATGTTCGAATGTTTGCCCTAAACGACCATGATACTCTAAGCTTTAAAGTTGATCTGGGTGCATCAAACACTGATGCAATATCCAAGGAATTAAGAAATGTAATTGTAAGGCCCATTACACCGGAGAAGATGCAATGTTTTAAGCACATGCTTGATAACACAAATTGGTGGGATGTTCTAAGTGTAGACAATGCAGAATTGAACTTTAATATTTGTTTTTGAACTTTTCCTAAGTCTATACAATCATTGCTTCCCTAACAAAGTCATCGTACAGAATAATACCAAGAAAAAACCCTTAATCAAGTGGTTTAACGATTCAGAATTAGAATTAGAATTAGAATTAGAATTAGAATTATTTATTTTCCAACCAATTACAAGTTTAACTTGTGTAGTTGCCGTCAAAGATAAAGATAAACAAGGCACATCAACATAAACATAATATACGTATAAAAGGTACATAAACAAACTCCACAATACATAAAAATAAAACAAGTTCAAAATACAACTTAGTACCTACTACCCACTTTAGTTTCAGTTAAAAACATATATCTACCTCCGATAGGCAGAGAAATTCCTCTAGCTTATAAAAGGGATTTACAGCCAACCAATCATACACTTTGGTCTTAACCCTTTTCAGGTTCACATAGTGTGCTCCAATAGGCAATTTGTTGAACATTTTTAATCCAATATACTTGTAATATTCTTGTGACGTAGTAAGCCTAACCTTTGGAAGGTCAATATTATTTGTATATCTGGTATTATGTGAATGCCTGTCTCGTCTCAATGGGATATCAGTTAAGTTTACTTTAACATATTCAAGACATGTAAATATGAATAGGTTGTAAACGGTGAGAATCTTTTCACTGATAAACAGTGGTTTACAATGAGCACTATAACTTGAGTTAGTGATTATTCTTATGGCCTTCTTTTGTAACAGTAAAATTCTAGGTAAGTCATGCCCACAACCCCAAATTAAGATTCCGTAACTGATAATGCTATTAAAGAATGCATAATACGCCATTCGTAAATACTCTTTAGGAATATATATCTTTAGCTTCCGGAGTAAATATATTACTCTGGAAAGTCTACTACAAATCTTGCTTATCTGCGGACTCCAAGTAAGTTTCGGATCGAGTATAATTCCTAATAAATTAATATTCACTCTCTCATGATTGTTTAAACTAAAAAGAATTGATTGAGTTTTGTCACCATTAAGTAAAAGACCATTACTTGCAAACCATGTCTTACACACTGACAGGCAATCTGTCATCTGTTGATTAAGCGTGTCGATATTACTATTAGTACAAAAAAATGAGGAGTCATCTGCATACAGTAACGACTCACAGGGTGCTGTTATATTAACAGGCAGATCATTTATTATTACCAGGAATAAAAACGGACCAAATATTGATCCCTGGGGAACACCGTTCTTCATAACCACCACTTCTGAGTAAGTATTATTATAGAAAAAACGTTGAGTACGGTTCACTAAGTAATTCCGAAAAAACTCAAACTCCACTCCACTTATTCCATAATAATCAAGCTTTCTAAGTAGGACGTCATGTGGTACAGAGTCAAAAGCCTTGGAAAGGTCACATAATGTAGTTAGTGTGTTGGCGTGATTATCAAAGCCAGACAGTACATTGCTAACAAGTTTGGAAACTGCATCAATTGTAGAGAGACCAGACCTAAAGCCAAATTGTGCTTTAGTAAATAAGCTGTTACCTTCAAAAAAGTTATTTAGCTGCAGAATTATCACCTTCTCTATAATTTTGGAGAATATCGGCACAATAGATATAGGGCGATAATTCATGGGAGATTGATAGTCACCTTTTTTAAATATAGGCACCACTTTAGACTGTTTTAAAAGATCAGGAAAAACACCCGTTATTATACACTGATTATGCACATAGTAAGTTGGTACAAGATATCAAGGAGCACATCCTTGATAAGGTCGAGACTGATGTCATAAATATCACGACATTTACTGTTTTTCAGGCTATTCACCACATTGTAAACTACCTCTTGAGTCACCGGCTGCATTTTAAAAGTTTGTCTGTTGACTGGCAGTTTTTCAACCAATCTATTGGCTTCAGTAACCGAAGATGGGACCTGCATACATATGTCTTCAATTGAAGAGACAAAAGTATCACTAAACTTTTGAGCTGTCAACCTATCCGTGGTGTTAATAAACTTCGCCTTATTACATTTACTAATCACTTCCCATGCATTTTTACATTGATTATGTGCACTCGCAATTGAATCGGCATAGAAATTTTGCTTTTCTTTTATTAGAGATTTCCTGTATATCGCTCTCGCTTCATAATATTTCCTCTTAGTATCATCAACCAGCAAGTTGTAACAAAGAGGCCATTGCCACAAATTATACCATTTCTCCATGTCCTTACCCTCCACATGTAGCGCATCCGTGTACCATTTAGATACAATATCAGTATCATTCTGCCTGATATTCCATCTTTTACTAAGTCTATAAGGAAAACATACACGCAAACCAAGAAAAACTGGGTCATGTTGGCTTATAACGTGTTCAAAAGAAATAGGACCCCGGAGTCCAAGGACGTCTACAAGGCCCTTAAAAAAGAATATAGAAGGGAATTGAAAAAAGCAAAGTTTGACTGTAATGCCCGCTTTATTGAATCAGCCGCAAATAAATGTTCTGCGGCTTGGCGTGTAATCCAAGCTGAATGTAAACAACCATCACAAAACAATAACTCTTTGAGTCCAGATGATTTTAATACTTTCTTTGTGGATTCTTAGATCGATCACATCTTTATGAACGCATTCACTCACAGTTAATAGATATTTGGCAGCAAAAATGGGTAGTTGCCCAAAATGGCAGAATCACTCGTGACTTTTTCCCACATATCAGAAATAGACTTAAAATGCCATGGATTAAATTGGACCACTTCGTCACACAGGTATTAACTGGCCACGGCAACTTTGCCGCTAACTTAATCCGTTTCAATCTCACAGACGACGATCTATGCGCTTGTGAGGACAGCGAATCAGACACCATGTATCATATGCTGTATACTTGTCCTCGATATCGAGAAGCTCGACTACTCCTCCACGAAGCCGCTAGGGCAGAAGAGGAAGCCTGGGCACCGGACCTCACGTTCTGGACGCGTAAAAACACCTTCCCAGCCCTTAAAACCTTTGCAAAAACAGCACTTCTATAAAAGTCTATAGTAAATTAACACACCAAAGTAGACGGTCATTTGGCCACTGCTCCAGTCCGAACGAGGTTTTTGAGGGGTTTCCCTCGTTCTTAGGCGAATGCCGGACTGGTCAATAATCCCCTCAAACAGATACACGCACTACAAATCTCTAGAATACATAACTACATGTCACTAAAAAGAAACACACTCGGAAATATTGCACATAAGACCTATCCGCACTTAGGTCTATCCTGTGCCAAAGTACAAAGACACAAGTACTCAGCCCAAACACGTCACACCATCAACATCCCCTACGAATGTACATGGGAAGTGATTAGTAAATGTAATAAGGCGAAGTTTATTAACACCACGGATAGGTTGACAGCTCAAAAGTTTAGTGATACTTTTGTCTCTTCAATTGAAGACATATGTATGCAGGTCCCATCTTCGGTTACTGAAGCCAATAGATTGGTTGAAAAACTGCCAGTCAACAGACAAACTTTTAAAATGCAGCCGGTGACTCAAGAGGTAGTTTACAATGTGGTGAATAGCCTGAAAAACAGTAAATGTCGTGATATTTATGACATCAGTCTCGACCTTATCAAGGATGTGCTCCTTGATATCTTGTACCCACTTACTATGTGCATAAATCAGTGTATAATAACGGGTGTTTTTCCTGATCTTTTAAAACAGTCTAAAGTGGTGCCTATATTTAAAAAGGTGACTATCAATCTCCCATGAATTATCGCCCTATATCTATTGTGCCGATATTCTCCAAAATTATAGAGAAGGTGATAATTCTGCAGCTAAATAACTTTTTTGAAGGTAACAGCTTATTTACTAAAGCACAATTTGGCTTTAGGTCTGGTCTCTCTACAATTGATGCAGTTTCCAAACTTGTTAGCAATGTACTGTCTGGCTTTGATAATCACGCCAACACACTAACTACATTATGTGACCTTTCCAAGGCTTTTGACTCTGTACCACATGACGTCCTACTTAGAAAGCTTGATTATTATGGAATAAGTGGAGTGGAGTTTGAGTTTTTTCGGAATTACTTAGTGAACCGTACTCAACGAGTTTTCTATAATAATACCTACTCAGAAGTGGTGGTTATGAAGAACGGTGTTCCCCAGGGATCAATATTTGGTCCGTTTTTATTCCTGGTAATAATAAATGATCTGCCTGTTAATATAACAGCACCCTGTGAGTCGTTACTGTATGCAGATGACTCCTCATTTTTTACTTCCTCTGCCCGTACCATAGGTACTATAGGTAGAGGAAGTATTGTTTTCGACCCTAAAATTCGAAGTTGAGTTTTTGGCATATATACACGTTTCAAGGCCCCCTGAATCCAAAAATACTATTTTTGGAAACATGTCTGTGTGTGTGTCTGTGTGTGTGTGTGTCTGTCTGTGTGGAAGTTTGTGAACAGGCTAGCTCCGAAACGGAGAATCGTATGAAAACAAAATTTCGTATTTCGGTCAGGTACCTTCTGAAGATGTGATTCGAAGATTGGCGACAAATTTCCCTTATTTTTAAGGGGACTTTACATGAAGAAATTTTCGTTTTTCGCGATTTTCTCGAAAACGGCTCTAACGATTTTCTTTAAATTTTGCGCATGGATTGCTTGTACCAAGAGCTAAAACTTTTATTTGAAACATTTTCCGAACAAATTCTCTGAAGGGTAGTTATAAGCAACCCACTGTGAATACGTGCTTTTTGCAATACGGCTTCTTGTAAATCGTACGAAAACAAAATTTTGTATTTGGGTTAGGTACCTTCTGAGGCTGTGAAGATTGACTACAACCTTTTCTTATATTTAAGGGGACTTTACATGAAGAATATTTTGTTTTTTGCTTTTTTCTCATAAACGGCTCTAAAAATTTCCTTTAAATTTTGTACATGGATTGCTTATACCATTTCAAAAACATTCTCTGAAGGGTGGTTGTAACCTACCAACTTGAGAATATTATAGGAGAAAAATTCCTCCGACACTGGGACTTGAACCCAGGACCTTTGGCTATTCGCGCCAATGCTCTACCAACTGAGCTAAGCCGGAGTTCAATTCACAGCGCCGGATGGAACCTCTCTCCTATGACTGATTGCCCTAATGGTCTACCTCACAGACAGACAAGTTATGTCATATGCAGTACTGTGAGGCACACTAATTAGTGATTTTTGTGACCGGGCTCCCACTGTTATTGTACAGTTGACATTCAAGATAGATATATAAGCTTTCATGAACCACAGATCATTGTCTCTGTTGGACATTAGGGCAATCAGTCATAGGAGAGAGGTTCCATCCGGCGCTGTGAATTGAACTCCGGCTTAGCTCAGTTGGTAGAGCATTGGCGCGAATAGCCAAAGGTCCTGGGTTCAAGTCCCAGTGTCGGAGGAATTTTTCTCCTATAATATTCTCATGTAATGTCCAACAGAGACAATGATCTGTGGTTCATGAAAGCTTATATATCTACCTACCAACTTGCCTGGTGAACAACTTAATACGCGGACATTTAAGGCATTTTATTCTATATAAGCACGTGAAGAGAGAAAAATGTACTGGTGGCCCTGCTTACAGTAAAGAAATGTCTGAGGGGAATATTTGATAAATTTCGGAAATTATTCTTAACAGCAGAAAGTTCAATAAACGTTTGCAGTTTTTTCCCCCCATAGCCTGCGTTTTTAGTCGCAACATTCAAAGAAAGGGCTATAAGATATTTATAGCATAATTAGCGTAAATGCTGCAAACTTTTATTTGGGCAGAGGAAGTTATGTGACTTTCACATCAGATTTTTTATACTAATAGTAATATCGACACGCTTAATCAACAGATGACAGATTGCCTGTCAGTGTGTAAGACATGGTTTGCAAGTAATGGTCTTTTACTTAATGGTGACAAAACTCAATCAATTCTTTTTAGTTTAAACAATCATGAGAGAGTGAATATTAATTTATTAGGAATTATACTCGATCCGAAACTTACTTGGAGTCCGCAGATAAGCAAGATTTGTAGTAGACTTTCCAGAGTAATATATTTACTCCGGAAGCTAAAGATATATATTCCTAAAGAGTATTTACGAATGGCGTATTATGCATTCTTTAATAGCATTATCAGTTACGGAATCTTAATTTGGGGTTGTGGGCATGACTTACCTAGAATTTTACTGTTACAAAAGAAGGCCATAAGAATAATCACTAACTCAAGTTATAGTGCTCATTGTAAACCACTGTTTATCAGTGAAAAGATTCTCACCGTTTACAACCTATTCATATTTACATGTCTTGAATATGTTAAAGTAAACTTAACTGATATCCCATTGAGACGAGACAGGCATTCACATAATACCAGATATACAAATAATATTGACCTTCCAAAGGTTAGGCTTACTACGTCACAAGAATATTACAAGTATATTGGATTAAAAATGTTCAACAAAATGCCTATTGGAGCACACTATGTTAACCTGAAAAGGTTTAAGACCAAAGTGTATGATTGGTTGGCTGTAAATCCCTTTTATAAGCTAGAGGAATTTCTCTGCCTATCGGAGGTAGATATATGTTTTTAACTGAAACTAAAGTGGGTAGTAGGTACTAAGTTGTATTTTGAACTTGTTTTATTTTTTTGTATTGTGGAGTTTGTTTATGTACCTTTTATACGTATATTATGTTTATGTTGATGTGCCTTGTTTATCTTTATCTTTGACGGCAACTACACAAGTTAAACTTGTAATTGGTTGGAAAATAAATAATTCTAATTCTAATTCTAATTCTAATTCTAATTCTGAATCGTTAAACCACTTGATTAAGGGTTTTTTCTTGGTATTATTCTGTACGATGACTTTGTTAGGGAAGCAATGATTGTATAGACTTAGGAAAAGTTCAAAAACAAATATTAAAGTTCAATTCTGCATTGTCTACACTTAGAACATCCCACCAATTTGTGTTATCAAGCATGTGCTTAAAACATTGCATCTTCTCCGGTGTAATGGGCCTTACAATTACATTTCTTAATTCCTTGGATATTGCATCAGTGTTTGATGCACCCAGATCAACTTTAAAGCTTAGAGTATCATGGTCGTTTAGGGCAAACATTCGAACATCAGTATACGTCGTTACATTCCATCGAGGACATAACATGCAGAAAATAAACTATTTAAAAATAATTATTTTGTTTAATTATCAAGTTATAATTTTTTGTGCATCTACTGGAAAAGAGCAGGTGTTGCTACTCTTTTGGTTTCGTTGTTATAATATCTGCCACGACTTTCTTAACGTGTACAGACTTACACCTTGGGCGTCACTTCCATTTAATTTTAAGTTGTTGAAATAAGTTAAGCACACAGGAATGTAGGGAAGATAGAGTAGGTAGGTATTCAGTCGAATGCATGGAATCTTTCTGATATAATGCGCATTGCTCCGCCTCGCCCACTCCCCATTCCTGCACCTACTTATTTTTTGCGTTAGCGGATACGCAACAACGGTTATTCCTCCGGTTATTCCTCCACTTTATATTGGTCTCATTCCCCTCAATTCGTCGCTCCTAAACCTATAACCGACCTGTGTTCATATGTTAATGTTTGAATGCGAGTCTTTCGACATCACACCAACACGAGGAAGACTCATTCAGGGGCTGGTTTGGACGTAAGTTGTGTTGTGCACCTTCCAGTTACTTCACCCATTTCACCGCTCACCTGGGCCTGAGCGTTGTTCATAGGCTAGTACATTGAATTCAGACCGATAATAGATTGCCTTTTCCATGGCTGGTGTGGAAACAGTTGATAAGGAGATTCAATGCCAAATGTAAATGTAGAAAAACACTAGAAGAAACCAGAAGAATAGGAATGTTTCCATGCTCTGGACTGTTCTATAATCTCAAGAAAATGAATCTACTGTATGAAGAGGATAGTTTAGTACTAGCAACGGCCAACTCATTATATATGTATGAGAAAGATGGTTTAATTTATATGCATTCAGATACGACCCTGAGTAACTTATATGAGTACAAAAGAGAATACAGTAATTTTTAAAGTATGTTATGTAAATTTTAAAGAAAAAAAGGATTTCTATGCAGATTATTGTGTTTTTCCATTTGTCTGCCTGTTCTGTTCGAAATACGCCAAAAAGTCTATAGCAGTCATTTCAACCAAGTGACAACTAAGTTAATTTCAAAGAAGAGAGATTTAAAAGAAGACTGTTGTTCATTTCTTTGTTGGGTCCTCCTACAACGTGCACAGCACAACACGAGCTAATAGCAATGCAATAAATAACTATTCTCTGTTCCTAAGCAGCAGTCTATGCTCACATAACTTGAATTCATGTCCTTGGCCTAGTGTGTGTTATGGAGCTTGAGCTCTTGGAAAATCTGAGGGCGATGTCGGCATAGCTGCGCTAGCTGTTAATAGCTGATGTGACGTTTCTTATCATCGGGCGATATAAGTAATCTACAGTAACTGGATTACAGTGAATGTAACTTGTAGCAGTCGAACATGTATAACCTTCGTTATAAAATTTCACTTACATATTTTATGTAATGAGTTGATCTACGGTTCGAAGTCTTCAAGAATGTAGAACTTTCTCAACCAGGTTTTGGAGCCGTCTTTCTAGGATAGAACAAGCGACATGTTTGATCATATAACTAGGTAGACGAAACAATTATCTTAGTACGAAGATGTGCGATAGCAATAGGCCTATAACTTGTGGAGTGGCTTCGTTGTAGCATACTCGCGCTGGTCAGGACTTATATTTCACCTGATAAGTCACATGGATGTGGCAGGGTTTTTTAAATAATGATATATAACCTTTCATTTTTAATATCATCATTATGACTACATTATAACTCTTGAACTGCAACCATTGTTGCGCGCCACTTACATTTTGATTATAAGAACCCAACACCCTACTGCATTGTAGTCACACGCGTTGTGAAATGGCAGTCCAAAATGGGAAAAACAAGAAAACAAACGAGGATAGGAAGCCAACAGATTTAACCAGTGGTTTTCTGAACGGTCTTTTCTCTCGTTTGTCATATGGTTGAACGAACTGTGGAGGCGTCTTCGCACACGCAGGGCGGTTTGAAAATTAACCTTTACTGAAAAATGGAAGTTGGGGAGAAGGAGGACTGAGGCGAGGGACTTGTTAGGAAGCGTTCGTTGGGAGCGGGTCGAGAGAGAGAGAGAGAGAGAGAGAGAGAGAGAGAGAGAGAGAGAGGGAGAGAGAGATGATGAAGAGCGGGGGGTGCTCTGTAAGGGGTTAAAACGCCCCTACGAGGATGCGAGTTGACTGCATCAGGGGGGAAGGTCCATAGTTGTATATTATCTGTGGGGTGTACTCTCTATTTACGGGGAGTGGAGTGAGTCAATCGCCGCGTGGTATATTCTAATAAAGGTGTTAATTTTATACAGTGATGCAACATAAAGTTCGTGGCTGAGGGGACGTGCGGAACTGTCATCCTGGGAATGTGGTCGAGTGGTAACTTGGCCAGAGGTACTGCACAGCCAACGGATTGTGGCCGGAAATCTGCCCGGGGAGAATCAACTTACTCTCCCTGTTTTAATCAACATTCCACGTTCGTTGAATGGAGTCCAGGAGTCACCGAAGTTGAGTTACATTTTGGGTTGAGTAACCTGAAAGAACATCTGAAAACTTAGTTGACACCATCAGGTGGGAAACACTGCAGCTTGCTGCAGACAACGATGGGAAGACACTCCAGCAAGGATGACAACTGTTTTGCGTGACTGGAGCAGCGCAACAGATTGATAAGTACCAAAAACAAAACTAATAGGTAGCAAAACTGTTGCTTTCTTTAATTCTGGTTGAAATTTAATACTGATGACATTTTGGAATCAGGTTGCAGGCTTGGTTCTTTCAATGGATGTGTCTGAATAAGTTCAGATATAAATTGATTGAATTTCTTGTTCACATAAGGAAGGTCTATGGTTATTAACAGAAGATCATGAATTTTTTTTAGTTAAGGAAGAGAAGAGAAGTGAAGTTCACTTATAAGTTAGGTTAGTAAAATTTAGGCCAGTAGGATAGAAAGGTCGCAGGTTCCCACAGGTGGTTGATGAATTTCCGTATAACGACCTGCAGTCTGCCATGTAGCCTATGAACATTATTTTAGTTTTCTGTTCGAACGCTAGGGGAGCAGGAGAGGCACCTTTAAAGAGCGTAGAAAGTCACTCATGTTACGGCGCGGCTGTGCTTTGTTGGTGTGTGTGGTATACAGTGCTGCAAGATATCTAGTACACAGCTGTATGGTAACTTAGCTGAAGGACACTGTAGTCCTGTAGCCACAACTGAGTAGCCAATCCCACTTGGCAGGTCCCACGATGTATAGATAATCCAGTATAGAATAATGTAACCGAGGATATATAAGGGACGGCAGTACTACACGTTTTATAAGGAATGGTGGAAAGTACTGGAGAATAGTCAGCCCAAGATGTAAGTTATTTAAGGAAAAGTGTAAATTCAAATATATAATTTTATTACAAAAAATTTCTAGAATATATGAAAAACAAAAAATGGGTTTCTGATAAGATTTATTGCTATGCGGAAATTGAACATATCAGTATTTTGCACTCAAATATAAGCTATTCAGCTATACAGAATTTAATACTAATTCAGAGAAATGTTATAAAGTAATATTTCCTAAAAATATGTCTTTGTATAATATTCTTTAATAAAACAAGTTCAGCATTTAATGTTGAAGCAAATTAATATTTATTGACATTTTCTTTAGTTTAGAATAGCATGGGGACTAGAATAACGTATTTTGCAATGTGAGGTAGTTATCACTTTGTTAAGCCTAGTAAGGCAATATGGCTGTCTGATTTAACGGCCATGACCGGGAGAATATTGAAAGTAAATGGAAGAGAGAAATATTATCGTTGAAGAAAAATAACGATTGCCAGAAGGGCTGAAAGAAAGAAAAAAAAATTCGGCGAACATTCATTCGTTACCATGCAAAAGTTCCAGACATACAGATTGTTTTCATGATAGCAAAGAATTTTGATGTAGTGGCCGAAATAAACTGACTAGGTTGGAATCTCAAGGGAGCGGAATGTATAACTACATATTGATTCAAATAATAGCAAATATATAATTAAAAATAAAATAAGTTAACTAAAATATCTTTACATAAATCAAAAATGCAGTCCGCTCACCTTGACAAGCCAAATATCACGAAGACAATCTCAGATCCAGCAACACATGCGCTCAGTAGAACTCTCTCATGCTGACTGAAGGAAGACGAATATGCAAGCAAGCGGCCGGGAGGCGGCCAAGCGCGCAAGGTGAATACCAGGCGAAGATAATCGCACAAAACAAGAGGAAAAGTGGCAGCACAAGCGCATACTGGCGGCAATACGATCTTTAAAGAGAAGTTAAACTGAATTCTTAAAAACATAAATTATAAACAAGACAAAGAAGTAACTTCGTGTACTCCACAGCCGTCCAGTATCATTCCTACTATTGACTCTTAGTGTTCAATCAACGTTCAAATCTGTTGTGCACACAACAGGCTCACCCCTTTTAAAGAAAAGCCACTCGTTGTCTAAATCCAAAACAGTCACTGAATCAGTAGCACAGTTATAAAATGTGAAAAATCCGAAGTATGTAGATGTAGCAGATTTTACACATATGTGTTGTGTAACATTGTGTGTAGTCCTAGCTACAGAATCGTGGATTTACAATACTTGGCTGCGGCTGAAATGCAGGGATCCCAGTGTCTATTCCCTGTGATTCACTCACTGACATATTCAGTCTATCGTAGGCACAGAAGATGTAGAATCTTGAGTGCTTGAATAATTGAATGTAGAGATATAGCTTGACTGTAGACTGATTCTGCATCAGGCGCTATGCCGGAGCAGGTAAGGTCAAAGAGAACTTGGGAGCACGCACATCCCAATGCAAGGTTGGAGGGCATCAGTAGAAATCTTCTCTCAGGGTGTTATTAATGAAATCTCACGGTGAGGGGTACTGAAAGTGCAAACACTCGAGCAGTATCTTAATCAAGTGGAGTACACACACATATATTAACAGTTGAAATGAGTCTTCAAGGTTATAAAATTTTCATACATAAAATTGTAAAGGACTTCGGAATTCCCATATCAATTTTTTGACATTTACTACACATGTGCACATGTTACTTAATTATTTAATCAAAAGCTACATATAATAATTAAATTTGCATTTGCATGTGTTAATTTATAGAATTCTCTTTGAAAAAGAAAATATTTACCTTAACAAATTCTGTTTTCTATATCACATGCTTTAGAAATTTCTTTAGAATTAATACATTTTTGAAATGCTAGTATGCGAATATAATAAATAACTTACATTAAAAAAATTAATTTTAAAATGCCCAAAGCAAGATGTTTACTGTACCCAATTTCATTTGAAGAGGCCCCATGCAACATATAAAAAAAGTCTGTATATTAGTACATATCTTAAGCTTAGAGTTATACATGAGTAGTTGAAAAATTTTCTTTTGGATACAGAGCAAACATGAAACAATTACTTACTCTTAAGCGGTATGGAACAACTTCATTTGCGAGGAATGGGTTCTGTGGGTAATGGATGGATCTTTAATATCTCTCAGTAAGGAGGAAACAGGATAAAATTGTTTGGTTATCAGGAATGGACCGGAATATCTTTGATTGGCTAAACTAGCTCAAAGATAAAAATATGATATTTATGTAGTATCAAAAAAAATGTATGGAAGTGACATAGTAGCAGTAGCACACATAATGGGACAGTCAGGGACTTCAAGCTATTTTAGTCATAAATTCCCAGAACTAGGTGTAGGAGAAATCGACTGAACACGAGCTTTTTGGAAACAGTTGCTCTCAATATGACCCAACTTATAACAAAATTTACAAACAGGTCTCAGGCTATTAACAGAATTAGTATTATGCCCGAGTGCACCATTCTCCGGTATTCTCAGCTGTTTCGTAACCAGGGTAAAAGTAATATCGGGGATTCTAAGAAAACATGTGCACCATTGCTACAATGCCGCGGTTTCCAAACGTTCAAAGATTTCGCGATTACTTTGCTATGAAGCCACTCCCATGGAGGAATTTGTGCTGATTTCTTCCAGGTTCTCTCTCGTCCGCTAGGGTTTTCTCTCCCTGCTCGTCTGCCAGTCACGATGACTCAATAACATGCAATGTTTACAACGTTTCTGCTCTTTACTTGTATTAATGTAATCCTCTTTAACAGACTGTACATTTAAATAAAATAATACTTATGTTTTAAAGAATAATTCTCACACGTGGACATCCCAATGCAACCTTGCCAAGGAAAAGCAAACACCACGAAATCTCTTTTCTGGGATCGACATAGCCTCGCTTTTATTCTCGTTCGAAAAGTGGAAATTTTAGGTGCAAAGTTATATAAATAGCCATGAAATGGCTGTTATAATTATGTTCGTGTACGTGCAAGGATGATAAATTGATCACATACCCTATATACCTATATACAGGCTATATCGTGATGCACGCAGCCCTTCACTGTAAATTTGCCTAGGCACACTGGTTTTCCATATTTCATTTATTTGTTGCCTTATTGTTCACTATAATATTCATTAGGATAAACTGAAATATTATATTGCGTATATATGTCTAATTCAAACTTTGAATTCAAATTTAAAATAAAAATCCAAATTTAAAAAAATAAAAATCCAAATATCACAAATCCAAACTCTAAATATGAAAATAAAAAAATTAAAATTAAAATCTAAAAACCAACATTGAAAAGATCTAAAAATATAAATTACGAAATCGAAAATACAAAATTAAAAATGACAAAATTAATATTTTAAATAATCATAATAAATAAAACCAAATTGCCAAAATAAAAAATTCAAAGATATAAAATTAAAAAATCCAAAATTCCAAATTTAAGATATAAAAAAATTAAAAATTATAACATCCAAAATCCAAAATTTGAAATATCTAAATATCCAAAATTAGAACGTCAAAGAAATAAAATTTTCAAATATAAAAAAATTTAGAATTCAAAAATTCAAAAATTAAAATTCTAAATTTATAAAAATTAAAGATCCTAAATAAAAAAATAAAAAAATTCAAATTTTAAGAAATAAAAAGTCTAAAATTAAAAATTCCAAATATCCAAAATTAAAAAAGAAATTAAAAATTAAAAATCCAAAAATTCAAATTTTATAAAATAAATAAATTAAAAAATTAAAATTAAAAAATCCAAAATTTATTAAACCGATAAAATAAAAAAATGAAAGTTCGAAGATTTAAAAAATCCAAAATTTAAAAATTCAACGATGCAAAATTAATAAATCCATAAATCCAAAATTTCCAAAATCCAAAATTATAAAATCCAAAATTATAAATTCCAAAAACCCAATATTAAAATGTCCAAAAATGCAGAATTGAAAATCCAATAATAAAAAATTGAAAAATAAAAAATTTAAGACAAATTCCTTTCCTGTTGCGTGGCGTTCAACGCATTTCTTTTTTAAATAAAAATTGCATACTACAGTGCTGTAATAATTTACTCTACTGTATTAGGAAGAAACTAATAAAAATCAAGTATGGAACTTTAGCACAAAATAAAAGATTGTAACGTAAGTCAATTTATTGCAGTATTTGTCCACTACTACAGTACAGAAAGAAGTTGAAAATTATGTGGGTCCATGTAAGTGATTAACTGTAACTGAGTAACTCTAATTTAGTGTTTAACAGCTTAGTGGGCACTGGACTAAAAGAAGTGAACGTTTGGAATGTCTCATTGTATGAAGGACTCTTTCTACCTGCTCCACCTTCACGCAGGCTGTCTCTCCGACTTCTTAAACACTACATTTTCACTTACTTATTGGAAATAAAGTGCAGTACGCTTCTTAAATAATCTTCCTAACAATTACGCCCGTTTTAAAATAATTTTGAAAATGAAAAAAATCACTGCAAGCTATATTTTGTAAAATATTTGTCTTATATACACTGGCACTAAATGAATTGGCACAGTAACGAGGTTACTTATGTATTTTATATGGGAGAAGATCCGTTCACTTGCATTTATTGGCGCAGTGCGAGGGTGGCACTATAAAGAGGGACATTACATCGAGGGTTGCCTGTAATATAGTAGGCTATAGTTTATTCTCATTCATTGATAACTAATTAAAAGACTCTCGCTTAGATTTCTGCTTACCCGAGGTGTCTTTTACATTACAAAATCGACTTATAGTGTGTGCGAAAAAACCCGCAAATGTAATGATCAAATAAACAACAGACAGATCAATAAATAAACAACTAAACTTATAAAACATATTTTGACGTAGATTAAAAATTTAAATAGCTCTTACCTTACCTTACAATTGACAGTTAACTTATCTCCTCTACGTTTTCTAGTCATTGTTTTCTTATCAGAAATAACGTTTTGCCTGATTTTTAAATACTTCTTACGTTTATTCTGTTACAAAGTTTCTTAATTGCGACGTAATAAGTACTTAATTTCAATAATTTCTGGTAATAAACATTTCTGTCCATTTCTTTGTTTCTGCACATTCATGTAGGATGTGCCTCGCATTTTCGTTCGAATTTCAGAGAGGATACATCTCTTTCTCAATATTCTTATTGAAATTCCTCAACGACCATGTTCCCTGGATTCGTTGAGGGAAGAAAGTAAGGTCATTTTTATTGAAGTTACCGCACAGTATTTGCAAAGATACGTACCATCGTTCATTCTTCAAATACATCCCTCCTTTCTCTCGTTATTTATTATGTTCAATTAGCTTTTGGCCTAGATATCGTAAGTATGATACATTACGATGATCTCCATCTTGGAAAGAAAACCGCGGGTTTCTCACTTTACAGCTCCTTCAAGGCCGGTTGGCATCTTACCGCGGTAAATTCGAAAACGAGCACGGTGCAACGAAAGTATTACTTTACAGGGGTAAACTAAGCAACTTTACCGCGGTATTCTGAATACCGAGGTTGGTGCGCTCGGCCATTAGAGTTCTGGCATAACACGATTGAATAAAATGACCCATTCCATCACAATAACTACATTGAGTAGGGCGACGAGTTGGTTGCGTCTGAACTGGGGGTAATAAAGCGGGTAAAACAATCGGAGCAGAAACTGGCACAGGACAAGCTATATTCATTTAATTAAAGTTTGAGGTAATTTGACCAAGTTGAAGAAAAGTAGTGGGTGGTGTTATACTTCAGAAAAGAGAACGAATTTCCATATGTCTGGACCTTAAACCAATTGTTTTTACAATGTAACTTTCTGATTAAGGCAATTTTAACAATCTGGCATATAATCTGATATGTAGAGGAAATTCAGGAAATAATTCAACCGGACGTTGTGTCCGATAAAAATATCTCTGCTCCAAGGCACCAAGTAAACGTTGAGGAACAAGTCACTCAAAAGCAAGGCATGCAATTGCTCAATAGGCACATCATGTGTAGATTTCAGAATATATTGAGTAAGCTGACCACTTACATAGGGAAAGACCACTTGTAATAACTGAGTGTCAGACATCAACAAAACGTTTCCATAACGAGAGAAATAGAATAAGAATATCAAAAATTCCAAAATCTTTTCAGGCGTATCGACAGAAAATTAGGGATTCCCCTGAAGTAACATAGCAACTGGATGAGGAAGTTTTGAAAACGTCGAATTTTGGCCACTAACACCAGCACCACCACATAGGCTTAGCAACGTTGTGGTACAATAATACACCTGACTGGTGTTCCTTCATAGAAATAGTGGTAGACTGCACTAAATTAGACACATTTTGCAATGACAAACCAGATTCATTCACTGAGGGTGAATAGTCCGGAACAATAACATTAGAAAAAGAAGCATTTGGCAAAATATAATCGGATTGAGCCACTGAAGGTGAAACATTCGAAATAGGATTCACTTCTGGCTGAATTGAAGGTAGATTTGATTTAAGACATTTTAAGTTTAATAATTTTAAGTTTATATTCAGAAAATGAAGCAAAAAATTGCTTATAAGAAGCAACCTTCTTAGAATCTTGCTCCAAAAGTGAGTAATTTTGAATTTCGTTAAGAAAATGGAGGAGACGAATATAGATTCATTTGTACCTTTTAATTGAGAACTCATCCTGAAGTTCAAGCACTGTGTCGTCCAGTTGAGCAAGCGCGGAATGCAGCTGATCACACAGAAGTTCGTGATGAACTTCCGGTATGCAGTAAGTAGTGGTGGCTGTTTCGCCTGGACAGCATCCCGAAAAGCAGATAGAAGTGCCTCAACACCCATGGACTGGACTCCTTGAACACGACAGATGGCGGCTTCATACTGCAACTCTTCCTTCCGCAGCAGATCGAAAGAAATTTTCCCTCGAACCATGGTTATATGAAAAGCAAAAGTAAAAAATATTAGTACGAGCAGACAAATACCTCCTCTCCACATAGCACGACGTGCTGAAGAAAGTTGCGAAATAACAAACATACGCAAATGCACTCACAGAAAAATGGGCACTGCAAAGATATAAGGTGTGAGTTATGAAGAAAAAATGATATAATGGCCGAGTGCGCTGCGCAGATAGAATGCTGGATTGGATTCGACTACCAGGGGAAGAAAGGCTGGTCCACATCATCCAACAGAAGATCCAGACAGAAGAACATTGGCACAGGCATGAAGAATAATTTGGCAGCACAGGCACTGGAAGTGCAGCAGGAACATCCGGTAATAACATAAAAAAGACAAAAACCACAGTAATATGGTAACAGAGTCCTCAGATCGCACTTATACCACTGATCTGTTGGTGTGTGTATGGTGTACAGTGCTGCAAAGTCTCTAGTATAACAGCTGTATGGTAACTTAGCTGAAGAACACTGTAGCCACAACTGAGTAGCAAATCCTACTTGGCAGATCCCACGATGTACAGATAATCCAATATAGAATAATACTACCAAGGAGATATAAGGGATGGCAGTACAGCACGTGCTATAAGGAATAGTGGAAGGTACTGGAGAATAGTTAGCCGAAGATATAAGTTATTTAAGGAAAATTGTAAATTCAAATAGGCCTATATAATTTTATTAAATAATGTTTCTAAATTCATTGAAAAACTATAAATGGTTTCTGTAACATTTCAGGAGAAATGTTAAACATTTCTTATTGTGCATTTTCATTTCTATATATTTGTCTGTTAAACTTTACTGAAAACACTTTGTAAATATTCTCTTTGGAGTACTGTAATGCGATGAACGCACTCTTAAAACACTACTAACCATACATTTCATGACCGAATCGATGTCTGTATCGATATCTCAAAACTCTATGTTCTACAAAGTTTTCAGACATTCTATAAACATTAATTTACAACAATTTGCTAAATAGTTTTTCTCAGTTTTACAGATCTTGTGAAATATGAAGATCCTATAATTACGCCGTATTTCACGTCGAGAAGCTTCTACGCTATTTCGATCGAGAAACTGAAAGCACTCTAATGTACGTAGGCTAACCTGTTTGACTCGTATTCACTCTTTTCATCGAACTGTACTAAGGCAAACACCTTAGCTTTATCCCAGTACCGATACTTGATTACCGAGACTTCGTGGTACTACTCTACACAACGCAGATGATGTAGCCTACCAGAACTTCCAGACCTGGACTTCTAAGGCAAAGAAGCCTTTAACCACAGCCTCCAGCAGCAACTTCAGCATGACAGACTTCTCTCTATAACCTCACCGATGGGATATTAGCCATTCATTAGTACTTTCAAACGAGTCCAGGACAACCTACATAATCTCTACAAATCAAAAGTTAAGTACGAACAATGTAAACCAGTAAAAAAGGTTAAATCTGATAATTGGTCCATAGCATGGCAATATTTATAATTGTATCGAATCATTTGGCACTTGGAGCAGGATTCGCATTTCCAATTAATAGCTCAAATGTGGTGAGCTCTCATTTTAGAAGCAATAATTGTAATTCTGTATGCATAATTTTCCGGAGTCTTTGGGCAATCTGCCATTATATGTAGTTAAACTGAGTTCAGCTGAAAATAGCTAGAACATTTAAGCAAAGGTTGAAGATATTTAACCTTAATAAATCTACAGTTCATTACATCTTTCTTGGTCATCCTGACCTGAACCACTTAAATAATTATGTTGTATTACTTTGGCTTTATGACCAAATAAATTGTTACCTCTGTTGTTGAATTATTATGATATTATTTCATATCATCTACTGCTCAACTAGCTACCAGAAGGAATATTGTTGTAGGAGAAATTCATCTATTATATGTATGGGATCCTAGACTCCTACCTAATCCAAATCCCTACATATTTCTGATAAGATTTACTGCTATGCGGAAAGAGAACAGGGAAGTTTTTTACACTCAAATGTATAATATTCAACAATTTCCATTAATACAGAATTTAATGTTAATTCAGAAAAATGATATTAAGTTTTACTTCAGAAAAATATATCTTTGTATAATATTCTTTAATTTAACAAATACAACATTTAATGTTGAAGCAAATTAATAATTATTGACTTTTTCTTTAGTTTATAGTAGCATGGGGCCTAGAATAACGTAATTTGCAATGTGAGGTAGTTATCATTTTGTTACGCCTGGCAAGGCGTCTGATTTAACGGTCATGACCGGGAAATTATTGAAAGAAATTGGAAGAGAAAAAAATTAACTTTGAAGAAAAGAAAGATATCAGAAGGGTAGAAAGAAAAGAAAGAGGTCGGCGAACATTCGTACGTTACCATGCACACGTACCAGACTTTCTCCTTTCTAGGTTTCGTCGATGTGACAGATATCATCCGAGGATTTATGCTGGCGTCTAATTTTCAGTTCCTTCATATTTTTCTACTATTATCCTCTGTAGCAGAAGGATGAGAAAAATATCAATGATGAATGATCGACCTATAGGAAGAAATTAGCTGAAGGATTTGTAATAGAAGAAAAAAGTTAAGGTAAGGAAAGAATGATAATTTTTGACAGAAGTGAGAGGCTTAAGAGGAATAAAATTCATTAGAGTAATTAAAAATTTGGTAAAGGGCGTTAAATTGTTGGAAGAGTAGAAATTATTGGAAGGAGTTAAAATTGATAAAAGAAGTTGATTATTGTAAAGAACAAAAATAATTAGAAGTTATTAAGTGACAAGGGAAATTAAAATTTATTTTTAGGAAGATTAGAATTAGTAAACAGGCTTTGAGAATATTAGGGAGATAAAAGTTTAGTAGACGTGTAAAGTAGTTTAAGCTTCATAAAGAAGTGAAATTGTTGAGAACTTAACAAGCAAAATTAAAACTTGAGGGTAAGAGGTTAAGTAGTCTTGTAAAGATAGGGATGGAAAGATAAGGGCAATGGATGAGGCTAAAGAATATCAAAGAGGTTTGAGATGGAATTTTATAGGCCTAGAAAATCGGGTCAAACAATACCTTCAGTCTCACCTGATGAAACAATCAAGTTACTTGTGGTTACACACCACGATACGACTGTTTTTGATGCAGTAGACAGTATAACAAAGTTAAAAATGAAATTAAATGCATTGGCTTCCACCCCACTTCTGCAACCTCATCAGAAACTTCATGTCTTGTCAGTCTTCATCTGTCCAGTTTAATTTATCAGTTTCAAACAACACCAGTGAATAAAATACCACGCCAAGTTCCTCAATGATACCGACATACTTATAACATCTACCCTTAAAGAAATCTTACAACGCCCAGCATATACACTTCTGACAGTATATTGTACACTGACAAAAGGTGTAAAGGGCTCGGTCTCTTCTGATCAGAATGGGAAGCTTATTTTCAACTTGTGAACGCCTGCAAGAAACTGCGAGGCTCTGGCAATATTAATGTTAATGCATGTAGAGATCGGAATAAAGATATATCCATCTGCTTAATTAAGCTTAACCTGCACGTTGCTCCAGATGAAGCCCTAAAAATTAGGAAAATTAGATAACACCTCAGAGAAAAGGAGTTTGAATGATGGTGCGCTTTACCTCAAAAATGAAAATAAGTCATCTTATACCACGAGTATCCTCCTGGCAACAAATGGTTAAGGTAGCCTGGAGATCTCAACAGTAGCGACTGGAGAACTGCCCTAAAATTGACAGCTAATGTCTGTCCACTGCGTTCAATACCTGGAAGGTCTCAAAACCTAAACCACTGTCGGCGTTGCCCGCAGTGAGGTTGAAACACTTGGTCACGTCTTGGGATCTTGTCCATTCACTGAGGCATTAAGAATTAGTTGAGGTCCATGATTGCTGCTATCTTGTGGAACAATCATAATGCTGTGTATGAAGAAGTGCACGGGGTGTTTGAAGATGTATTTTACCGGAGGATAGACATTCTCCTAGTACCATCTGACTCAACAATTGGATATAAGCTTATCACGATCCAACTATAAGAAGTGAGTCACATGAAAAACAGCCCGCAGAAATTCACATGGAGAAATGTACAATCTACGAGCCCACTATTCCTTTCTATAGGCTAAGGAAAAATATAATCTATCTTCAACAGAAGTTATTGGTCTTATGGTGGGTGCAAGATGTACAATTCCTCGCCTCTTCGTAGACTCCTGCTGACGTTTTGGCCTCCATATAAACTTTATATCGAACATCTCCATTATTTCCATTAAAGGATCAATTGCTGTGTTGAAAAATGATCTATATGCACCTTATAAGATTTTGATTTTGATTTTGAAAACATATTTTTTGCTTTGTTTGTTATGTACTTGCTAAATATGTTCCTTTATGTATCTCGTTGTATGTATTTTATTTCCATGTTTACCATCTATTGTCAGGTATGTTTTGTCTAACGGCAGCCTCTTAATGGAGATAGCTTAGAGTTTTTCTTTCTGATTAAATAATTACCCTCAGGGTATAAATACTGAAATTCACCTCTACGTAAAGTATTCACTTTGCACAGTAAAAATATATATATTTTTTTAATTTTTATATGCTTAGCATGTCCGAAAATGAATTTTAAAATACATTAGCAGAAGTTACGTAATACTGAATTGAAATTATTAAACTTAGTTAGCCTACAGTAAATTGTAGTTAGTGTCTTGGTTTAATGTATCATACAAAACATTCTCCTCACTCTTTCTTTCATTTTCTAAATATTTTTGAAGTGAAACTTCTTTAGGTGCACTAGGAGTAAATCGAGAGCTAACCCAAAGTTGCGTTATGCTCTAGCGTTACGAACAGAATCGTCACGAAATTAGTGGGGGTAATTAGCAAGCATAGAGTTGTTATCGAAAGAGTGGGACCACGGGAGCTCGCCGGGGAAAGGTATCAGGCATTGAGTCGGGGGCTATTACTGCTTCGATTTAGTGGCGTGGTGAGCCCTTCACCATTATAGATGGCTCTATTCGTTGCGTAAGGATCGTTTACATGTCACTAACGTTTTCGGAAACTTAACCAAAGCGTCCCGTTCATGTAAACAAACACAGTGGCTACGATCAGTGACAGTTTTGGCATTAGTTCATCACAACTGTGTTATTGTTTTATACGTATTCGATTTAAAATGCCGGAAAAGTAAATTTCTTATTTCATTTTTTATTCAGATGATTTCCTTGTTCCGTTCGATGTAATTATATGTATTCCTCTATTTCACTATCAGCGTTGCCAAAGAAGTGTCACTTCTATCGCGTGGCATTCTACGCACCCGATTTTTTTTTATTCTCAAAGTAATTATGTACTGTGTTTACCGGAAAAAGCCTGGCAACTCCTGGAACCCAGAAGTGGCTAGGAATTTCTTTTTCTTTTTAAGTATTCACTTAAGAGATTAAATTACACTAATCTTTCTTTTGTGTATTCTTAACTTTTATTTATATTATATTGTATGAATTAATTGTATTCTACCTGTAATATTCATTATTATTATTATTATTATTATTATTATTATTATTATTATTATTATTATTATTGTTATTATTATTATTATTGTCATCATCATCATCATCATCATTGTGTTTGGACAAATTCTGAAGGCAAAACAATGCTGACTTTTCTGGTTCGGTATTATGAGCATTATTAGTAGAATTATTGGACAGGCATTTGTAATGCCGTACATCTCATTTTGTAATGTAGTTTCCTCAATCCTTGCTGACTTTTCTGGTTCGGTATTATGAGCATTGTTAGTAGAATTGGACAGGCATTTGTAATGCCGTACATCTCATTTTGTAATGTAGTTTCCTCAATCCTTGGTGGTTTTGGGTCATTACTCTAACGACTGAACATTACGTTCATCCTATTCTTTTCGGTTTAATTAAATTGCTTATAAAATGATAAAGAAGGTGGCATTTGTCTTGAACGCAGGAAATTACCAGGAGAATCTAGTTATCTGTGGTTCTCCTTTCTCATTCTCAGTGGAGCTTTCGATATCTTCCTGAGAATTTTATAGAATTAGCATATTTCTCCCACCATTCAGTGTATGAAAAGACCTACTCAGCGGAATGTGTTTGCGATTTACACACATTTCAATAAAGAACTAGAAACTTTTATCAGAGAATGCATTAAAACTGGCAAATGCACATTAAAAAAAATACCATGTTCAATTTTGTAGCAGAATAAAACATACAACTTTGTTAGATACATGCAAAAAGGTGTTATGCACAACTTTTCTTTTAATTTTTAAATGTGCATAGGAAACCCCTCTGGTAGAACAGATTTTCATTTTTTATCTACCGGTATATTGTACCTAATGAATGCTTGGTTCGCAAAGTGTTTTCTCGCTCTTCTTTCTGATCTGTTTGGTCATGGGTCCCATTTTTTAGATCAAGGTTTTCATATTCTCACGAAGAAAAAATTACTAAGAATAATGGATGGGAGGGTCACCATGGGATTCACGTGACACCGTACACTTAAACCCATACCTTTATTTACGTCATATATTTTATAAGAAGTGTTAATGTGCTGCCACTGTAACTCTCTTTGGAATTTGTACCAATTTTTAAAAATGAAATATGGTTTCTCTGAAGCACTTTCAACATTATGTATGGGAAAAAATAATACACATTAAAAGTGTTAATAGTTTGGGCGTTGACGGGTTAGTATTTGAGGTTTTCCTTGCGTAGTGTATGAATAAATGCTTCGTAGGTCGACAGCCAGATCTGAAGATCTAATGTTTCCGATATTTCAGTATCTCTGATGATGGAGGTAGCAATCCCTTCTGAACGGTCAGAAATACTTGATCTTTAAATATGGCTGTCCATCGTAGAAAAATTTCCTGATTAAAGGCCCGCAAAAAGTGGCTAAAAATTGGGTCACCTTCGAATACCACTTACTCTTTATTAAAGTATGGCTACTATGGATCGTAATATCTTCCTGCATCATTTGAAAATAATTTGAAGTAATAAATAACGAAAAATATGTGTACTGAATGCCTGTTATGTCTGGAAAAATGATAATTTATGATCATCAATGCATAGCAAAATATTTTTGTTTTATACCATGATATACCTCAATTCGACATACCGCAAAAATACCAGCTGAGCTCCATCTTACTATCTACTACTATCCTCAGAAAGAAGTAGCTGGTTCACAAGAGTTTTTATCAGGATTCTGATAATAACACGTCTGTAATTTTTAGGGCACGTTTATGCTTTCAATTCATTATCAGTTATTAATAGCTCCATTTCACTTTAGGAAGTGATCTGAATATATAAAAGATGCATATGTTGTACACTCGGGAATGCAACAATAAGACTAGACTGGAAATAATCTAAATTATTAAATAGTCCATTTGATTTTCTAGCCTTTTCAAGGTACATCAACGATGATTAATAATCAAATTTAACGATGCTGAGTCTAGGCGTCTATGATGTTTGTTTCTTGTAGTACATTTTTACTAATATTCTGTTGGAACGCAGTAGTAAAAATGCTCTTAAGTTGACAATGATGATAAATTATTAGCCAAAATTGATCCTTTATTATGTCACATAGCAATGAATAAATAAATGAATTGTAAGGAAGGAAGAAAGTAGGAAGTTGCGTGGAAGTAATTTCGAGGACAAGAAACGAATAAAAGACACTAAAGTAACGGAGGAAAGAACTGGATGTATTATTCCATGGTCTCTACTTCTTTATTAAGAAAGTTTAATTCATTTCGCGGCTGAATGAACCCTCTTCCTAATAATACTGCCTAAGCGATAGTGACGTTCTGCATTGGTTGTAGCAACTGAGTAAAATTTGTAAAGAATACACAGGTCTGCAACTAAAAAACTGCATAGGATGTCTCTTAATTTTCGTACAGAATTTTACTTCCTAATACCCAAAAAATACCAAAAAACTTCTATGACGTCCATTTTTTGTGTAAGTGAAGTGGTTATATTTATTTTTCATAAAATCTATGGTTTATTGAAAATCCGGTATTTTATCTGACAAATTCTCATAAACAATTGATTTTTACATTAATTTATTCAATTATAGCTTAACTATACAATATATAATGTTAACTGTTAGGGGTGAGTGGTAGAGGGGGGCGGCACAAGTCAAAAAACTTCAGTATCGCACATGAAAGTAGAGCCGCCATCAGTAGACACATCGCTTTCAAACTGAACAGTGCTGTTGTTTCTATTTCGTAATCATGACTCCAAGAGGTTGTGTTATGTCTCCTGATAGCTTTTGTTTTATTTGTGGTGAATACACTGTGAAACGTCAACAGAGAAACATTAATGATTTTGTGAAGAAGGTTTATTTTGCTTACTTCAAATTAAAACTTGGGGATCAAGACAAACCATGGGCCCCTCACAAGGTGTGTAGAAGATGCGAGGAAGATCTTCGTTTGTGGTTTAAGGGTAAGAAAAACTCATTTCGTTTTGGAATTCCTATGATATGGCGTGAGCAGAAAAATCATACAACCGATTGCTATTTCTGTTCAGTATATGTAAAGGGATTTAATACAAAAAAATAGAAAAAACATATCTTATCCTAACCTTGACTCAGCTATTCGTCCAGTGCCCCATAGCTCAGAAATACCAATCCCACAGCCACCTTCCAGTTTAGATGAATACCTGAGTGAATCAGAGGACGAAGACACATTACCTCCCCAGGACGAATCTAGCTCAGATTTTTCTGTTGACGAGGGGCCTGAGCTCAGAGTGAGCTCAATGACCTAGTAAGAGATTTAGGTCTTTCAAAAGATGCAGCCGAATTGCTAGGTTCGAGACTAAAAAACAAAAACCTTCTGTCATCTGGTACCTCATTTTCGTGGTATAGGCACCGAGAGAAAGAATTTACTCAGTTTTTCTCCAAAGAGGGACATCTAGTTTTTGTAATGATGCACAAGGGCTCATGAAGTGCTTTGATGTAGAAAATGATTCATCTGAATGGCGCCTATTCATTGATTCGTCCAAAACTAGTCTTAAAGCAGTCTTGCTGCATAATGGAAATACTTTTGCATCCCTCCCTATGGGGCACTCGGTGCATATGGAAGAAAACTATAACGATTTGACCATTATTCTAGAAAAAATCAAATATCAAGACCATCAATGGATGGTTTGTGGGGACTTCAAAATACTAACCATGCTTTTGGGTCAGCAGTCAGGTTATACAAAGTACCCATGTTTTCTATGCTTGTGGGATAGTAGAGCAAGAGAGCAGCATTGGACCAAAAGTGACTGGTCACTGCGAGAAACCCTAAAACCCGGCGAGGAAAACGTCATCAATAAGACTCTGGTTCCACCAGAAAAGGTTTTATTGCCCCCTCTTCACATTAAATTGGGGCTTATGAAACAGTTTGTAAAATCACTGCAAAAAGATGGGAATTGTTTTAGATATCTGTGTTCTAAATTCCCGAAGCTGTCTGAAGCCAAGCTGAAAGAGGGAGTTTTCACTGGTCCCGACATAAGAAAACTTTTATCCGACTCCCTCTTTGTGGAAAGTATGAATGAGAAGGAAAAAGAAGCTTGGGAATCGTTCAAGGGTGTAGTGTTAAGATTTTTGGGAAATACTAAGGATCCTCACTACAAAACCATTGTGCATCGTATGATGGCAGCGTACAAAGCTCAAGGATGCAAGATGAGCTTAAAGGTTCATTTTTTACACTCCCATATAGACTATTTTCCTGAAAACTTGGGAGCTTACAGTGAAGAAATGGGTGAACGGTTTCACCAGGATGTCCGTGATATCGAGAGACGGTACCAAGGAAGATTGGGATGTCAATATACTTGCGGACTACTGTTGGATGCTGAAGCGGGAAACCAAAGATGGAAATCGGAAACGAGTCCGGCGAAGCATCAAAGAGAAGAAGAAAAGGTTTCACAAAAAAGGATGAATAAACATAAAATTGTGAGTAAATGTCACAAAATGATGTTTCATTTGTTGTAAAAATTAATATGTTTGATTAATCTTAATACATGAGTGCTTTTTACCAATACTGTGTATCTTTTAGTTTTGCAAAAAAACCTTACGTGATAGGGGAAAATTGATGCTATTTTTGGAATCAGTGCATTTTAAAACATATAATTTAGAAAAAATATATCATGCAGCTGAATTTTTGTTTTGTTTTTGCAGACCTGTGATATTATTGAAAATGATTCTTTGTATAAATTTATGATCTCCTTGGACAAAAATGATCACTCCAACATACTGATAAAGGCCATTTAAGTTAATTTACAGTAATATCATTAGAAATTATTGAGGCTGCTAAACTTAATTAACGGTCTGGCTTTGATGTTCGTATTTTCAATGCAAATAGATTGTAGAAACATAGGGAACTCATAGGTAGTATGCGTTGCGTTTCGATAATATTCCACATAAAGGCTGTGCTTTGTGCACACTTTAGAAACATGTGAACTACATTTTCTGCGTCACTTCTCTCGAGGGGCTTGGAAGGCTTTATAAACGCAAATACCAGCATACTGTAATTATGATCTACCCACATGCCAGATTCGTCTATATTATTTGTCGTGGCGACGGTCTCTTCTGCCTTTTAAGATTGGAAGTAGATGGCTTATACATTGTTATGGACTAATGATTCTTCAGTTCTGTGCCGCATTTATAGGTAGTAGGGCCTATCAGAAACAGTTTACTGTCAATAACAAACATAATGTCACTTTCCTTCCAACCACCATCCTGTAAGAATAAATCTGAAATCAGTCAACCGCAGAAATCTATAATTGATGAACTTCTTGTCAGTAGTGGATTGTGGTATTTTAATAAATGTATACCACCTTATACTTTGTATTAAATATTTACAAATGCCTTAATAATGTTTGAACTTACCATATTGATGTACGCAATGGTAAAGAAATGTACAGAGCCTATTATTTATGATACATCCTGTATGTATGTATGTATGTATGTATGTATGTATGTATGTATGTATGTATGTATGTATGTATGTATGTATGTATGTATGTATGTATGTATGTATGTATGTATGTATGTAGATAGGTATGTAAGTATGTATGTATGTATGTATGTATGTATGTATGTATGTATGTATGTATGTATGTATGTATGTATGTATGTATGTATTTTTTTTTTTTTTTTTTTTTTTTTTTTTTTATTAGCATAGTCCACATGCCCCATTACAAAGTAATAATACATGTGTTTTTTGTACATTATTTACAGTTGTTCTTAGAGCTAATTTCAGTTTTGTTTTTACTTTGTTATACTTATTAATTTGTATAACATTATTTGTCTATCTGATTATTCTATGTTAAAGATATTTTGAAATATTTACAATTGACTATCATACTATGTACTATACAATATTTATCATATGAGTGTATTACTTTCTAAGAATATTTATAAAATATTTACAATTGGCAATTAACTATATCTTCCCTTATTGTATCTTAGTTTACACTATTTCCTACTTCCTATTATTTGTTTGTTTCTATTTGTGTTACTAATCTCTTTCCTATATTACGTTATATCCTAGTTAGTAATTATATATTTATATTTACAAAGTTTCAAAGTTTATACTCTTAACAAAATTATTGAATGCTTGGAGGTGCTTTCGTATAAGTCTCTCACTTGTCACAGGCCACTTGTCCCCTCTTCTTCTTATTTCTTCTACCAGTATGTATGTTTGTATGTATGTATGTATGTATGTAGATAGGTATGTAAGTATGTATGTATGTATGTATGTATGTATGTATGTATGTATGTATGTATGTATGTATGTATGTATGTATGTATGTATGTATATATGTGTGTGTGTATATATACCGTACATTTGTATATAGTGTAGGGTAAAATAAATTAAAGAATCTTTGGCTGATATTTAGCGGGCTTTCTGTAAGTTCTATGCTCTGTGCTGTTGCGCGCGCAGTCATGCTTGCTGGAAGCCATCTTTAGTATTCTTCTTTCTCTCTTGGTGATCAGATGGGAGTTAGGTGTTGCTCATATTGTCGGGCAGTGTGGCAATATTATTGTTTTTGTGATTCACTGATTAATATGTTTGCATAATGGGAAAGTGTTAATAAAATACAGTCCACTATTCCTCGTATTTCATTTCCTCCCATACCATACAATCTTTATATAAAAAATATATAAAAACTATTTACATAATTAATATGACAAAGAGAAGAAGAGTAGGTCCTTGCCCATTTTTGCTGTTTGTCAAACGGGAGGGTTATATATTTTGGCGAACTTTCATTTTTTACTTTTAATTTTTTTTCAGACCTTGTTCTTTTATCACTTCACATGTCAACAGTTAAAATGATGCTGGAGGGTGTTTGGTTATAACTTAATACGAGTATGTCAAAACGTAAGTTGACTTTGTAAAGATACTTTTACTAGTTTTATCCTAGATTGTAAGCAGATTTACGATGTAGGCTATATGTAAGCCTATTATGTAAGTTGTTTAGCATTCTTTATATGTCTTAACCTTATGATATTCGCAAATATTTAATAGACCGTATATTGTGGACAACTATAATATTATAGAACTCCATTTCAATAACTATGAGTCGCTGGGTACTTGTGAAACCTTCCATTTTTGAGCAAGTACAAAAAACAGATTACCATCGCGAGCTGTGCTAGTAATATAAAATGTATGTTTTATTTATTTTATTTATTTTGTTACACTGCTTTTGTTACATTATATGTTAATGTCGGTATGGACTTAGAAATAATTAGATTAAATAATTGACCACCGGTGTGGTCTTGTGGTTAGCGTCGCTGACTACAGATCCGTCGGCCTGGGTTCGACCCCCGGTACCTCCTCGGATTTTTCTGAGGTAGGGAGGTTTGGTAGCGGTGTATTCAGCCTCGTGATTCAAATTGAGGAGCTACTTGATAGAGAAGTAGCGGCTCCTTTCATGGAAACCACCATTAACGGCCGTGGGTGTCGGCGTGCTGACCACATGTCCCCCAATCCTGCCATCTGCCTATGGTAGATGACGCAGCGGTCGGGTGGTAGGCCTTGTCTCTTCAGGGATGTAGCGTCACGGAGTTTAGTTTAGTTTAGATTAAATAATTCGAGTAGCTGAATCATTGTAATACGGGTCTAAAGCCGATGTCCCACGATCCAATTTGTTGGTTGAAAAATTTGTATCAAGTAGCATTTCTATAGAATTATTTCTGGCTGTGCACACGACAGTGCGTTTTGGTCCAATATACAGCGCCAGCTGTTCTCCGGAAACGAAATTCTATAGCTACTACCATCTACATGGCGGTCGATATGTATGCACTTGATACAAGTAACATAATCATAATCATAATCATAATTTCCAGAGTACCTCAGCGTTTATGCCTTTTATAATAATGGTTATTGTTAATACTATTGTAAATTCAAAGTCTTAGCATCCATTAATCTTCTTGACTTCTTTTGGTTATGTTCCCTGGTCGAGTGAGCGCTGGGAGCTGAGAGAATCAACTGTATGGAGGGAGAAGCCATGTTTCTACGTCATACTGGTCATGCGGGGATAGAATGACGCTCATTGGTTGATTTCATATTTTTGGATGGAAAAATAGAAACGTTTCTATTCAGCTGCATGCCAAGCAATTATATGGAAAATATAGGGTGAAATTGTGTGCAATGGCAGTTGGCCATGTCACACGATCCAATCTGACTGTTTGTAGACATTTGGATCAAAAACTGGATCGTGGGACAGCGGATTAAGGGAAGCACTCCGCTTAAGTTAGTTATAGATCGCCATGGCTTAAAGTACATTTCTTTGTTGTTACTTGAATAAGTAATTTACCTTTTAAGAAATACATCTAACTAATCAATATACAGTGCAAGTTAGTTTCGGCCTGAACGGGATGATACTGTACATGATGTTGCTGAATATTATTTCAGGGATTTCACAACTGGAAATTTTTCAGGGTACAGGCAAGTCTTAAGGCATCTGTCACGTTGATCTCATAAATGGGATAAATGGGATAAACAAAAAGGGAAGTTTGATAATGAAAACGAGCGTTGCTCATATAGGGGCATGTTTGGTTTTATTTGTTTTTACTTGTATTAAATATGTAAAAATAATAATGTAATGTAAGTAAGTAATGTTAATAAATGTAAATGTAAATAATAAATAATAATAATAATAATAATAATATTTATTTTTATTTATTGAATATCCACATTACACAAAACCCTATTTCACCCGAAGGTACATTAGGGTTGGAGATGTCACAAATGTTATTTACAATAGGTAATCCTGATATTGGAATCTGAATGTCTAATATACACTATTTACAATACTGTACAGTTCTTACCAGGCGTAATGTCTGCAATAGTCCTACAGTTTCTTATGTCTTACGATATGGTAAGTCTTAAGTTAAAGTTAATTGTGTGAATTCGTTTTTATATAAACATAACCTTAAATTTTAGACAAGATATTGTTGGAATAAATAGCTTAACTAAGCAAGATAAAATAAATTAACTGAGCAATACATTAAGTTAGGTAAGTAAATACCCCAATGACTGAATAAAAGTGAGAGAGTTAAAGCTTCGAAAATATTCTATTTACAAACGATTGAAAAAGTTTGTGTCCGTTTTTGTCAGCAAGGACGTGTCCAATGGGACTGACATACTCTAAGTCTATTCTGTTCAGACACAAAAGAAGTTCAATCCTCTCCAGTTCATAACGTGAACATGTATACAATATATGTTCAACTGTTTCATCTTGCTGACCGCACTTGCAGGTGGCAGTGTTTGAGATCCGAAATCGGTGAAGATATTGCATGAATTTTCCATGCCCAGTCAGAAACTGCGTCAGAACAAAATTCGGCATGAGTTTTTTGCACTTCAACCTATCGCCCACTGTAGGAAAAAATAGATCTCTTGTTGTAGAACCATTTGAGCTATTCTGCCACAGAGTATCCCATTCTTCTAAGATATTTCTTCTGATTGTCTTCTTTATGTAAGAAATGGGACAAGCAGAATAGATGGGAAGGAGGTTCGAATTTGCAGCTGTTTTGGCCAGTTCATCCGCTCTCTCATTTCCTGCAATTCCTGAGTGTCCACGAATCCAGGAAAGACAGACATGACCAGGGAATTTTCCTATCAATCTGCGCACTTCGTGTGCGATTGGGTGTAGATTGTATTTGTCATTTATAGCAAGTAAAGCAGACTTCGAATCACTGTACACACATACACTATGGCTGGTATCCTTGCACCATTTTATGGCTTCTCTAATGGCCAGGAGTTCAGCCTGAAACACTGAACACTCAGGGGACAATTTGTTTTTGTTTGTAAATATTTCTGTTGAGTTGGCGTACACAACAAATGCACACCCTACATTCATTGTGCCAGCGAGTATGTCTTCAAAGCGAGACCCATCAGTATAAATTTCATAATGGTGTGCCCCACTGTCATTTGGTTTCCTGAAGTATTGCATATGTAGGGCAGGATGTCCTGCCGAGATCTTATCAAGCGGTTTCTCAAGTTCCAGTTCTGATATATATTCAGGTACAGGTCTGCCTCTTTTTATGTTGCTTATGTGCGCCTTCATCGTACCTGTTAAGAACAATGGCTCTATTCCAGCCACGATTAAAGCAGCTTCAGTGGAGATGGTGCGATACCCTCTGATCATTCTGAGTAAATACCCACGTTGAATTTGGAGCAGTTTGTTTTGTGCCCACCGTTTCTGAAGTACATCCTGAAATGCTGCTACACCATATAGAATAAGTGGTTCTACTGCTCCATGATATATTATTTTGAGGATGTCGTGATTAAGTCCCCAGGTAGGTCTAGTTGCAAATGCCAGTCTTGTAAGTAGTGAACTTGCCTTTTTGGCTACATGATCAAAATGAGGGCGGAAGGTTAACTTTTGGTCTAATAGAATACCTAAGTAATTTAATTTATCAGTAAACTGTACTGGTGTATTGTTCATGCTGAGGTTGACTGGTTCAGCATTCCTTCGTCTAGTTACCAACAGAGCTTTGGTTTTATTTGCATTAAAATGAAGTTTGTTAGCTTGTCCCCAGTCATGAATTAAAGAGAGAGCAATAATAAACAATTATTGCACGATGTGTTTCCTGGTATAGAGAATGGATATTTATCCTCATGTAAGCGGCTAAATTTTACAACTTGCACATTTTTTGGATGTTATGCGTTGCAAACTTGACCTAACTTTAGTGTTTACTTTTTATATTGTGAATCACTCATTTCCAATAACTTAAATTTTTAAAACCGGTTTCCTCATAACGAAATCAGTTTAAAAAAACTGATATGAAATTTGTAATGAAACTTATTTTTATACTTTTAAACAGAATACTTATTGTTTAGTTCATTTAAAAATACAATAATTGTACAATAATATGTTTTAAAACAAAACTATTCATAATATTTAAATTAAAAACATTTACATTGATGATATTTTAAAGATTATAAATAATTTTGTTCATACGTTATTCAGGAATAAATAGAAAAGATCTAATGTGAACCATCAGATCTTTTCTATTTCATAAGTCCCTCTACATTTAATATACCCCAGCGTAGAGGGATCATGGGTCGTGTTGTTACAGATTTTGATCTATTGATATTAATATCTGTAATTTTTATCGGAAACTTTAAAAATATATTATTTAATACGTACATGTTTAGGGACAATATCTCATATTAATTCTTCGATTTAATATAAAATTTGAAAATACAATATTATGCAACAGTGCATTTTGTAAGATCTTCCCCTGGTGGGGCTTGTTGTTACGTAGCTAGTGTAAGTTATTGCAATATCTTAAAACAATGAGTATGCTTATATTTTAATAATAAAACTATTTTCGTATTTCTAAATATTTTATGAATTTGAAATTCAAAATTGCATTACATGACAATGAATAAAGTTAATTGTTTTAAATTGATTTATTAGGTGAGATCATCCGTCTCTGAGTTGCAGTTCTGGCAAATGTATCTAGGAGGATTGCCAACAGAAATAGCATGAATTCGTCTCTTACACACCATAGACTCCACCCAATCTTCGTCGCTCTTCCATTGTGGCCAAGGTTTCAGACATCTTAGGCATAACCAGCCTCCATTGCAAGAATCAAAGATTAACGATGACACTTTCATTTATTATTTTAATCGGTTGCTTTGGTAGAACTACTTTTTTCATATTCAATTTGATACTACTTTGATTTTCTTGGTTTTTCTTTGCTTTGACTTCAGTTCTTTTCCGTTCTTCCGCCTCCAAAACTGCCTTCATTGGGCTGTTTGCCAATACAGCAGATGCAATTTTTCTCCGCTTCATTGTCTTTTTCTTTCATATACCTGGTGTGCCTTGTACTGTGTGTTCGTATTGTCTCGGAGGTCTCCCCGGCCTTGGGCTGATCACTCATCTGGGGAGGCCCTCCATGTCTTTATCTAAACAAAAAAGTATGCATATGATCCATAGAAACTCCCTCCCCCAACAGATCGTAGTCCTATAAGGCCCGGACGGCATGGGCCTCTTAAACATCCTTACGATGGGGAAGGTAAAACTCAGAGAAAGAAGAACGTATCTCTTCCCCTTCAGAATAATATATTTTTGTTTTAATTAAGGATGAGCGAAACGTTTCAAATGAGTAAATGTCACTGAAGATATGTTACACTTCAGTGAATTGACGGTAATGATCCTTCTTGTAAAGCAAATGAATAATTTAGTATTTCCCTTCTCTGCCAAGATTCCCATTGCGTATTTCGTCTGAATAAAGACAAAATTCTGCCAAGGAATTTAGTTCATCCGGTATAAAAAGGTGGGACAGGTATATTTTGTAACTTTCACGAATGTTTACAATGATTAACAAATGATTACATGATAGCAAGCAGTGATGGGAAGTAACTGAGTAAAAGTAATCGGATTACAGTAACAATTCATTTTTTGGTCCCATTTATTTGTAATCAATACTTAAAAAAGATGTAATTTCTACTTGTAATTTACTGCTGGAAATAAAATTCTAATTGTTACAATTTAGTAGTCGTTAGTATTATTATCATTCTCGCTTTCTATAGACTAGTACTGTTTGTGCAACTAATATCCAAATTAAAGTTAATATTAACAAAAAGTTACTCAATGTATCCGAAAGTATTCTCATTGACATGTTTTTTTTGTTCATTTTTTTTGTTTGTTTATTAATAATTTGGGTTTGTGCCCAAAACAAACCAAAAACAAGGAATTTTTAGGTACTGCCATTTTGTAAACTAATTGTAAATGTAATTGTAATTTTACTGATTACTTTTTAAAAAAGAAATTTGTATTTGTAATTAAGTAAAATGTCTCTCGGGTAATTGTAATTCAGCCCAATTACTTTCTTTTTGTACTTTTCCCATCACTGATAGCAAGTATCGTCTTGTCATTATGTCCTATGCTTTTTTATATACTAGGATTTAAAGTAAACATTGATTATGTAATTTCTTACTCTTACTGTTCCCCAGCATTAAATAGACAACACTTGTAAAAATGCGATAATCACATAAATACCGTACATTTAAAAAAAATACTACTTTTTAATTCGATAATCATAGAAAATGTCTGTGCCTGTGTGTTTGTGATAGTCATAGCTCAGGCGCCATGGATCAGTGTAACTCGATAAAGAAATGTCATATAAAAACATTTTTGCATTTGTGATAAATACCTTTCGGGATCGTTAAACGAAGTTAGACAATTACTATCACTTACGTATACTACCTTTTACATGAAGGAAAACTTTATTTTTCGTGATTTATTTTATATGGCCTTAATGATTTTGTAAAATTCATGTTGGTGGTTCTGTTTTTTATTGGATAAAAAATTACTTTTCACATTCTAACGCGAAAGTCGTTGACTTAACATCTACCGTACTTTCTATCCCAGTTTACATTCTTACAACATACCATATAACTTAAATTAGGGTTTTATAAGTAACACAGTAATCGTCAAATGGCTAAAACGTAATTCAAAACTTGTTTGTAAAATTTTTTCTGATGGGCAGTTAAAAGCCAGCCATCATTTTGGACAAACTCATGCTTTAAGTCTTGTGTGGCGAGCAGTACATCTTTACATCAGGCTGAAACAAATAAATACTTTTCCTGCAATACTGTCTGTTAAACTTTGTCAGGACTGTATGAAGTGTGAAAGTCATATTTCTCATGCTTTAGGATAAAGAAAGTTGTGTGAGTGTAGGCCTATCACATAAGTTTTTTTTTTTAGAATAGTTACTTGAAGATTGGAAGGAAACCATGCAAACTATTGTTGGTAACACTATACAAATACGTGTCCTAAAGCTGCATTTACAGCAAAAGTGAACTAGATAATTGACTAAATAGCTACATTCGATATCAGAAGGCATGATCCGAAAGTATATAGTTCATAGCATTCAAGTCCTTAGCAGCTATTGATCGAAATGCTTACATTATTAATGATTTGCAAACTGAACCATAATAGCCTTATTGAAGGCACATCCTAGAGCTCCCGGAGCATCACACTGTTTTAGTGCCCTCCCTTACTCCTTGAGTTCCAAGCAATTAAGCCATACCTCTTATTTAGCCCTTGTTCAGCATTGATTTGGATAGTGTGTACATGACGTGTATGGGCTGTGTTCCTTGTGACTATGATTCATTTAAGCATGGTTTCTGCGTTGCTATTACAAGTGAGGTGCAAATGTTGCCAGCGTTGTTATCTATGTTGTGTGCATTGTGTGTTGTTTTCCTATAATATATTGTTCAGGGTAATGGTACCAATCCTGCATTTGCCTACGATTCAGGAAAACCCCTGCAGGACTTCACTCAGATTGCGTGGCAGTGGAGATTGTCCCAGCCTTTAAGGCTGTTTGCCGATAGCATTGGGTTTAGATAAGAAAGACTACCTTGGAGACACGGGGACTTAAAAACTGACATAATACACAACTTATTAGCCCCGAGTTACGCTTTTAACTCAAGGAAAGGTAGGGGTTAACTTAACCCCAGGGTTCATTGATAAATTTCATTTTGTTCCTCTAGTGCTGGTAATACGATTTTAATTGTGAATTATTTTCCACCTTCAAGCACTAGTATATTTTATATTGATATTGCAATAATAGGATGCTGACGGAGAATTTCTAGACAGTTTTTTTTGTACCTGTTTATTTTATTTTATTATAATAAATACACAATAAAATCTAAAAAGCATATGTTGAAGAAGAAACGTCAGGTTAAAATCTATGTACAAAAGTATTCTTCTACCAACAGTCACAATATTAAAATTAATCAGGTGAATTTCCAGTGGTTAAAAATATACACGAATGTTGAAGAAGAAACGTCAGGTTAAAATCTATGTACAAAAGTATTCTTCTACCAACAGTCACAATATTAAAATTATTCAGGTGAGTTTCCAGTGGCTAAAAATATACAAGAATATAGTATGTACACTGTTTTTTATAATATTAAAATTATCGTCAATAGTTAAAAAATGTACAAGAGTCTATTCTTCCATTATCAATCTCATCAATAAAATTGTTTTTTCATTTATCTTAACTATGTATACACTGTTTTTTATGAGTTGATATCACAATGGTACGGTATATATGTAGATTCGTAGTATGGATTTTCTAGAATTCTTCTGTCAGCAGTCATTAAACAATATCAATGTATTTTACATGGAGATGCATTTCGATGCCTGGTTTTGCATCATCTTCAGTCCCAAACAAGTTATATTTAGACTTGTTTATGGTGAAGTGTTCATTGCGTGAGCAGGAGAGCTACTTGTTTGGGACTGAAGATGATGCAAAACCAGGCATCGAAATGCATCTCCATGTAAAATACATTGATATTGTTTAATGACTGCTGACAGAAGAATTCTAGAAAATCCATACTACGAATCTACATATATACCGTACCATTGTGATATCAACTCATAAAAAACAGTGTATACATAGTTAAGATAAATGAAAAAACAATTTTATTGATGAGATTGATAATGGAAGAATAGACTCTTGTACATTTTTTAACTATTGACGATAATTTTAATATTATAAAAAACAGTGTACATACTATATTCTTGTATATTTTTAGCCACTGGAAACTCACCTGAATAATTTTAATATTGTGACTGTTGGTAGAAGAATACTTTTGTACATAGATTTTAACCTGACGTTTCTTCTTCAACATTCGTGTATATTTTTAACCACTGGAAATTCACCTGATTAATTTTAATATTGTGACTGTTGGTAGAAGAATACTTTTGTACATAGATTTTAACCTGACGTTTCTTCTTCAACATATGCTTTTTAGATTTTATTGTGTATTTATTATAATAAAATAAAATAAACAGGTACAAAAAAAACTATCTAGAAATTCTCCGTCAGCATCCTATTATTGCAATATCAATATAAAATATACTAGTGCTTGAAGGTGGAAAATAATTCACAATTAAAATCGTTAACCCCAGGGGTTAAAACCAACTCTCGTCGTTAAAACAAAATTTTCGTCAAATCGAGAGTTTAGAACATGTAACCCAGGGTTAATTCTTAACCCCTATCGATGAAACCGGGCGTAAAAGTACTAATGATGGGTCATTGTGACATAGGCACTGGCACCATTATACCCACACAACACTCTACCGGGCTAGGTTTAGATTTGGGCTATTTCAAGCATGGCTATTCTAGCTAAAGTTTTTGATGCTGTCCAGTCCAGAAATGACGTTCAGGTTTTTCGTCTGCGGTATGCGAGGCTTCATACGGTATTATTCGCGCATCTCTATGTCTCGGACAAGTATACAACATGGGGTACATTGTATCAGCTTCACTGTCTGCTCGATGGCAGATTTTATCGTCTGTTAACTGGTGAAACAGTAATGGGTTTGTGGCAAAGTTGAATGTATGCATTTTGATAATGTTAAAAATTACAACAGAGAGAGGTCAATTTAAATACAATATTTATATGTATGTAAACGCTGTATATTTATTCATTTATTTATTTCTTTACAGTTTACGAGCTTTGTAATGAAAATACAAATATAAATTAAAATAAACAGCTAGCATAAATTATAAACCATTTTTATATGATTATAATTATGCATATGCTTAGTAAATGCTTAGAGTACAGGGTAATTATTGATTATAGAATTATAAAACCGGGAACCAAAATTAATACTGTATTAATCCTGCCAATGTGATGCATTTGGGTTCTATTAGGGGCAGGTTAGTATTTCATCTAATGCTGAATACATAATCACTATATGTGCATTTTGTCCGGTGATTTTGAAAATATTTGAATGAGGACAAATTATAAAGTGGCCAGTCTGGAAAATGTTAAATTCCGAAAAATATGTTATATGTGTAATGAACATTTTAAAACAATTTTTTTACTGTTCTTATTTTTTAAAATTACCAAGGGGCTCAAGAGTAATTTTCAGTAAATCTTCCCCTGCGAGAATGCCATATTGCACAATGAATCGAAAAAGAGCTAAAAAAATGAATGTAGAACTGTGATAAGCATACAATGACATCTAATATATAAAGTCGAATGTGTGTTTGTGGACATGTGGGTATGTATGTATGTATGTTTGTTCCTTATACAAATCTACATTTCTTCACCAATTTACACGAAATTTTGCACACATACCCTGTTAAGCCCGGGAAGTAACGCGGTCAACATTAAAATTCAAATAAAATACTCCTTCCATTGAAAATTATATAATTTCTGAGAATATTATACTGAAAAAAATGAAATGCTGTTCAGTTCACATGACAAACAGTGAATTGTTTACTCTGATCACATAGGGCCTTGACAACTATATAGCCTAATGCTGGACTTGAACGAATTATGATTCCATCGATGTAATATATTGGTGAAAATAATTACTGAAAATGAAATCCAAGAAAATAAAGCACAGTGTGATGTAGTCACATAACTTTCTCTACCCTCGACATAAGAAATATTTACTCACTTTACATTTTGATGTAGAATAAGAGGTTGTATTACAGGGACAACTTAAGTGTGTGAGTATGCTATATCAGAAGTCTGTAAATAATCCTTTCCGCTGATAAGTAATCCATATCTGTAGGCTTTGTATTAGTTGAGAAATAGGGATGTTTATCATAGGCCCTAAGCATGGGATGGAACATTTTCAGTCCTATGCTCGCAGTATATTATGTCCCGGGTTTTAGGGGAGGAAAGTATGAAAGTGATACTGCATTTCTCTTTTATTTCAGCCCCGAAACGGTTGTATGGTAACATGAGAATGATAAATAAAATTTTCCGTCAAGTCAATACAATCTTATGTAATTTATGTTTCTTCTTATTTCCATCCCTCCCAGGCATGATGTGTAGAAGCAACGGAATGCAGCATTCGACATCCTCTATGAACCATAAAAAGCTAAAGGCGTATCTAGCGTTTTCTGATGAAATCGTTTGAGTGTGATAAATCTTTTTCTTCATTTCAAGTTCTACATACATTAAGTCCTCCATAAGTTAAATTCAAATTAAAAAAATACAAAGCCCGGGCGACGCCGGGCCTTTTCAGCTAGTTATTAATAAATTTCATCTTTTTTCTTTGAGGGAAATCACATTGATCAACTAAAATATGTTTACGCCTTATACCCTCAAATAGCAATAAATGGCCAGGAAGTATATATACATATATATATATAAATTTGTGGACCACCTTTACAATGAGAGAAATGTTTGCATTTTATGTAATTTTATGTTATTAGTTAAAATTAGTTAAATTGACACTCGAGTTGAAACAATAAGGGATATCAAGAATATGATACTGGATTTGTGGCAAACCAGATGGGAAGAAAGCAACACAGGACGTAGGACCTACGATATTTTTATGGACGTACACGAAAGACTAGAACTGCGACATCTACAACCATCCCAAGGTTTAATCCACTACCTGACGGGCCATGGACCCTACATGGTCTACTTAAATGAAAAGGGCATTTCGGATTCCAACGCTTGCTCGTGTGGGGGAATAGGTACTCCTGAGCATGTGGTTTGGGAATGCCAAAACACTGCTCAGTTGAGGGAGCCCTTTCAGAGACTACTACAAGGTAGGCAAATAGGGAACATAATAAGAGACCCCTACTCGTGGAAGTTGTTGGATGAAGCAGCAAATAGAGTTTCCCAGAAAGCAAAAGAAGACTATATAAATAGCAGACACGGACAAAGACAATAAGAAGACAATGCCATAAGACACATAAGGACACAGGACAAAAGACAAATTACAAATAAAGGATAACAAACACCCGGACATGATTTCGTGGTGCCAGGATGACCTACCGGTTGACGCCGATGCCTGAAGTCTGGCTTCCAGACTAAGGATTCCGGTGACGACTGGTATTCACCTGGTTGATGATGAGATGGTAGTGAGGATGCGGGAGTGTACTGCATCTGTGAAGACTGGTATGCTTAGGCGCGACCTCCCATTCATCATCACAAATCCACAAAAATCCCGGACTCGACACTTACTTTAGTTAATGTAGTTAGTATTAGTATTAAGTTATCAATGTTTTTGTGATTTTTTATTTATTCTTAAATAGTTAACCTTTCTCTCCGTTTTGTTATATACTTATATTTTTTAGATTAAATTAGAAATAATGTAGATAATCTATGTAATTATAAATTAATGAGTACAAATTGTATAGTGCATAAGAGGCTTCTGATAGGAATCCAGGACAGGGGCCAATAAGTATTAATGTATTAAATAAAATAAAATAAATAAAAAATATTAGTTAAAATCAGGCCTATATAATATATGATATTGGTCGTAATTCTAATACTAGTTAAAATTGGTAAATAGTAATAAATGTAGGCCTACAATTCTAGAGTGATAGGGAAAAAGCGAATAAGTCACTGAACCAAAGTTTCAAGGGAGACAAAAAACAATTTATTTCCACAGCATTGTTACAATATTTAATTCAGCCCACCCACATAGTTTTACATACTATCTTATACTAAGTAGAAATATCTGGGTGGGATGAACAATGTAACAATGCTGTGGAAATAAATTGTTCTTAGTCTGTCTTGAAAATTTGGTTTTCTGACTTATTCGCTTCTCCCCTATCACACTAGAATTTACAAGTCATTTATTTCTAAAATCTCTTGTTTCTATTTATAGATAAAATGATAAAATTTTTAGAGTTACTTAGTTAAAATATATGTACAGATAATAGAGCATTTTACATGCAGAAAGTTTTCTATAAAAATAAACTTGAATGTCTTTAATTTATTGAATTGCGTCCATATGATTCACAAGTATGATCTTGCACGTTGACAGATGAGTATGTTTTTCATTCGTGAAGTTAATTTCTCAAACCTTGCAGGAATACACTATTATTTGTCTTGTAAAGATGCAGATGATAGGCTAGGAGGTTCACACTTATATTTATATCTGGCCAGGAAGTATATATATATATGGACTTTTATTGGTATTTGAGGGTATAAGGCGTAAAAAGATTTTAGTTGATCAATACATTGACATGGTTTATCTATATAACTTAGTCTATGTTATTCTGCGTAGGCTGCTGCAGAAGTAGGTAACATGGTGGGGCTATTTAAGGTTTCGATCAATAAAAATACCCAAAGAATTAATTTCGATAGCTTCTCTTCTTTTAAAAAATAACGTTTCTGTTGTAATTTACAAGAGCCATAGCGTCCTAAAACTTAAATTTGGCCTGAAATTTCCAAATGTTCACCTATATCTCCTGAATATTTGTGTAATAGGCTTCATTTATATAAAATACTAAAATAGTGTACATATTAATTGTCATTCATGTGAAGGATATGAAGGATAGTTTTGCAGAAAAGATTGTGATTTTATTATAATTTGACAAAACTATTTTAAATGTCTATGCTATTTTTCAGAATTCCATGCTATCTCTGAATATATTTTATTTCAAAATTTTTGGTAATGCTGTAGGTCTACGCTCTATAAGTGCAGAGTTAGTTGGTCAAAAAAAGCAACGTCGCGAACTCGAAAGATCGTAGGTTCGAATAAAGTTAGCGGCCAATCTGAGTTAAATTATTTTTCGGGGCTTTCCCCATTCGGAATGGCGAATGCCGGATTGGACTTAACACCTGCCCTGAATCTTCCTTGTCCTTGTTATCGTAGGAGAAGTCCCTGTTTGGTGCCGGAGAGCTCCTCTACATCCTGACTGAGTCGGATTTGATCTAGAGATTTGTCCCTTCCCTTTTATAATGCCCATTGAATGGGAGGTGTATCAAAGAGAAAGAATGAATGAAAAGAAGAAATTATTCAACATTAGAATATACATTGTACAGTAATTCCTATTTTTTTTATTTGTCTTTGTGCGAAAATACCGTATAGCTTGGTTTTATAAGGGTCTAAGTGCCGAAATCATGATTGTGGAGAAAACAAGACATAGAGCCACAGAATGGTGTGCCGGAGATAGACCCTGCGCTATAACTTGGAATTCATTGCTACTAACGTGGCTTTCCCTGAACCCTTTTGAAATGCATTGTTCTGGGTATATAGATCTATTTAAAATTTTCAGCTGAAAAATCACACTTAGACCCTTATAAAACTAAACTCTTCAATTATAGGTCTGTCGCAAGTCTCTCTCTGTGCCCGTGTGTAAGTTATATTATACAGTATCACATTAGTTGGTAAATGTTAAATTCTGTGGTTCATTAGATATGGATACATAATCCTGCGGTGTGCGGGAATTTTGTCACTCGGGATTTCTTTTACATGCCTATAAATATACTGACATGAAACTGTCGCATTTATACACACGCACAAATGCCATCGATTTGGACCAGGATCGAACCCGCAACCATGGGCTCAGAAAGCCAATGCAGTACTGACTTAGCCGACTACATTGGTCTGTTAGATATGCTAATATAAATAAAAAATAATCACTATTATTGAGAGGACCTGAACGCGACTGTTTTAAAGGTTATTTAGGCCTATAAGTAGTAGGCTTCATCTATGTAAGAACACATGTGAGCTGCATATTATACCATTAATTCCTGATTTCTTTAACCTAATGTTATTCTTTAAATGCATTACAATTAATTAAAAACGCTGTAAAACATATTTTAAGTTCTTCGATTTTTTTTGTATCAAGTTAATATGTGTAGGCATGTCCCTGGGTGCACTAAGCTTTTAAAATTCTGCGCCATACCACAATAAATTGTATAATGAGGAAACATGTACAAATAAAGGGAAATGTGAAATTAAACGGAATACATAAATTAATATTTATAAAAAGAAACACAGAAAAAATGAACATTATTCAGAAAGGAAGAAAGAAGAAATATGGATAAAAGGGGAAAATAAATAAGTAGACAAAGAAATAAGTAAGTGAATGATGAATTAAAAATAGACCTAATGACAATCTTAAATCTTCAATATTTTCTTTTAGCGCTAAAATCTAAAGTAGGGATTGCTAGCCGTTATTTCTTCCCTCTATCGTAATAAGAGTATTTTACGTTTGATGTTCATTCTCTAAGAGCTCATATTTCATTGAGATATACATTTCTCATACTTATGACTATGAATAGAGACACTTCATGACATAACAATTTGTTGTGGAAGCAGTGTGGATCTCTTCACCAGTGGATCAATGACTGAAGTGATGATGTCGTACCTCTTATGACGCTCATCTTTATGGTTACCAAGCACCTACCATCTTCCTTTTGGAGAGCGCAGCACGTGTAAAGAAATATGCGAGCTGGAAAATCAATTTTGTCATTAACTTGGGGAAGGAAAATTAAATTAAAGCTCCATTTGTTTGTTTAATTGAAGGATTTTGAATTACAAAGTGGAAAAACAGATACTTGCTATAGAATATATTCGCTTGAAAATAAAATAAATAATTATTTTGGCAAATGGAAGATACTGATAAATATAATGATAAAATAAACATATAAACAGATTTCAATAATGTAATGCTATCAATTTATTACGTTTTTGCTCCCCTTAATTATCATCCATTCACCGCAATTGAGTGCAGCTCCTAATAACTCTACAGTGGAACGTTATGGATGCATGTTATGGATGTTATGATTTAATGTGTAAACATGCTTGGTGAATTTTGTAATAAGCTATCTGGACACGATGATAATTTTTTCCTTCATTACGATATAAAAATAAGTCTTTCAACTAGTGCTGATAGTTGGTACTTAGCAGCATCCAGAAAAATTCGCTGTTACCATAACGGCGAAAATTAAGTTCTCTAAATTTTTTAATTATTCTTGATCGGATGGTTAACATAAAACACCTGGAACTGGTTTTCTTTTTAACTGATAAATTTTACACCGATAATGTATTTACTTTTGTTTTGTATTATTTATTTTAAAGCACATAGGAACTAATAAAGAGCAGAGTTTTGCAATAAATGTTACTTTCCGGGCCCTCATGGTCTTGCTTTAAGTGGTAGTCATTATGTTAGAAGTCAATGAGTTCTTTGCTAATCACCAAATGGAGAAGCGGTAAAACTTGGGTGAAATGTGTTCTAATGCCTTCAATAGTGTGTTAAGATTATGAAAAAATGTCCTCTTTATTGGTGCAGTGTAAGGCTACATCACACACCTTTATAACAAACACAATAAGTGGAGAAAAATTATATATACATAGCCTACAGACTAGCCAATAGTCAGTGGAACATAGAATTGCACCTGACAGTATTGTAGGCCTATACTTCTTGCTGGTAGCATTGGCTCTGCGCAAATGCAATGCATTTTTGTAACCCGTGTATGAGACACTACTTTATCAGGATTCATTTGCGAATGACTTAAAACCTTTCCCAAATTACAGCTTCGCTATTAAAGCTTATAATTAAATGCAAATAACACTTCTTGTGATCGTCAGTACTCCCTTTTTTTCAAATTATAAATGCACATTGTGCGCGATTCCTTAATTATTATAAACTCAGATTTAGGATGTGGATGCTTTTCCCCCATTTTTCATAATGATAATACTGATTATAGCAATTAATTATAATAGACGGTGAGATGCTAAATTATACTTATAAACATTTGTATGTACATATTCCTGCGACAGCACGAAAAAATAGCAATTTATATAATCCTATAGAAATGTAGCTAGCTTTAGTTTTCGGTCCAAGTGACTCTGAGGGTTTTGAAGCTAAATGGTGATTGCCATTGGATCTAGTGTACGTTTACGTTACAATAGTTAGAAATCTCCGCATAATGCCTATAAACGCGACGTCTGCCTGTCCCTTCAATACACAAGAACCATTTGGACTTATGATTTTAATAAATTTTATTACTAGTTTATTTTCTTTGACAGCAATAATGTTCCCTTAATTTAATATCTCGAATAATACATTTAGTTTACTGCATTGAATATTAGGCCTACCTTTGCTAAGTAAGATGGTTCCATATAACGCATTATATGCGTGAGCAAGTTTTGAGAAAAAATTTAAGGAATATTTTTCTTGAGAATTTTACTGTTGGATCCACAGAAAACGGGTGGAATGTCAGGTAACAGCCGCCAAATTACAGCATAATTATTTAAACTCGTTGCTTTCAATGGGGAAGCAGGTATTTTTGAAAGAGGCCGAAAATAGGGGAGAAAACAAGCTATTGTGTGTTAGTTTGCAAAACTGTAGCGACGAGTAAATTGTTTTATTATATATAGTACGAGTATTAAGTAAGGTGAAATATAGTTCTAAGCTTGAACTTTCATCTGTAATCACGTACTGGATATTTGGGTAGGTGCAGGTGTAAATTGGGCTGTCCGCAAAAAATCTTTGAAGGAAGAAATTTCCCAGGTTATGGAAATGAATGTGAGAATTTGAATATGTAAAGTTCGCACAATGAAGCTCCACCCAAGTGGAAATGTCACTTGGCCTCACGAATGAAATATTAAATAAGCCATGTGACAGGTTTCCGCTAATCGAAATCGGGCGAGTAGGCGGAGAATTAAAAATTAATTTTGGAAATGTTAACTACTACTTCCTCAACCACAAGCGTGTGGTCACTTGTCGCTACAAATATAGATTAGATTACATACGACTACTGAACATGTGTGTTATACTACAGTAGCTCAAAAATCTTTTAATAAGCTAAGAAAAATATTTCAGAAACATGGTGATAGCCACCATATAGGCATTATCAAGTAGTTTGTATTAGGAGCGCAATATCCTTTTGCGCAGTGATAAGTTTATCAAATAGGATACACACATGTATTGAAGATTTAAAATTACGTATGGTGGTATTGCCACAAAGATTTCGGCTAGCCAAAGCACCAACAGGATTAAATTACTTCATGAAGATTAATTAAGGACTGTCACCTAAGCGAGAATAAAATTATCGAATTCAACTGGGATCATGGAGTTTAATTTCGTATATAATTGTAGCACTATCACTGCAATCTTCCTAAGCGGCCTTGAGAATGGACTCAAATGCTCGGATCGACATGCATCCTGGGATGGTAAAAATAAATTTGAGTAGCAACTGCTCTGGCGCCCAAAAGCCATACTCCGAGACCGAACAACACTGCAAGTCGATCTTCAACTTACAATATTTTGACTCATCTGACTCTTCAACTGGAGCCGATTAACAAGGTAAGAGGAACTCCAGCATCAGCTGTACAATTATTTTTGCTACAACGGACGCCTGACAGCGGCGCAGAATATTTTGCTTTAACTGACGCCCAACTTAGGTGCACTATAATTTTTTGCCACACATAGGCTACATATTTATGAATAATAGAAAGTATACAATAAATGGCATACATCATAAATGTTTTGCTATAAATTACAATATAAAATATTTACGAATATGATAATTAAAAGTTTCCTAAAATGTAGTTTATAATGGCGATGTCTGTTGCATAAACAAGTTAGAGGAATAATACATATTCTATTCTAATATTATCAGTGCGATTTCCTTCATGAAAATTATAGGAAAACGTTTTACAAGTCTTCCTCTGACCATTTACTGAATAGGTGTACTTTCTATGCTGTTCAACATAGAAATTTGAGATTGCAATATTTTTATAAGCTATATAATTCGTATATAAACTCAGTTTGTATATAGAATTATGATAAATATGAGGTTAAGTAAAAACTAACAGTTACTAAACCTAAAGTGTAATAAATCTTACACTAGGATGTTACTGGTAAGCAGGCTTACTGTCATACATTAAGTTGTAAAGGGTTAGGAAGTAAATCAAAATAAAAACGTATTGGTTCAAAATTGGTTTTATTGTTTCTTAAACTAAACTTCATGGCACTACATCCCTGGAGGGACTAAACCTACCATCCGACTGCTGTGTCATCTACAGTACCATTGGTAGATGGCCGGATTGGGGGCATGAGGTCCGCATACTGACACCCATGGCCGTTAACGATGGTTTCTGTGACTGTTTAGTGTTACTTAACAATCCGAATAAGACCGTTGGTGTTTATGGGACCTTAGGCCTATGTCACTAATTGGCATAAATGTACCTGCTTATCTTTAAGAGTCCTTGAATTTCTCAAATAGCTATGCAATAAAAAGCACAACTTATTTTATGAGTTTTCCACTATGCTAAGAGGAATAAAATTATAATATTATTTTACAATTCGAATACATATTTGCAAAGATATTAGCCTAAACACTCACACGGTTATTATTATATTAATGTATAAAGGTATACTTAGTAAAAAAAATGTCAATTGGAGAATATGTTCAAGTTAAGTATAAATGAAGCTGAAATAATAAGCTGATTAATATGCCAGAGAAACTGGTAAGTAAGGATTTAAAGAAATATCTGCATAACAACATTTTAAAAAGAGTTATTTAGTATCAGTTTAATTGCACTATGCCAGTGCTTTGTGGCTTACCACCTAGCAGTAAGAAATGCTTCCATTACTTAGATAGTCCACCCAAAATTTGATTTTTTCCTTCGTTCATCTGATTTTGAGGGTATAAAACATAATTATAAAGTCATGATACACCATGACACATCATCAGTACCACGGAACTCGTCATCTCGCATCAGATTTTGATGAAATTTTACGGCAAGATCACCTCAATGCTGCAAAATGCCTAGTAGAATTTTAAGCATAAATGATTAATGGCATAATAAATATAAGATACTTGAATTTTGTTGAGAGTGCTGTTTATTTTTAAATTATTATCCTACAAATTTGGTTCATATTTTTGTTTACAGTTTAGTCGTAAATATCTTATATCGACGGAAACTATCGATTCCACATGTTTCTAACAGTTCCCTCAGTGCAAACGACGGATCAATTATTATTAAATTGGACATGCACAATACAACAAAATCCTCAAGCACTCATGCGTTTGCTTTGGAAACCAACCAATTATTATTATTATTATTATTATTATTATTATTATTATTATTATTATTATTATTATTATTATAGTGCCGACTAGTGCCGACTTGTGCCCTTTGTGCAACAAGGGGTTCCAGGGAAGGCAAAAACATTTATACTGCAGTGGGAGCTGTAAGGCCCGCTTTCATTTATCTTGCTTAAATATAACAGATTTAGAGGCTACCCTCTACCACAAGGATGGCGAGAGCACCTACGTTTGTGGTAAGTGCACTCAATTAAGGAAAGCCCTCAGGAATGATGAAACTCCTGTTAGATCTAGATCTAATTCAGTTCCTGATGAGAGCATATCTCCAACTCATATTCAGCCAGGAAGGTGTAACATCTCTATGACCTTGGACGGCAAACTTGAAGCCATTCTTGATGCTAATAAACCATCATCAGCAGCAGTGTCAGCAATTACTGAACTGCTGACAAAAATTCTCTCCGAGGTCTCCGACCAAAGAGAGGAAAATAAAAGTCTACGTAAAGAGATCTATGGCCTCCGAGATCTCCTAAACGTCTCTTCACCACGAGTCCAACAAGGAGCTGGTACAAGTGGTACTAATATTCCCCAGCAGCATAGTAAGAAAGTTGCAAATATCATCCAACCGACCAAATATTCCGAAGTGGTGGCTGCCATTAATAGAGAGTCTACCTCTGCCAACAATGGAAGTGCTACCAGTACCAGTAATGGTTCAGGTGGTGTTAACAGAGTTTCAGCCTCTTCAAGCGGCAGTGTTAAACTGCCAGTGCCCACCCAGCCGGGCCACTACAAATGCCAGTTCCAGTGCCAGTGCGCCTAGTGCCATTAATCTTAATCTCGCAGTGCCCACTACACTTAGTGCCCCGGAATCCGATAGAGGTGACACCAATGACGGCTTCACAGTTGTCACTAAAAAACATAGGGTTAAGAAGGCCCCGCTAATAGGAGTTAGGAATTCTTCCTCACTACCAGTAGTTGCCAAACCGACTAAACGTAAAGCTTTATTCGTGTCACGATATGGTAACACTGTAAAGGCAGAAGATATTGCAGAATCCCTAAGTACTCAGATAAAGCTTAAAACATTTGCAGTCACAAGGCTGAAAACTAAATTTAATTCTTATGCCAGCTTTCATATTTCTGTTTGTGAGGAAGATTTCCCTCTTATTAATAATGTAGATATCTGGCCAAGCGGGGTGCTGTTTATTCCATTCCGTGGCCGCCTACAGGAGGACCAGATTTATTCAGAAACTTTTGAACAAATCGCGCCCACCAGTCTGGTAGGTAGCCCTACAACGAAATCGCAGGGTAAAACTCCTGAAAAATCCAGTAGATCTTCCCCTAGGAAGATTATGGATACGCTGCTAGCCAGAACATCTTCTAAAAGCAGCCTTGGAGGGGGCTCTCCTTAACCCTAAATGGCAAATAGTTGTGATTATATGGATCAGTCTATGCTTAGTAATAGCAATTTAGGCTCTGAAATTTATTACCAAAATGTTCGTGGTTTAAGAACTAAATCCACGGACCTTTTTGACAATATAAACACAAATGAACCCAACATCATTTGTCTTACTGAAACATGGTTAAATGATGATCATTATGATCACAATTATTTTCCTGAAACATATCAGGTGTACAGATCTGACAGAAAATATTCACTAGTTAGCCAAACTCGCGGAGGAGGGTCCCTAATTGCCATCAACAACAGTGTCAGGCATAAACGTAGACCTGAATTTGAACAGACAGATGAATGTGTGTGGATTGAGTTAACTCTCAAAAATGCTCAGCCTATTTTAATTGGATGCCATTATTTTGCGCCCAATACGAGCATCGCTGTATTTCAGCAATACTTTAATTTTCTTGAAAATAATTTAGATTGTAACAATTTTCAGGTCATTTTACTCGGTGATTTTAATATCCCTGGCTTCAATTGGCTGGCAGGTGTTGCACCTAATTTATATCATTATCATAAAATTAAAGGTGAAATAGTACACCAAACATGCTCTTTTCTAAATTTGTCTCAAATCAATGACACTGTCCCTAGTAATAATTTATTAGACTTAGTTTTTACTAGTCTGGATGAGATCACAGTATCAATATCAGATTATGCACTGGTGAATATAGATAATTATCATCCCCCTATTGTTATGAATTTAATAAGCCAAGTGAGCGAAGATACACAGTACGCAACAGAAAGTTTATGCTATCACAAAGGTGACTATTATAAACTATACAGCACATTAGCTTCATCTGACTGGTCCACAGTGTACAATGAAAAATCACCTGACACTGCTGTCGAAAATCTTGCATACTTAGTGATGCAATTAATAAGTCAATCCCTAAAACATTTGTTGTTAAATCAAAATATCCGGCTTGGTTTTCAAGAGAGCTCAAATTATATATAAGGAAAAAGAAACATTATCATCGACTTTTTAAAAAACACTCGACTAATTTTTATTATCAATGTTTCTCAGATTACCGAAGATTAGTAAAAGTAACTATTAAAATTGATAGACAAAAATGGTACAAATCAATCGATCAAGATTTAAAGTCAAACCCTACTAAATTCTGGAGTTATGTTTCGAAGTTACGAAATAAAAATGATCCCGTATTGCACGTTAAAATGAACAATACCATTGTTTCAGAACCATCAAAGCTAGTGAATATTTTCGCAGAGCATTTTGAGTTTATAAACAAGCCCACTAATGCAGTACCGGGGCCCTATGCTCAAACTGTCACATCTGAATGCCTACATGTTTCAACTATCATAAATTCTGATGTCTTGGTAGCTATTCAACATTTGAAACCATCTAAGAGTTCGGGACTCGACCAGATACCAAGCTTTATTGTTAAGGGGTGTGCCCCAATACTGACACCCGTTCTTACATATGTGTATAACCTTTCGCTAGAAACAGAAACTTTTCCAGCAATGTGGAAAATTTCTGCTATCAGACCGGTACATAAGAAAGGCAAAAGCAAAGAAGTGGCGAACTTTAGGCCCATAGCCATACTAAATACATTTTTAAAAAATTTTGAAACCATCATTCATAAACATGTCTCTTTCTACAGTAAAAATAAACTAAATGATTTTCAGCATGGTTTTACCAAGAGCATGTCTACAGCAACTAATATTATCACTTTTCTCAATGACATATTTAAAGGAAATTGCTCACAATCGCAATCATACGCCATATTTTTTGACCTGAGCAGAGCATTTGATGTAGTTAATCACGATCTTCTTGTTAAAAAGTTGAGTAATTTAGGTCTACATAACAAGTATGTCAATTGGTTTTCAAGTTATTTAAGAAACAGATCTGCTCGGGTTAGAATATCTAATTATCTTTCTGAGCCTTTTCACATACCAGATGGTGTACCCCAGGGGTCAGTATTGGGTCCCTTCTTGTTCTTAGTTTTCATAAATGACTTAGCTAACATACTAACATGTAAGAAAATAGCATACGCTGACGACCTATGTATATGGAATAAAATATCTACGGCTTCGGACTGCAAACTATTGCAATGGAATATTGATTGCATAAATCAATGGTGCAGCTCAAATTTTATGCTGATTAACACCAGTAAGACCCAGAGTATGATATTTAGCAGGAAAACTAATCAAATAATATACAACTATCGTCTTGGCCAAAATATAATAGCACGTTCAGAAAATATAAAATATCTGGGTGTGTACTTAGACTCGAAATTATACTTTCATGTCCACATTGACCATATTTTCACACAGGCTTTAAAAACTCTTGGACTAGTTCGATTCATTTCTCATACTTTAAAAAGCATAGAGTCACTAATTACTCTTTACAAATCTTTAATTCGTAGTGACTTAGAATATTGCAGTGTTGCATATAATAGCATTACTGTATCTGACAGTAATAAGCTGGAACGAATACAAAGAAAATTTGTTTCCCTTATACGTAGTAAGTTTAACAGAAATCTGGACTACGAGGAAATACTTAAGCTATTAAACCTGGAAACATTATATAATAGGCGTATTTCAGCAGATGTTAATTTCATAGCTAAAGTCTTTCGTGGGGAAATACATTGCAAATCAATTTTAGATAGCATAGGGCTCTCTGTCCCATATGCACGAGGAACAAGAAATCGAACAATTTTTGCTGTACAACAGTCTTAAGCAATTCCTTCTAACAGAATGGCTATCGCTTGCAATGCCCTATTTAAAAATTCTGATATATTCCACAAGCAGTGATTATTATTACTGTTATTATTATTATTATTATTATTATTATTATTATTATTATTATTATATACACACAAGACTGACAAGGATTCATTCATTATTTTGATAAAACGGCCATATGCTCTACCAGTTTACTGCTAACAAGAAATGTAATGACACAATCTTTAATTAAAGAATGCGACCTGCTTTCCTCAAATATAAACATATAATCTAGTGTCTGCATTGAATTACAAGTAAAGAATGTGCTGACGAAACAAAGTTCATGCTATTGACATAGCTCTGCTGACCGCACAATCAATCATGTTAAAACTGACAGACTTGACAGTTAGGCAGTCAGATTCTAATTATGTATTATCTTGTAATTCCTGTTGTATATGTAATTCTATTATTATTGTACATAATTTATGATCATTTTAATTCATCACTGCCATTCCTGTATCATAAATCATTCTAATATTAGCTAGAAGCCTACTGTTTAAAATGTGTAAAAATTGTCTGTACCTTCTATAAATAAATCATTGAAATTGAAATAATTGAAATAAAATTATTTCTTCAAGTCAAGAAGTTGAAAGGCTAGGTTTACGGCCCTTCTTAATGATATCATCCTATACACATAAAAACATATAAAAGTAAACTTCACTGGACTGGAGTAGAGGAATTAGTTGCCTTAAACCAATTGACAGAAGAGTCCGTTAAATGTTATCTAGCGGCCTAGGCCAATAAAGTGCTACTTTTCTGTGAGCTAATAGTCCGACAAACACAAGTACGATTTCTTACAAACATATATATATATATACTAGCTGAAAAGGCCCGGCGTCGCCCGGGCTTTGTATTTTTTAAATTGAAATTAACTTATGAAGGACTTTATGTATGTAGAACTTGAAATGAAGAAAAATATTTATCACACTCAAACTATTCCATCAGAAAACGCTGGATATAGCTTTTTATGGCTCATAGAGGATGTGGAATGCTGCATTCCGTTGCTTCTACACATCATGCTTGGGAGGGGTTGAAATAAGAAGAAACACAAATTACATAAGATTGTACTGACTTGACGGAAAATTTTATTTCTCATTCTCATGTTACTACACAATCGTTTCGGAGCTGAAATAAAAGAGAAATGCAGTATCATTTTCATACTTTCCTCCCCTAGAACCCGGGACATAATATACTGCGAGCATAGGACTCAAAATGTTCCATCCCATGCTTAGGGCCTATGATAAACATCCCTATTTCTCAACTAATACAAAGCCTACAGGTATGGATAACTTATCAACGGAAAGGATTATTTACAGACTTTTGATATAGCATACTCACACACTTAAGTTGTCCCTCTTATTCTACATCAAAATGTGAAGTGAGTAAATATTTCTTATGTCGAGGGTAGAGAAAGTTATGTGACTACATCACACTGTGCTTCATTTTCGTGGATTTCATTTTCAGTAATTATTTTCGCCAATATATTACATCGATGGAATCATAATTCGTTAAGTCCAGCATTAAGCTATATACTTGCCAAGGCCCTATGTAATCATAGTAAACAATTCACTGTTGCCATGTGAACTAAACAGCAATTCATTTTTTCAGTATAAAATTCTCAGAAATTATATAATTTTCAAGGGAAGGAGTATTTTGTTTGAATTTTAATGTTGACCGCTATACTTCCCGGGCTTAACTGGGTATGTGTGCAAAATTCCGTGTAAATTGGTAAAGAAATGTAGATTTGTATAAGGAACAAACATACCCACAAACACACATTCGACTTTATATATTAGATATATAGCCTACGGCATCAAGTCAGTAAGTATTCACGTAATTTTTATAATGCTTTTAAACAGCAGTAGCGGCCTTACAATAGGCCTAACTGTATTATTTTTCAACATAGTTCCCGTGCTTTTCAGCGTCTCACTTGCTTCTGCTTGTCCGCAGACAGCAAAATACAAACAATTCATGCACAGAATTCGTTTGAGGTGAATCGACGGCACTTTGCTGAATATTTAAATGGACCGAAATATGGTAATCCGATGGAGCGAAATCAGGACTGTATGCAGGATAGTCAAGTACCCTGCTTCGAAACCGGTTTCACAAGAGTTTGAACTGTGTGACCGGCAGTATGTGGGCAGGTGTTGTTCTGTAGCAATAGAACACCTATCGAAAATATTTATCGGACTATAATATTTTTGGACTATAATACTCGTACTTTTTTACTATAATATTTTTGGCTTACTTAAAGATGCATTAAGGGGTTAATGATTCACCTCAGCCGAAGAAGCGATGGAGACGGTGTAGTGATGGCTAGCTCCAATTATTAAGAATTCCGGTCATGAGTTTCCCAACCAAATTTTCTACAATAAAATAACATGCCTCTGTTGTCTTTTTATTTGTTTCTCCAACAAAAGAGCAATTTTCAGCTGTCACGGCATACAGCAATGTAAGTCTATGTTAGAGAAAAACGTAAAATGTATTATACATTTTCTGTAAAAATTCAGTAATAAAAGGTATATTTTCCCTAAAACGAAAATTTAGCAATCCGATTAGTCTACAGACAAATTCGGTCACGGTGGTTTAGAGGTAGCGCCTCTGGGGTACAACCCAGGATGAGGTGGATGGATTTGTCAGGATATGAAAAACCTGAGAACGAAATCCTCCGGAAGAGATTTTAAACCGCCGGTCCCATGTTATATACCGTACTTAAAGTGCGTTAAAGAACTCCAAACATAAAATAGATCCTTTGGATCAAATTAACCGCAATCAAATCTCACATCCAAAGTGCCTACTTCAGTTTCCTGTAGATGGTCTTCGACGCGATGGGATTATCAACTGTCACTATAAGTTCTACAGAAATATAAGCGTAACTAAATTAGTCTTCGCTACTGAATATTCCCTTAGGATGCCCTACGTAGAGTGTACCGGTTCAATCCTAATACTGGCTAATTCCTAGGATTTGTAGTTGTAATTACCATAACATTTAAAGTACTTTTTTGAAAGAAAAATAATCTAAACGGTTTGAATGTTCGGTATACTCAAAAGACATCCCCCATTTCAGTAATATCTACACTCGTTTGGTGGCGAAAGGAAAAATATGTTCTGGTTGTATTTACAAAAATACACATCTACTCAGCCATTAACACAGTTGGTTGCAATAGACATATTTTCCGACAACTCAGTTATTAAAAATTAAAATGCAAAGTAAAACACAATACAAGTACGATATTCATAATACTAAACGGTGTGTAAAATTATACAATTTTAGTTTTGGTAGGTTACATCAGTTTTAATGAAAATTTGAAATATACAGTCAACCCTCAATATAATTCCCCTCTTTACAGTGCCACCCTCGCACTCCACCAATAAATGCAAGGGATCGGATCTTCTCCCATTTAAAATACATAAGAAACCTCGTTGCTGTTCCAATTCATTTAGTGCCAGTGAATATATTTTTTTTACAAAATATAGCTTGCAGTGGTTTTTTTGGTTGCAGAATTCTTTTAAAACTGGAGTGAATGTTAAGAATATTATTTAAGAAACATACTGTAACGTATTTCCAAGAAGTGAGTGTAAATGTAGTGCGGTGGAATGAAGAAGCTTTGTTAAACAGTCGGAGACAGCCTGAGTGAGTACGGAGCAGGTAGAAGGAGCCCTTCATACAATGAGACATTCCAAAAGTTCACTTCTTTTAGTCCAGTATCCATTCGGACTGTTAAACACTACACTACAGTTACTCAATTACAATAAAACACTTACATGATTTTCAACCCCTTTGTCTACTAGCACTGGACATATACTGTAATAAATTCGGTTACTGTACAATATTTTATTTTGTGCTAAGTTCTCTATTTTCCTTTTTATTAATTTTTTTCTTTCCTAATACAGTACAGTAAATTAATACAGCACTGTATTATGCAACTTTTATTTTTAAAAATAAATTTTGTTTCAGTGCCAATCTCGCTTTCTGCCACTAAATGTTAGAGAACGGGTGGTGGAATTATATCGAAGGTTGACTGTACTTACAGCAGAGACAACAAATCACTATCTAGTTGGCTATCTAGTTAACCTAAACAGTTTTCAATGTTGTCTGGCTTTCAATATGCTTACATTTAGAGAGATCAAGGTAATCGGATCAGAACTTAAATGGATGCTCGCAGCCTTCCCCTCTGACGTGCAAAGAAGCATACGCATACGGAATAGGCCTACCCAGTATGAATACTCTAAACAATGGGATCTGCTAGACACTATCCCAACATATAATAATGAAAAAGCTCATAGAATGCCAAAATAATTTGGTGAAGTAAATAAGCCGTGTGCCGACAAAAAAGAAAAATGTGAAGTGTTATATTTGTTTACGGTATGGAAGATATGTATACATTCACTAGAATGAAATACCTCTTTAAGAACCGAAGGAAATGCATTAAACATTATTGGAATTCTTATGATATCTGTGTAGAACGGAAGAGCTGAAATGTTTTAATGATTTTAATCCCTCTGCATATCGATTTAAATGTAACCTAAATAAAGTTGTTACAGTCAAATGTGTCAGCCAATGAAATATAACCTATTTCACTTAGGACGGCTTTCAAACTTGACATTTAAATGAAATAGTCACTCGCATTTAATCATATTATGCATCTCGTTTTCCGGATCAAATGAAGGCAAATTATCCTCCAACTGCCATGTTAATTCAGTTTGAGTAACTGACCTGGAAGTTAATCGTGAAAGGATTTTAGTTGCCTGATTAACAGCTCCAGCTTACAGATTAATGTTTCAGAACTTGGACACTCACTCACCTCCACACATCTGGTAATATTTTGGTTTATTTTTACTAATACTATTTTATTTTATTCCAATTGGTATGGATACATCTAAGCAATACACTTTTCAATTGACAATTTTTCAGCAAGGACTGTTTAGATCTGTAAATGAAAGCACTTAGAAGTCTTAAGCTCTCATGCAAAAATATTTTGTCTACGAGAGTTGTATTATGAATAAGGATAGTTTTTATTACATATTTTAATACGCTGCAGGTTCTCTAATGCAAATTGATAAATTTCATGTTTGCCGCACAGGGAGGATTATTTTAGATAGTATTTGCCTCCTTACACCCTCTGATAATAAAAATAAACACACAACACACTGTGACACTGAAATTTATGCGTAGAACATTAAAAGACCATTAAAATAAGTGTACATATTAAAATTAATCACAAATTACGCACAGGTTATGCTGTAAAAACACTAAAATGTGTATATAAAACGAGTTTCCCTATTATTGGGAGTCATTGCACCATAAATATGATGGTAATGTCCAAATTTTCAGGATCGTAAAGTGTTCCTCTCTGATTTTTTTGTGAAGTTCTTGCAGGATTAAATGCCCAGTGTGTTGCAGTGTTGTTTTGATATTGAATATGCATTCCGGCGCAATATAGTTACGCCATCATCAGTTCCTGTTAAAAATCAAAGTAAAAGCTTGTGTTGTAGAGTCGGAACTTGGGCGAATGACTATGACTTCATAGTCATTCGCCTATGTTCCAACTACTTCATAGTCATTCCCCCATGTTCCGACTCTACAACACAAGCTTTTACTTTAATTTTTAACAGGAACTGATGATGGCGTAGCTATATTGCGCCGAAATGCGTATTCAATATCAAAACAACACTGCAGCACACTGGGCATTTAATCCTGCAAGAACTTCACAAAACAATCAAGAGAGGAACACTTTACGATCCTGAAAATTTGGAGATTACCATCATATGTATGGTGCAAAGACTCCCAATAATAGGGAAATTCATTTTATATACACATTTTAGTGTTTTCACAGCATGACCTGTGTGTAATTTGTGATTAATTTTAATCTGTAGATATACTTTAATGGTCTTTTAATGTTTTACACATAAATATCAGTGTCACAGTGTGTTGTATGTTTATTTTTATTATCAGAGGGTATAAGGAGGCAAATACTATCTCTAATGTAAGGTTTTATAACTTAGGTTGGTATATTTTAATGGATAATATTAATCCGCGCAAATCATATACACACTTCAACAAAGGTGTTTAAGATTGAGTTGTTCAGTGAAAAAAGATATGTTACTATTCATGAAACTAGTATAATTTCTGAGAAATAAGTAGGTTTTAGAATTTTAAATGTATTGAATTATAGAAATATTCTTTTAATCTCCTTGCAAGTTTTATTAGCCTATTTTTGTTACAATGTAGAGCTATGTGTAGGTGTAGATATTAGATAGGGAGATAATCACAAACTTTCTGAAATCTTAAAAGCCACGAGATAGAATACTTAATTGTCTGGCAGAGTTGAGACATGGGTAAGTTTTCCGTAGAATGAAAATTAATTACACCACTAGTAGAGCGTAGGCTACTGTATACCCCCATCCCCCCCCCCCCGTGGGAATTTCCGACACATATATTTTTTTGTTGGTATTCCCATCTAGTTTCAGTTTTCAGTTGTTTGCCCCTTATCAATTACAGCATTTACCCGGAAACCCCGGAAATCCGGAGAAAATGAGTTTGTTTTAATTTTTCTTTGTTCTTTGCTCCTAATATGCCCAGGGAATTTCTGGTTCACATATTTTTTGTTGATATTACCATCTAGATTAAGTCTTCAGTTGTTTGCCCGATTAAGTCTTCAGTTGTTTGCCCCTTATCAATTACAGCATTTACCCGGAAACCCCGGAAAACTACGGAAATCTGGAGAAAATGAGTTTGATTTAATTTTTCTTTGTTCTTTGCTCCTAATATGCCCAGGGAATTTCTGACTCACATATTTTTTGTTGGTATTGCCATCTAGTTTAAGTTTTCAGTTGATTGCCCCTTACAAATTACAACATATCCCCGGAAAACCCGAAAAACCACTTTTATACGGAGAAAATGACAATGTTTTATTTTTTAAATCTTTGTTCTTTGCTTCTAATATTCAAAGGGAATTTCTGAATCATATTTTCTTTTGTTGGTATTGCCATCCAGATTAAGGTTTCAGTTGTTTGCCCCTTATCAATTACAGCAAATCCCCAGAAAACTCCGAAAACCATGGAAGCCCGGAGGAAATTACTTTGTTTTAATTTTTTTATTCTTAGTTTTTTACTTCTAGTATTCAAAGGGATTTAGTGACTAATATGCTTTTGTGTTGGTATTGCCATGTAGATTAAGTTTTCAGTTGTTTGCCCCTTATCAATTACAGAAAATCCCCAGAAAACTCCGAAAACCACGGAAGCTCGGAGAAAATGACTTCGTTTTAATTTTTTAAATCTTAGTTCATTGCTCCTAGTATTCAAAGGGAATTGGTGACTCATATGGTTTTGTGTTGGTATTGCCATGTAGATTAAGGTTTCAGTTGTTTGCCCCTTATCAATTACAGAAAATCCCCAGAAAACTCCGAAAACCACGGAAGCCCGGAGAAAATGACTTTGTTTTAATTTTTTAAATCTTAGTTCTTTGCTCCTAGTATTCAAAGGGAATTGGTGACTCATATGGTTTTGTGTTGGTATTACCATGTAGATTAAGGTTTCAGTTGTTTGCCCCTAATTAATTACAGCATATCCCCGGAAAACACCGGAAACCTAAAAAATCCGAAGAAAATGAGATCGTTTTAATTTTTTAAAAACCTTTGTTCTTTGATCCTAATATTCCCAGGGAACTTCTGACTTACATATTTTTGTTGTTGTTGTTGGCATTGTAATCTAGATTAAGGTTTCAGCTGTTTGCCCATTATCAATTACAACATATCCCCGGAAAACCCGGAAAACCACGGAAATCCATAGAATTTCTAGAACTCGGAACTTGTGATCTACTGTCACTGAAACCGTTATTACGAAGTAATTCTTCTGCTTCAAGTGTGTCCCTTGCAGGTTCAAAAGGGTGAGTATATGGACTACGAGATATCTGCCATAATTCTGTTGGTCACATGCAAAGAAAAGGGGAATCATATCTTCTAAACATGCCAAGTGTAAGTCAAAGTTGTTTTCTTTAGTTGCTCGCTGAAATCTCAAAATCAATGACACTTTGTCCATATTACCATTCCAAAATTGTGCTGTTTTACCGAATGTCCCTTCTCTAACTTCAGTCAAGAAAGTTTGGTAGGGACTGTGGAAGGTTTGGTAAGTTAAATTAATTATCATTCACAGATGTCAAATTAGAATATGAAGTGTGTTCTGTCAGGTTTCCAATCGCCTTCATTCCTTCAGCATCAGGATTTTTTCCAGTATTCTTTGTCATGCTGTAAATGGTAAGGGGAAAACAACTGAAACCTTAAACTATATGGCAATAGCAACAAAAATTATGTTATTCAGAAATTCCCTGGGAATATTAGTATCGAAGAGCAAATATTTAAAAAAAATTAAAACAATCTCATTTTCTGCGGATTTTCGTGGTTTTCAGGGTTTACGTGGATATGCTGTAATTGATAAGGGGAAAACAACTTAAACCTTAAACTAGATGGCAATACCAACAAAAAAACATATGAGTCAGAAATTCCCTGGGAATATTAGGAGCAAAGAACAAAGATTTTAAAGAAATTTTTAAAAAGTCAATTCCTCCGGATTTCCGTGGTTTTCGGAGTTTTCTGGAGATATGCTATAATTCATAAGGGGGCAAACAACTAAACCTTAATCTAGATGGCAATACCAACAAAAAAACATACGAATCAGAAACTCCCTTTGAATATTAGGAGCAAAGAACAAAGATTTAAAAAATAATACATAGTAATTTTCTCCGTATATACGTGGTTTTCCGGGGTTTCCGGGGATATGCTGTAATTGGTAAGGGGCAAACAACTGGAACCTTAATCTATATGGGAATACCAACACAAAAACAAATGGTTCACCAATTCCCTTTGAATACTAGGAGCAAAGAACTAAGATTTTAAAAAAATAAAACGAAGTCCCTTTCTCCGGATTTCCATGGTTTTCGGTGTTTTCCGGGGATATACTGTAATTGATAAGGGGCAAACAACTGAAACCTTAATCTAGATGGTAATGCCAACAAAAAACATGTAAGTCAGAAATTCCCTTTGAATATTAGGTGCAAAGAACAAAGATTTAAAAAATAAAACATAGTAATTTTCTCCGTATATACGTGGTTTTCCGGGCTTTCCGGGGATATGTTGTAATTTGTAAGGGGCAAACAACTGGAGCATTAAACTAGATGCCAATACCAACAAAAATGTGTGAGTCAGAAATTCCCTGGGAATATTAGGAGCAAAGAACAATGAAAAATTAAAACAAATTCATTTTCTGCGAATTTCCGGGGTTTTCCGGGGTTTCCGGCTAAATGCTGTAATTGACAAGGGGCAAACAACTAAAATCTTAAACTAGATGACAATACCAAAAAAAAAAATATATGTGTCGGAAATTCCCACGGGGGGGGGTGGGGGCGAGGGTTTCATATTGGCAGCCCATGGTCTATAGAGCTTTACACCTACCGATGAAAAACAATTTGTAACTGTTGAGGGTAAGGTGTTTCACATTTTTTGTAACAAAATTCTAACATCGTTTAGCAAGGTGGTGCATATGCTTCACTATATATTTTAATTGTAACAATTACAGCCTGCTGGGGATAGAACCTCTTTGGTGGTGACGTCAACAGTAAGCATGGGTTTTATAATAAGAATCTATTGAAATGCGGGATTCTTTCATAATTAATTAATTAAATGCAAGGCACCATAAATTGCAATTCTTGAGTCATCATGTTTAAAGTATTAACATCATTCTACGATAGTTAAAATTCTGTGCATGGAGGTTATTTAATAAGCTAAATATGTATGATAACCAGGGCCCGGATTCTGATGACCTAAAATTGTTTGAAAAATGACCTATAAAATGACCCTAAATTTTAAAGAAAATAATTATAATTATTATAAATTAATTAATTAATTAATAATTATAAAAAAATTACCTAAAAACTGATATTTTCTTTATAAAAAATTATTATTGTACACACAAAGTTATAGACTAGTTTGTACATAATTGTAAAAACTGTAAATAACTGTAATGTTGTGAATGTTCTTCTCTCACGGAAGTTTAAACTGGCACTGAGGCACTGGTGAGTCAAAATTCGGCATTTCCTTTTGTGGTCTGCTGGATTATATTGTTGTTTATTGAGGGTAAACAGTAGTTCTCAGTATGAAATCCAAGCAGGTGGCAAACTCTGGTGCTAAGTCAATATAAACCATAGTAATAATTATAATACAAAATTTTGGCGTTTCTTTGATTCTCATTTCTGACTGAGACATGACAACATTTAACGCCGAATTTGTCCTTCTTGCATTAAACAAATTCACTCAATGTAAATACTTGAAAATGACTAAATAAGGAAGCAAATGACCTGAAAATGACTAAATAAGGAAGAAAATTACCCGAAAATGACAAAATAATGACCTAAAATTTAAATAAATGCCCTAAAAATATAAAATTGCATAAAATGACAAAAAATGACCTAATAAAAATGTATTTCTATAATCTAGAGGCCATGATTAGGATTTATCTACAAGTTGGCAATGTCTATGCAGCATCAATAAAAAGATGACATGTCATTAGAATCCGGGCCCTGATGATAACCTTCAATATTAAATTCCCAGCTTCAAATGATAAAAGTTTTAAACGTAGGAACCTCGGTCCACAGACTTGGAAGGTACTTCACTATTTCAGACTTTCTGACATAATAAGCCAGTAACAACTTCTCATTCAGATTAATTTTCTCTCTTTTACTCACTTCATGAACTTGTCAAAAGCTACTTCACTCATTGGTTTCGATTTCCGCAGTTACACTTTCCACGTTTCCATTGTATCACTACATTCCATCGCATGAGGACATACCTTATCCACAATCATATTTTCTGCCCTAAGCTCTACAATTAATTTCAAAACTAAAAAAATTATAACTCACAGGTACAGAAAGACAAAGCTCAATAATAAAATCGTATGCATAAAAATAACAGTAGCAATAAAATTAATTACTGCAATTAATTAATTAAAACTACAATCGTCCAAAAAATAATGTCATACATTGATGTAAAGTGCATAATATCAGGATCTCGGAAACAAAGAAAAACTCGAATTAATTTTTTTTCTAATCTTTCTTCGATTCTGTTAAAACATACCTCTCACCCTTATATCGCAATATACAGTGAGGCTGGGCGCAAGATGGGACGCAGTTTGGTGAGGTGAGGGAAATAAATACAATCTGCATCACCTCATCCTGCTTACGAATATTCGCTGTTGTAGTCTATTTATTTCTGTGTTCCACAGAAAATCAAGGTGAGTCACCTCCCCTCACCAAACTGCGTCCCATCTTGCGCCCAGCATAACAAGCAGTTATGTTTCCGCCAAAGCATTTTGCATACGGGCGAGTTTGTAACCGAACTTACGGGATCTAAATGTTTGGAAGGATACATACAATATAACATTCACAAATTTACGTTGCTCATTACTTACCAAAGTATTAAATGAGGTGTTGAAACTGACCGCCACTATTCTTCACAGATTTTTATATCTCTTTAGGATATTATTAATCACTCCCTGTAGTTCATTTTGAGAAATCAGAAAAAATTCCTTACGAATATTATCTTTGAGTTTTGCATGGTGTGCGAGTTTGTCTTGTACACGTCGAGTTTTAACTTACCGTAGGAATAATAATAGTAGGCTGTTAAGTCGGGGTACGAGGGCCACAATCTCCAGTAACAACTCTGTCTTGTGGAATCACATTACAATAATTGGTATTTGCATCATGGGAAGTGGAAGAGTGATGAGTTAATATACTTATTAATCGTAAAGAAAGTCATACTGTGCCGTTGTAAACTCACAAGGCATAATACACTTTCTGTATTCCAATGAATTAGGAATCGAACAACACGTTACACACCCGGGAACAGCTGCGTTACGGCTGAGACGGTCTGCTACGGCTTTTCAACACAGTGCAGTGCCGACAAACGAGTGGGGCTTGTCTATAGGAAATAAATGGTGCAAAAATATGTTGCACAAACTTTCTCGCATATACGTGTTAAAGGCTAGCACAGAAAAAAGTAAATTATAGGGATAATTTAATTTTATTTATTACATTTTCATAAAACTAAGAAGTATCTAGAACGGAAACCATCAAAGTCGATCTTCATGTTTAATGCTTTTACCGTGAAATAATAATAATAATAATGAATGACAGTAAAACTGCATATTATTAGTACTACTAGTACAACTACGGGAAAATTCAAATATAAGTCGCACCTTGGGATAAATCGGCCCCACCCAACACACCCACCAATGCAGTTTCTTTTATACCACGATCTAGCGAATTCTTCTCTCCTCGTATTATGAAGAAACTCGTGATTGGACGTTGGAGGTGTGACGTCATACCACTAGACGAGAGGTGACAGGCTGACAAACTTCGCGGGAGATATAATATGCCACATTTTCGAAACCTACAAACAGTGTATCGTACATTATTTGAAAATGCAAGGGCGCTTCGCTACGGCTGCCGCCTCCGCTTCGCGCACTTAACTATGTGGTTAGTGTTATGCATTATTTAGCTATATGTAGAGGTGAATACAAGGCACTTGCGACAATATATAAGGATAGTGGGTGCAAGGCACTTGCAGCAATAAATGAGGGCAGTTGGTCACTCTGCTTCGCTCAGAAACAAAATACATCTCACACAGTCCGTGCAAATGTGAATATCGAATGGGCGGAACTTAAGGAGCGACTTATAATTGAATTTCGCCACAACTACTACTACTAATTAGGTTATATTGCACGCAACTGCATGTAGGTTATATCACGTGTTTAGTACGGTTGCGTGAACCATTAGTCTATAGTAGCAACTCATTCGTGTCATCTGATTCTATTGTTTAGTGATGTCTTCTTTTGTGATATTCAGTTTAAACTATTATAATATCCAGTGACGTAGCGGCAATGAGTTATGGAAAGTAAGCAGGCCCTACAAACCCGGCGTTTGCCTTTGCGAATGAGGAAACTATGAAAAACCTAAGTCAATTTGGGCGGCCTCAAGTGAGACAGAGGTAAATTCTCCGTTCCTTAATTGCTTCCTCCTTGGATGTGCTGCTCTTTTGTTTCGTAATGTGCTTGTCTCTACCCTAAGTTTCGGGGGCGTGCTGGTGGCCGAATGGCCGCTTCGTCAGTACCTAACGAGTGTTTCTAGTGTGGAGTTGATTTCCTCGGATCTCCGGCTGACTATGGTGAGTGCCGATCTTTCCGCTTTATCATGCTTAAATTTTCTGTGATTAATATGGTTAAATTCCACGTTATTTCAGAAGCTTTCACTTTCAATTTACTAAACGTGAAACCTCGAAGCAGCCCATACTTATAGTTGTTTATATAGCCATGAAATGCGTTATCTTACCATTGTCCAAATTCAGCTTTAAATATTGCTTATAGGTATTTTTTATTCATTTTACTAAGGTGATGTAATTCCATTGAAGAATGTTTTGTCGGCGGTTAATGTTAGCAAACAGTAATGCAGTTTTTCTGTAGCCATGTTGAGCATGTGACCCAAGTGACGTCACTCCTTAATGCAGTTGGTAAATTCTTTGTGTGACGTACTTCGCTTCTACGCTTTTGATATTACCTTAATTTGCAATGATATTTATGCTGGGCAGTAATTATTAAGTGTTTTCGCCCTACTCATAAATAGGGTAGTTTCTGCAAGTTCCCATGTTAGGTAGGCGTTTTATGTCTTCTACAAGCAGCTATTGTCTCAGGGTCACCTTGATAGGCTCATGAAGTTCCCCCCCCCTTTGTAAGGTCATGCTTATAGCCACTCTGATTTAGGTAAAATTAGTTTTACAGTTTTTGCTGTCAAGTTGATCTTCCATTTATAGTATTTCAAGCTTGACCTAGTTAAAACTGCTTTGCATATTTTTCTGTAAAATATAATTCATCTTGCTTAAAGTTTATATTTGTGAATTTAAAATTTTTCATATAGAAGCTGCCATTTATAGTACCTTCAAGTTTGACCTAGTTAAAATTGGTTTGCATATTTTTCTGTAAAATATAATTCATCTTGCTTAAAGCTTTTATTTGTGAATTAAAAATTTTTCATATAGAAGCTGCCATTTATAGTACCTTCAAGTTTGACCTAGTTAAAATTGGTTTGCATATTTTTCTGTAAAATATAATTCATCTTGCTTAAAGCTTTTATTTGTGAATTTAAAATTTTTCATATAGAAGCTGCCATTTATAGTACCTTCAAGTTTGACCTAGTTAAAATTGCTTTGCATATTTTTCTGTAAAATATAATTCATCTTGCTTAAAGCTTTTATTTTTTGAATTTAAAATTTTTCATACAGAAGCTGCCATTTATAGTATCTCAAGCTTGATCTAGTTAAAATTGCTTTCCATATTTTTCTGTAAAATATAATATACCTTGCTTTAAAAATTTATTTGGTAAATTATAAATTTCCAAATATTTCTCTGCCTTGATTACAATCTACTTGTGCAGTAAGCCAGTTGTGATATTTCATACTTTCTTTTATATAAAGTATCACTGTAGTGATTTCCATTAATTATTTAATTAAAAACCTCCAAATATTTTCCCCTTTTATAGTAACTTCATCTGTGCTCTAGTTTAAGGTGCTCTTGCATATTTTCTCTGTCAAATTAAATTCTATTCTGGTTAAAATAATTAATGAACTAGTTTCGATTTTCAAATTTAACCTACCACTAATGTGACTTGATTCTACCCATTCATAAAGGGTGTTTTCAAGTTTGATGTTTCTACTGAAGTTAAATTTAACTGTGGTAATTCCGTTATTTCAGTAACTATAATATTTTCCAGTATAGTTTTTCAATTATGATATTTCAGCCTTCCTAGCTAAAGAATATAAAAATAAATTTGGCACTGCTTTACTTAGTATTTGCTTTGAAACAGGCTGGCCCTCATATTAGTTCGGTTTGAAGATATTTGCCTGATAGTTAAATCATATTTGTTCGATTGGGAGTAACATATTCTTGGGCAATTTTCTTTATTTCGGCTGTTGTGGCCATTGCTCTCCAATTGTGATTGCTATATTGAAGTGTCCCAATTTCGTAATGAACTATTTCAAGTTATTCAGATTTAGATTGTATAGTTCTATGTTGAGTTCACTGTTTCCTATGGTCTAGTCAAATAGTCTTATTCGGATACCAAGATCTTATTTAAGAGTTGTATCAGGGGTGTATTGTTACTTGCTATAATTTATTATTGAAATTGTTATTTGATGACGTTGTCCCTCAAGTTATATATCCTGAATTTTATTGGGATTAAAATTGTTATCTTTCTTGGATATTGGATTTTCTTGTGGGTGTTTATATTATTCCCCTTCCTCCTCCCCGCGCGCTTGCTGTTGTTTACATTGGTTAATATCGATCTCCTCTGGTGTTCCCAGTCACGTTCCTATATTTTTCTCCTCTTTGAATTGTTTATCAATCAAAATATAAACTATACAACTAACCTAACCTCCTTAACTTACTTTCCTGAAGTGCAAGCCGCAGTTGGTGATTTAGTACTCTTCAGTTCTGATAACTGTTTTTCCTTACCTCGCTTGCTCTGATCTGCGAGCTCATCCCGCTTATGCAAAGCTGGAGTCTGCTCTTTAGCCTCCGCACTGTTCATAAAATTTGGTTTGTTTACCAAAGGCGCAGGATAGCTAACAAAGATAACGCAGGCCGCAGTTGGTAGCAGTATCATTGGGGAGAGAGGAGGTTGGATGCCCTGCATCCCCTTTCTTAAGCTATTCTATTGCTTTATCTTTTTGAGGATAGGAGACGTTCAGTGTACTTATAACTTGCGTTTGTTGTGAGTCTGTGTCTTCCTGTGATCGAGTCTTAAATCACTTCTAGTTTCTTTGATATTTGCATCATGCCTTTAAGAACTCAACTATCATGGGAGTTTCTCCGCAAGGAGGAGTTATTATTTGAAATTAGGTCCAGATGAAGTCATTGTAAATTTGTATTTGAGCACTTACATGTGTATAGTTTTTTGTGCATTTCATGGCTCTTTTGAGTTTCCTCTAAATGGAACGCTCTTATTTTAAAGTAGGTTCTAATGATGATAATATTTATATTTCTTGGTTTCATGTTGGTCTTGCTTCTGTAAATGGTGTAGTAACTTTGTGAATGAAATTTCTTTAAGCATTGTAAAAATATGATTGGCGGATTGATCGGTACTTGCTGGGTCGGTTGGATTTCGTGGCTCCATTCTTGTATGGTACTCAAAGTTGAGGGGCCCCTACATTAATAAGTCATTATCCTCTGAGCTCAGAAGAAAAGCAAAAAAACCCCCGTCAAAAAAAAAGAGTAATCTCAAAAAAAAAAAAATCAAATGATAACATATGTACATATGTATTAATGACCTTCGAGATTTTATAAACCACAATATGACTCCTGTGGAAGTACAGTGTACTCCACGCCTTCAAAAAAAAAAAGAAGATAAAAAATTATATAAGGGACAACTCTAAATTCTACGAAGTGGACGTTAAATTTTTTTTTTAAGAAAGTGATGCATTCTACTGATAGTAAATAAACAAAAAACAGTGAACACTTAATGATCAACGAAGTGACCCATTTCTAACGTTTCAACACCCTGCCTGAAGAGAAATTTCAAAATTGAAATTAATAATTTGAAAGCCAAAAAAGACTTCTTTATTAAAGACAGTTAAAATGATCTTCCTCAATTATTATTGTGACTCAAGCAACACAGCCGGAGTGTTAATATTTCACCTATATATATTCACTCCAGAGCTAATGGTTACCACTCTGTTTCATGTTTGCCTTCTGGATGGAGGGGGCCATCGGCTCCGTCTTCCTCTTGGTTTGGATACCAAGCTGCTCCTGCTGGGCATTCTTCTGGGCATGTGAGCTCCATGCTCAGAGAGTCTCCTGTACTTGGCTCATTGGGGACTGCAGCCCCTACTTGTTTTGCCACTGGACTCTGGTGGCCGGAGCCTCGTAATCTTCGTTCTCTGCAGCAGTCGTCGATCTTCGAGCTATGCTGGCATTCTACACTTATTCCCCCCCTTTCTACGCACCTATCCTCTACTGCTGTGGTGTTTGCCTGTTCAGCCATAGATGGACCTTGGCTGGGCTCTGATCTTCGGCCATTTCTGCCTTGCCTCATTGGACATGTGGGCTTTGGCGTAACTACGTATGTATGGTGATCTGTTACCTACGGTGGTTATCTACCGCTGTAAGTGAGATATAATGGTGCTTTCTCCAGTTTTTCCCCAGTGTTATTCAGGTATAGTGGTAACCCAAATATTGTGCTCCATGGAAAAGGAAAAGTGTGAATTTCCCTCATTATGTTATGGCAGAGTCTTGTATTTTGTCGTCTGCTATGACAAGCTCAGAAAGTGTTGATCTAATCTATGAGTCGCAAGAAATTAAATGTAATCAAAGGTAAGAATGGGTATATGTTAGGTAACCTCAAGCATAAACATTTGAACCTGAAATTTATTACCCACTGATCTAAAAGAAGGACTAAACCTCAAGAAGACATTCTAATTTAAAAGACAAAATTTTGGGATTAAAAAAAAAAATTATGTAAAAATATGGATGGTGTTGATATTTTATTTCAGGGACATATTCTGCATATCACGCATCTATTTAAACAAATTTGAAGGACATATTTTATAAGGGATTTTTGCATCAAGACATGGACATTTCTCGAGCAAATTTTTCACCTTACTAAGTGGATACTTATTGGTATTAATTATGAGTTGTTTACTTTAAGTTAAATGGCTATATGCTCATATATATATAGTGTACTATATTAACTGGTGCATTTATCTTTGCCTGTATGTGATTAACTTTAGCGTTTTGAGGTTTCATGTGTTTCTCTTTTCCATTTTGGGGTCTTCTACCCTTTAAGCTTCTAAATTTTGAGCCCACCCAGAGAGGAGGTTGAGACGGAGGTAAATTCTCCGTCTCCTTAATTGCTTCCTCCTTGGATGTGCTGCTCTTTTGTTTCGTAATGTGCTGCCCTCTACCCTAAGTTTCGGGGGCGTGCTGGTGGCCGAATGGCCGCTTCGTCAGTACCTAACGAGTGTTTCTAGTGTGGAGTTGATTTCCTCGGATCTCCGGCTGACTATGGTGAGTGCCGATCTTTCCGCTTTATCGTGCTTAAATTTTCTGTAATTAATATGGTTAAATTCCACGTTATTTCAGAAGCTTTCACTTTCAATTTACTAAACGTGAAACCTCGAAGCAGCCCATACTTATAGTTGTTTATATAGCCATGAAATGCGTTATCTTACCATTGTCCAAATTCAGCTTTAAATATTGCTTATAGGTATTTTTTATTCATTTTACTAAGGTGATGTAATTCCATTGAAGAATGTTTTGTCGGCGGTTAATGTTAGCAAACAGTAATGCAGTTTTTCTGTAGCCATGTTGAGCATGTGACCCAAGTGACGTCACTCCTTAATGCAGTTGGTAAATTCTTTGTGTGACGTACTTCGCTTCTACGCTTTTGATATTACCTAAATTTGCAATGATATTTATGCTGGGCAGTAATTATTAAGTGTTTTCGCCCTACTCATAAATAGGGTAGTTTCTGCAAGTTCCCATGTTAGGTAGGCGTTTTATGTCTTCTACAAGCAGCTATTGTCTCAGGGTCACCTTGATAGGTTCATGAAGTTCCCCCCCTTGTAAGGTCATGCTTATAGCCACTCTGATTTAGGTAAAGTTAGTTTTACAGTTTTTGCTGTCAAGTTAGATCTTCCATTTATAGTATTTCAAGCTTGACCTAGTTAAAACTGCTTTGCGTATTTTTCTGTAAAATATAAATCATCTTGCTTAAAGCTTATATTTGTGAATTTAAAATTTTTCATATAGAAGCTGCCATTTATAGTACCTTCAAGTTTGACCTAGTTAAAATTGGTTTGCATATTTTTCTGTAAAATATAATTCATCTTGCTTAAAGCTTTTATTTGTGAATTTAAAATTTTTCATATAGAAGCTGCCATTTATAGTACCTTCAAGTTTGACCTAGTTAAAATTGCTTTGCATATTTTTCTGTAAAATATAATTCATGTTGCTTAAAGCTTTTATTTTGTGAATTTAAAATTTTTCATATAGAAGCTGCCATTTATAGTATCTCAAGCTTGATCTAGTTAAAATTGCTTTCCATATTTTTCTGTAAAATATAATATACCTTGCTTTAAAAATTTATTTGGTACATTATAAATTTCCAAATATTTCTCTGCCTTGATTACAATCTACTTGTGCAGTAAGCCAGTTGTGATATTTCATACTTTCTTTTATATAAAGTATCACTGTAGTGATTTCCATTAATTATTTAATTATAAACCTCCAAATACTTTCCCCTTTTATAGTAACTTTATCTGTGCTCTAGTTTAAGGTGCTCTTGCATATTTTCTCTGTCAAATTAAATTCTATTCTGGTTAAAATAATTAATTAATTAGTTTCGATTTTCAAATTTAACCTACCACTTATGTGACTTGATTCTACCCATTCATAATGGGTGTTTTCAATTTTGATGTTTCTACCGAAGTTAAATTTAACTGTGGTAATTCCGTTATTTCAGTAACTATAATATTTTCCAGTATAGTTTTTCAATTATGATATTTCAGCCTTCCTAGCTAGAGAATATAAAAATAAATTTGCCACTGCTTTACTTAGTATTTGCTTTGAAACAGGCTGGCCCTCATATTAGTTCGGTTTGAAGATATTTGCCTGATAGTTAAATTATATTTGCTCGATTGGGAGTAACATATTCTTGGGCAATTTTCTTTATTTCGGCTGTTGTGGCCATTGCTCTCCAATTGTGATTGCTATATTGAAGTGTCCCAATTTCGTAATGAACTATTTCAAGTTATTCAGATATAGATTGTATAGTTCTATGTTGAGTTCACTGTTTCCTATGGTCTAGTCAAATAGTCTTATTCGGATACCAAGATCTTATTTAAGAGTTGTATCAGGGGTGTATTGTTACTTGCTAAAATTTATTATTGAAATTGTTATTTGATGACGTTGTCCCTCAAGTTATATATCCTGAATTTTATTGGGATTAAAATTGTTATCTTTCTTGGATATTGGATTTTCTTGTGGGTGTTTATATTATTCCCCTTCCTCCTCCCCGCGCGCTTGCTGTTGTTTACATTGGTTAATATCGATCTCCTCTGGTGTTCCCAGTCACGTTCCTATATTTTTCTCCTCTTTGAATTGTTTATCAATCAAAATATAAACTATACAACTAACCTAACCTCCTTAACTTACTTTCCTGAAGTGCAAGCCGCAGTTGGTGATTTAGTACTCTTCAGTTCTGATAACTGTTTTTCCTTACCTCGCTTGCTCTGATCTGCGAGCTCCTCCCGCTTATGCAAAGCTGGAGTCTGCTCTTTAGCCTCCGCACTGTTCATATATTTTGCTTTGTTTACCAAAGGCGCAGGATAGCTAACAAAGATAACGCAGGCCGCACAAGGTTTGATTTGAACTCAGGACCTCTTCCCTGTTAGCCCATATCACCTCGCTGTATTTGGTTTTGGTGTGTTCATTGCGACTGAGCTAAACTGGTTGCATTTCACAACAATAAGTGTACATTAGGCCTATAGTTTTCTTGTTACTAGGGGCAACAAAAGTCATTCATATTTTAATTGACATGTATGTTCTGAAATTCGCATTTAAGCCGTAATTATTTCGTTTTTATCTTGATATCTATTAAACGTATAAAGAAATGTGTTAAACAAAAAATGTTCATTTTAATTTTCTCTACAACTTTACTGTGGTAGGTTTTCGTGTATCGCCTACTGTAATGGATATAATCTAGAAAAATTGAAAATGGATACGAGTAAAGTACCCCTTAAGTCATTTTTGCAGAAATACAGATATAGCCATTTTATTAATCATAGATAGGAGGTTCCAATTTTAAATTTTTATTAAAATCGTTAAAGCCATTTTTTCAAAAATCAAGATTTTTAAAAAACGTTTTCCTGAAAAGTCCCCTTAATATTTCAGTTGTAAAACTAAATTTCCGGGAGGTTCGACAAAATTTCGAAAAAGTCCTTAATTTAAAAAATGAAGTAAATACAATGAACCGTTTACCCGCTGTGCTTGTCCACAGACAGACGGACAGACAGACAGACAGACAGACGGACAGACGTCAAACCAAAAACACCTTTTTCAGTTTCTAGGCATCGTGAAACATGCTTTCCCGGTCTTAACTCGATTTCGATTTATTGTCACGATCACAATACTTTCTTATACTACGTATGAGCGAGAAAGTAAAATCCCCTCTGCGGGGGGAAGTATAGTGCAGTAATTCATTGCATGGCCAGTCGGCTTCAAAGTTTTCGGTGTTTCTCTATGTTAATTGATCTGACTAAATCGGTCTTGGGCTTCCGCTTTCCAAAACAAAAGCAACGTTGCAATATTCTCTCATTGTTATCACTGATCTTAGTTCTTCTGTTAGAACGGGAACTCATTAGGATCCGGTCCGTGAGGAACATGTTAGAAATGGTAACTAGGAATAAATGATAGGTTTTACGGAGGACCAGGTGATTACACCACTTAAGATTAAACATAGGAGCACTAGGACTGTAGGCTAGCTGGAGCAGAGAATTAGATTTGAGGATTTTGCAATAATATATTTTCAGGAAGCCTGAACTCTGAATAATGAAACACTTAACAAATACGATATATATGATTCAATACAGTTATTATTTTAGGAGCTAAGCACTGCTCCCGCCCAATAATATATGCAAGCGCTAGCCACAGTACTGTTCACTGCACGTGTCGGCTAGGCTACGAAGACAATGGAATGATTGTAAATTACACAATGTGATTCCTGAAACTTCACACGCAGGCTGCTAAACAATATAAGAGCCGATTGGTGTGTAATTAGAGATGAGCCCTAAGTATACAAAGCGAAAACTGTCCCGCCAACTAGGAGCAATTTTGACGCACTTCTGTATACGGCTGCAAATCTTTCTCAACTAACTAACACTGCACTGGCGTGGCCTGGTATACCACGCTGCAAGCAGGTGCATGTACAGGAAATGACTAACTCGAGCGGCAAATAATTGGCGGTCGCGCCAATTACCACAGAGGCTAATTTGAAACACTATAACTTATAGACTCTTGATCTAACATCTTCCTTCGGTTTATTCAATTCACACGTGTTATTGTTTACTGTAACTTGATCTTGCAACCGCGCATTTCACTCCACGCGGAGTAGAAGAGTAGCTGTCAAAATCGCCACAGGACATTCTTAGATTTTGATTGGCTGGGGTAACTAGCTGATTGGTGCGGTAAAAACAAAGAACATGGGTTGAGCTGCCGGCAAACTTTTCCTCCTAATGCAATGAATAACTGGACTATATAACTGATCGCACTTTACTAGTCTATTATTTCTTAGACCCCTACTGGTACAAAGTGGATCAATTACTGTGTATACAAATCTACCATGAGGAGAAATTCAATCTTATTTCCTAATTTTCTTTGTGAAAGCCGAAAATAACAAAGAATTATTTAAATTATTTACAGTGTATCGACGAGACCACCGGCGTGGTGTTGTGGTTAGCGTCGCTGACTACAGATCCGTCGGCCCGGGTTTGATCCCCAGCAACTTCTCGGATTTTTCTGATGTGGGGAGGTCTAGCAGGGCTGCACTCAGCCTCGTGATTCAAATTGAGGAGCTACTTGATAGATAAATAGCGGTTCCGGTAATGAAAACCACCATTAACGGCCGTGGGTGTTGATATGCTGATCCCATGCCCCCAATCCTGCCATCTGCCTATGGTAGATGACGCAGCGGTCGGGTGGTAGGCCTTGTCCCGTCAGGGATGTAGCGCCACGGAGTTTAGTTTAGTTAATATCGTTGAACTAAAAACTTAATGAAAGAAAATAGTAATTAATTACTTTCTTCTTCTTCTTCTTCTTCTTCTTCTCCATCTGCTAACTTCGCTTGGTTTAACTCTCTCGATGTAGGGAAGTTTATGCGGCCAACGCCGCTCGAACCTTACTGGACCGTGACCTGTCGGTAAAGGGATTATTTTTGGATCATAGAAGTATCTTGACCTCCTTGAATTGCCTTCCCGGATGAGTGATCAGCCCAATGCCAGAGCCACATCGGAGACAATACGAACACATAGGACGAGAGAGAGTCTCTCATACACCCATTCTGAACAAGGCGCGGATGGGACGAAGATGAAAATAACGGCCAGATGATATCCGGGGATCACAAGGGCCTGAAGTTATTCGACATTCGTCTTACAGATTGGAAAAACCACCTAGGTAACTTATCCCGACCAGGAATCTAACTTGGACCCGCAGCGTGGAGGATCTTCTGCATCCCTGCACCATTAATTGAAGTCTCCAGTTTTGTCAAGTCATATGTTCCCTCCCTGTATATGAGTCCTTAGCTGCAGCTGGCAAACTGGTTGGTCTTCGAGTCATGTCTTTCAGAGCTGAAGCTACCCTACTGGACTAAGTGGAATAGCTCTCATGTGCAGCAATATTCCAGGTCCGAGTTTGGCAGGTTCATATAGTCTCATCTGAAATAAAGAATTATCTGCTCTGATCCTCTAGGAGGCAGGTCGCGGTCCTCTAAGTCCCGAGCGGCGTGGGCCGCAAAAAATTTTCTACAACGGGAGATGTAAAACATACAGAAAGAGAAGTTCCTCTAGGAGGTACAGATATGTGATACTTCTTTAAAAATTACAAAACCCAAATTTAAGAGTCCCTGAACAAATTGTGACATCATTTCACACCCCAATAACGGGAATAATTTACCAAGGTAGCCAGAATCGGCTCTATGTATTTTGGCGCTCTAGGCGAGAAATCATTTCGGCACTCCCCTAAATTTGCACCTCAATCATTTAATTTGTTTTTCCATTTGATTAAATATGGAATTTCACGTTCTCTAGTATCGTATCGGTAAGTGGTTAAATAAAATTGATTGGAATTAGCTTAGTTTGAGAAAGGCTTGTATTTATGAAGACGTAATAACATATCTGATTAGTATGGGTAATGAATTAAAGAAAATGAATTAAATGGAAAAGATTTTAACTTTTTATATTTTCATTAGGTAAATATAAATTGCGTCATACTAGATAAGTTTTTTCCCTGGAGGCAAGAGTTGAAAAACCTTAATATCGTAAAGGCCCTTTTCTCGCTTTAATTTTGGTCAACTCTTTGACAAGATCTTTTACGTCCATTTGAGTGACTAGCTTATTCGCTGGAAAGGGTAACAAGGCCTGAAAGTCTTTCCTGGGTCACTGAGCTACGCATATATGTTTTAATTACTTTTACTTCCGAAAAACTTATTTCTTCGCTTGCCACAGGAATCGGTAATGTTAGGAGATCCCAAAGAGTCACACATAAATTAGGGAACCCAGTTTAAAGATTGTGGCTGTAAATGTAGCTCAATACTTCTAGTAATACTCTAAATGTTGCCGCCCCTAAATGTTTCTAAAAATTTCCCGGCCTAGTCGGCTGCCTAGTTCACCTGTGTTACCGCCAGGCGACCCTTCCTCTGATAGTGGACCGTATTGAAAATTATTGTGGGTTCGATTCCCGGCGATAACATGCGGGGGGTAGAGATATGAGGAGAAGAATTGGATTGCATTTCCAATCTTCAAATGGGTAAATTGATATACAAGAATTATGCACACTTGGGCGATGACGTTGCTTGATTAACATAAGCTTGAGGTTTGGAATTAAATGCACTTCTTGAATCCTGCAGTTCTAGTTGTATCCAGGTACACATATAGATGCATTGGTAGACTGTATTATTCGGAGGACCATTTGATGACGTAATAAAATATAGCTTGTAGAGATTGTTATTTCAAAAGCTGAAAGGTTGTATTGAATGCTGAATTTAAAGCTATTCACAGCACTAGCTCAAAGCAAGATCATACAAATAAGCTATTAACAGTTTATTTTCCAAGTATAAATGTCTGTATTTATTTTTCAATTCACAGTTGCATAAAATCCATTTATGACTAATAATCTCATCGAATTAAAAGACTAATCGTAGTCCTTGGAAAAACGTACCTTGGTTTGTGAATTATATTAGAGTTGGATTATTCCCACAAAGTCTCTGGCCTTGAAGACAAACCCAGCCAGCGAGCTTCTCGTTACGTCTCGTTACCAAGATGCGCGAATTCGGTGCGCGTAAGATCAGTAAGCTACCGCTGGGCAGAGAGTGAACATCATGCAGCATTTCGTCAGTCGTAGAAAATACAATAATAGTTCAGTGGACGGATGATGCCGCTGCGAGAGAGACAGACAACACGTGGAGCGGGATAGGAGAGCTGAGCCAATCAGGGTGCAGCTACCTCCCCTAGCCAGGAACTCTACGAGCGGTGAGACTCGCTCCTAAGGTATATACGTAAAAACCCAGAGACGTTGTGGAGATAATCCTACTCTACTCACAGAAATTGAATGATTGATATCTCCTTTTGATGGTACAATGTCCAGAGATAGAACGAAGCACTTTTAGCGACGTTGTAGATGAATCCTTGTGATGAAAATGATGTTGAATACGATGTAAGATAATTGGATCTCTTAATCCAACACAAAATGAAGTTGAAAAGGCCTTTCGCCCGAATTTAACACTGTATGATGTGCTAAACGATTTGTAGAATAGAGCACATTGCCCTTGAGAATGAGAATGGAACAACCAAATCGTTGTCCATTTTTTGAAGAAGAAGTAGTGAAGAGAATAATAATAGAGACAACTGAAGGTTGTCAACGCTTAAATTGGTTTGGTCAAGAATTAATTAGTTGCTAGAGTTATTTAATATAACAAAATTTAGTAATTATTAGAATTGTTTAATATGAAATTTACTATGTTTAAATGAAATAAACTTGCTTAATAAAGGGAATTAATATGCTATATCACATATATATAAACTTTGTATAATAACTGATTCTTATTTACAGAGCTACCAAAACCTCCATAAAAATAACTCACTAGAAAAGCTGGAAGAGCATGAGGACAAGTCCCAGAAAGGCCGAAGATACATCTCCAAAACAGGTTGACAAGGAGGGGAGAGCAATGGGCAATCGCAGTTCAGCATTAATCCCCAAAATTCCAATAATAAAGTTTTAATGTATAATTTAAACAACAATGTACAATATAAAGTATTCTTGAATAAATAAACATTGACCATAAATGACTAGAAATTCATTATTAACTGAGTGAATTCTCTGATTAATTAAGAAATACTTACAGTCACAAAAGCATAACAAGGTACCAAGATATAATTCTTATAACAGCATAGAAAGAATGTGACTCTAATCAGAACTAGAATAATTCTGGAATCGCAAATCACCTAATCTCCAAAACCTAATTTGTGTATAATTTGCATAAATAGGAACTGGGTACCAATAATGATTAGGCCTACCTAAGTTCAATGCCAGGGATAATAATTTAGAATATTTAGAATATCAAAGAGCTAATTCAAAGTCCACAGTTATGTACAATTTACATTAAGAAAATTTTAACATAATTTATAATTAGGCCTAGCTGAGTTCCAAAAGCAGGAATAATAATTTAGAATGTTTAGAATGTCAAAGAGCTAATTCAAAGTCACCAATTATCTATAATTTGCTTTAAGAAAATCTTGCCATTAATTATAATTAGGCCTATCTAACTTCCAACAGCAGGTATAATAAATTTAGAATAATAGAAAGAAGAAAAACTATAAGAAAAATCCAGAACCAGAATGTAATTAAATATCACTGCACCCCAAAATTTTAATCAGACATAACCTGTATAAACAGAAGTATTACTTCTGAAAAAGGAATATAATATTAGAGGAAACTTTATGTAAAGCAATAGCAAACAACTGGACAAAATGTAGGTTAAGAAAATAAGCCTGGAGAATAGCCAAAAATATGAATACAAATAATGAAACTATAGCATTATAAAAATAATGTCAAATACTAAAGGTTCACTGACTATAACAAAGCAAGCTACACGCAATGTAGCCTATAAGATTAGCCTAGATAAATTTGAGCAAACTATGGGTGCAGATAACGGAATAGTTTTTTATTTATTTAGAGAATGAAGTACTACTTATACTGAAACTAAGCTTATACTTTAACAGCAATATGAATGGAAAAGTACCCTGTCATAAATCAGAAATTTAATGATTGAAATTTAGTATGAAAAGCTAGAAAAGGCAATCTACTTGGCATGTATCACTATACATTGAAGGCAAGCTCATTTCCATAAATATGCAAATAATCTCTGGCATGACCTAGAATGACAAACTTTGAACCCTGCTATATGTTCCACATAACTATGAATATTTGCTACAAATATATTTTGCCTGAAGCCTGAAAATATATTACCCAGAGTAAACTATATGAACCAGAACAATTTATTTAAATAACTAAGCCCTATCAGTACCTGTATAATGATTCACATCAAGGCCTATAACACTATACATAATTCCAATATCTGAATATTATGCTAATATCATTACTGAAATATGCTTGCTAAACAGGGTGTAACTGGTATTTATAACCAAGACAATAATCAAGCCAAATTGACAAGACATGAAATGCTATGGGGAATACAGGCTCGGTTAATTTATTCATATGGCATAGTGACATTTAACATTAAACTTGAAACAAATGGAAACCCAAGTTAATGACTTCCATAAATATATCAGCTGGGCCAGCAATTACGTGACAAGATCTACCCAAGATGCAACGGGCTGAGCAAATGGCGACGATACGCTCACTAAAGAAATTCTTTTAAACAAACATCTATGAAATGGCAATATCATAATAATTCCAGCAGGGAAATCTCAGACAATTATCCCGCAAAATATATGTATTAAGAGAATGTATGTAATAATTTCTTTTGCTGAACTTACAACATCATGAACTACGGGGATCGAACACTACAAGGTCACTGATCTCAGACAGGACGAATTTCCACATGGTATAACTCATGATACCACGCAATAACTAACTTGATACAAAGATTTGTTCCTTATCCATCACGTCCATAAATGTAAGGACACTAATTTAAACCAACTTTGATAAAGAATGCATTGTCCTTTCCTACCTAAGTTATACTAACAGCAATTTAAATATGAATTCTGGCATGATGTGCTGAAGGCACTTAGAATTAGTTTTGAATAATAAGTAGTGACGATCACGCTACTCACACAGAAACCGAAGAGGCTGACTCATCCTCGCTGCTACCACACAAACTAGGCAGATGCCTAACACAGTCTGGCACACAGTAGGAAACTTGGTCACCACTTCGCCTCGGTATGCAGCGGCGAATTCATACACTACTTATATCAGAGAGCGTAGACGGAGGGGATGGAATCGCGGCAATTTTAATCAGCGTTACAGCCCTCCCCTCTGACTACACAAAAAAAATAACATTTTTTTTTATACCAGATCAGTTAGAAAACCCACAAAACACATGTAACCCCCGAAATTCATACAAGCAATACAGTAGTAGAACAACATACACCCGCTAATAAGAGCACGATTAATATTACCCTGTACAGTTCATAATGACTCATACCCTTTAAGTTAAACAAGAAAATTTTGAAATAGATATATATTTTTTGAAAATGTTTATATCTTGATGCATAAGTTCTCTTGAGTGTCTTTGAATGAAACAAACGAAGGCACAATACCATCATATAATATACCAAAACTTACTCACATTCTATCTAGAATTTATCTGCATTTTTCTGAGACTCAACCATACTGAGGCTGGCAATAGACACATGCCCTAAGCCAAATATTTACCACTCACCATGATTTACTACATATTTTAGTGAGGAACTCATAAGCACTCACAACAAATCGTCGCCAATATCCAAATTAGGCGCACGATTCACCAGATCACCACAAGGTCCATTCTTGAGTGAAAGAAGAGGTGCAAACAGTTGATGTGAAGAGTGTTACATACGTTATAGCAGAGGATGGAGGGGGCTCGAAGTAAGAAAACTGCTGGTTGAAATAGTGGCCCATGACTCCGGCCACCCATATCTGATGACAAAATGCAAGTTAGGGCCGACGCCCCATGAGTCAGGCCCAAAACCGTCGAGAGGTACCGGCCGGTTACCTGCAAGCGTGCCAGCAGGAGCTCCGCAGAATCACAGTGCCCAAGTCGGAAGTATCTTCATAGAGTAGTCTCAGACATGAAACAAAATGTCGAAAATGGTGAGTAGAGTCCAACACACACACTACCACAGTGGGAGGGGGACCGGTGCAACCCACTAATATAAAGTGTCTAAATATCTGTGTTGGTTCTTTAATAGGTTCACTATGCATGGAAAACTTTATAATGTTCACTGAAGAATTTATCTCTGAAATGTCCAGATAAAGAGTTAAATATCGCCGCACAAATGCTTTCTTCTATACAATGTCTTTTTGAGGATAAGTGTCCAAATATGGAGATGATTTGCAGGATGTCCTTCTAGTTTTTTTTCTTTTTTTTTTACTTTCTTGGTATATGCAATATACATACTTTAGTTAATTCAACATTAATATATGGTCACATTCAACCATCATAATACTTCATTATCTCTTTTTCTCTCTTGGCCCTAGTAGTTTTTTTTTAGTTTCTTTTAAAACAGACTGTGTTTTCATTGATTAAATTGGTATCTTTGAGTTTATAATCTAGATTATTTAGTTTCTTTTTTTTTGATAAGGGGCCCCTTAAAACAATTGAGACTGGAGGGAAGGAGACAGCTCCCTCGGCTAAAGTAGGAGCAGCGAAATCGTCACAATAAAGATTCATTTAGAGCAATTACATTTACAAATAATACACATAAATACGTGTACAGAAGAAAAGGACAAAATCAACTAAACAAGCATTGACAATTCAGATATGCACTTACAATTACAAGTGCCTCAAAAACATTACACTACCTAAGCTCTAAACATTACACAAAACCCTGGATAAGGAACAACACATAAAACTAACACTTCTTCAATTGAGAAATGTGACACCTTTTAATAGATTTATCATTAAGATGTTCGACCAAGAAGGTGACTCCGCCATGCAAAATGTCTACTATTTTGTACGGACCAACATAGCGGGGAGCCAGCTTCTTAGCGAACTTCGAAAGTGCTTTACTCTGAGGGTAATTCTTTGCCATAACCTTGTCACCTATGGAGTACGGATTTGGAATTCTACCTCTATTATACACCGCCGCACGCTTATCGTGAGCTCTCAACAAATTCCTCCTAGCAGCTTTCCAAGTACAGGCCAAATCTTCAGGAGACGGGGAGTCAGGCAACAAGTCAGAAATACGCCAAACTTTACTGAGAGGGTGGTTAGGTGAGAATGAACAGAGCAGAGAAAAGGGAGCAAAACCATGACTCTCGTGTATTGCAGTGTTGAATGCGAATTGTAACCACGACAAGTTCACGTCCCACTGTGAATGATCTTTGTGGTGGTAAGCAATAAGCGCATTCTTCAAATTTCGCATTACCCGCTCAGCATGGGAGGGGTTAGGATAGTATGGAGTCGTGGTAATATGGGAGATGCCGGAGCGGAAACAAAAGTCTTTGAACTGTCTGGAAATGAATTGCGGCCCATTATCCGAGACGAGAAATTCCGGAAAGCCAAACACCTGAAATATGGAAGATAAACTGGAGATAACTTTTTCTGTACGAGAATCTCGCATGGGAAACAACCAGGAGAACTTAGAAAAGGCATCGACGACCACAAATATAAATGTATTTCCCTTTTTTGAACGTGGAAGTTTTCCCAGGAAGTCGACGAATAGCTTTTCAAAGGGCCTTTGTGCAACAGTAGACGACAACAATCCCATGCGAGTATTGAGAGAGGGTTTAGACATCGAACAAATAACACAAGATCTGACTCGATCACGGATGTCCAGGAACATACCCTTCCACCAAAAGGATATTTGAATTTTGGCAAGAGTTTTCTTCAATCCCAAATGACCACCAATTGGCGAAACATGAAAATATTTGAAAACCATGTCCTTCAAAGAGGAAGGCAGGACAAGCTTATGACGCCGAAGTCTCCCAACCTGAATTTGCAAGGTATCTTTAACCAGACTAAAGTTACTAACAGCAGACCCACCTTTCAATTTGTCGATGATGACAGACAAATCGGGGTCTAACAGTTGCTGTTGAGCAACATCCGAGAAGGCGAGTGGAAAATCAGTCAACAGAGGGGCAATAACTTCCTGACAGGGTATAGATGACACCCCAGAACCTTGAACTGGCGGCACTTCTTCCACAGAAGCTCTAGCGGAACCTTCAAACTTGCGGGACAAGGAGTCCGCCAAGATGTTTTCAGAAGAACGAATGTGCACAGTGGAGAATTTAAACGCCGATAGGCGAACTGCCCATCGAGCAAGTCGGCCCGTCTTACGAGGGCGAGCTAAGCACCAGGACAACGCTTGGTTGTCGCACTCCAAGATGAAATTGACGTGCTCGACGTACATGCGAAACTTCTCCAAGGCAAAGATAACTGCGAGAGATTCCATTTCATAAATCGAGAATTGTTGTTCTTGGGCAGTTAGTGAGCGAGAAGCATAAGCAATTGGCTTCCGTCCTTCAGGAAATTCCTGAAGCAATACGGCGCCAAGCCCGGCAGCACAGGCGTCAGTTTGAACGACGAACGTACGCGAGAAGTCAGCCATGGCCAAGATGGGCGGGTTGGAGATGGCACTCTTAATATCCTCGAAAGCGAGGCGGTGTTCCTCCGTCCACTTGAATTCGACACCTTTCCGTCGTAAACGATTCAAGGGCGCAGCCCGCGCCGAGAAGTTAGGAATAAATTTGGCGAAGAAATTGGCCATGCCGATAAAGCGAGCTACTGCCTTCACATTGCATGGAGGAGGAAAATTCCTAATCGCCACCGTCCGCTCTGGGTCAATAGCGACACCTTCCGGAGAGATCAAATGCCCGATGAAACTAAGCTGCGGTCTAGCAAACTGCACCTTAGCTGTCTTGACGGTAAGGCCAGCCTCCTGCAAGCGACGAAATACCTCCCGAAGATGCTCCATGTGGGACGCAAAATCCTTGCTGTAAATCACCAGGTCGTCAAGGTAGTGATAAACATAGACGAATTTAATATCTGAAAAGATCTTATCTAACAGCCTGGTCAGCACCTGCGCCCTAGTGGCTAAACCGAAAGGAAGTCTGCAGAATTCAAAATGATTCCACTCTGTGGAAGAGGCCGTAAGATGACGAGAAGACTCATGTAGAGGAATCTGATTATAAGCACTATTGAGATCAAGAGATGAAAATACCGTAGCTCCGGCGAACCAGTGGGCCGCAGAATGAATATCTGGTAGCGGCATGGATTCTATGATAATTTTCTGATTGAGAGCACGGTAATCAATGACAGGTCTGAAATCCGATTCACCCTTAGGGACCAAAAATATCGGACTAGAGTAGGCAGAAGTTGAAGGTCGAATAATGCCCTTATCCAACATGTCATTTATCTTGGATCTCATGACCTAAGTTTAGGAGGAGAGAGTCTGTAAGGAGGGAGACGAACAGGCACCCTATCAGTAACTTCTATTTGATACTCCAACACATTGGTAACCACGAGCTGATCACTTAATACCTGAGGGAAATCAGAAATAATCTGGAGAACTTGGGTACGGTGATCTGCTAGCAAATGATCTAAGTCAACAGTTTGCTCAGAAACCTCATCAGTCTGAAGCAAATTCTGGTCAACAAAAGCACTGGATACTTGAGCTGAAGGCTTAAGAGACGAAATAGCAAAATTAATTTGATAGTTAGGTTCAAATGCAAAGTACACAATACTACGTTGGAAATCTAAAGTGAGACCAGAGAAGTGGGCAAAATCGGCCCCCAAGATCTCCGGGAACACTAGTGAGTTAGCAACCAAAAAGGTAACCCTCCAAGAGAATTTAGCTATTTTAACCCTAAGAGAAATTTTCCCCAATATAGAAATAAGTGAAGCATCAGCACTAATTGCATTGTCAGAATAAGGCAAAAGCGCGGAGACCGGAATGCCAAGCTCAGCTAACATGCGCCCACTAATACATGATCTAGCCGCACCCGAATCTAGCAAAGCATTAGTGGAAAGTCTATTCAAAAAAACAGAAAGAACTGGCAAGTGACTGGGGACTCTACCACTACAACCCATAGATAATATTAACTGTCTATCACGATCTCTAACATGGTCAGAAAATACCAATTGCCTAGGGGGAAGTTCCAGTCATGGGCGAAAATTCGTTCTACGCGAAGAACCAGAAGATCGACGGGTCATATCAGCAATCTTTGTTCTACATTCAGAAATTAAATGGCCTGATCTATCACAATAGGTACATCTACGGACAATCCTGGATTCCGTAACAGGAGCGGAAGACTGACGCTGAATGTCCTTAATACGATTAGCACAATTTCTAATTAGATGCCCAACTTTACCACAGTAATGGCAGGAACGAGAATCTCTATTGACATTATTTTGAACTGAATTACAGGAATCTCTAATAAAATTAGCTTGAGTACTAGTAGCAGAAACGACCTGTCCTGATTGAGAAACAGCATTGGATGAGACTCGACAAGCATCACCACTCTCAACCTCTGAAACAGTCGCGATGAGATCAAACAGATCCGCAAATGTGCGAGGTCTCGGAGCGAAGGTCAAATATGATCGGGTAGTGGGATTCAATCCAGATATTATAAGTTCTACTATATGATTTTCAGAATCAGAAATTTGGAAAAGAGCTGCATGAATTTTAATATCAAGGACAAAATCAGAAAAGTTTTCACCTATACGCTGAGGCCTATAATAATGAGATGAGACCAAAGCTTGGCGTGGCCTAGAAGGAATGAACTGTCTTAGTATTTCAGACTGAAACATGCTAATAGATTTCGATGAACACAACACCAATTGTAAGATGTCCAATACACGATCAGAAACTAAACTAAGTAACATTTGTAGCATAAGAAATTCTTGAATGGCAAAGGATCTAGCCAATTAGGAAAACTTCACCAAAAACTTCAGAAAATTAATCGCCTCCTCCATAGTAGAAACAGTGAATTGCCTTTGTAAATCTAACATCTTCTGAAGTGGATGAGGCATTTTAAGCGGCGTGAAAGTGAGTTGAGAAAAGCCTGGTAATAAGTCTGAATTTTGAGAGATAGAATGATTAAGTTTCCCCACTAATAAATTCTCATGTTGAGATAATTGCTGAGAATTAGTTGCAAAAGAGTTCTGAATATTACCTTGAAGAGGTAGCAAGGGAGAAGACGCAGATGGTTGTACCAAAACAGGGGAATCATGCTGTACAATAGGTGCATCCAAATTTACTAACATGTCGGATGAGGAGGCCCCGCCTTGAGGTGCACTCTCAGTCGCTACAAATTGATCACATTCATCCACCTCTAAACCAGAAAAAGGGGACAGCAAGATTTCCCTCAACCTATTAAGTTCTCCCTGATCCAAGCCAGTATCCGGAATCTGCTGCAGGAGGATAATTCTGTTTTCTATATGCCGAGCTCTATGTTTAAGGCGATTTCTTTGTTTAGCAGAAGAATCAGGGTCAGAAAATATTTCTGTCGCAGAATCCACTATTTCTGTAACCTTACGTTTAAGTAGACGTAATTCACTAACCGGGTCCTCAATATTCAATAACTGAGCAGAAGGCAATTGTTGAGTAGCTAATTCCTTAAGAATACCCAATAATGAGGCAACATCAGCACTTTCATCAGCTGATGCACCCCTAGCCTTTATTTCAAAAAGAAGTTCATCCTTCCGAAGGAAATCCCATGATACATGAACATTCACCGCCATGATGAATTGAACAAATGGCACAATGAAAAATAATTAATGAACGTAATATATGTGGAACATATATACTCTCCTCCCTCCTGGATTGAAGAAGCCGCTACCATGCAACGCTTAAATTGGTTTGGTCAAGAATTAATTAGTTGCTAGAGTTATTTAATATAACAAAATTTAGTAATTATTAGAATTGTTTAATATGAAATTTACTATGTTTAAATGAAATAAACTTGCTTAATAAAGGGAATTAATATGCTATATCACATATATATAAACTTTGTATAATAACTGATTCTTATTTACAGAGCTACCAAAACCTCCATAAAAATAACTCACTAGAAAAGCTGGAAGAGCATGAGGACAAGTCCCAGAAAGGCCGAAGATACATCTCCAAAACAGGTTGACAAGGAGGGGAGAGCAATGGGCAATCGCAGTTCAGCATTAATCCCCAAAATTCCAATAATAAAGTTTTAATGTATAATTTAAACAACAATGTACAATATAAAGTATTCTTGAATAAATAAACATTGACCATAAATGACTAGAAATTCATTATTAACTGAGTGAATTCTCTGATTAATTAAGAAATACTTACAGTCACAAAAGCATAACAAGGTACCATGATATAATTCTTATAACAGCATAGAAAGAATGTGACTCTAATCAGAACTAGAATAATTCTGGAATCGCAAATCACCTAATCTCCAAAACCTAATTTGTGTATAATTTGCATAAATAGGAACTGGGTACCAATAATGATTAGGCCTACCTAAGTTCAATGCCAGGGATAATAATTTAGAATATTTAGAATATCAAAGAGCTAATTCAAAGTCCACAGTTATGTACAATTTACATTAAGAAAATTTTAACATAATTTATAATTAGGCCTAGCTGAGTTCCAAAAGCAGGAATAATAATTTAGAATGTTTAGAATGTCAAAGAGCTAATTCAAAGTCACCAATTATCTATAATTTGCTTTAAGAAAATCTTGCCATTAATTATAATTAGGCCTATCTAACTTCCAACAGCAGGTATAATAAATTTAGAATAATAGAAAGAAGAAAAACTATAAGAAAAATCCAGAACCAGAATGTAATTAAATATCACTGCACCCCAAAATTTTAATCAGACATAACCTGTATAAACAGAAGTATTACTTCTGAAAAAGGAATATAATATTAGAGGAAAATTTATGTAAAGCAATAGCAAACAACTGGACAAAATGTAGGTTAAGAAAATAAGCCTGGAGAATAGCCAAAAATATGAATACAAATAATGAAACTATAGCATTATAAAAATAATATCAAATACTAAAGGTTCACTGACTATAACAAAGCAAGCTACACGCAATGTAGCCTATAAGATTAGCCTAGATAAATTTGAGCAAACTATGGGTGCAGATAACGGAATAGTTTTTTATTTATTTAGAGAATGAAGTACTACTTATACTGAAACTAAGCTTATACTTTAACAGCAATATGAATGGAAAAGTACCCTGTCATAAATCAGAAATTTAATGATTGAAATTTAGTATGAAAAGCTAGAAAAGGCAATCTACTTGGCATGTATCACTATACATTGAAGGCAAGCTCATTTCCATAAATATGCAAATAATCTCTGGCATGACCTAGAATGACAAACTTTGAACCCTGCTATATGTTCCACATAACTATGAATATTTGCTACAAATATATTTTGCCTGAAGCCTGAAAATATATTACCCAGAGTAAACTATATGAACCAGAACAATTTATTTAAATAACTAAGCCCTATCAGTACCTGTATAATGATTCACATCAAGGCCTATAACACTATACATAATTCCAATGTCTGAATATTATGCTAATATCATTACTGAAATATGCTTGCTAAACAGGGTGTAACTGGTATTTATAACCAAGACAATAATCAAGCCAAATTGACAAGACATGAAATGCTATGGGGAATACAGGCTCGGTTAATTTATTCATATGGCATAGTGACATTTAACATTAAACTTGAAACAAATGGAAACCCAAGTTAATGACTTCCATAAATATATCAGCTGGGTCAGCAATTACGTGACAAGATCTACCCAAGATGCAACGGGCTGAGCAAATGGCGACGATACGCTCACTAAAGAAATTCTTTTAAACAAACATCTATGAAATGGCAATATCATAATAATTCCAGCAGGGAAATCTCAGACAATTATCCCGCAAAATATATGTATTAAGAGAATGTATGTAATAATTTCTTTTGCTGAACTTACAACATCATGAACTACGGGGATCGAACACTACAAGGTCACTGATCTCAGACAGGACGAATTTCCACATGGTATAACTCATGATACCACGCAATAACTAACTTGATACAAAGATTTGTTCCTTATCCATCACGTCCATAAATGTAAGGACACTAATTTAAACCAACTTTGATAAAGAATGCATTGTCCTTTCCTACCTAAGTTATATTAACAGCAATTTAAATATGAATTCTGGCATGATGTGCTGAAGGCACTTAGAATTAGTTTTGAATAATAAGTAGTGACGATCACGCTACTCACACAGAAACCGAAGAGGCTGACTCATCCTCGCTGCTACCACACAAACTAGGCAGATGCCTAACACAGTCTGGCACACAGTAGGAAACTTGGTCACCACTTCGCCTCGGTATGCAGCGGCGAATTCATACACTACTTATATCAGAGAGCGTAGACGGAGGGGATGGAATCGCGGCAATTTTAAACAGCGTTACAGTTGGAACAATAAAAAATCGCTAACCCAATGACAATAGCTTGACTTAAAGATTAGATTAATTAATCAATACATTAAAACACACTATACTAAATATATAATAAATAAAATAAAACAGAATTGATAAATTAGTAGTTATTTAAAAAGTAAATAAATCATTTTGGAGTTCAGATTAAAATAACAATTGTCAAGACAAACATTGAATGGATTGAACTGTAAGCGTATAAATGACAAATGAAAAAGCAAAGCCATCTGAACTAAATTCAAGGCAAGCAAGAGAAAAGGTATTACATGACGTAACAGCCTGTATGGACGAGCCGGCCCTGAAGGCAGCAAGATATTAACGGTAATATTATTAAAAGAAAAGGTGCCGTAGTGAGAGATGAATAAATAACTGGAAGCTAGAAAGAAAGAAAGCAAGAATGAAAGAAAGAAAAGAGGAAGAAATAAATAAACGGAATGAAAGGAAGGAGACAATTTGCTCATATTCTTCTTGTATAAACAACTTTTTGTTAAGCTGAGCAATTTGTTTCAAGATATTGGAAAATGTTTGATCTTCATGAGACCGAACAAACTTGTTGCTACACGTGCAAGTTATTGGAACATTTATTTTGTTGGGAAATCTTGTGAATAGATTAGGCTTATATTGTCCTTTTATGTGTGATATAGATCATCTTTGTGTGTAACACGCGAAGGAAATATCTACATGAAATCTGGATATGTAATTGAATAGCAATTGTGCAAATTAAAGGAAACCGTAATATTCTTGTTAATTTTTGTGATATTATCTGTAAGTAAATATGAATGATAAAGAACTTATATTATTTGCATATCCAAGCGACTGATTGTATTATTTAGATTATTTAATAAGCGTGTTTGCTATCCTACCTTAATTTGTTTAATTGATTAACGGATATCTGCAATAGCTGGCTGAGTTCTACTCCGTAACTATAAACGAAAATTTTTTTCTGGCCTAACCGGTTAAGTTTTCTTCTATGGAGAAGTCCTCACATTGTAACATGTGAATATTTACAAAATTTCCTTGGGTAAGCTTATGAAGTTATAACCATTAACTTCTAAACATATTTGTATAAAATAATATATCAAAGGGGCATAATAATGTATACCCAAGAAACAAAAAAAATACGTAAAATTGCATTTTTTTTAAATGACGTAGATGGATACTCAGTTCTTTTCTCCGAGATTTCGTTCCTAAATTCTGACAGCTAGTTCCTGAGATAGAGCCATTTTCCCCACAATCTATTTTTCGCCATGCCCTTCAGTATTTTTATTCTTCCTTCTCTGCTGGAAGTTCCCAAATTGACTACTAATTGACACTAAGTAAGTGGAGCTATATTTCGGGATAAAAATGAAATCTTTGAAATTCCATTTTTCATGTTTATCCCTACATGTGTTGACCACGTGTTCAATACACGTTTTGCTTGCGTAGTAAGTCCCTTGATACTAATTTATTTCGAACGACACAATTCTTGTATACATTAACATATTAAATGATTTCGGTGTCATTTTGAAAATTGAAATGCTATCCATAATCTGCCCGGTCTAAGAAGGAAATCTGAACTAAACAATTCCAGTATGTCTGTCTCACTAGGTCATACCAGTAATGTACTATAGTGAGACTGGCACACTGGTTTTTGTATGTTTTCTTAAGATGACCAGACTTTAGTGGTTGGATTTAGACAATTGTGTGTGTATATATATATATATATATATTCTGTTGTGGTCTACTTTTTATAATAATGTGAACAAATCTTTAATCTATTATAAAAACTGTCAGGCACTAAAGAATTTTTCTATTCACAAAATAGTGAAAATTTTTGGTATTTTATCTTGAAGTAATCAGGCAAACATACAATGAAGGAAGCATTTAATGTCATAATTAGTAATGTTCAGTTCTGCGTTAAATACACCCTCATATAATGAAACAGGATTTCTAATTAAATGCTATCATAAATATTTTTTATATATATATAACCTTTAGAACTTATTTTTTTATAATATGAGTTTGCCTACTTCATTACTTGAAACAGTAAAACAGTGAAGTTAGACCTAATATAATTACTCTAGTTAGTAGAAACTTCAGTTTAACTTAGTCGATGAGACATGACCTGTTGGGAGAATGCAGTTTCGAAGCTACTCCACAAACTTATATTGCTACCGCTCATTTTCAATCCAGGCTTCTTGTCTCGCCGTTCGAGTTATAAGTTACATACAAGTAAATCCAAAAGAATGATTTGTTTTAGTAATCGATCCTAAGGGTTCATGTGACAAAAGTTATATTTGAATTGTTTAAAAATCAACGATAAAATAGCTTGTTTATAATTTTTTGTACAAATTTCGGAATTTTGCCTAAAGTTCTACGTTTCTACTGCTGACCAATCTAACGATTAATTGAACGCAAGTGAAATACTCTTTATGTGATTGTAGTTGGAACAACAACTATTTCCTCCCCCACAAAAATGTTCATTGGGCCATCACAGCAATGTTTAGGTTGTCAGAAAACTGAAGATAATATTTTATTGAATAATAAATTTCCTGATCGGTTTACACTTTCCTGAACCTAGGTAGGGCTCGTACTTTCATTTCATCACTAATTGGTCCAGTAAACCAGGATCTGTCCGTTTCTTTTCGGCTTGTCAAGTTTTACCCTATGATATATCACCTTCAAAATCAGTGCTTAAACTTGATTGAGCTTGTATGGAGACTATTTTTTAATAATAAGTCTAATTTCGTCAATTTTCCTGAAAGGGATTTTTTTGCAGCACTTTGTGTTTTAGTGTGCCATACGAACACTTAAGTTTATCAACCATTGTAGATTTAGTGTATAATATAACACAGATAGCATTATTTTTTTTTAAGTTAATAGCCTTTGAGTAATCACTCACTACATTAATTCACATGGGAGCTTCACACTATACTAATGAATGATGGTGACTAAAAACTGCAAATAAGGTTGTTAGTGAAAGAGAAAGTTGGCAAAAGCTTATACGGCAGCGGCTCATTTTAAATTCTGTTGTCAGGCAGGCTAAAATCTGGTGTTTCTGAATACTGTGATATTTTATGACATGTATTTACTTCTTTTTGTGTTTTTTTCAAAGGTCAACCAGCGTTGTAATCGTTAACAGTACTTTTCAACTTCATAACATTCTAAAATTGATTCAACATACTCTGGAGCTCGCAAAAGCAGCCCCCAGAAATGCGTTGTCTGCTTCAGCCTTATCACCACCACTAATTGGAGGTTTTCGTAGTATAAAAAATGAACCTTTTAAATAGGCCTATGCCGTTCTTTTCCTTAGCATACTTTTGAGATCAATGATCTTTCATATCCGTTATCAAACTTCTTTGTAGAAGGCAACTTTCTTAATTGCTTGGTTGATTTCTGGAAATTGCTAATAAAGCAACAGGTCCAAAATATATAAAGTTTTCTTTCCTTGCAGAAACTTTTGTTCAGATTTCAAAAGCTGTTATTTCATTCCTTCTCAGAATATAGAAGTGGAATTGAGTTCATGGCTTACTTCGCATGTTTATGGGACTGATTTGAATAGAACTTCGTGAATGAAATGATATAACAATCTTCAAACCATTGACGGCCGATATTGAATAGACTATCTTGTTGGCCATGTTTCGACGATGCATTGTTCGCATCCAGCAACTGAAACAAGATAAGAGAATAATCAGAACTCTGACGACCCTCATTCAATAAGTTAATATTCACAAATCTGCACTTGACATGCAACTAAATAGTAGCCTACACAGTGCTGTTTTCAATATAGTCCTTTTTTGTTACCGAAATATATGAAATATTTTCACAACAATGAGACTATAGAAATTTCCCATCTGGAGTTTGATTAAATTTTTCTATAAAATGAAGTTCATGTTTACTGTGTTTGATGTTCTATATCGCGGTTCTTGAAACTCAAAGTAGATTGAAGACAGCATAATTAATTTAATCATGTAATATTACTGATTTTTAAAACCAATTTTATGCAACGTTGAAGCTTTCAGTTTTTTTTACCTCATTTTATGCTGCGAACAAGAAATGTCTTCCTCAGTAGTAATGCGATGAGGTATTTATGACGTCTCATGCACAGACATCATGAATGTTTAGTAGGTATGAAGAGATTTGGCAATTAACTTGGACAGGCATAATAACAATAATAATATTATTATTTTATTAGAGCCATTAGGCATTCATTGAATACAATGGACCATGTTATAAATACAAACTACGTCATATACTTATATAAAAATACAATATAATAAATTACTAAATTTAATAAGTCATCAGTATAGACATCAATACAGTATCACCAACATCAGTATCAATACATTATCAAAATCAGTGAATTTAGTAAGACCAAATAACGTAATAATGGTAAAATACAATATAAAAACCAACTGTAGTAAAATTCAATTTCAAAATCAAGAATTTATTATAACTTACTTACAAATGATTGGACAGTCAGAAACGAACTCCAACTGAATAATACCTGGCAATCATCATGGCATTAACCAAGGGGCAGACCAGCAGTAAATGATGTAATGACATATGGAAACAAGCAACTAACAAGAGTAGCTTGCTTCGAAGTTCCTTGGAATCACTCTACAAGCACAAGGTAGGCTAATGTATACACTAAATATATGAAGAACAAAGTAGCAGTGGCAATATTAGCCATGAACATTATGAAAAACCAACAGAAGATATCCCTCAGAGCAGCACTAAAAATATTTCACCCAAAAATCACGCCCATAATAACATATGGATTGGAAATCATATGGGAAAATCTAACGAAGTACAATCCTAGCAAATATTGAGAGATTAAACGAAATATTTTTAAAGAAAGCATTATCTCCAGTAAGTACACTCCATCACGACTCACATACCCTGACATTACCTCACTCGAGAGCCCTACTTCGTAAAAGAGTTACGGCATCAACTTCTACTACCAGCTACAGGGCTCTACAAAAATGTAATGCAGAAACTGAAGAAAAAAAGAAGACATCTGGACAGAATTTTACGCCACCGATGCTATACTATGCCCAGAATGGAACAACGCGTACAGTCGGTCAAATAAAAAACGTCGGGGGGTATTTCATAAGGTATCACGAACGAGCATATGCGCATGTACAGGAAGACACATGCCTCTTCTCTGTCCATGTATTTTCTTGATTGTTTAGTCAGTTTTGTTCCAAAACAAACATGTATAGAAGGCTGTGGCTATATGCCTCAAATCCGCCATACTCTTGCATGGAAATTCTTATAATAATAATGAATAAATTCGCGAGGAATATGTTTATTCAAGGAGCATTTTTTAAAGATTTTATTTTATAATACCGGTACTTGTAGTGCAAAATCAATAACTTACGTTCAACTTCTGCAACCAATCTAGCATCGAAATACTCGGCCGGTCAGATCCACGTTTGCTATGAAAACTTCCGGTCGCATTATAGTGAAGTACCAACATCTGAGCTGCTCTTTAAGAACCTTCTCGCTGCTTCAGAGGCCGAAAAATGCAGGTCAATTACAGCCCTAATACACTTTCTCTCAAGCTACATTTGTATGTGGCGCGATGACACAAAGGAAAATGAATTATGACAATATATTAAGTTGAATATCGTGTGTTGCGCTTTCTGCGTTGTTAATTTTTCCCTAGTTGTTCATTTTTTCCCTCCTGTCGCATGGCCTCATATGTTCCGAGAATTACCTGTATTTTATGTTTTTTATAGAAAACTTGTGAACTAATGCATTAAAACTTTAATTTTAACTGCATACGAGTCCCGACGTTTTTTATTTTACCGACTGTACTGCGGTCTAAGATATGCCAAGATATGCAGCACCCAGTTTCCACCACAAAATTCTGAAGCAGTGAATAGTTTCATGAACCATTTTATGTTGTATTGCGTGTGCAAGTTGTGTTTAAAAAATTCTGATCGATACCATTCACAACACTGTAAAATGAGGACAGGGCAAATCACCGACTTTCTGTTCTCAGGTTCTTTGGTCAATCCTCGAAAGTCGTTTTGTAGGCCTAATTATGTAACCATGATAATATGAAGTAACATCAAAAGAAGTGTAATTTAACTTAAATTTGCAATAAAATATTAAGTGATAAAGGATTTCAATACAATGAAGTTAAACACATAAAATCATTGAAATTCATTACAGTTGCAGATGTGAATTAATCGTGTAATTAACTCAACAGTAGCAGGAGACCTATCCGTTTCATTCAATTTTATTTAAAATACCAAGGGTGAAGAAAAAGGAACTCTGGAAATCGTAACAATTCACTGGAAGTTTTCTCTAACAGCGACTTACCTTATTTGTTCAGCTGGGAAAAGACAACAGTGGCGGATTGTGGGTGTAGAAAGAGGGCGTTGTACTAATTCTCAGGAATTAAATAAACAATGGCAGGCGGACTACGCCGAGATTGCTAAGATTACTTGTAACTGAGAATGTATAAATATATGATAGTGTTTTGTGCATGGTCTCGTGTTTAACGTTGTTGGCTGGATTCGATCCCCGGTACCTGTTTAAAGTTTTCTGAGACATGCAGTTCTAGAACGGGATGTACTCAGCCTCGTGATGCAAATTGAGAAGCTATTTGATTGAGAAATAGTGGCTCCGGCAACGGAAACAATCATTAACGACCGTGGGTGTCTGCATGCTGACCACGTGCCCCTAATTCTGCTACCTGCCTATGGTAGGCCTAGTCCCTCCAAGAATGTAGAACCACGGAATTTATTTTAGTGTCTAATGGAATGATCGAAATATCAACATATATATCTATTTCAGTGTCTAATAGAGCAAAATTGGAGAAAAAAATCTGTCGAAGAGAATAATGAAGGACCTGTAATATGTGAGAATAAAAGTGAAGATTTTCAGTTATACAAATCACGGCGTAGAAGAATTGAAGATCTAAAAATGCAAGGAAAAAATGAAGAAGGCAGTAAAAAGTCTTATGTGTTGCAGAACAACAGGAAAATGTTCATTACAGGTACATCAACAAGTAATCAGAACCTAACCACAACGGATCGTATTTTGTATCTTTTTGTGTCTAGACTTGTTGTAAATACTAAGTGTGAGGATATACAAAAGTATTTAAATGATGGAAAGAATGGAACTTATATTGTCGAAAAGCTATCCTCAAAATATCCTGATAAATATTCTTTTTTTTAAAATAGGTATTCCAGCTAGTGTGTACAAGGACATTTATACCCCAGATTTTTGGCCTAAAAAGGTGTTTGTTTCAAGATTCTTTAACAAAAGAAGTAATACTAGTGATGATTTAAACTCAGCGACTTGCCCAAATCAAAAAGACACATAGAGGGACTAGATAGTCAAACTAAGGTTGGCCTAAATCTGATTTTTATAAATATTCAAGGACTAAAAGGAAAAATTGAAGATTTGGAAGTTATTTTAACTGACGAGAAATATACAGTTGCTTGTATAGCTGAAAACTGGCTGAAGTCTGAAGAAGTAGGCCTATGGGTACCAGAAGGATTTGTACTAGCAAATAGCTTTTGTCGTAGCCAGAATATCCATGGTGGTGTAAGTATTTTGGTGTCTGATAACACGATGTTCAAAACTCTGAATTTAAACACTTTTTGCCAAGAATTTCACTTTGAAGTCACCGGAATTGAGTTGGTGGACTTAAAAATAATAGTGGTTTCTTTGTACAGATCACCCCAGGGAAAGACAGATATTTTTCTTAAATCTTTGGAATGTCTTTTAAGGCAATTAGTGAGTTTAAAACTCAAAATAGTTATATGTGGTGATATAAATAGCGAGTTTGATGTAACAACCAACAAAACATCTGTGGATCAACTGTTAAATCTACTAAGGCAGTATGGTCTGTACTGTATTAATGATAAACCCACACGTGGTAAGTCTTGTTTGGACAATATTTTAACTGATATAAATGCTCGTGACTACATAATAGAAGTCATTAATCCGGAATTATCAGATCATGACGCGTTGCATTTGGAAGTAAATATTACTCTAAATAGCAGACCAAACAAATGTGCTCCTAATGACACTAGTGGCCGAGTGCACCGACCTCGGTATTCAGAATACCGCGGTAAAGTTGCTTAGTTTACCCCGGTAAAGTCATACTTTCGTTGCATCGTGCTCGGTTTCGACTTTTACCGCGGTAAGATGAAAACCGCCCGTGAAGGAGCTGTAAAGTGAGAAAACAGCGGTTTTCTTTCCAAGATGGAGATCAGCGTAATGTATCATATTTATGATATCTAGGCCAAAAGCTAATTGAACATAAAGAATAATTAGAGACAGGTGGGGTTTATTTGAAGAATGAACGATGGTGCATATCTTTGCAAATACTGTGCTGTAACATCGATTGAAATGACCTTCCTTTCTTACCTCAACCAAACCAGGTCCATCGAGTAGGCTAGTGGGCGTAACCACGATTATTACGATTAGTACAGTATTTATGGTGTTTTAATTCAAAGGTTGGACTCAAACGACATATATACGCAATATAATATACCATTGTATCCTTATGAACATTTATTACTGAACAATAAGGCAAAAAATAAATGAAATATGGAATACCAGTGGTCCTAGGCCAAATTTAAGTGAATGGCTGCATGCATTACGATATAGCCCGTGTATCGGTATATGTAAGCAATTTATCACACCTGCACATATACGAACATAATTATATCAGCCCTTTCTTGGCTATGCACATGATTTTGCACCTAAAATTTCTACTAGTTGTACGGGAATAAAAGCGAGGCTATGTCGAACTCAGAGCAGAGATTTCGTGGTGTTGCTTTGCCTTGGATTGCACACGTGTGAGAATTATTCTTTAAAACATGAATGTTATTTTATTGAAATGTACAGACAGGTGGGATCTATTTGAAGAATGAACGATGGTACATATCTTTGCAAATACTGTGCTGTAACATCGATTGAAATGACCTTCCTTTCTCACCTCAACCAAACCAGTAGTAGGCGAAACGAACTCATTAAACGATTGGTACAGTATCTATGGTGCTTGAATTCGAAGTATGAATCCAGACGACATATATACGCAATATAATAGTCCCTTTTATCCTTATGAACATCTTTTTATTGAATAATAAGGGAACGAATACATTGAATTCGGGACCCCAATAGCCTACCAGAGCCACCGTGACTGGCAGACGTGCAGAGAGAGAGAGAGAACCTAGCGGCCATGGAAGACACCATCAAAGAAAAATGGATTCGGAGCAGAGTAACAGCAATATTTCCAAGCATTAGCAAACCGCGGTATTTTCGCAATGGTGCACAGAGATTTTGAGAATACCCCGGTATTACGTTCACCGCGGTAACGAAACGGCTGAGAAAACCGGAGAATCGTGCACTCGGCCATAGAATAGTACGTCTGCTTTATCCTGACACAAAATTCAGCAGGTAGCCAAAATTTACTCACTCCAATATTCCACTGACCTCAGGATAGGGTAGGGTCGTATAGAAAAAATGTAGAAAAACAAGAAATTCGCCGTTAAGTAATTGACAGACGTGCTTCAGCTCTCATATTGTCGTGTAGAAAAGCAGACGTGGCGGCTTGTTACTGTGAATGGTGTTGGTGTAAAATATTTATTTTATATTTTTGAAAGTAAATTGTAATATTCACATTTATTTGACTTTGGGATTTACTGCATTATTTTATTCCAGTGACATTTATAATGATACCGTAATAATAAATCACGCTTTTCTAAACGACAATACGAAAATTGAAACACATGTGTAAGGTATTAAAGCAATGAAAATTCCGGTACAAAAAAATAACCAGGAGAGATACATTTTTATAGAAAGACCTTATGTGGGAGTAAGACGAATTACATACTTACGGAAACTCAAAGACTTACATAATTCTAACCGCCATAATATTTATTTGAGCGAAACGTGGGGTAATAACTTATATTAGGAGTAAATAAATAGTTGGTACTCCGAATCTGGCTTTATCCCTAATTCCATGTTATATTGCAAATTTATATCGAGGAACAGTTATATGCAAACACTTCAAAAATGATTTGATCAAAATTCTATTCCAAATATTCCTCCAAATTCAATAACACTAATGGATAACGCTAGCTACAATTCAAAATAAACCTCGTGCCTACCTACACTTACTTACTCAATGGCAATAGACAATTCCTCAGGAAGCTAAAGAAATATTGTCCATTTTATGGAACCCGAAGGTTCATTGCCACGTTTACCTAAGCCCGCCATTCAACCCTATTCTGCGCTAACTCCATCCAACCATCCCTCGCAAATTCTACTTCCCTTAAATCTATCCTTATATTGTCCTCCCACCTACGTCTAGATCTTCCAAGAGGTCTTTTCTCTTCGGGTCTCCCATTCAATACTTTTGAGATATGTCTTTCCTCCCCATGCGTGCAACATGTCCATCCCATTTCATCTATGATTTAGTTACCCTTACAGATTATGAAGCTCGTCGTAATACCTACTCCGTGTGAAAATCAGACACGCAAACTTGTTTAAGTGGAGGCTATATTAATTCTGATCCCGTGCTATCCCCAGAAAATCAGTGCTATATGACTGAATTAAGTCAGTCAAGACAATCACAGCCATTACGAGATAGGCACAGTACGAAGCAACATGACCACACAGTTATAGCCTACGTTTACTGCCATACCATTGTGACTTAAACCCTATTGAATTAATATGAAATAAACTAAACTCCGTGGCGCTACATCCCTGGAGGACTTTGCCTACCACCCGACCGCTGCGTCATCCACCACAGGCAGATGGCAGGATTGGGCATGTGGTCAGCATGCCGACACCCACGGCCGTTAATGGTGGTTTTCATGACCGGATTGAACTAATATGGGCACTGGTAAAATACGATATCACTGTCTGAAATAGCAATGAAGTAAAAAAGTGAATTCTGTGCATTGGAAAAATGCTTGTGTTCATGGTTAAAAAATTAAAGGATTTCGTTGGGTTAAATACAGTATAGTTTTGGTGTTGGGCAAATTTATTAAGAATTTAGGCGATTCAGATCCTGATTAAAGTGGCATAAACCTCACTGACCACCACTGCTTCTTGCAGTTACAATGATGGGTATATCTCCTCTGCCACCCTCGTCAAAGTGACAGCTTCAAAATATGGAGTGAGTAACCTTCCACAATAGTATGTTTCTATCTCTTTCTGTTCAATACCTGACTTCTGCCAAACATCTTCTGTCTCAATTTTCTGAACTGTGCCAGCTTAGACCAAACGGACTTGTACGTCTGCTTTATCCTGACACAAAATTCAGCAGGTAGCCAAAATTTACTCACTCCAATATTCCACTGACCTCAGGATAGGGTAGGGTCGTATAGAAAAAATGTAGAAAAACAAGAAATTCGCCGTTAAGTAATTGACAGACGTGCTTCAGCTCTCATATTGTCGTGTAGAAAAGCAGACGTGGCGGCTTGTTACTGTGAATGGTGTTGGTGTAAAATATTTATTTTATATTTTTGAAAGTAAATTGTAATATTCACATTTATTTGACTTTGGGATTTACTGCATTATTTTATTCCAGTGACATTTATAATGATACCGTAATAATAAATCACGCTTTTCTAAACGACAATACGAAAATTGAAACACATGTGTAAGGTATTAAAGCAATGAAAATTCCGGTACAAAAAAATAACCAGGAGAGATACATTTTTATAGAAAGACCTTATGTGGGAGTAAGACGAATTACATACTTACGGAAACTCAAAGACTTACATAATTCTAACCGCCATAATATTTATTTGAGCGAAACGTGGGGTAATAACTTATATTAGGAGTAAATAAATAGTTGGTACTCCGAATCTGGCTTTATCCCTAATTCCATGTTATATTGCAAATTTATATCGAGGAACAGTTATATGCAAACACTTCAAAAATGATTTGATCAAAATTCTATTCCAAATATTCCTCCAAATTCAATAACACTAATGGATAACGCTAGCTACAATTCAAAATAAACCTCGTGCCTACCTACACTTACTTACTCAATGGCAATAGACAATTCCTCAGGAAGCTAAAGAAATATTGTCCATTTTATGGAACCCGAAGGTTCATTGCCACGTTTACCTAAGCCCGCCATTCAACCCTATTCTGCGCTAACTCCATCCAACCATCCCTCGCAAATTCTACTTCCCTTAAATCTATCCTTATATTGTCCTCCCACCTACGTCTAGATCTTCCAAGAGGTCTTTTCTCTTCGGGTCTCCCATTCAATACTTTTGAGATATGTCTTTCCTCCCCATGCGTGCAACATGTCCATCCCATTTCATCTATGATTTAGTTACCCTTACAGATTATGAAGCTCGTCGTAATACCTACTCCGTGTGAAAATCAGACACGCAAACTTGTTTAAGTGGAGGCTATATTAATTCTGATCCCGTGCTATCCCCAGAAAATCAGTGCTATATGACTGAATTAAGTCAGTCAAGACAATCACAGCCATTACGAGATAGGCACAGTACGAAGCAACATGACCACACAGTTATAGCCTACGTTTACTGCCATACCATTGTGACTTAAACCCTATTGAATTAATATGAAATAAACTAAACTCCGTGGCGCTACATCCCTGGAGGACTTTGCCTACCACCCGACCGCTGCGTCATCCACCACAGGCAGATGGCAGGATTGGGCATGTGGTCAGCATGCCGACACCCACGGCCGTTAATGGTGGTTTTCATGACCGGATTGAACTAATATGGGCACTGGTAAAATACGATATCACTGTCTGAAATAGCAATGAAGTAAAAAAGTGAATTCTGTGCATTGGAAAAATGCTTGTGTTCATGGTTAAAAAATTAAAGGATTTCGTTGGGTTAAATACAGTATAGTTTTGGTGTTGGGCAAATTTATTAAGAATTTAGGCGATTCAGATCCTGATTAAAGTGGCATAAACCTCACTGACCACCACTGCTTCTTGCAGTTACAATGATGGGTATATCTCCTCTGCCACCCTCGTCAAAGTGACAGCTTCAAAATATGGAGTGAGTAACCTTCCACAATAGTATGTTTCTATCTCTTTCTGTTCAATACCTGACTTCTGCCAAACATCTTCTGTCTCAATTTTCTGAACTGTGCCAGCTTAGACCAAACGGACTTATACACAAAATAACAGAATAATCTCAAAGAAGAATATAGCATATTTTAAGGCATTGTTAGCAGAAGAAGACTGGGCTGTTATTCTTTCGTCAGGAGAGTCACGATGTTTTTTTTTTATAGATTTTTAAATTTGTTTGAAAATTCTTTTCCGATTAAAAAGAGATACGGTACTAGTGAAAGGCAATTGCAGATAAGGGGTAGATTAACTTCTAACTGGTACACGCCGGAGCTTAAGCAAATGAAAAATTATATTTTAATTTGTAAAGATCTATGTGAAAGAGGACAAAATGACAAGCTCTTGACTATTTTAAGAAACTTGAAACGTCAATACAGATTTGCTTTGAGAAAAGCAAAAATACAGAAGATTGAAGAATTAATTGAGAATTCCTCCAACAAATCCCGAGCTGCTTGGACCATTATTAATCGGGCAACGGGCAGAGCCAATGTTGGGGGTGTGGAAACCGCCATTCACCCTGATGACTTCAACCAGTTCTTTGTTACTTCAGTAGAAGATATTAGTGCTAAAGTGAATGCCTCCTCACGTGGTGCAGTGCAATGTTTAAATAAAGCCAATATTGTGCAACCTGTTGGTGGATGTATCTTGCAACCAGTTTCTACAAGAGATGTGTGGAGATTAATAGTATCTCTAAAAAAATCAGCTACTAAAGATGTGTATGGTCTCACCAGTAACTTGTTGAAAGAAGTTGTTGGTGAAATCTTGGAGCCTCTGACATACTGTTTAAATTGTTGCATTTTAGGAGGGGCTTTCCCCAAATCTTTAAAATTTAGTAGGGTAGTTTCTATTTTTAAGAAAGATAATCCTGATACACGAAGTAGCTACCGGCCGATTTAATGTATTCCAGTCATGGCCAAGATCTATGAAAAAATCTTAAAATTGCAGATATGTCAATATTTTGAATTTAATAACTTATTTAGTGATTCTCAATATGGTTACCGCACAGGCAGATCAGCTATCCAAGCAGTTGATGATCTGATACAGCAATTACTTGTGGTTTTAGAAAACAGTAACTCTGCTCAAGTCACTTTATATGACTTGAGTAAAGCTTTTGATACAGTTCAGCATAATATTTTAATACAAAAATTAATGTTTTATGGATTTAGAGGTAAAGATCTAGCTATCTTTGAATCATATCTTGCAGATCGCAAACAAGTAGTTGAAGTTAATGGTAGCTGTTCACAGATATTAGATATAAAATACGGTGTACCGCAAGGATCGGTATTAGGGCCCATTTTATTTTTGATTTTAATTAATGATTTGAGTTTTAACATGTCAAGTTTTACTACAATTTATGCAGATGATACTTCTTTAATAAACTATCATAAGAATTTAGATGAGTTGAAAATATTGTCTGAAAGCAGCTTATCAGAAACCGTTGCTTGGTGTGAAACAAATGGCCTATACTTGAATGCTGATAAGACTCAAAGTTTACGTGTGTCTCTGAGAAACGGTAGTTCCACAGAAGACAATGATGTAGTCAAATTATTAGGAATTAGTATAGATGCTAATCTTACATGGAAAACCCATATAGACAATGTTTGCAAAAGACTTTCTAGGGTAATTTATCTATTAGTCAATTTAAAGAGACAGGTTTCATTGAAATATCTCAAAATGGCCTATTTTTCCTTTTTTGAAAGCATCATGAGATATGGGTTGATTGTCTGGGGCAATGGCGATGGCCTATATAAAATATTAATTATTCAGAAGAAAGCCCTCAGGATCCTCACCAATTCGAAGCCTTTGGACCATTGTAGACCACTATTTATTCAAACAGGAATTTTATCCATCATTAATTTGTACATATATAATGTTTTAATCTATGTTAAAAAAATCTACATTTGTATAAATCAAGAAACAACATACACGGTCATCAAACAAGGTATAGTAATAATTTAGACTTACCAAGATGTAGATTGTCTACAACTATGAGGTACCGCCATTATCTGGGATGAAGAATGTATAATAGATTACCTTTAGCCTGGCATCATTTGCCTTTTAATATATATGCAAATACGTTACACGAATGGCTCTCAAGGAATCCTTTTATAAGATAGACGAATATTTCACAAGAAATATTGTACAATAGGATTAATTTTTATGTTTTTATGTTTTAATGTTTTATATAATAGTTCACTGTTTAATGTTTAGGACGATGTCTATTGCTGGTTTGTAACTGGCTGAACGAAAAATAATTTATTATTATTATTATTATTAAATATCAACATAGATCTCGCCACAAAGTTACCACATTGGCAAGTGACATATCTGTGAGGGACTTTATAGCTCGTGCTCTTGGAGAAGGGAAATCTCGCTTGCAGCAGATATCAGCCGACTCGACGTAGCGCGACGTATAGAAGCTCACTTGCTTCAGTGCACTCTAGTGGCGAAGACAAGAATCACATTTTATCGCTTGAAATTGCGTGCGACGACCAAAACTGCCACGATGTCATTCATCCGACATACGTTACTAGCCTGTAGGATGAGGCAGGAAGTCATTGTAATTGGATTGCGACGACTAAAGCGCTTTTACATGTTTAAATTATTTAAAATTGTTAAATATAATTTGAGGCATGTACTCAGTCAATAAGAATGTATCCAAAAGGCGATTTGGAAGTAGTTTAACAGTATAAAGTAAAAAAATCTGAATATTCTTTACATTAAAAACCTGTAGTCGTGCAACACTACAACATGATCATAGGCCGCCACTGACTTCAGCGTGGAATCGATTTTTCTAACAGGAACTGCTACACCACATGTTTCGCAAATAATGGAGTGTAGTCTAAAATTTGTCAGAAGAGAGAATGGAAACACCTCTTAAGGCTGTGTTCACCAACACGGATAAAATTTCTCGGTATCGTGGATAATAAAATCTACGATTAATCCATTATCTCAAACAGTAAACCTTTCGGGTTTCACCACATAGTTTGTCACCTTGGTTTTCAAAAGCTTGGTTTTTGTTTACTACTTGTCTGTCCCTTAAATTTTTCATAAGAGTAACCTACGGCATCTGGTGGTTGTTGTGCGAAACAGCGGGGGAAGACTGTCTATTGGCTACGTCCAGACGTGAAATGTATACGTTGCCATAGCAACGGAAAGTTTCTCCTCACGCTGTCTCTAGCTAATAGTTCTACAAATGGTCACTAGATATATCTCTGTTTTGGGGACGTGACGCATAGCAGATAATTTCGTTTTCCCCTTCAATCTCGTGCAGAAATTAATGTCGTCATAATTGTCCAAGTACGGCATACGTTCCTTTATCCATTAGGGTGCATTATTCTGTGTTCTGCTTCATATTCCTCGTCGCTGTGATCATCTCTCATGTTGATCAGATGTTTCAGTCGCCTACGCGCCATCTTGATGTCGCAGTTAGCTTGGTTTATCCTGTTTTGCTGACCGATATTTCACGGATAAAGCATTAGCTTGGATAATATCGAAAAACCAAGTTATTATAGCTGGTGAAACGCAAAATGAACGATATCGAAGCTTTTCAGTCTAAAAACCAGGATCATACACATTATCGGCGTTTGTGAACACAGCCCTAAGTCTCGTACAGAGATGTAATAAGCGTTTTATTATATTAATTCCAACGTAATGGCATGAGTTATAACTAGGGCCCGGATTTTAGGCTTTTATAAAAGGTATTTTAGCCTTTTATTTCCGTGGAATATCCCTTTTTAGTTTTTACAGAAACGATTTTAGCCGTGTTAATAAAACACTAATATTAACGCCGAAAATTGTATTATGATTTCGACCCAGACCCTCCTATACTTCTCTGTCGTCGGTTGGTAACTTATTATTTGAAAGTTTTAACGAAAACGGATTTTTTGCAGATTTCAAAGTATGGAATACGGCTCAAGTTTCATTTCCTGCGACGGCGAGGCGGCACAATTCCAAGTTACAAAGACAAGGACAAAGTGACATGTAGGCCTACATTGTTAATTTTAGTGCGTTGTATAAATTTATTTTTAGTATATCTTTTCTTAAAATTCATAAATTCACATATTTATTTATCTTTGCATTAATTCAAAAATCTATATAAAAATCGTGTTTTTCTGAAAAAAGTCCTCTTTAGCCCCTAGTTTTCAGCAAAAGTCCTCTCTAGTCCCTAGTTTTTCAGAAAAATTTCCTCTTTAGCCCCTATTTTTTCAACAAAAGTCCTCTTTAGCCCCTTGTAGGCCCTCTAGTCCGATTTAGCCCTTTCTAGGTTCATATATTCGGAAGCTATGAGCAGCGTCGTCAGTCAACGCGGTGTAAAGCAGGGCTGCATACTCTCCCCTTTACTCTTTAATCTGTTTATTGATGATATAGTGGATGTTATGCAAGGGGAAAACATGGACGCACCAATTATGGAGGAAGTAGCTATCCCAGTATTGTTGTACGCAGACGATTTGACTTTATGCTCTAGAACGATAAACGGTTTACAGAGCGGACTGGACAAGCTTGAAATATACGCTAAGGAATGGGGAATGACGGTGAATATAGAAAAGACTAAGACTATGACTTTCAAGAACGGCTGTGTTTACAGCAAACTAGAGACTTGGACATATAATGGAAGGACGCTTGACAATGTGAAAAGTTTTGTGTTCTTGGGTGTGACAATGACAATGAACGGGAAGTGGAATAAGCATATCGATGTGACGAAACACAGGGGTAGGGTAAAAGCTATGGAGACGCTGAAGATACGCAACAAAATTCCGGAAATCTCTCTCAACTTGTTAGATACGGTGTATAATGCAGTAGTCAAATCAACAATTACATACGGGGCAGAGATTTGGGGGTGGGAACGAACAGAAAAACTTAACCAAGTACAAAGTGGTTTCTTGAAACAGATAGTGGGGGTGGGGAAAGGAACGGCTAATAGTGGCATTCTAAGGGAATTTGGGAGCCACAGGGTATCAATAGATTGCAGGATAAAGGCACTCAAATACTACCTGAAGATTATGCATGGAGATCAATCTCTTATCAGGGTAATATGTTATAGGGAACAGCTGAAGTTGAGAGGCCAAATAACGTGGGCGGGAAGAATACGCAGAGGCTTGGAAGAAATAGGCATTGGATTTATAAACGAAAGAGGCAGGAGGAACAAACGAAATGTTTGGCGGAAAGTCAGGAATCGTCTAAGAGATATTGACAGGCAAATAACGGAAGGGGAATGTAGGGACAAGGTTGCTCTGGAGATCCAATCAATGATTAAAACCAACTGGGGAACAGAAAGATATCTATATGAGGGGATCGCTGAAAGCAGGACGGGTTTAGCCTGGTTTCGTCTAGGAGCCTGGAAATCGCTGAAACGCGTCAATGCAGAAGGAACCAGAATATGTCCACTATGTGACAAGGATGAGACAGCACAGCATATTCTCTCGGAATGTGAAGTCACTGAGATACTTAGGCAACGATATCTGCCAGACTCTTTTGTTGTCTCTAGAAGAGGTCATATGGCCATATTCGAACTGTTGAGTGACACAAAATTTTCTGAAGGGGTGGGTAAATTCATGTCTAAAGTCCGACAGCTCAGGGTAGAAAAGGATAGGAGGGAGGGGCAGGGGGAGTAATCTTTGTCTATGTATTATTAGGTGTTATATTATATTACTATTGTATTATTATTGTCATATACAACTTTTTGTCTTCTTTCTTTTCTTCATCTTTATATAGCATTATTATATAAGTTATAGTATTATATTGTTTTGTATTACTAATGTTACTTTTCTCTTCTTTTGTTTGTTTTTGTCTTGTGCATAGCAAAAGCACGAACGGCCGTCTAGGCCCGTGCGCTGGATTTATTCTATGGATAATGTATCTAACATGTATATAAGAATAAAGATGCACCTTACCATACCATACCATACCATGAAACGGAAAAATACGTTAAAATGTTCTAATTAGGAAGTTGGGAAAAATAGGTTAAAATTTTCAAATCAGGGCCCTAGTTATAACTTATAATTGAACTCTTAACTAGAAACGCAACAGTGAAGGATTAAATTTAGCATTAAACTTCCTACATTTAGCTGTGCTTGTACAGTTAATCGTATTGAAAGTCTGCCTAATTTTTTAAATTGACATTTAATCGAAATCCGGAACGAACATCATTTTTTTATTGTCATATTGGTGTTCATCAGGGTCAATTTATATGGAAAACATGTATCTGATGTCCAATCAAATTTTTATTGCTATGTCATTTATAGTTCTTATTTCGTTACTACTATTACGCAGTTCACATTAAGTAAAACTGGAATTTTCTCGAAGTCAGAATTAATAAAAATGTTTTATTGTAATAATCGTATTAAGGACAGTCGAATTATATGGAAAATATTGTATAGCCTGTACAACCAAATTTGTATTCTCATATAATTTATACGTGTTAGTTAGTTATTAGTATTACAATTATAATTACTAAATTTATGAAAACTATTTTCCAAATGTGCATAAAAACCATAACCAATCGAATATTGTGATGGCCAGTTTCGAAATCAGTGATATCAAAATATTCAAACTTGGTTATTGGTATCTCTGTGACAAAATGTCTGTTTCACAGTGATATTTATCATTGCTAGTAAGTTAAATAAGCTACGTTATGGAATAAAATTCTTAAAGATAAGTTATCGGACATAAGTGGTATATCGGAAAATTCTTTTATTCATTGATTTATTTACATCCAAGTCATGAGCATCGTGAATGATGCTAAAGAGGTAGTCTGAAGTATAACCCAACACAAACTAAAAGATCAATCTGGATAAATGATATATAATAAATAAACAATATATAAAATAATATATACTACATTATACGAAAACATCAGAATTTATTAAAGCTAATATTATGAAAAGGATGCTTGGAGAGTCATTTATATATAAAACGCTTTGAAATATATTTATAGGAATATAATGAAACTCACATTGTAATTTATTATACATGATAAAGGCTGTGGTATCTAACCAGGGTTTTGATTTTGTCAACGATGATTGGTTTATAAGACGGTTATTCCCAGTATGATATTTACGATGTGATATTTGTGAGAAAAAGAAACCTTATATAGGTCAGTCCGAGCACACTTCTTAGACAAGTGGCAAATTCAGTGGGTCGGGGCAACGACTGGGAGATTAACTAAGGATTACATTCCAGATGTAAGAACTCGCCTTAAATTGACAAGGTTCAAACCGGATTACTATGTCACTCAGTTTTTAACAGGATACGATAATTTCGCAGCAAATTTTGCTAGATTTAAATTAGTAAACGAGGAACTCTTTTTGCTGCGAAGATTCAGAACCAGACACAATGTATCATATGCTCTACACGTGTTCCTAGATATGCCGAAGCAGGGAAGGGCTTAAAGAAGCATCAAACGTGAGCAATGAAAGATTGGCTCCGGAGTTCAACTTGTGGACACGAAAAGAAAATTTCCATAAAATCCAAGATTTCGCTAGACTAGCCTTACAAGAAAAAAAAAACAAGATAATTATGAGTAAATAACATGGCAACTCTGTGAGATTTTCAATCATAGGTGAATGCCGTATTGGAGATACCCCATGTATTTTCCTTATAAGGAATCGCTAAATTTAGCAATTAACTTAACTACACTAATAATAGATAGGCCTATAAAGAAAAACTGCAAAAGTGAAGAGAATAAGATCCCACAAGGAAAGACGGGTACAGTTACCTCGAACTGAGTCATAAACGACATACCCACATTTCCCAGACTGCAGAAGGCGGAAGCTAGATAGTAAATAGAGACATTTAACTTTCGGCAACGTTGCCAAGGTTGCTCCGGAGAAGGATGGACACAAAAAAAGAAGTAAAAAATGTACATATTTATAACTGTTAAAATGCCTTATTTAATAAACAGGGCCCGGATTCTAATGACATGTCATCTTTTTATTGATGCTGCATAGACATTGCCAACTTGTAGAAAAAAATCCTAATTATGTCCTGTAGATTATAGAAATACATTTTTATTAGGTCATTTGTTGTCATTTTTTTCAATCTTATATTTTAGGGCATTTATTTCAAGTTTAGGTCATTATTTTCTCATTTTTGTGTCATTTTATTCCTTATTTAGTAATTTTCATGTATTTACATTGAAGGTATTAACTTTTTTCGTCGTCTTTGAAGTGTTGTTTGTTTAATGCAAGAAGGACAAATTCGGCGTTAAGTATTGTCATGTCTCAGTCGGAAATGAGATTCAAAGAAACGCCAAAATTTTGTATTATAGCCTATTACTATTGTTATTCGATTGACTTGGCACCTGCTTTGATTTCAGAGTGCAAACTACTGTTCACCCTCAATAAACAACAATATAATCCGGCAGACCACAAATGGAAGTGCCGAATTTTGACTCACCAGTGCCTCAGTGCCAGTATAAATTTCCGTGAGAAAATAACATTTACAACATTAAAGTTATTTACAGTTTTTACAATTATGTACAAACTAGTCTATAACTTTGTGTGTACAATAATATTTTGTTATAAATAAAATATCAGTTTTAGGTAATTTGTTATAATTATTAAGTCATTTTATTTAAAATTTAGGGTCATTTTATATGTCATTTTTCAAACAATATTAGATCATCAGAATCCGGGCCCTGGTAATAAATAAAAACTTGCAATACGCTTTATAACCACAGGCTGTTCTTATAGATATTGCATCATTTGTAAGCCGAGAATTTTTGAAATCCCTATGTCATTACTCCTGAAACGAACATCATAAAGCAAAATGCTATTAATAAAAAAATTAAGCATTTTTTTTAATTACAATTTTGGGAATAAAGTTCTTATGTGGCGTAAAATGTAAATATCTCTGGACAATCTATTATACTGTAAGTTAATAGTTTTCTCAATGGATTTGACACAAGAAACGGCATGACAGGCTCATAACCCAATTTCTAATCAACCTTATGAAGAGCAGCTGTTGGATTTGTTCCCTAGTAAATAGTCGTCGTTAAAAAAATGTAATTATAAACATTCATTTTTTGACTTGTTATTTTGGCGTAAATAATGTTTATTTATTAAAAAATTACAAATAAAGGGATGTGACAGTATGTCACTTCGACGTATCAGCACTCGCCATGTTGAAAAATTTTGTAACTTCGTTGAAATATGGTCTCTTAAGTTAAATACAAGCTCATTAATATAGGCATTTGTAACTTTATTGACGTATGAATAACAAGGGAAGACAATGCTACCTCTCAGAAACACCTTAATATCATGCTATTTCCATATTAAAAATGTAATATGATTCGTACATTATAAGAAGGATAACCTAAGCTTATTAGTTTACATGCGTCTGGCCTTGTCATATATAAAAATAAGAACCTGTATAAAAAGAAGTCATTATCAACTTTTAAGCTCAGGTCAGAGTGATTGAGAGAATAAGGTGGCTTATTACATATTCATATTTCTATGAAATGCATAGAAAAGGAATTTAACGTTTATTAACTCCTGAACCTTCAAGTTGGGAGCTACATGCTATCATCATTTAATTGCAGATTGTTTACAGAGCTATTTGATTGACAGGTTCTGATGGCCTTATTCATTAAAGCGAAATTACCATACCGGTACTTATTTCGTGGTAGCAATAGGATTGTAGCAGATGGTCTAAGCCATGGAGGTGGAAGAATTTCCACATTTGTCGAGGGATTAGTTAAATATTTTCTTAGTATGTTTTATTGTGTATCTAAATTTAGCAAGTGATTTGGGCGCACCTCTCAACTTCACGACGATCTAGGAATCGAGAGCATCCTCACCATCATCATCAGATGCACGTCTCATCTCTTTGGCAGTCTTCTTCATCAGTATCCGAACTCCCTTCTCAACATGAAACTACATCACCGGACCTCACAAACGATCAAAAGCCGCTATAATCGAGACCTTAATGTCACAGCCGCTACAACACCTCAGTGCATTGACTCTTCTACCTTAACGGAGACTGGGCATCCTCAAGATTTATCGCACCACATGAGAAGGCAAACAGCCAGAAGAGTGTGTTACTTGGAAATAAATTGCATAACTACATGTGTCAAGTCATGAACTTGGTTGGTTGGTAATGTCTATTTAATGTTCTTAAAATACGGCATTTAGGCTAAGCAGCAAAAAATCGAGTACATATAGCGTGATAGTTTTTTAACGTGTCAAACCATCAGCAGCATCGAATTCATAAGTTTACACTGTCTTCCCCAGATGGACCAATTTGTCTCCAGATAAATTGTATAAATAAGATATTATTTTTAAAAATAAATTTTACGCATATTTCCTTTCTTTATTTGTTTGAAGTTGAAAGGTACCGGTGCCGAGATTACACAAAGATTCAACAAATTTTGTTAATAATATACTACATCTACATATATTTGTAATTTATCTCTGGCGACAATAGTGATCAATTTCACCTCTCCGATACAAAGTAGAGAATTTTTAAAATCATTTTCAGGCTAAAATTGATTTATACATATTGAAAATATATTACAGCATATTATTATCACACATCAATGGACTTGATTAGGCATAAGTTCATAAAAGTACATATTTCATTTAATTTTTCTTTAATTTCTTTCTAGAATTCCTTCTTGTTCACAACCTTCCCGTTTCGATGAATAGGAAACTATTTTTGCGTGAGGAAGAGAGCCTGGCAGAGGTGAAAATGTCCTGAACGCTACTTCAAATGGTTATGAAGGGAGAGCTATTGTATGTATATGGAATGTTGTTTTTCATTGAAGAACTTCATGCACTGTGTGTGTGTGGACAACTGATACTTATAACTTTGCTGTGACGGCGTTATAGCTGTATAGGCTTACTGAATTTGTGATTAAAGAACATATATAAATTTATTGTTTTAAACATATCAGTACTTTATAATAATTTTTGTTCTGTAGGGTAGTTACTAGTCATAAACCAGCCATCGTTTTTGCACACACACGCTGTCAGATCATGCGTGGCAAACAATGCAGTCAATGCACCACCTGAGACTGAAACAACAAAATACGCACATCCTGCAGTATAGCCTTTTATTCTATATCAGAATTTGAAGAGAGGAACATGGGTTGCCCATGTTTGGGACAAAGAAAGTTGTATGTGTATTACATCAAATTTTATTTGAGTTGTGCACCTTTCAGGAATGCGACGCGAAAGCGTGGAAACGACTTTCTCTTTCTCTTATTTTTACATGAAGATAATTTCGTTGTTCGCGATTTCAACAGCTACAAGCGCACTACTGCAATACAGCTGTTTACAGTAAGTCCAATATGAAAGGTAGAGGATATCATGAGGGTGTTTCAGAAGAGATTTTTAGTAGAAATAACCATATCCAAAACTGCAACCAGGCAGGTTAAAGCAAGGTAACAAACTTACCGAGGGGTCACTGATGAGGGTTGCGACTTGCAAAGTGTTGATTGTTGAATGAGAAAATATTGGGGTGGGGCTTCCCACATTCCTTCAAGGTGAGCGAAAACATACGATTGAAGCATATCGCCATCCACTAGCCCGGAAATGTCCGCTTGAACTGTGTCTCAAGAACCATTCCCGTCATCCGCGGAGTGCCGGTGCTTTTTTCCGGGCAAGTTGGTTGTTAGCCATAAAAAACATGCTTACCAATACTTTTTATGTAGTTCTGCTTGGGCTGTTAAAGCAAGTGAGCGTTGACCTTAATTTGAATGACCGTCGAAGAACCCTTCCGCCACTCAAACTGGCGTCCAGAAAATGTTAAAGGCAACTCAAACCAACCCACCTACTTATGGTAATGCGAATACATGCTCAAATAAGCTAGACTGTATCCAAATCAAAATAACGGCTGAGAGAAAGAAGATTCATTTAACTGAGTTATTCATATTATAGGAAAATCGAAACTAACTTCTGCTGATACTTTTCAAGGAACCAGTGAGTATTCAAATAAACGGATAACAACTTCATCATCGCTCAATAAAATACTTCTTGAGAATAAAGTTCCCTTATAATTTTGTAGAATGACAGAACTTGGTGGAGAATTATATTTTTCCTCTTTACTCCGGGAAACTCTTTACGTGGTGAGGAGTGCTGTTGGAAAGGCTTTCTCGAATCTGGAACACTATACTTCAAGTAACCTCACAAATGAAGCAGTTGTTCAAACGGAAGTTCAACCACGCCCTCTCTATAGAGGTCAGTATCCCTTTCTGTCATGTAGAGTGCTAGAGTATAGGAGAGCGTCAATACACAGTCATGCTGTATAAATAAAATGCCAGAAGGTCGTTTCCTTTTCCTCCAAACGAAATTAGATTACTATTATATATTTTCTCTATACGTAGGATCAATGTAAAATTTTGTTACTTTATTATGGTAACTTAAGGATCCATGGGAAAATTGAGAGTATTCAAATACGATTATAAATCTTTTATTGCATAACGATGCAATTCAGGGTTTACAAAATATGCCACTCAACTAGTTAAAACTGCGCTGTAATCGGTTTACTGTTCTCTAATAAATATAATTGTTAAACTATTAACAGTGTAAAATGTAAGAATCGGGTGTTTATAAAAAGCAAAGAAGCATCTCAATAGAACGGTATAAATATAATACTCAAAATTAAAACAAATTTGAATTTGAATGGTCATATTAATGAAAGTGTAATATTTAATTTATCCTTGAAGAAATATATTTTATTTCTAAACAGTTTCTGAATGACATTATCATATAATCATAAACCTTCTGTAAAATTTAAATATAAAGAAGATGTTATGGACAATGAAGAAAGCTACTAAACACAGGAATAAAAAGATCCCTAAATTTTTTTCATAAAAAAACTGCTTAACACGAAAAAGACAATGAAAATTTGTTAACACGTCTTTCTTTAGTGTTACAGATATTTGCCCTTTTGATTTTAAAAAACAAGATATATTTTACTTAATCAACTTTTCATTGGTCTTGTTCCATCAAGGAAGCTTAGTTATTGTTTATTGATTTTACTCCCTCTCGTTGGGGGTTTCCTTTAAGATGTATAAAAAAATACAATTAGCATAATTTTCACACCATTATTCTATTCTTCAGATTATTCAGCACTGTTCCTCTGATTGTGTTGTCGTTTGTGTTCCTTTCCATAATATTTACCTGTATATATGCAATATATATGCTGACCCGGAATGTGATTTTGACAATGTACTATTGTCTCTCGACAAAGTCCTTAAAGACACAACTATTAATGGACATACACTTCTCATCACAGGGGACTTTAATGCAAAACACCAAGCTTGGGGGGAGACTTTCAGCGACAACAAAGGTAGAAAGTTGTTTGATTTCTGTAACACACACAGATTGCACATTCTTAATAGAGGAAATCAACCAACGTATACTGGAGGACCTAGATTTACTCCCAGTATTGTGGACATTAGTATTTGCAATACAAGACTTCTACCATATATATCTGACTGGAGTATCAGTGATACATATACCACTTCCGATCATCAATTAATAATCATAACAATACGGGCATCAAGATCTCATCAGTTATTATCTTCTGAAGTATACCTCACCAGAAAATATAAAACTTTTAATGTGAAGTGGGATCACTTTGAGCTAGGTGTTCAAAAAACATTACAGCCTGTGCTAGAAATAATAGCTCAATGTGAATCTCACGCAGATGTTAACCTCGCTGTAGACAAGGTTACTTCCACTATACTGAATTTGTGTGATCGCCATCTTCCTAGGTTAAGTCATCATCCAATTAAGAACTACTGGTGGTCAGCAGATCTCGATATTTTGAGGAAAAGGGTATTAGCCAGTAAACGGTGTTTCGTGAGATCGAAATGTCCTCTATTACGTCAAATTTATGAGAATAAATACAAACTAGTTAAGGAGGAATATAGGAATTCCATCATTAAAGCTAAATCAGATAGCTGGAAACAATTTTTTTCCACGCAATCAGCTAAAGATCCTTGGAATATTGTACTATATAAAGTATGTCGCCGTCCAGAAAACTTTAATAAGACAATAACCACGATAGACGCTGGTGATCATTTTACCGCAACTCCTTCAGAAACAGCAAACTTTCTCTGCGATGTGTTCTTTCCACAAGACACTACAGATAACATTCAACAAGCAAAAGTGCGACTTGAGGCTAGTTCTCTTCCTAGTACCGGAGAAGACTGATTATTTAGTCACAAAGAGGTAGACCGCATAATTGAAAACCAAAACGATAGAACAGCCCCAGGCACAGATGCCATTTCAGCTAATATAATTAAATATGTCCATAAAAGGATACCAACTTTGTTTGTGAATGTTTTTAATAAATGTTTGCTACTTGGAGTATTCCCAGATGCCTGGAAAGTTGCCATAGTAAAAGTCATTCCCAAACATACTTCTGGGAAAAGAATATTCACAGCAAATACACTCAGACCAATGAGTCTCATACCAGTATTAGGAAAAATATTGGAGAAATTAATTATAGACAGAATTATGTTTCATTTGTATTCTAATAACTATTTAAGCAATAATCAATATGGCTTTACTCCTAAGAAATCTATTGAAGACGCCGTTTTTTCGGTGGTAGCATGGATGAAAGAGACATTCCGACAAGGACTGACTGGAGTTCTCATCTCCCTTGATATTGCCGGGGCATTCAATCATGCATGGTGGCCAAAAATATTAACTCAGCTTAAGTCCATGAATTGCCATAGAAATCTGTATTCTTTAATTCAGAATTACTTCACACACAGAAAAGCTCAGCTAACATTATGTGGATCCACAGTCACCCGAACCATAACTAGAGGGTGCCCTCAGGGATCCGCTTGCAGTCCAGGGCTGTGGATAATTCTATATGATGATTTATTAAAACAGACACTTCCGAATACTTGTTCCCTAATTGCGTATGCCGATGATGTTCTCCTTCTGGTGCGATCAAAATCTCTACATACTCTAACAACTGATGCCAATGCAGCTCTTGACATCATATATCAATGGGGCTGTGACAACAAACACACTTTTAATCCCACCAAAACCACAGCTATGACAGTTTCAAGGAAACGACGAATTGATATTCCAAAAATTGTCATGAATGGACAAGATATAACTTTTAAAGATCAGTTGACGTATCTGGGGATTATTCTAGATAGAAAGCTCACTTTTCGAGCTCACTTTGACTTTCTCCAATCTAAAGCACATAAGCTACTAGCTGGTTTGTCAATCGCTACATAACCCACCTGGGGTTTGGATTCTACAATCTTGAACATTATCTACCAAGGTGCAGCTATTCCTATGCTTCTGTATTGTGCTTCAGTATATCAAGACACTCTGATTAAAAAATGGGTTCAAAAGAAATTTGCTCACATTCAACGTGGATTTGCCCTTAGAATTACTAGGGCATACCGTACTGTTTCCACAGAAGCAGCATTGATCTTGGCTGGAATCGAACCTTTGCATCTCTCGGGCATGTTTTGAGCTAAACTAATAAACATTAAAAAGGGTCGCTTTATTCCAGAATTTGTTGCTCAGAGAGAAATCGAGCTTCCAGCGCACTTTCTGATGGCAAGACACCCTTCTCTACATTATGATAGAGTTCAGCTAACTTGTTCTTCTGATCACGATTATTATATTTTCACCGACGGCTCACGAACACCGTCTACAGACCGAGAAACCGCAGTTGTTGGTAGTGCTATGGTTGTGTTCTCATCTAACGCTGAAATCACAAATCAAATGTTTAAACTTCCAGCTACTTCCACAGTTTTTCAAGCAGAGCTCCTTGCACTGAAAAAGGCTGCCACATTTTAAAAATTTTCTGCATGTCATAATTATAACATACTTATTCTGAAACTATAGCCCTAGCATACATAGGTAAAATAGGGCTCTTGTACTTGGGGATTTAATAAATAAATATAAATATACAATTTTACTGTCGTAGTAAGGGAAGAGTAACATGCAACAGAGTAACATAGAACAGAGTAACCTTTTGAAGCTATGGACTTGTATTCTTTAAAATTCCAATAAAATTGTAGATTTCAAAACAATGAGAGCGATTTCATTCAGTAGTGAAGGATAGCTCTTGTCCCGTGCACAAAAGTAGCGATATGTTTCAAATGATACATTAAAAGAAAGGAATCCTATAGAAAGGAACCTGATTTGATATAGGTTAATTTTTGCAAATTGTATACTATTACCTAATTGTATAAAATAAATTGCTGGGTAAATGTGAGGAGTTGCACTTTTATCAGTGTCACATTCATGAACAACAAATACGAATTATAGAAATCTGTGAAAACCTTGTTGTTCAATATTATCTTATAACACGTGCTGTACAGTACACATGGACCTGGACAGCTTGTTCGTACTAAAAGTCATCAACTAGATTACGTATATCCTACTGGCGGCCCAGGGACTACAACCGTACTGCACAGTAAGTTGTGTGATCTGCAAAGTATAACATAATTTAGAAAAGGTATAGGTAATTCGAGACTTATTAAACACTAGCTGAAAAGGCCCGGCGTCGCCCGGGCTTTGTATTTTGTAATTTGAAATTAACTTATGGAGGACTTTCGATGTTGAAACTCTAGGTCCTGATATAATAATGTATGTAGAATTCGAAATGAGGAAGAACAACATATGGCACTCAGACTATTCCCTCAGAAAACGCTAGATATAGCTTTTTATGGTTCATAGAGGATGTCGAATGCTGCATTCCGTTGCTTCTACTCATCATGCCTGGGAGGGGTTGAAATAAGAAGAAACATAAATTACATAAGATTGTATTGACTTGACGGAAAATTTTATTTCTCATTCTCATGTTACCATATAACCGTTTCGGGGCTGAAATAAAAGAGAAATGCAATATCACTTTCATACTTTCCTCCCCTAAAACCCGGGACATAATACACTGCGAGCATAGGACTCAAGGGATGGACTTACTTTTAGGGAACATACAAGATATTGTATTGCATAGGGAAACTGCACACTCATAGAAGGAAATAGGAGCACATAATCTATAACTGGATATCACAGTCATAAGTGTAGGTTAACGCACTTTAGCAGCATTATCCTGTATTAATAAGGGAGCATTTTTAATAACTTCTTTCTTTCTTTCTTTCTTTCTATCTTTCTTTATCTTAGTTTTACCTCTCCCTTATATAATTTAAGCGACCCAAGCCGCCCGGGTCTTACAGGGCCACGACTTGTCTCGAGAGGGATTATCTTTGGATCACATACATATTTTTTTGACCAGACAAGGACATGGAGGGCCTCCCCGCATGAGTGATCAGCCCAATGCCGGGGCTACCTCCGAGACAACACGAACATATAGGACGAGACACACCATTCACACACACACACACACTCACTCCAAATAAGGCGAGGATGGGATGAAGATGATAATGACGGCCAGATTATATCTGGGGAACACAAGAGCCTAAAGTTACCGGACATTTCTCACAGGTGAGGAAAAACCCCAGAAAAACCACACCCAGGTAACTTGTCCCGAACAGGGCCCGCAGCGTGCGAGGAGCGAGCGACGCATCCCCTACACCACAGCGGGGGACTTTAATAACTTAAATTTCCTTTAATAAGTTAAGAAAACGAATTAGTACTTTTTTGCATTTTGTATTTCACTATTCTACAATATCATGATGTCTTATTCACCCTTCACTAATTCATCACCAGGCTTTAAAACTTAGTGCCCGAACCCACAGAGGGAGTTGATTCCGGTTACCAAGAACCTGAGTATAGGGGGTGGAGGGTGATTGCGTAGGCTGATAAGACAGTCTTTGATAGTAGTACCGAGAAGTGAATGCGCTCATAGTACGGTGCCTCTCAAATTGGTCAACAGTGTACCTTGTCATTGTGCATGTTTAAATTTATAATACGTATTCGGCATGCCGAAAGTAAAGTGTTGTAAAACGCAAACATATATTGAAACATTTGGGAGGGACTATTATACACAAACAGGAGAAAGTATCGTTTTGCATGCTTGTAATGTGAGTTTAGATAATGAGAAGTTATTTTGTGGTCTTCCTATATCTGCATTCCGGTTTGTTTACTATCACGTGAACTACCATATCGTAGCTAGGGCATACGCCGAGCGAAGTCTGTACAGTACGGTTGCTGTTAACATATTCGATCGGGCACTAAGTTTTAAAGCCTGTTCATCACTCACATCATCATCTACATTTATACCGAAGTCTTGAAACCAAGATGGCAATCTGTATAATAATATTAGTCTATGTATTATCTGTATTCTCCCCAGTAGTGTAGCGTCCGGCTGTGGGACTCTGGGTCATATATATATAATGCTATCTGTGTTCTGTGATGCATGCAAGACGTTCTGTGATGCATGCTACTTCTCTACTGCATACGAATATACACAGTTTCCTTTGTCTGTTCTTAACTCTTTACTGAAGAAACTGTATGACCTTATCCAAGCAATCTGTGTACAACATTTCGACTTGTACTTTGTCGCAATATTTTGTTTCCGATAATCCCATTAATTGCTTATTATTTATCGATATCGAATATTGACTTCATCAATATTTTATTTATTCTAGATTATATTTGATTTGATAAATTATTGTACTATATTATATTTATCGGCTTTAATGATATGTTACTAACGAAAATCTTGGAAATAAACCCTATTTGCTTAAAAACTCATTTTAACCGTAACATATTTTTACTTGCTATACAAAGTTTTCAGTGAAGCTTCACGAATTTTATACGCCTTAAAACCATTAACATACGTAGAGATAGGCCTGTATTGTGTAATACTAGGATGTGCCCGCGGCTTCGCCCACGATAATTAATTGAAAAATTAGAAATTAATAGTATAATAATTATTAAAGCATTATATTTATTAACACTTGCACGCGAATCATTCTTAAACTAAACCATTAATAATTAATGAAACAGCTAAAATTCCGGCTTTAGAATACATTCCACGATTAGAAATTGCCACCTGGGAAAACGATCTCAGATTCGATTATGTAGTTCCAAAGATAACTGTGATCCACTGCCTTCTAAACTGTATAGGCTAATTCTCGTGCGTAATTCTCGAGACGGCGGTGGATAATGGCGTTTTTCAACTGTTTGTTGACAGATGAATGAGATGTGAATTTTATTTGATAAATTCAGTGTAATTTTAAGAAATTATATAATTTTTCAAGAGAAGGAGTGATTGATTTGGATTATTATTATCAGCGAAATTTCAAGAGTTAAATCATCAATATTTTACTGCTGGTGCCCCCGGCTTCGCCCGCCACTATTCATTGACTCCAGGATTTTTAAGAAATTTACACTGGTAGATTATTAAAAATGTTTGTGGTTCAGAGTTATGAAAATTGTAAGTAAAAATAAAATTAGAATATTTGTTCATTGTGTTCATTTCACTTAGACCTTATATAATAGCGGTTTACCTAATTTTGTAGTCGTCATGAAAGTTTAGACTGCGAGAGACGAACATCGCCGAGTATACCCGATGTCTCACGAAGCGGGCGAGCAAGCACGCTATTTAGGGCCGTTGAATTGTATAAGAGTAGATTTCACTTAGACCTTATATAATAGTGGTTTACCTAATTTTGTAGTCGTCATGAAAGTTTAGACTGCGAGAGACGAACATCGCCGAGTATACCCGATGTCTCACGAAGCGGGCGAGCAAGCACGCTATTTAGGGCCGTTGAATTGTATAAGAGTAGATACTTGCTAGTCCTCATAAAAAGAGAAAATCGAAGAAGCATTCCCCATCTCCGTTACTGGTACGCGATCAACTCAGCGTCACCCACGCTGGAAATTTCCGTACAGACGCTGGCTTTCAAGTCCAATCAAAATATAGAATCCCATTTTTAGTGGGAAAATATACCCGAAATAGGTATATTTTTTGGAATTTTACTCTACAGTATAAAACGAGACGCCCCAGTTGTCTCGAGGTCAAAACGTCAGAATGTTCTTCAAAATGAGGCGAAATCTACGTCTTTTAGAATAGGGAAAATGTTAATTTCAAAAGTGTTTAGCTAGAAAAGTGAGAAGTGGAACGCCAATGGATTAATATTACGTAAAACAAGATACTGTACTAAGTATAAGAATATTCAAACGTGTGTGGTTAAAACAAGAATTTTAACTAAGAAAAAATATAAATTTCCTGCATATTGGCGTGTTCAAGCAAAGACTGCATTTAACGTGGAACTATTTAAGCACTAAACATTTATATCAATATACACTGACCGTAAATATTCCCTAAAGGAAGCCAACATTAATTATTACATTACGAGATTTCATCCATCCAGCTTTGAGACATTCTTAATTCATAATTGTTAATAAACTAGTGGTTCTTCTTAACATTGAATAACTGTTCTTATTCTACAGTAACTCTTGGTATAAATCATTCCTGCAAATTTCTAACATATGTGTTGCTATATATATCTGTTCAACCTGGGAGAGAGACACTCGTTGCTGACTGATAGCTGTGGCAAGATAGCACAATAAGGTACGTTCTAATCAAAGGATTGCTGGCGCTCAATAAATATAAATTTTGTAATCCTTACTGACATTACTAAATAAATAATCAGTATAAACCGCTGTAAAACGGTCGCTCATCGTAAGCTATTTAGTAAACCATATTACACATACTTCGGCTACAACTTCATTGGACAAAACATATTTCATTTTGATTATACTTATACCAAGATATTTTAAATATTTTGTAACTTTATTGTATATAATACTTACAGTTTTGCTAATTACAGCAGGAATAAATAACTTGACACTTGTTTCCGGGGTTCTGCCCAGCGCTAGTCTCGGTTGTATTATAGATTTAGTTAACGTTGATTCTCATAATCCAAGATCAGAGTGTCTTTTCCTCTTTAGTCTTCTGAGATGTGGGTCTGGTGGATAGTTTGTGGGAATGTACTGGATCAGTACTGGATGTGGTTTTGAATGATCTGGCTAGTCTTACGTAAGCTTTGCTGAGTACTTGTGTTATATCTGGAATGTTTAGATCAGAGTGAATGGTTGAGTTTCTGACATGCCATGGAGCATTAGTTATTAATCGAAGGCACCTGTTTTGATTAGTCTGAATTCTTTGTATTTTTGAAGATGATGCTGAACCCCAAATTGGACAACTGTAAATCCAGATAGGCCTGATGAGCGATCTATATATTAATTTCTTGTATTGAAGGGAAAGTGAGGATTTAGAAGATACGATGTGTTTCAGTCCACCGCTGTGGCTCAGGGGATTCGTTCAATCCTCTCACGCAGCGGGCCCGGGTTCGATTCCTGGTCGGGACAAGTTACCTAGGTGGGGCTTTTTCTGGGGTTTTTCCTCACCTTTGAGACAAATGTCGGGTAACTTTAGGCCCTTGTGGTCCCCAGATATCATCTGGCCGTCATTATCATCTTCATCCCATCCTCGCCTTGTTTGGAGTGAGTGTGTGTGTGTGAATGGTGTGTCTCGTCCTATATGCTCGTGTTGTTTCGGAGGTGGCCCCGGCATTGGGCTGATCACTCATCCGGGGAGGCCCTCCATGTCCTTGTCTGGTCAAAAAAGTATGTATGTGTTCCAAAGATAATCCCTCTCCCGACAGGTCGCGGCCCTGTAAGACCTGGGCGGCTTGAGTCGCTTAAATCCTAAAAGGGAGAGGTGAAACTACGATAAAGAAAGAAAGAAAGAAAGATGTGTTTCAACTTATGGAGACGATGGCAAATTTTCTTAATTAAGTAGGAAAAATGGTTTTTACACGTCAGACGTTGATCGAGAATAAGACCAAGACATCTGACTGACTTGGACTCAAGAACCTGATCGCCTTGAAGTACGATTGGTTGATTTAGTACATGAAACTTGTATGTGAATTTCACGACGTTTGATTTTTTGGGTTCAACAATTATTATTGTGCTTCATGGAGCTCAATAATTAATCCTTTTACTAGCACTATTATTATCATTATAATTATTATAATCATTATTATTATTATTATTATTATTATTATTATTATTATTATTATTATTATTATTATTATTATTATTATTATTAAGAATCTTCTGTAAACTAACATAAAGAGGTCTACATGGTTATCATTATCTTGGGAAGGATTCAGGAGACTATCGGTCTTCGATTTCTCATTCAATTGCATATCCCGGTTACACCAAGACCATCTATATTACACAGACCTTAATGCTAGTTTCGATATTGCCCAAGATGGCGGCGGGTGGCGACGGCTGTTTTCTCGCCAGTTGTTGTGTAAACACATGCCAAGGTTGGAAGGATGAAGCAAGATGATGTTCTAACCTTCTTAAAATGTTGCCTATTTAGTTTGTCGTTGTGGTTCCTCCATTTTGTGTTCAGTAAATAGTGTTTAGCGTTGATTATGCTAAAATGAGTTGTCCATATAGTTTACTGGCATTATGTCCGATCAGTGGCGGTTTCTCCTATGTGCTGCAGTGCTGCAGCACACAGCTTGTTTTCTGCTCGTCGTATATTGTTATTTTCAAACGCAATATTATATTTTCCTTTGCGTAGATTTTGAACTTGGCGCGTCCACGCGAGAATTTCTTAGCTGGTAGCTTGGGAGTGAAGAGTCGGTAATGTGAATATTATCTTTTCCGCCTCGTGAATGCATTTTGCGAACAGCGCAGCGCTCGTAGGGTGTGACGTCATGCTCAACCTTGACTGCAGGGAGTATATGGGAGTTTTAACCTGCAGGATGCGCTGCGGCAGTGGGCAGCCAGTTTGTGTTCTGGGGGCAGCCCAGAGTGGGATTCTGAGGGAGGTTCACGTGTCACCGGCGGGCGCGCTGTTAGTTATGTGAGAAGATCTTCCACCATCTGACGGTAGGAGGCCGTGATGTAGCGAGTAAGCAATGCTTTTCTTCTTCACCGGGAAATTCGAATGCGTTAAATTCAGAAAAACCCGGACTCCACAACCCCGATTCTGTCGCACTGGGAACACTAAGCGACTTCCTCTACCTCGATCATTAAAAATACTATTTTCTCGTCTCTTATTCCATTTCGGGGAACTCTCACGCGATTTTTCCTGCCCTAATTATTATTATTATTTATTAATATTATTATTATCGTTATTATTATCATTATTATTGTTATTATTGTTATTATTATTAATTTTTATTTTTATTTTTGATATTTTCTCTCGTCACACAACTCACACAACGTTCGACGAGACGAGAGAAATTAGCAAAAATATAATTAGGGCAGAGAAAATCGCGTGAGAGTTCCCAGAGATGGATTAAGAGACGAGCAGTGTAGATAGGCCTACTAATAATTTTTAAAAATATTTTAAGTTTGCTGTATGAAATAGTATTTGCAGCACACTTTCGTTTTGAGCCACGAGCCGCTACTGTGTCCGATGGTGTTCAGATTGAGATTAAATCTGGTAGGCCACTCCAATGTGACTTATGTTAACATTCAAGCTATATGGGACTGTAATACAGCTAATATAATAATACCAAATTGTCTAGCGTTGTTTATATAATCTACTAGTAATAATTTATGTCGTATGGTGTTCAGATGGAGGTTAAAGCTGACAGGCCAACTGGATGTTGGAAAACTTTCATTTCAGAAATGGTATGATTAGTACTTACAATAAATTTAAATTTGAAATGTATAAAAGATATGTAGTGTCGTTTGTTGAAATAATTAAGGAAGAAATATACAAGTTTTTTTTTCAAGTAAGAGGATGACCCTGCCATTGAAGTTCCAGTACTTTCTGTAAGTTTCAATGTGATCAATTCTGTAGGAGTAAAAGTACGAGGCGCGTCCATAAAGTAAGTTTCCCTAGGGCCGATTACACAAACAAACCAAAACTTCATGGAAATATTTATTGCAACAGATATAGCAAGTTTTCAGCTATTTTTCAACATATCCACCACAAGAATTGAGACATTTGTCATACCGTGGGACCAAACTCTTGAACACTTGTGTCGTAGAAATCTGCCGCATGAGATTTGAACCATTCTGTGATAACCTTCTCCGTTTCTCGGTCAATCTCTTACCATTCTCTGTCATTCACTATCATTTCTTGAGGGGTAAGAAAAGATGAAAATCTCTGGGTGCATGGTCCGAGTTGTAGGGTGGAGACTTCAACACCTCCCTGCAAGTCTTCTGCAAAATTTCGGCTAGAAGATATTTCAAGAACCACCCTACAGCCCGGACCCCGCTCCCAGTGATTTCCATCTTTTCGTACACATCAATAAATGACAGAGAATGACAGAGAAGCGGATATGGTTGTCACGCCAATCCCAGAGGGCAAACTTCTACGACACAAGTGTTCAAAAGTTGGCCCCATGGTGTGACAAATGTCTCACTTCCTGTGGCGAGTAAGTTGAAAAATAGCTCAACACTTGCTATTTGTTTGTGTAAACGGCGCCAGGGAAACTTACATTATGGACACGTCCCGTATTTTACATTGTTTAACTTGAAAATGTTAAGTTATAGGCCTAGATCGAAATCTGGCATACTTCTGATATCAATGGAAAACTTTTAATGGAGACATACATTTCACTAACACATCATTTGAACCTGTGACTGGAAATGGGTCGTGTACTGGCCTTTCATTGGGTGTTTCGTATTATAAATAGGCCACCTGTTTTTGATAATTTTAAGGAGTTGCACTGTACCCACTGAAATGGTATTGTCTTCTCTTTTTTAGTGTTTTCAGTGCAACTATGTTTCTCAAATCAATATATATTCACAGCTAAAAAAACATTCTGTCTCTCGATGTAGGATGGGTGAAGAGCTTTTCTGGAAAGATTAGGAGCTGGTTTGAGCAATTTATTTTTCTCTGAATGAAACATACGTCTTAATTCAGAAAATTGAGCAAGCACAGTGGTATAGTGACACGGCTTCACTGTATTCATAGCTGTTCGACAAAATTATTGATGGTTGGCATCTGCGCATGAACTATTTCTGCCATACCTTCCATCTTCCCTCCCTTGTAGGTTAATTTAGATTGGAGATAGGCTATGTTTCTCAAAACATAACGGATATTATTTTGTTATTACTTCCTAGCAATTTACTTTTTTTCTTTAAGAAAGGCTTGCCAAGGGAAACGGTTGGCCAATCCATGTTGCTTAAAAATTGTTTTAGTTAACAGGATATGAAAAAGTCAATCTTTCTGTCTCTCGCAATGAACTATATAGGCTATGCACCTGGATATATGAACCCAGATTAATAAATCACTAACACATAAACTCACGGCCATTGTACAAATATTGTAAATATAGCTTTGTCACTGGCCCTATATCCATCTTGCCAAATTGCAGACAGACTGTTTAGATGGAAGATTTGACGCATTACCAAAGTTAATGTGGAAACTCAGAAGATTTTGATATGCCTTGCTAGCCACACCAGTAAAAAGGTTATTGAATAATTGAGTAAGATACTGTGTATAATTGAGTAACATACTGTGTATGTTACAGCGTAGTGAAGATATAGCACTACAGTGTAATACAGAAGAAGCATTTACATATTTCAATGAATTGAACAGGGGTGGTTTGAAATGTCCTAATCCTTTCCGATTAATTTACGTTCCGTTTGGACCAAATAGTGGAATCGCTGTAAGGGACGAGTATCTACCACCACCATAAATAGTCATGAGAGAAGAAGAGTTTAGAAGCTGATTCGAAAAAGTGTGAAGTTGTTTGGTTAAGGCCTCTAAATAGTATATTGCGATACAAGTGCCGTAAGGCACGTTTACGGGTCGAGGAAACAGATTGAAAACCCGAGGCGCAGCCGAGGGTTTTTAAGTTTTCGAGACCCGTAAATGCTTTTACGGCCCGTGTGTTGAATGCTATTTTTTGCACGACGGTTACTTACATCAATTTAATTATATTAATTATGATATTACCTGAAAATATTATGTGTATACATTCTTGAAGAGAGATGTTTATTTCAGAAAGTGATTCGCATGTGTTTGTTGTTATGGGAACCGAATATTTGTCCTGGGGGCCTTGTTCATAAAGGCATGTATTATGAAGTGTATCGTAATGACGTAGCGCAAGGACCGTAAGTAATTTAACCTCATCGCAACGGCCTTAGCAACACGATTGTGTGGGAATGTCAACTTACGATCCATGTAAACAACTTTCGTAAGTAACACTTACTAGCTAAGGAGTGCAAAAATGAATTATTATTATTGTAATTATTATATTATTATCGTCATCGTCATCATTATTATCATCATCATTATTTATAGTATAACCCTAACTTTCCTCAGAACAAAAGAGTATAAAAAAGTATTATTAATTTTATCATTATTATTATTTTTATTATTATTATTAAGTTGAAAGATTGTCCCATATAATATGTAGTTCATACACTTCCAGCCGGTCCCTGATGTACGGAACACTGCAATGATGCTGTTAATGTTAGCTGACAAATACGCTAGGTGTAATGAAATTCTGAAGGAAGCGAGGAAATGAGCACCAATTTGTAGTTCAGCGGTTTCCCACAGCGCAGAAAATATCTCTCTCGTAGAACACTGAGCCTTCCTTACGCCTTGTGTCACCGTACGTAAATGATAAATGAGCAAAACACGTCGCGCTAAATCGTAACTTAAATTTACGTTCTAAGTTCTGCTTGTTGTTCTTTTAATATCTTGGGAACTGTCCAAGTAGACTGATGGCGTAATAAAGTGCGGCCATTGTGAAAACATGTTGCGCTAAGGATAATAATAAACGTAAACGCTGTTTTTATGGTGCTATTTTATTGAATAGAACCAAACATACAGTAGATTACAAACAAAAGATAAATAACACTAACGTTATAAGACAAAACTATAATTTACAAAGATATGTATGAGATCGTTCCATATTCGAGCACGAAGACTGTAATTAAATAATTGGCAAACCGCCAAACATTCCTGGGCGGGTTACTGTCTACAATTAATATTATTTATTATTTCCGTAAACAAAATCATTAAACAAAGCAGACTTTAAGTATGGGATCGTCAGCATAAATGATTAGTAGGTCTATATTTCGAGATCGACGGTGGATAGACGAGGATCCTTTCCCTTCAAGAGCTTTGCAAGAATCCTTGAAGTTGTTCTTATTGTTGCTTCTTGAAACACAGGTCAGTATTACTGTAACTTATACTATTTTGTTGGACCATACTATAATAAGCTTATTATATGTGACGTAACAGTATCATATTGATATCCGTTACTGTACAGAATTTTAATATAACAATGTTATCCAACAATAGATTAAAACCGTGTACGGAACAGTAATCAAGCGTTGCAAGCAACAACTCAAACTGCACAATATACAACTATATTTAAATAAAATCAGGTAAACTGATGTAACGAAGTGCCAGAATGCTTTGTTTAATCAGTAAAAATGTAATTGCAATTATGATGTGCAGAGAATAAGTTATTTTTGTATCGATTTCCGAGTTAAGCTGCAGATTGATTCATTAAGCAGGACTTATGGAAGAAAAAAGGTCTAAAGTTTGATACTTAACCTCAATTCAAACTCGTATACACTGATATAAGACATTCTTAAAATATCTCAATATTTCACAAAATACACTGGCGAAGAACTCCACTTAATGTATGTAGGCCTAATTATTTCAGAGTAATATATCTTCTGTATATAACAGTATTCAACTTGATGAACGAAATAAACATCTGACTACTTTGATTCAATGTGTCATGGCTAACTAACTTATTGCAAATTCCAAAGCCGTAAAACGATATGAATTTGTTAAATTCTGTATAATATATTAGCATAAAATAGGCACCAAATTGGGCATTACTCCGATACCGGTCAACCGATTTTATCCAAAATCAATACACGTCTTTCCATGGACATTATAAATGCGTATACCAAGTTTCATGAAAATGCGATTTTGAGTTACCGCGTCTTTAAAATAGACACTAAATTGGGTTTTACTCCGGTACCGGTCAACTGATTAGGTCCAAATTTAACAGGTTACTTTACACAGACGTCATAAATGCGTATACCAAGTTTCATGAAAACCCAATAAAGCGTATTTGAGTTATGGCGCCTTTCTGGTATAATACTATTAAAATGGGCATTAAATTGGGAATTACTCCGGTACCGGTGAACCGATTTGGTTCAATATCAACAAGTTTTTCCCCATGAACGTTATAAATGCGTATACCAAGTTTCATGAAAATCCAATAAAGCTTATTTGAGTTATGGCTCGTGCAGGCACACGGACAGACAGACAGACGGACAGACATTTTCCCGCCCTCCATACAATCTCATAAAGTGCCATTCTGGCACGTAATAATATAAATTTTGTTATTCTTTTATATTATTATAGACTATGAAATTGATTTCATTTCATGTGATTTTAATGCTTTAAATAGGAGCCTTCTATCGCTACAGTAACCTAAAGAAATTGAGCAGGCTGTATCAACCGGTCTAAAACAAATTTTGGATCTGACAAAAAGTCAATGATTCTTGATTTACAATAATATGCAATAACATAATTGAGCAAGATGGATCAAATCCTGTTACTTGTTCTTCACTTCCTTCCGGCGGAAGTTCAATCATGTTACACTCAATCATTCATCACAATGAGTAAAATTTTCTAACCAATCTTGAAACAGTTCATTATATTAATGCATATTATGTTATTATTATTGTGGATCAAAAGTAATATTATGGTATTAATTATTTTTAATCACCGGCTTTCTGTCAAATCCAAAATTCATTTTAGACCAGTTGATAGAGCCAGCTCAATTTCTTTTCGTTACCGTGAAGGCATTCATAGTGACAGAAGGCTCATATTTACTCTTAAATATGCTGGATATCCAACCAACATTCAAAAAGGAGATTTTTTCTTCCTGTATTTACCTTGATTTTATATATATGTTGCCACTATTAAACTTCCAACCCTCGTATGTGCTCGTTTGTATAAAAAAAAAAAACTCTTGAAAAATTGAGGGGATTTAATTGTTTCAGTAAGTACTGTAATTATTATTTGCAACAGTTTATATTGGTTTACATTTTCAAACATCCTGCTCCTAACTTCTTAGTAGATGTCTACTTTCTTTTTATTTTCAGCGCAGAATTGATCTCAAAATTGCTTGAGCCTAATTGCAAAAAGTTCTTTTTAATACATTCAGCTGTTTCATTTCTAATTAAATTAAATATCTTTCAACAGATATATCTATATAGCCCAAGCGTGTATTTCATCACCAGACGAGTATTGATTCTCAAAGATTGGAAATATTTTTTCAAAATGTGATGAAATGCGTTCACTTTACTTTCTCTCCTTTAAGTATAAAATGAGAGATTGTCTTGCTTCATATCCTAAGTAAGTAGCTGCAGCTGTCTCGGTTTAACACAAAGCCGTATTGTTCACATGGCATGAAGGCCCACAAAGTCTTACCAACGTCGTTGGAGCCATTTTCTAGAAAGTCACGTAAAACAGTATTTCCTTAGCGCAAAGTGACAGTAAAATAATGACCGTCGTCGTTTTGTCACGTAATTGGAAAATATTTAATCCGAATAAGGATTTTTGTTATCTAACTGTGCTATTCAGAGGCTGTCACATAGACAAACGAACACAGACTGTTTCCAAAATGGTATTTTTGAACGCAGGAGACCACGAAAAGAGTGATAATGCATACAATAACATAAACATCTAGACAAAACATGATACTTTCTCTATCTATTGACCTACTACCTGTGGCTCAAGTAGAGAAGGTAAAACTTAAGATTTCTTAAGTAATGGAAGTGTTGCCAATAGTAAAATACAGTAATCATTAATTAATTATTAAGCCTACTGCTTATACAGTAATTTTACTCTGTCCTATATTCCGATTGTCCGTTGACAATACGTTTCGCAGTAAGGGGACAGCGTAAATACCGGGAGACGGATAAAACCTTTGCCTACTGGAACAAGTCCCGTGAACAGTGTCAGGAATTTTTCTACATATTTTTTTCGGTCTATGGACAAAAGAAATGTGGACATACGCTATGTGTTAAAAGCAATAAAAATCCTTCTACTCTTTCTGGATTAAAAGTAAAGAAAAGAGCTAGCTGATATTTTTCTCAACAGCATTAGCAACTTCGCTCTCTCTTTCTCTCCCTTTCGCTTGCTCTCTCTCTCCCTCCCTCTTTCTCTTGCTTGCTCTCCATACCTCTTCCTCTCTCTCCCAGATCTGAATTAAGTGATATGTTATACCTATATTAACGTATCTTCTTGAAACGCCCACTTTTTCCACCAGCTAGAACAAGAAATTGATGTTGACATTTGAGTCTCTATGAAGAGTGGATATTATAATAGTCCGCCTTTTTGCTCCATACTAGGCAGTTCTCGGCGTTTACTAAGTGTTTGACATGCTCGCATCTTATTATTAAACTCACAACATTTAATTAAGCCTTAGTCGGATTACTGTGCAGAAGTAATCTACCCACAACAACGCTACTGATGGGTAAAACAGGATCTTAAAAAAGTATGCACTATTTGTTTTTATTTAATTACATAAATATCGCCAATTAAACAAAATCCTAGTTGAATATTTGAATTTTATGATAAATTAGGTACCACCTTTATATCTTGAACGGTTTACGAGTATTTGAATGGTAATTATTCCACGCGCTACAACTGTCTGAATTATTTGAAAAGATTCTTGACACGTGTTCTCCAATTTTTAAAATATGAATTGATAGTTTTTTTCTAGAGCTACGTAAATCACTTATTACATCAACGACTAGTCCTAAGTTATATCTATTACACAATATCAGCGGCGGCTCGTGCAGCGACTGCATTTCCTATGGTTTGAAGGAAAGTAGTCTATGAGTTCTCATCAGAATACCTTGTTAAGTTTTTAATATATCAACATTAGTTAGCTAGCTCAATTCTTCTTCTTGATGGAACTGGTACATAAAAACACGAAATAAAATTAATGGAATAAGTTTATTGAAGTGATTATTGGAAGTGTTTATTTTCTTATCCTGGAATATTCATTCAACTTCTCATTTATTTCTCTTGACCAGCGGTTCCCAACCGATTGGTCGCGACCCACCGGGTTACAGGTGGGTTGCGACTCGATCCTAAAACTATCAGAAACCATCTAATAAACCATCAGAAATTATAAGAAAAATCGAAACAAATCAAATTTTGTTTTGATTGTTTTCTTGGTTCTTTGTGTACTTTTATTTGTAGTTTTTATCTTCACTTAGGAACACTTGTTAGTAAGTATGAAACCACTTGTTGCATATATTACAAACATATATCTATTGTGAAATAAATAACTGTTTTGTACAAAGTGCTTATATTTTGTCAACCATTTTCAAATCAGAACACAAATTGTTTATCAATAATCAATCTGTATCTTCAAAAAAGCATATATAAACTTATATATATTTGCAATATTTGATGATAAATTATATATACATAAGGAAGGGATACGATAAAAATAAGGTTGTTTACTCCACCATGGACTGATGGACAGTGGAGGTATTCCGATAAGGAAAGGAGGGTCGCCAGCTGAAAAATGTTGGGAACCACTGCTCTAGAAAAATTAGGATTGGCATAGGATACCAATTACATTGTATGATAAGAATTAGTCTTCATGGTACTTCTACATAATTAAAATGTAATACAAACTTGAACAATCAAGAGGAATATTATAGGAGAAAAATTCCTCCGACACTGGGACTTGAACCCAGGACCTTTGGCTATTCGCGCCAATGCTCTACCAACTGAGCTAAGCCGGAGTTCAATTCACAGCGCCGGATGGAACCTCTCTCCTATGACTGATTGCCCTAATGGTCTACCTCACAGACAGACAAGTTATGTCATATGCAGTACTGTGAGGCACACTAATTAGTGATTTTTGTGACCGGGCTCCCACTGTTATTGTGCAGTTGACATTCAAGATAGATATATAAGCTTTCATGAACCACAGATTATTGTCTCTGCTGGACATTACATGAGGAATATGATAGGAGAAAAATTCCTCCGACACTGGGACTTGAACCCAGGACCTTTGGCTATTCGCGCCAATGCTCTACCAACTGAGCTAAGCCGGAGTTCAATTCACAGCGCCGGATGGAACCTCTCTCCTATGACTGATTGCCCTAATGGTCTACCTCACAGGTACCTACCTTTCTCCTATAATATTCCTCATGTAATGTCCAGCAGAGACAATAATCTGTGGTTCATGAAAGCTTATATATCTATCTTGAATGTCAACTGTACAATAACAGTGGGAGCCCGGTCACAAAAATCACTAATTAGTGTGCCTCACAGTACTGCATATGACATAACTTGTCTGTCTGTGAGGTAGACCATTAGGGCAATCAGTCATAGGAGAGAGGTTCCATCCGGCGCTGTGAATTGAACTCCGGCTTAGCTCAGTTGGTAGAGCATTGGCGCGAATAGCCAAAGGTCCTGGGTTCAAGTCCCAGTGTCGGAGGAATTTTTCTCCTATAATATTCCTCATGTAATGTCCAGCAGAGGCAATAATCTGTGGTTCATGAAAGCTTATATATCTATCTTGAATGTCAACTGTACAATAACAGTGGGAGCCCGGTCACAAAAATCACTAATTAGTGTGCCTCACAGTACTGCATATGACATAACTTGTCTGTCTGTGAGGTAGACCATTGGCAATCAGTCATAGGAGAGAGGTTCCATCCGGCGCTGTGAATTGAACTCCGGCTTAGCTCAGTTGGTAGAGCATTGGCGCGAATAGCCAAAGGTCCTGGGTTCAAGTCCCAGTGTCGGAGGAATTTTTCTCCTATAATATTCCTCATGTAATGTCCAGCAGAGACAATAATCTGTGGTTCATGAAAGCTTATATATCTATCTTGAATGTCAACTGTACAATAACAGTGGGAGCCCGGTCACAAAAATCACTAATTAGTGTGCCTCACAGTACTGCATATGACATAACTTGTCTGTCTGTGAGGTAGACCATTAATGGCCAAGTGCATCAACAGTGATTACGATTTGGTTAAACAGTGTTTACCTACACACGTTTAAGATTTTAAACATGATTAAAAAGAAATGTGGAGCACCATTCCTAATCTCTGTTTACGGAACTGTGTTTAGCTGGCGGCTTGTTTAAACACAGAGCATAAAATCGGAAAGCGAGCGGAGTATAATGAACGCATTCTTCTGTTCACGAGGCCATTACCTAGAGGAAGAAGAAGAAGAAGTTAACAACAAGAAGACACCATGGAGGAGCGAGGATATTCTCTGCTCTGCCTGTGATGCAGGGAAGCATATTATTATGTATCGGCGAGTCAGTGAGGTTATTGCATTGCTTTCATCATGTATAATTCGAGCTGCAGTTCTGAGCATATTTCCAATGTCCCCTACAACTATATTGAATGATCAGGTAGCATAATACCTCAATACAGTTAGGAAAGTTCTTCGAAAGGATTTCCTCGCTGCACTATAAAATTTCTTCGCTCGTTTTCATTCCGTTCAAGATATTCCAGATATAATAACTCTCTTCAAAGTCACCGTCTGTACATTGTGTTTTCTTTGGCTTTTATATTTTCGTTTATGACATTCTGTGTGTATAAAGGGCGTCAGGTGACTTTTTAAATCGCCTTCCGCACGTTCCTGACTGCTACCTGCCTGCCTTAAAGATCGTTTATCTAACTATTTTTTTTTCAGCATTTTTCATAATTTAAAATACTCCACACGATGAAGTCTTTATGCAATTTCTTTTAAATTTTCAGCACATGTTCTTAAGGTGTAGTTATAAAAATCTGTCATATGAATTTTTGAAATTATGAATATTTTATTAGTTATGAATTTTCAAAATAAATATATTTTTGAAATTTTGAAATATAAATATATATAACTTACACTTTTTTTATCTCAGGAACCATAAACCTTAGAAAAAAATCATATGTTAAATTTTTTCTTCATAGTTAGATAAATAAAGTGCATTTGTAAAAAAATTAATTTTTGAAAATTTTCATCGTGTGGAGTATTTTGAAAATCGCTCTACTTTTATACTATGAAAATTAATAACCCAAAAACTTTTCAAGATATTAGGATAAAATTTTAAACCATAAAATAAATGCACGAGGCAAGCGTATGGTAAAATGTTGAGCTATATTGCTTGAAAACTTTCGATTTTAGTAATTTCAGTGGTGCATTCCCTTAAGACTTCACTGCCTAATATATATATTTTGCTTTCAGAATATTTTAAAAACTGAAATACAGTGTTCCATATAAGACTTTATAGAATGCGCTGCTACTGCTTTGTGTCTGTATTTTTTTTTTCTTTTGTAATATTTTAAAAACGAACATACAGTTTACCGTATAATATTTTAAAAATTCACGCCCACTGTCTTTATATAATATAATAAACTGTCATAATGATTCAGACTGCAGTCTACTGAATAAAACTTCATGAATTATCTGTCAATACCTTATATAACACTGGTCAACATGATTTTTGTCTCATGAGTATCAATAGTTGTACTTAATGCAGTTTTTATCATGTTTTCAAATATGTATTCGGAATTTCTCCATCACCCACAGTTTTCTTTTTATTTCAATTTCAATTAATGGATTTAAATATATTTTTTTAATAAACGGCCATTTGTCAATTGTAAAATAAAAACTCCTAGAGCATTGTAAATGTGATGGAACCAAATGAGCTAACTCAAATGGTACCGTTGCTACTGTTGTGCAAGTTCAGACTGTACAGACAGGCACAAACATGATCATGATGCATTCATTACAACGATGTCAGTTGTGAGAGAGCAGTGAACCAGTAAACACGTAATTGTGAGTGCATTGTGTCTGGATTATTGTATATTTTATATTGTATATTGTAGGCCTATATTACATATTTACAAATTTATTTCTTTTAATTTGTTGTTAGTTACAAAATGCCTAGAGCTTGTTTAAATCATCCTAACAACTTTTGTTATATATGTGGTGAAGTGACGCTCAAGTCCCAAAGGCGAAACCTTACTCCATTTATAAAAAAGTGTTATGAACTTTATTTTGGGTGTAAAGTGGGGGACCAAACAAGGACCTGGGCCCCACATATCTGTTGTTTATCGTGTAGTAGGCTTCTCACTGCATGGAAGAATGGCACACGCCACATGCTATCCCTATGATTTGGAGGGAACTTAAAGATCACTCCTCTGACTGTTATTTCTGCTTAACAAACATTAAAGGGATTACGTCAAAATCAAAACATACAGTGGTGTACCCTGACTTGCAATCTGCGATGAGACCAGTTCCACACAACGAAGAATTGCCCATACCAAAACCTCCAGAACATGTGGCATTAGATGATGAGAGCTCAGATTCCGATGGAAGTAAGGAAGAAGAAGAAACAGATTTTGGTGATACAACTTTTGAACAAAGTTGTTCATCTGAGCCTCATTTATGAAGATCTTAACGATCTCATACGAGATTTAAAATTATCCGAAAACCAGTCTGAAATGCTTGGTTTCCGGCAAAAAGGATGGAATCTTCTTGAAAAGAATACAAAGATATGTACTTATCGTAGTCGTCATTCTCAATTTAAAGGCTATTTTTCTGAAGAAAATGACATTCATTCCTGGACAGAAAAATGTGAAACATGACGCATTGTGTAATCCTAAAAATGTGTATCTACCTCCCTTACATATCAAACTAGGATTGATGAAGAATTTCGGAAAGCCAAGGGCAATACTCCTGGTTTCATGTACTTAAAACAGAAGTTTCCTAAAATTAGTGAAGCAAAAATTAAAGAAGGGATATTTGCGGGTCCACAAATACGATCACTAATGCATGATGAGAAGTTTGAGGAACTATTGAATCCAGCTTGGCAAGCATTCAAAAAAGTAACTCGCCGTTTTTTGGGAAATCGAAAGGCGGAAAATTACTGTGATATTGTCAATGATCTTATAACATCTTATAAAAAATTGGGCTGTAATATGTCCTTAAAAATTAACTTCCTGCACTCGCACCTAGATTTCTTCCTGGAAAAACTTGGCGCAGTGAGCGATGAGCACGGGGAACGCTTTCATCAGGAGATTTCAGCTATAGAAAAGAGATATCAAGGCAAATGGAATCCTAATAATGCTGGCCGATTACTGTTGGACTATCAAGAGGGATGCTCCACAGGCGAAATATAGCAGAAAATCGTAATTTCTTACTTTCTAGGTGAGTCCGAATGTTCGGATATTGTGTATTTAAGAATGTAGAAAATATTAAAGTGTTTGAAATTATAAATGCCTGTCTCTCGGAAACCTTACGTGATGGAGAAAAACCGATATCATATTTGAATTCAGGAGAAGAAATGCTATCAGAATCACATATTTTTCTTTCTGAGACAAAAAAAAAGTTTCTTTTTTGTTGCCCAGTGATAATTATTCACCAAGAATTATACAGGGCAGTAATAACTGTAATATCCTTATATATATTCAGGGTAGTTTTTCTTGTAAAATAAAAATAAAAAATGAATGTCACAATAAAAGAGATACATCAGTACGACACAAGATCAAGAAAGAACTTATACACAATAGGGCACAATAAAAAAGCATTGGAAAGGGATCCATATGTAATCAGGGTAAAATTTTATAACAAACTACCAGACAGTATAAAACAGTGTATCGGGACAAAATTCGCCAATAAATTTAAATAATACCTATGCAAAAGCACTCTACAGGATAGAAGAACTATGAACTGGAGAGCCTTAGCATGTATCTCTATTGTATATCTATTGTATAACTATTGTATAACTATTGTATAATTCAGATTGTAAGTTTCGGACATGTCCAACATCATGTCTGTATTTGATACAGGGACGAAATAAAATTATTATTATTATTACTATTATTATTATTATTACTGACAGTGAATTCTTAAAATTTCATACAGTACCGGTACACTAATTAAACTTAAAAATATTATGATAAAAAAAATTAGCCGCGACCGGGATTTGAACCTGCGACCTCCTGCACCACAGCTCAGTACTATAACCACTCAGCCAAGAACGACGTTAGGAACATGGCTTGAATATGGGCAATGTGAACCGGTAAGGCTTCTCTTGTGTCGTGCTTCGAGACTTAAAACCGTCTTTGTAGGTCTATGAGATGTGTTTATATAATATTTATTGTACCTTACAGTTCGGAAAAATGGTATTATGATACTGATGACATTAATATCGAGACCTAATTCGTCTGAAAAGAGAAATATGAGAAGAAGAGAGTCTCATCTATTGTTTGCAGTCGACCCCCGCCATTTCAGCAAACTACTAATCATTGTTTAGCTTCAGTAACCGCCCGATTTTGACTGTTTAAGTTTAATCAACAGTAATCGGTGATTTCGACACTAATCGAGGTTGATGCTCCATAACTTTCACTAATCATAGGTTAGGAAGAAATTATAAACGCTGATTACACTAATCGGGGTCGGTGCACTTGGCCATAGGGCAATCAGTCATAGGAGAGAGGTTCCATCCGGCGCTGCGAATTGAACTCCGGCTTAGCTCAGTTGGTAGAGCATTGGCGCGAATAGCCAAAGGTCCTGGGTTCAAGTCCCAGTGTCGGAGGAATTTTTCTCCTATAATATTCCTCATGTAATGTCCAGCAGAGACAATAATCTGTGGTTCATGAAAGCTTATATATCTATCTTGAATGTCAACTGTACAATAACAGTGGGAGCCCGGTCACAAAAATCACTAATTAGTGTGCCTCACAGTACTGCATATGACATAACTTGTCTGTCTGTGAGGTAGACCATTAGGGCAATCAGTCATAGGAGAGAGGTTCCATCCGGCGCTGTGAATTGAACTCCGGCTTAGCTCAGTTGGTAGAGCATTGGCGCGAATAGCCAAAGGTCCTGGGTTCAAGTCCCAGTGTCGGAGGAATTTTTCTTCTATAATATTCCTCATGTAATGTCCAGCAGAGACAATAATCTGTGGTTCATGAAAGCTTATATATCTATCTTGAACAATCAATGAAAACTAATAAGAGGAAGAAGAATGTTAACGCGTGGAAAAATCGATAAGAAAAAGTAAATGATTATGAGGAAGAAAATTTGTTTCTGCTCTTGAGACTAATATGAAGAAATTGAGATGAAGGAAATGTGAAAACATCAAAAAAATAAAAATATAAAATAAAATCAACTTTGTACAAAGACAGATTAGTCTATGTTCCATGAATTCTGGGATGTAGATCATACATGGGACATGAAATAACAGTAATATCTTGGAACAGTCATGAATGAGAAAACATGTTAAAATAAATAGGTCTAAAAACAACACAAGAAGAAGCATAGCCTATAATATAGTAATGTTAGTCTTTTACAGTGAAGGAAATGTGAAAACATCAAAAAAATAAAAATATAAAATAAAATCAACTTTGTACAAAGACAGATTAGTCTATGTTCCATGAATTCTGGGATGTAGATCATACATGGGACATGAAATAACAGTAATATCTTGGAACAGTCATGAATGAGAAAACATGTTAAAATAAATAGGTCTAAATACAACACAAGAAGAAGCATAGCCTATAATATAGTAATGTTAGTCTTTTACAGTTAATGGTCAGAATCTTAATATGTGTAAAACCATGAAAGCCTACTTGAACACCGTACCCATCACTGAACAATTTGTAAAATCAGCACAAAGTAAAGATGAGAGAACAGGATTAATTCAAAGACCGAATTCATAAATAAGACAAATGACTTATTGTCTATTGAATGAAGATATAAAAAATCATAGGCCTACAGATAGATATCCAGCTTATGAAAGTCACTACAGAGGAGAGAAAACACAGAAAAATTATCTAGGATCAGAGTTGAATTAATTATAAGGGTCGTGTACAAGTACCACACTAAAGAATGTAAAATAAAATAAATATCTTTCTGTAAAGAGTGGTAATTTAGAATACTATTTAACCAGAGGGTTTACAATAACTTAGAACGGTTTTGCTACGGTGCCTACTAAGGGTGATGTGATTTTTGTTTGTCCTTCAACCCATTTTCCAGCCTTGAGATAATGGTTGGTGTTATAAAGCCTTCCAAACAAAAATGTTGGCACTGCTCTTAGGAAGTCGACTTTAACCGGATGCAATAATTTTGATATGAAGTGTGTTCCAGTGATTTTCCACTTTACAAATGTTTTCCATTTTCGCCCCTTGGTTCTATTCTGCCCATTAACGAACTAGACCGAGATTTCCCACATTTTAATTTATGTATCAATCTGGAAGGAAGATGTGCAAAATTACGGCATTTATTGTGTCCACAAAAAGTTATATTTATATTACAAATATAATATAATTATGTATAGCCTATATAACCTTATACACACCGGTATATTAACATTGAGTTCACGGTGGTTTGGGTGTCCAGGGACCATGAAATGAAAACTAAATTTAAATTTTCCGAACGTCACACCATGGGAACGACTGCTAGTCTTTCTTCGAAATCTACCTAAAAAAAAACATATATATAATAGTACTCGTATAATATGTAATATATAACGTGTGGTATGTAATTTCCTATTTCCTGGTATACCATCTTAGTATTAATTCTTGATCTAATTAATATAACTGATATTATAAAAACTGTATTGTATAGCCTATACTTTTAAAGATATAAATGTACCATGTAGCCTAATTATTTCATACAATGTAATTGTTAACCTACGCCAATCCTACTGGCCTGCAGGAATAAATAAAAACTGCATGAATATTACAGGTTAAGAAAACAATAAAGAAATAACCATATTACCTGAATTTTATTTAGTGTTTTATTTATCGGCTCCATCAAGAATACTATTGAAGATAGTTATTGATTTACATTAATTTTTTAGCTGTTGATATATTGAAAGTGCAACAAGGTCAATTCTGTTGAGAATTCATAAACTACTTTTCTTCAAATCACAATCCGCCGCCGCCGATATTATGCATTAGATTAATATAACTTAGGACCAGTCGTTGATGTGATAAGTTATTTACATAGTTCTGGTACAAAAACTATCAATTTATATTCAAAAGTAAAGAACACGTTTCACGAGACGTTTCAAATCATTCAGACACTCAATTATTCATAAACTATTCAAGATATGAAGGGGAAACTTAATTTATAGTAAAATTCCATTGTTTCACTAAAACATCCTTGCTTGAATTTTTTTGTGACACGACAAGAAACAAAATTGTCGCATATTAAAATTTGCTTCACCCTCAATGAATTTTGTGTAATTGGCAGTATAGACTTATAAAATGAAATAATAACATTTTCAACCCGCTTTTTTAAGACTTTGTTTTAACCATAAGTAGAATTGTTGTGGGTAGATAATTTTTGCACAAATTTCACAGTAATCCGACCAAGGGTTAATTATTGTTGCGATTTTAATGTTGTGTCTAGACTGAGTAAATTCCAGGAATTTCCTAGCATGGAACCAAAATGGCGGACGATTATATCCTACCTGGGCCCTAATTCATAAAACTCTACAGGTGTGACAAATACAATTGTGTCAAATCTGACATTATCACATTTGTATATTTCATAAATATTACAAGTTCTCCTTGTCCACCACTGTGGCATAGGGGATGCGTTCCCCTCTAGCAGTGGGCCCGTGTTCAAATCCTGGTCGGGACAAGTTGCCGAGGTAAGTTTTTTTCTGAGTATTCTTCATCTGTGAGACAAATGTCGGCCCTCGTAGTCCCCGGATATCATCTGGCCGCCATTACCATCTTCATCCGATCCTCGCCTTGTTCAGAGTGAATGGTGTGTCTCGTCCTATGTGTTCGTGTTGTCTCGGAGGTGGCCCCTGCATTGGTATGATCACTCATCCGGAGAGCCCTCCATGTCCTTGTCTGGTCTGGTCTCCCGACTGGTCGCGGCCCTGTAAGGCCGCTTAGATGTCCCTAAAAGGGAATGAAAGAAAGTAAGAAAGAAAGATCTCCTTACATTTCAGGCAAATTAATGTTAATTGTCAGACTAAAGCGAACACTTTTCACAAATGCTAAAATTTTAAGTCAAAATTTATTACACTACTGATTGCTCTCATATACGCATGTGATAATTACCGATCACAAACACTGAATGTGATACATAAGCAATTTAAGATAAATTTCGTGGTCATTTACACACCTATATAACAAATTCGATAGAATGTCGAGGGATTTTGGTAACACTCCTAATATTACTACCGGTACTACTAGTGTTCCTTATCAACAAGAAAGTTAAGGTTATTGAGATATAATATTAAAAAGAAAACAATTTGTACATGCACATTTACATATCCTACTCACTAGGCCTACATATGAAAGATTGTCTGTCACTTCTATAAAGACAACTCCACATTTTTTTATAAATTTGTAAGTACATCAACAAAATTGACGTGTTATAAACGTTAGGTATCCTGAGATTTAACAAAGTTGTCAGATTTTTACCTGCCAACACCAAAGTTCTGAGAGACAAAATTTGTCATACAAATCTAAAAAAATTCATCACATTTTTGTAAAGTTATCAGTATTATGAAATACACAGCCATAAAAAATTGTAAACCTGTAAGACAATTCTCTGTCACCTTTAAAGTTGTAACTTTTATGAAATAGGGCCCAAATCTTTATAGATCCATATTGACATTGATTAAGTATGTACTACTGCTCATGTAAAATATATTCTATTCGGGTAATGCGGCAATTTTATAGGTAATAGCATAAATAGGTGTTATCTAATCAGTCTAAAACTCCTAAATTCTATGTCAGATTGTAATAATTCTTCTGGATAGAATCGAATTAAAGTAAGTTTACGTAGATTATGCATTGTAGTAAATTCTAGTGACTAACAACTAACAGATTAATTAGGCATATAGAAACGAAAACTCTATTACATATAACTTAGTTAGTGTTGTTATTGGAGCATATTATTAGAGTACTTTGTACCGTAGGTCCTTTAGGTAAAGGTATGTAAAGTAAAACTCCAATTATCCGGATTACTAATTATCTGAATCGATTCAAAGCCTTATTCCAGTGGCGCATTGGGACATACTCTTTCAGAGCCGATTATTTGCAAAACAGCCAACATTTTAGCGATAAAATCGACAATTTGTCAGTCAAAAACTTACTCTTACCCATATTGTGTTCAGGATGTGGACTTTATGTAAATACAGCACTTTCAATACAGTTTTTTAATAAGTAAATTACCTTTTGATTCATATTATATACAGGGGTTTCCACAAGGCTGTGGTTTCCCTCAACCAAACAATGACAATGACAATAAGTAAACACTCGGCAATGATAACATAAATAAACAAAATGTTTCTATCAAAGTCACACTTAATTTATTTTATTTCTCCACAACTGTCTGTCTAATGTGTCTTCAGCTTGTAGTCCTCTCTTGGCCATACTTTCTTTTCCTACATCCATCCAGGTTTCAATTGGTCTTCCTTTCCGCCTTCTTCCATCAGGCTCCCAATTCATTACCACTCTTGGCAATCTTCCTTCGTTCATTCTCTTTATGTGTCCATAGCACCGTAATGTTTTACTTTCAACTATCTCTATCACATCTTTCTCTACATTCATTATTTCTCTTATTGTGCTATTCATGATTCTATCTCTCCGCGATTTCCTTGCTGACCTTCTCCAATAATCCATTTCTGTAGTACGCAATTTTGCTCTTTGTTTATTATTTAATGACCAAGTTTCCGCTCCATATAGCAAAATACTTTCTACTATTGATTTATAGATATTTACTTTGGTTTTTGCCATAATATTGCTGCTCCATAACACAGAATTTAGCATTCCTATTGCTTTCCTGCCTTGGCATATCCTTTTTTCTATTTCAAATTTGGAAGATCCATCCATCTGTAGCCTACTATTGCTCCTAAATACTTAAAAATGTTGGTTTTTTTTAAATTATATTTCCCTCCATTTCTATATCATCATTGTTAGCTGTCATATATTCTGTCTTTCTTAAATTGATTTTTAATCCCATTTTGTATACTCCTCTTGCAATTCTCTGCACATATAACCAACATCGTCACTGTTTTGCGCTATAATGACCTGGTCATCGGCGAAGAGCAGGTTAGATATGAATAAATGTTCATCAACCTGTAGTCCCATCTTGCCACATTTCTTATTCCATTCCCTCAAACTTACATCCAAAAATATTTTAAACAATGTAGGGTATAAGCTGCATTTTTGTAATAATCCTTTGCTCGTTTGAAACATGTGTGATATCCTTGATCCTATTTTTATTTGGCACATGTTTTTCCTGTATATTTCTTGTATTAATCCTATTAATGCCTTATGTATACCTTTTGATGATTTATCTAATTATCCGGATATTTGATTTTACGGATCGGGTCCGATCCCAATTAATCCGGATAATTCAATTTTTTTAATTTCAACAATCTTCCTCTACAACTGAGTCTGCCAATTTGACAAATTATGCCAGCTTACAGTATTAGCTTAGCATAAATTATAATGGTGTTACTGGTTGATCACTGAAGACGAATTATATTGTTTTGAATACAGATGGTATCTAAGTATTGTTAAAACTGAGAATGTTATAGGAGAAAAATTCCTCCGACACTGGGACTTGAACCCAGGACCTTTGGCTATTCGCGCCAATGCTCTACCAACTGAGCTAAGCCGGAGTCCAATTCACAGCGCCAGATGGAACCTCTCTCCTATGACTGTCCAACAGTAATGTCCAACAGAGACAATATTCTGTGGTTCATGAAAACCTTATATCTATATTGTTAAAACTGTTAAGGCAATTTATTGAAATGTGGATGTTGTGACTCCCAGATCTTGAAAGAGGGTAACATACTTTTTAGGGATAGTGCCTCTTGCACCCACGATTATTTTTCGGACTTCGATATCTTCTAAATTACATTTTCCTTTATAAAAGGGCACTGTGGGTTCATATATTGCCTGTTTTTCTAAGTGTACCTAAAGAGATTGGTTTTGTACTGTGTTCGATCCTGAAATTCGGTGTCGAGTTTTCAGCTTAAATACACGTCTTTATAGGCTTCCTGAATTAAAAATGACAGTTTCCTGAAAAATGTCTGTGCGTATTTTACCAGATTATCTAAGCATTTACGTGTTCAAAATATTGTTCATAATGAGACAACCTAATAAATGTACTGTCGGCCAAGCACGATTAAACCTCTGTTAGCTGAGTGCGGATAGAGGGGTTGGTTCACAAGCAGGTGGATACTAGCGTTCTGATTAGGCAGAGAAAAGACGAGCCTCTCTGTTGTAAGCGCGTTGTAAACATTAGCCTCCAGTGTGCATTGTGTTCAAATTTTCAGTGCGAAGTTAATGGTCAGTTGTTTTTTAGTGAATAATAGCATGGTATGACGTCACGTACCGCTCCTCGTGCTGCTCAGAGTATTTCTCGTGCTTAGCCGATAGTACTAGGCTACTAGGGGACAGATGGAACCTACAGTGAAATTTGTTATGCTTTCCCTCGGTTTTTTGGGGGGTCTAACATTCGAGTGAGTAGCGCGCTCGCCTTTAAGCAAAACAATACGGCGGAAAGCTAACCTATTCGTACTTTAGATTCAAATATCATAAAGATTTAAAGGAAAACGATAAATAATAACCTAATAATATTTTAGACTTTGGATAACTCACAGTTCATGGTAGCTTATTATGCAATTGATCAACAGGTGAGAAGGGCTGCAAGCCCAGCAGGGGCTGTGTTCTCCCAGATATAAAGATCAGCTTGATTAATATTCAGTAGACAATATTGAAAAACTGCATCCAAATCACTATGCTAACGTTTACTTTAATTCTAAAATAAAATATAGATGGAAAATATGTGGTACCTATAAGAAGAGAGAAATTTTCCTCGGTACATTCCAATACTGTGTATGGATATGTTGAAGTTTTAATTAAAATTAGTGCCAGTATAAAGCAAACAGCACATTTCATCTCGTTGTCGATAATATCAATACTGCGATAGCATATCGGGGTTTTAACATTGAACCATAAGGGTAAGGTGAGTAGGCTTATTGATGTTCAACCCCCCTTTCCGAATGCAATATTGCGCTGTTGTATTAATTGCAAACCAGTATCGTGCCGAAAGCCGCGCGATTCAGTCAAATTGATCAACAGGTGAGAAGGGCTGCAAGCCCAGCAGGGGCTATATTCTCCCAGCACGTACGCATGATATAAATATCAGCTTGAATAACAGAGGGCATAAGGGCCAAGCTACTAAAAGCACACTTGAGTCCCAGTTACCCGAAACGCAATAATTCACCATTCTTGAAGCAAAACAGATTTTTAAATAGTTAAATTTTGTTTATTTTCAGCTCGTTGACTTGTACTGTTAGATGATCATGAAGGAAACTAATTATAATTTTCCCTAAAAATAGACCAATAACAGGAAATTACATGACGGTAATATTATTGTATGGAGGTGGATAATATTTAGTAATATTATAGAAATTAACTCATGAAGTTTATGAAAATTAACTTTGGGAAAATGTTCACTTTGGCATTTAATAATCCATTTATCCAACTTTTCCCCATTTCCAAACCATCAAAGGAAACGTATGCATTGTTTCATAAAAAATAATCAGATATTTGTTATATTATAACGGATAGCAAAACACGTAAGGACAGTTTTATCTTATTATTCAAGCTGACACAGTTTCTCTTCGTATAGCTTAACAAGATTGCGATTAACTAGGCCCTACATTAATCCTATATACTCCACTAGACATATGGGAAATGGAAATCTTGGAATCTGTCCCAAGATTTCATATGTTTTGAGCTTCTATCATTATCCTCATGCGACCTTAAATATATATTATTTTGTTGTATTTTATAACTCACGGAATAGAATGAAATAAACGTTCCCTTATTAAACCTACTTTCAAACCCTAAGTTTTAGACCGATACTTCGCAAAATAGACTAGTTTGAACACTCTCCTGCTTTCAAATTACTGGACTCGACATTGTTTAGCCTATTATCCCGTTCTTGGAATATGATTATTAACTCATTATGGATATTACTTGAAGGGATCGGGGAAGCTAGTGCTAACCCACACAAATCTCATTTTGATTTATTAAATGAGGGTCAGCACTATCTTCCTCCGACCCTTTCAATTTCCAGTAACATTTCTCCCGAACAATTACACTGGTAAACCAAAATCAACTTTTTTGTGTGACATGGATAAAACAAGGCGTACCTGATGTACCTGATGTAAAATTTCACCAGAAAGCAGAAAATGACCTTGGATTTTCTCTATCACCCACTATTTGTTTGCTACAAAGTGTTTTGTGTTATACTGAAATATATTATTTTCGGTACCGTATGTTCTTAATATTATATTTAATTCAAAATTTTATTATAACTTTTTTTAGCGATATTTTGTCACTGCGGCATCTCAGATTGATGTCCAGCAGTAATCAGCAAGAACTAAGACTCCATTTGCCTTGGTATCGCTTTTCCATAGTTGCAACGTCCTGGTGGAATTGTTCCCCATGTTCGTCGCTTACGGCACCCAAATTTTCAGGAATGAAATCGAGGTGAGCATCCAGAAAGTGAAGTTTTAATGACATGTTACATCCTATTTCGCTCTAGGCACTAAGTAATTCAGTCACAAGGTCTTTGTAGTTTTCAGTTTTGACATATCCAAGAAAATTGGTCACAACTGTTTTGAAAGCTTTCCATGCTCTTAGTTCAGCTTCATTCAGCATGTTGTCATATTTCCCATCTTTCATGACTTCTCGTACTTGCAGTCCCACAAATATGCCCTCTTTAATTTTGGCCTCACTAACTCTCGGAAATTTCTGTTTCAGATACAAGAACCCTCTTCCGTTCCGATCTAATGTTTTTAAGCTAAGTTTAGAAGAATCAATAAATAGGCGCAAATTGCTTGGTTCATGTTCCTGCCCCAATGCATAAAATAAGTTGTCAACATCCGTGCAGTATCCTATACCAAAATCCCTTCTTGAGCGAAATAATGTGTAAGTCCTTTTTGATGATTTCGAAATTCAGTTATATGTACGTCACCTTCGAGGAGATTCATCCTTTTAATCTGGATGCTAGGAGTTCTGACTGTGATTTTGCTAGTTTTAAATCTCGAACTAAATCATTCAGTTCAGCGTTTGAAATCAGATGTGGCTTTGTTGAACATTTTGGTGCTTGAAAGTCTGGATCATTGTCGATTTCCTGTGCGAATTGCACAACATCAGGTGGATCACCTTCGTCCAAACTCCACGTTTCTGGTGGGTTTGGGATAGGAAGTTCTTCACTATGTTTGACGGGCAAGGCTGATGATAAATTGGGATATTGCACAGCATCCTTGGACTTCAGTCCGATGCCCTGTATTAGTGAGGCAAAAGTAACAATCTGATGGACGGTATTTTGGTTCTCTCCACACCATTGGTAGGCCTACTGCAAATCCAATATTACGTTTTTGACCTTTCAATCAACCTGTTAACATTGTTACACAAGTCTTGCAACATATGTGAGGGGCCCATGACTTATCTTGATCTCCTACTTTAACTCCGAAATAAAGTTTGTAAGCTCTTCGCACAAGTTGGGTGAAATTACGTTTTTGCGATTTAATAGTTATTTCTTCACACTCATAACAAAAACTGTTGACATTATTTACAAACTGCCTAGGCATTGTATTGACTTGTTAATTCACAGTCAATCACAATACAATAATAAAAATAAACCAAGTATGTAGAACACAAACACGTTAATAAAGACGACATAGGGAATGCAGTAACTTCATATGCGGGTAAATGCCTACTAATGCACAATCTCATTTGGGTGCGTACTTCTTGCATTTGATATAATGGAATGAACGTGTCTTAACACACTGTTGATACATACATTACATGAAGTGGTACAATATGCATAAAGTGACTCCCTAAACTGTAGAAATGATTGCTGTTTTTTTGTTGTATTTAAAAAAATAAACGCTTGTTACTAAAAATCCGTGGGTGATAGGCAATTTCTGTTTTTAGATTTGTTATTAGGGTGCCTCACTACATCGGAAACACCAAAAAATGTCCGTGTCACAAAATGTGTGTTTAACAGTGTTATTAACATGAATGCTTCGTTTTATTATTGGAAAAATAGAGAAGAATTAATTACTTTTACATTTATTTATATAGAATTACTTACTTCATGTGATAGAAAATTTTAAATTTAAAATGACTTCAGTTACTACATAACAGTAGTAGGCCTACTAGTAATAAATAATAATAACAATGCATAATTTTCCCTGGAATAATTAAGGCCATTCCACTCAACCAGGATAAATACAAAATACATTAAAGTAATACCTACAACAACAAAAAAACAATGAATACAATAGATATCATAATACCACAAAATACCAACAATGAAATAACTATACAATTGGAAGGCCTACAATGAAACGTAAGACAAAAGTGCAGCCAATAATAAAGTAGAAGAGAGAAAAAAGTGGATCAAAATTAGATATAATTTTATTTGTTCTTGTGTGTGTATGGTTGTGTGTGTATGGTTGTGTGTAGACTATAAATACGTATATTATAATAGAGTATTATATATTATATTATGTATACTACAGTGAGTCCCACGCAAGAGTTGGACAATCATGCGGGTTTCTGCGTCGCGGTGGCCCCTGCTCTAACTCCCGAGCGATCGGGTGGAATATCTACGCAAATAAAGTCACGAACGGTGTAATGGTTCGGGTTCTCACGATTACAGTTGAAATTTCAATGAAAATAACCACATACCTCATCACAAGAAATGTAGGAAATGTCCTCACCTTGCATCCACACAACATTGACATCTTTTCAGGAAATTTTCTTTTACTCAGCTTCCGAAATAGAGATAATTGCTCTTGTGATATTGTCTTTAAGTTCTTCTAACAGTATGTGACTATTATTTATGGGGAAACTTGAAAAATAAAGTGTATAGGTCAATTTCCAATACATTACAAGAACTTAAAACAATATCACAAGAGAGATTAACTCTATCTGGGAAGCTTAACTTATGTACCGGTACGTGAAAGAAAATTTCCTGGAAGTATGCCAGTGTTGTGTGGTCAAGAGGAGGATGCTTCCAACATCTCTTGTGATGAGGTACGTGGTTATTTTCATTGTAATTCCAACTGTAAATGTGAGAACCTGAACCATTACACCGTTCGCGGCTTCATATTTCACCCGATCGCTCGAGAGTTAGAGCAGGGACCGCCGCGACGCGGAAACCCGCATGATTGGCCAACTCTTGCGTGGGACTCACTGTATATTACATATATATAATATTGTATTAGATATAATTATTAATATATAATATAAAAGAGTAACTTTGATCCAAAAATTTGTAGGCTCAGACTACCCCTGTTTTCCGGCGGCAAGAAGTTCCAGGTGCGGGTGATGGCTACAGTGAATGAGGCAGATTACAGAGATGTGTGAATTGACAATAGATTGTTGTTCGGAGATCATGTGTCGTGGTTATGTTGGGAAGACAACAATAAGAAACGGAAGATTAGGTAATTAGTTGCAGAATTAAGTATTTTATTCAGTACTGTTAGAGAGTGAAGTAGGCTGGCAGTCGAAGCCAAGATAATTGCTCAAAATAACCTGAGAGATCATCATATCTACGTATGTTGAATATGTGACGGACAGAAGAATTCTGAACACGTTGTAGCTTACAGGATAATTTAACACTTAGGTCGGTGAACAAGACATCGCCATAGTTGAAGTGTGGCATCACTAGTGACTGCACTAACGTCTGCTTTGGTTTAGTAATTCGGACATTTTTTAGTCTATTCATTGGGTGAATAACTTAATAGAAAATGCTTTTTACAGATATGTTTAATTTGTGTACTCCAGGTCATGTAAGAGTTAAAGTACAACCGAAGATTTTTTATTGTTTTACAGTCAGAATTGCTCGTATCTTGTCTGGGCACAAATTTATTCCAAATTTTGCTGACCATTTACGGATCGAGTGTAAGTCGTCATTATGCTTTGAAAGAGAGTCGTTGATTGCATCTGGTCGAAAATGTAAATATACTAGCAGGTGCCCGCGGCTTCGCCCACGATAATTAATTGAAAAATTAAAAATTAAGAGTATAGTAATTTAAAAACATTATTTTATTAACACCTGCACGCGAATCATTTATAAACTAAACCAAGTCAAAGAAAATTCGGAATCCTGAGGCAGTGAAAATTTTACTCAAATCAAAAACAAATTCTACAGAAACGAAAATAGGAGTCAATACTCTCGAAACACTCAAAGATGGACATATTATAATTGAAGCTGGTAGTTAAGAGGATATAGGATTGCTCAGTTCGAATAATAATGCTAAATGCGAAGATCTAGAAGTTTACGTACCTAAATTAGGGAATCCCAGGCTTATAATTTATAATATACCTGAGGAAATCTCCGTGGAAAATTTATAAGAAACCATTGTTGCCCAAAATCCTGAGCTTGACCTGAAACTTGGGGAAATAGTTCTTAAATTCAAATTTAAATCTAAAAAAGGTGTTAGCAACGTGGTAATTGAAGTAAGATCGGATACTAGTAAAAAACTTCTTCGAGCAAAGCTCAGAATAGGATGGTTGATATGCAATATGGAGGATTACATAGTGGTAACTCGCTGTTTCAAATGTAGTAGGTTCGGCCATCGGGTTCAAGACTGCAGAGGAGAAGAGACTTGTCCTCTGTGTGCTGGTGGACATTTGTTAAGAGATTGTACTGTATCTGCAAGTGAACACAAGTGCATTAATTGCATGAATCACAATAAATACACAAAAAATTAGAAGATAAGTGAAAATCATTTTTCTATGAACAAGAATTGTCCTAGTCTGCTCGCTGCTCTCATGAAGTGTAAACAGAATACAGGCTATTGGTAAATGGCTATCGCAACGCAAACAATCTCAATACCAACTCCGGGGGAAAACATACAAAACAGTCTAATGCAGATGAAGTGCGTGCAGATAAATTTAAAGTACTCACGTACAGCAACGCAAAACTTAACTGAAATAATTAGCAACAATAAAATTGATATTGTATTCTTACAAGAACCCTACACACAGTTTGACAAAGTAGCTGGGTTCCCTAAAAATATAAAAATCTTCACACACGGCACTAGCAGAAAGAGAGCTGCAGTAATTGTAAACAATAGCAAAATTGATGCTATAGCAATAAACCAGCTATCAGATGAGGACTGCATCGTTATGGAATTTAGTAACAGGGACCTCAGTTACTATGAGGAGAGCTTATACTTCGACATAAATGAAGATATCGAAAGAGACATTGAGAAAATAGGAAAAATATAAGATATATCAAGAGGGAATGGATTGATAATTTCTGCAGACAGTAATGCAAGAAGTAAATTGTTAATTTCTGCAGACAGTAATGCAGAAGTAAATTGTGGCATGACAGGCTCACTAACAAATGAGGAAGAATTTTTAATTATTAGTAACTTACTTCTGATGAACACGGCAACAGATATACCTACTTTTGATTCTACAACGGGTACAAGCTGGATTGATTTGACCCTGTGCATTTGTATTCTAGTATACCCTACGTAAGAGATTGGTCGTGCGGCGAAGATGAGAGCTGCTCGGACCACAACATAATTAATACTGGAAAACCGAATCTCCATAGCACGCATTATGCGGGGAAACGCTATTTAGAAAAACCTGAAAACTTTATCATGTTCAAAGACAGCTTAGTATCATATGTCAAAAAGGAATTTTGTGTAAATATTAACCGTAATTTAGAACAATGTGATGAAGAACTGTGCAACTATATGAAAGAAGATGTAATAAGTGCATTTAACTCATGTGTAACACACTCTTGTGATAGTACTTTTCGGGTACTGAGAGGTGGAAATCGAGTTAAAAATCATAAGGAAGTTCCATGGTGGACAAACGAACTAACCATATTACACAAACAAGTTCCTGCTTTACGTAGGAGATTCCAACGGACAAAAAATAATGATAGTCTAAGACTTGAAAGAAAAATGCAGTATCAGAACGGGAAACGAAATTACCAAAATATACTACAGCAGGAAAAGCTTGAATCTTGGAAGCAGTTCTGTATGCAAACTGAAAATTCAAATCCATGGAATGCTATTTACAAAATAGCATCCGGTAAATTATACTAACAACTCTGCAAACTTCAAATGGAGAATATACATCAAACATTAACAGCACAGTAAAGCACATGCTTAAATACTTTGTACCAGAAGACTGTAAAGACTCTGACACCAAATACCATAAAATCATCAGGCAACAGGCAATAACCCCATTTGATACCCAGGATGACCTTCCATTTACACGACAAGAGATCATAGCAACTTTGAGAAAGTTTGATCCAAACAAGGCACCGGGAGAGGATGGTCTGAACAGCGAGATTCTTCTTAAGATAATGGAGTATTTTCCAAACTTTTTTACTATAATCTACAATGAATGTTTGCGTAGAGGATACTTTCCTAAGCAGTGGAAGCGATCAACCATAATCCCCATAGTTAAACCTGGCAAGGAAGCAAGTACTGATGTATCCAAATATCGACCCATATGTCTTCTAAATGTAAGCGGTAAGCTTCTCGAAAAATTAATAATAGATAAAATACAACATTATGTATTTTCTAACAGTCTCTTAAATGGAAACCAATACGGTTTCATCCCCCAGAAAAGTTCAGTTGATGCAGCCTTGGCCGTTAAGGAATTTATAGAGACTAACTTGAACGAAAAATACTGCATAATTCTAGTCAGTTTGGATATCCAAGGGGCATTCAATGCTGCTTGGTGGCCAAGCATACTACATAATCTTCGTGCAGTCCAGTGCCCTAAAAATCTCTACTACTTAGCCCGAGATTACTTCCGCGACAGAATGGTATCACTGTGTGTTAACAACTACAAAGCTGAGAAGAAAGTCATGAGAGGATGTCCCCAAGGATCCTGCTGCGGTCCGGGGTTCTGGAACATCATGTATAATTCCCTATTGAACTTAAGTTTCACGAACCACTCAAAAGTAATTGCCTTTGCTGACGACCTGGGATATATGAAAAATTAATAACAAAGACTATGTCAGAAGTAAAAGTATATGCTAACTTAGATCATGACAAAATAGTGAAATGGGCTAAATAAAACAAAACGGAATTCAATGATAGTAAGTCTAAAGCAATGTTTATAACAAGGAAACGGATTATTGAAAATGTGAAAATTTATCTAAACAACAAAAAGCTGGAAATAGTGCCGGAAATGAAATACTTGGGAATATGGTTTGACCATAAACTGAACTTCGACAAACATATAGATACAATAGCTGAAAAATCAACTAAGCATATACATATGCACGGCAAATCAGCGAAATTGAAATGGGGATTGGGACACAAATCACTAAAAATAATAGATGAAGGTGCAATAGTTCCCCTGATAACATACGGCGCACCGGTATGGAAACAGGCAATTAAAAACGCAAGAATCTTTGTAAATTGCAGAGAGCGCAAAGGATTATGAATATTAAAATAGCAAAGGCCTATAGAACATTATCTTACGAACCCTCGTGTGCAATGGCTGGGGTACTACTGGGGTAGAGTTAGAATGGCTGCTCTAACAATCAGGCAGAACAAGTCGCGATCCTGAAGGCTCTGAAATCTATACAAACTTGCATAAGCAAAAACACTACTAATGAAATAGCAATTTATACAGACAGTCAAATGGCCCTAAATTCAATAAAAACACTCCATTCATAGTTTCCTAATTGAAAAAATAAGAGATAAACTTAGAGAGTGTTCAGCCCAAAACTATATAATTTATTTAGGATGGGTTAAAGCCCACACTGGCATAGAGGGGAATGAACTGGCAGACCAACTCGCCAAGGAAGCTGCAGAAGATGAGGAACTGGAGGTAGTGTACAGCAAATCTCCGGTATGATAAAAACTGTATCAACCGAGTTGAAGATGAAAAGCTTCGAAATATGGCAGAAAAAATGTCAGGAAACTGAAAAGGGACGGGTATGCAGATCATTCTTCCCTAGAGTAGAGTTGAGACAGAAGAAGAAAATCCCGATCACACAGGAGTTGACAGCAGTTGTCACCGGCCATGGGATAACTAAATCAAACCTGTACAGACTTAAAATCATAGACGATCAAATGTGTCCCTGCAACTCAGGTGAGCAAACATCGGAACACTTAATCTATGAGTGCCGACTGTTATCAAGCCAAAGAAATATCCTGAAGCATCAAGTAACAACAGAAGGAGGATCATGGCCTACGATAATAGTGACCTCAAAGAGAAAAACTTAAAGGCATTCGTGAAATTCATTAAAAATGTAGATTTCAACAAACTTCTGCAGATATATCAAAGACCTGGATGATTGTATGTACGTATATATTAGTTATACAGAATATAAAACATTAATTTGGAATTGTAACAAATTATTGCCAAAATTCACAAACTGTGACTAAAATAATGTTGTAGCCTACATGAAAATAAATCATGTAGTATTACTTTGTAATAGAGCATGAGATTTATGAAGAATAAAACAAAAAAAACTAAACCCTTAATAATTAATGAAACAGCTAAAATTCCGGCTTTGGAATACAGTCCACGATTAGAAAGCGCCACTGTTAAAACGATCTCAGATTCGATTATGTAGTTCCAAAGCTACCTGTGAACATTGATAATACGTATCGTTTCTCAACTTTTGTTCACACAGGAATATGATGTGAAATTTGTTTGTAAAATTCAGTGTAATTTTCAGAAATTATATAATTTTTCAACGGAAGAAATGGTTTGTTTGGATTTTTACTGTCCAGGATACTTCCAGGGTTAAACTAGCTATCAATATATTATAGCTGGTGCCCGCGGCTTCGCTCGCCATTCTTAAACGAATCCAGGATTTTTAAGAAATTTACACTGGCAGTTTATTAAAAATGTTTGTGGTTCAGAGCTATGGAAATTAAAGTAAAAATAAAATTAGAATATTTGTTCATTGTGTTCATTTCACAGAAACTGTTTTCCTAATTTTGCACTCTTCATGAAAGTTTACACTGCGAGAGACGAACATAGCCGAGTATACCCAATGTCTCACGAAGTGAGGGAGTGAGCACGCTATTAGAGCCGTTGAATTGTGTAAGAGTCGATTTGAAAGTCGTCTGCATAAAGGTGATGTCGGCAATGTTTTAGTACTGTAGAAATATCATTTATATAGACTGCAAAAAGCAAGGGACTTAATTCCATTCTCTTACCAAACTGCAGCATGGCACATGTATCAATATAATTATAAGCATAACCCTTTGTTTTCACAATCAACCGTACGAAAATTTCAGGTATCCTAGAAAATCCAAGTAAGCAACACAACTTTCTACAGCTCAGTAAAAATATGAAAATTCTATATAAAACGATAAGATAGTAATAATTTGCAGTTTTGTTTTCAAAACTCCATTTCGCGATGAGTCACAATTGTTTTATTAGTATATTTTTAATGAAACCCTTTAATTCGCGCATACCTGCAAAAATCAGTTCTGTAATTATCATGTCGTGATTATCGCGATCTCCATGAATCTATCTACTTATCTATTTATGAGTTATGGCATCTCTTTTCTTCCTGCGGTCTTTGTTTCTAGTTTGAAATATCATCAAATTTACTTCAAAAGTTATTGCTTACCAAACACAACTATAATTACTCAGTAATTTACATTACTAACGTCTAACAGAAATGAGTATCATTAGCAATCCTGGGAGGCAAAGGCAAAGGCAAAGGATGATAAACTTACCACCTTCTCGAGCCTGAACCTTCTGGAACCCTTAGGGCCTTCACGGACTGTACAGGGAACAGTTTACTTTTACTTTTACGTAATATTTTTTTTACAGTGAAAAATGTAATGTTTTGTTTAAACTACATAAATTGGAAATATAAACGGATTTTAATCGTTAAAATTATAAGTTAGCAGCTTTCATTTGAACTTCATATTTCCTTAATTGGAATGAAAATTTAATTATATTATTACTTTACTAATATATAAACAGATGCTAATTTCAGAATCCGGATATAACTTATAAGACAGTTCTGGGATGTCAAAATCAAACTTATTGAAAAGTGATTCGAGTTGACATCCTAAAATCTTCGTATTGGCTTTCGTATCTGTAGTTTGTATTGCTCGAAATGAAGTTAAAAATGAATTCGTTATAGGCCTATATTTCTGACAAAATCGGGCTTCAAGGGGCATTTATAATTGAATCTGGGATGTGAACTATTAACGTCACAAATGTTTAAACGATCAAGTTATTTTGATGTATAAGTCAAAGAATAAACAATTAAGTGTTTTTTTGCATCATTCTATGAGTGAGAAGGCACGAAGCATTGCGCCATTTACTTACTAGAGCGTTCATAATATCTTGAATGTTCTTGTAATAAAACTGAAAACTGGAATTAATATTTGGAATGGAGGCTCCACTTTAAAACAGTTTTGTGTGGAAGCTGCCATCCATTACTTTTCATGACACTGCATTTTTAAATGAAACTCGAGCATTTCCTTCTTTATACAAATCTTGACGACTTATGTTTTGACATGTATATTAAACGGTGTGTAAATTCTATCACTGCTCATTTATGCCCCTATAAAATAATAAAAGCAATAAACTATAGAAATCTTTTAAGACATAAAACATGAGAGGAAGTAAGTGTGTTATATATATATATATGTGTGTGTGTGTGTTTGTGTGTGTATGTAGAAGTAGGAAACATTCGCGTTTTCGTTCAGAGTATATCGTATTATATTCGCATGGATGATTTCCAGAAGTTATAGAAAGATTGATATGAATTAATAATCGCTTATCTTAATAAGAATATTTGAAATTAAAAAGAATGTTTGAAAAAAACAACACATGAATTCCGTGTACACGTATTCGCTCATCTTCACTTTTCTCTGGTTTCAGTGTTAAAAAAAGTTGGATAATGCTATTTCACAACTGTAATGAAAGGTACTTAGTGACATAGTTAATTAAAATATATATAAAAAAAAGTCGCCCAATGTGGTCATTGTATTGATCAGTTTGCCTAATCAACCTGTTTTCAGTATGACACTTAGTCAACTCTGCCACCAGAATAATGTGAGCACCAGTAGCAATCCATCGGCTGGTGTGTACATTTGACAATATTACCACATTAATATTTCAATTTACTTAAACTCTGGGAACTTCAGCCTCCTGGAATTTAAGGGCCTCCAGGTCCTGTATAGGGGACAATTTACTTTTGGAAGCCTTTTTAGATGACACAGTGATCGAAGGATGGAAGAATTTCATTTTAGTTTTAGAAACCTGTCTTAAATATTATTTCTACAATAAATTGTAAACCATACAGTTCTTTTGCTGAAATCCTCTCAAGAAGAGATGTGAGAATGGCCCAATACAAGCTTATCATATGAGCCCATACTGGTGTATATCCAATTTCATGTTCCTTTTATCGCATAACAAATGTCATGCAGTTTCTCTGACTCCAATTGTGTGAAAGTCCATGAATGTCAAAAGCGAAACTAGCAATGGCTTGTTGCAGAAACCTATGGTATTTTCAAACGTGAAAATGCATCCGATGCATATAGCAAGGGGCGCATCCAAGATTTTTTGCGGGAGGGGCTGTGTTAAGTTTGATGCTATTATCACTAGAGCTCAGAAGTTGATGCCCTAAAAATGCCTGAAAAAGGACCTTCAATTTATGAAAATACGACATGAAGAATTGAAAGTATGACAATATTTCTAAGTAGATATTTTAATAAAGGAAATATACAGTAGTATAATCATAAATAATAATAAAGAAAAATATTTAACTACTTTATATTACAACTATAATATAAAGTTTCCATTATTGTTAAGTTTATTATATTAATTAATGCCTCATATGAATTATGAATTATGAGATCGCTTTGTCCGTAATGATGGAAAAGTTTGTTCAGAAGACAAAATAAGGAAAATGCAACGAAAGAATGAAAATTTCTTTAAAATTGACCAGTAAAAAATAAAATGCCAAAAATTGAAAATAAAATAATCTATTTTTGTTCATTTTGAGTAGAGACGTATTTATACAACATCCTGCATTGTCTGTCATGTCTCAGAATAAATTATGAAATTTCATGAACTTCCGAGCCCTAATTATCACACAAAATTACCCTATATTGAATCGTTACACGTTAGAATAACGAAACTACATAACGATACTTAAACAAAGCAAGCAAGATTGTTTGTTGACGTGAACGTCGCAATCTAAAAGACATTAAAAGTTCAGTCTTAGAACAAAATTAGATTTTCTTGCTTTCCCACAATTGGAAAATTCATCAAGCACCATTTCAAACACTGCTCGTCTGCCGCTATAATATACCCGAGATGCAACACTGCCAGCTTCATCAGCTGTTAGCATTAGTAGCTAAGCGAGCTAACTATGTGTTCATAACTTCATGCCAGCTTGCTAGTTTGAGCTGCTTAGGTAAAAATTCTATGTTAGTCTAAATTTTCTACATACTGGCCAAGTAGTGTTGGCATTTCTGTTTCACGATTCACCATACACATTACATGAGTCAAGATGTACAATTAAACTGTCTACTATCTGAGAAATTAAAGTGTCCTTATGTGCAACATATTATCATGACTTAACGTTTCGGGGAGGCTGTAGACCCCTCAGCCTCTGCATATAGCTTGATCTATGTGCTGAATGCATAGCATACATCTGAAGTAGAACAGAGTACCGGTGTGACGACTTGGAGCAAAGAAATAGTGTTCTAAGTTTATGATTGCTATGAACAGAAGTCGGCTTCTTTATGGCATTAGAAGGAAAGGTTATGAAAAGGTAAGGAATATGTTGTAAATACACGTGAATTTTTGAAGCTAAAGCTAAGTATATTTCGTAGTATCTTCGTATTTTTAAAGAGATATAGGGCCTATAGAGATTCATAGAGATAGGGCTGCAATATACTATGTTACATTTGTATTATTTTTCAGTGTAATCGTGTTTAGTGTTTTTTTCGTATTAAAAACGTTCAAACATAGTGCATATTCAAGTTAACCGAACTTGGCTCATATGTATTTATTTCGATTTGGACCAATAAAATATAAGAATGAGTTTCAAATCAGCCAATCACAATTCTGATTCAGTTCAATATTTATTGAACTTTCATTATCACCTCCTACAAAAGTGATAAAGACACGTCCTCCTTTCTTAAATTCTAATGAGGTCAGAGACTATGCATGTTACCATTGTTTTGGTACATTAAGTCCGGTATTCATAGTCGGCGACTTAAGAACCGACTTTATAAAGCTGAACTTATTTGACAAGTCGACTTATATGTTTTTCGTATTCATAGCTTTCTTTAAAGTCGTACTTTATTAAGTCTGACTTCATAAAGCTCTACTTATTCTACATACTAAAGTCGAACTCAATAATATGAAAAATCACGCGTTCACTGCCGTAACAAGTGAATTAGCCAATCGTGTTTTTCAGATTTTATGTAAAGCAAAGCCAACTGAGTACGTATTTCGCTATCGTGATATAAAAATACAGACGGCTCTGTACATTGTAAACAAAGATTTAAATTCTTCCAGTCATATTATGCAACGTGTAAGTAAACTAATTAATAGTTTTTTGAGAATATTCTCCGTATATATTAGCTTGGAGATCGTTCAGAATTAATACCGGTACGCTTATGTATTTATTTCGATATTAATTATTGTTTTAGAGAGATTCAAAACAGCTTAGGAAGCTGAAATTCCAGCAGAGAGAAATGCTGATGAAAGATAGGCGATTGATGTCGTGTATAAAATAATTCCACCTGTTACTTTCTCGCTTATACGTAGTATAGAGAAAGTATTGTGATCGTGACAAAAATTCGAAGTTGAGATAACACCGGGAGAGCACGTTTCACGAAGCCTAGAAACCGAAAAAAATATTTTTGGAATGACGTCTGTCCGTCTGTCCGTCTGTCCGTCTGTCCGTCTGTCCGTCTGTCCGTCTGTCCGTCTGTCTGTCTGTCCGTCTGTCCGTCTGTCCGTCTGTCCGTCTGTCCGTGGACAAGCACAGCGGGTAAAGGGTTCATTGTATTTACTTTATTTTTTGAATTAAGGACTTTTTCGAAATTTTGTCGAACCGCCCAGAAATTTAGTTTTACAACTGAAATATTAAGGGGACTTTTCATGAAAACTTTTTTTAAAAAATTGTTTTTTGAAAAAATGGCTCTAACGATTTTAATAAAAATTTAAAATTGTAAAGTCTTATCTATGACTAATAAAATGGCTATATCCGTATTTCCGCAAAAATGACATAAGGGGCACTTTACTCGTATCCATTTTCAATTTTTCTAGATTATATCCATTACAGTAGGCGATACATGAAAACCTATCACAGTAAAGTTGTAGAAAAATTTAAAATGAACATTTTTTGTTTAACACATTTCTTTGTACATTTAATAGATATCAAGATAAAAACAAAATAAGGACAGCTTAAATGCGAATTTCAGAACATAAATGTCAATTAAAATATGAATGACATTTTGTTGCCCCTAGTAACAAGAAAACTATAGGCCTAATGTACTTATTGTTGTGAAATGCAATCAGTTTAGCTCAGTCGCAATGAACACACTAAAACCAATTACAGCGAGGTGGTAGGCCTATGGGCTAACAGAGAAGAGGTCCTGAGTTCAAATCAAACCTCGTGGCCGTCCAAATTAACTTGGGTTTTTCATGGTTCCGTCGTTCTCAAAGGCAAACGCCGGGTTTGTAGGACTTGCTTATTTTCCATAACTCATTGCCGCTATGTCACTGGATATTATAATCGCTTAAACTGAATATCACATAAGACGACATCACTAAACAATAGAAACATGACGCGAATGAGTTGTTAATATAGACCAGCGTTTCCTAACCTATGGTCCCGCGTACCACTGGTGGTTCGCGAACACGGTGCAGATGGTCCGCAGACATAATTGATTTTAAAATATCATAAAGCAAGTGGGAAGTAAAGAAGTAGAAATTTTTCACATAAAATGGACACTAGATGTCCATTTTAAAGGTTTAAAATTCTAGAGGTTTAAAATCTTCGAAAATACAGGTCATATCGACTAAATTTGACTAATATTGAGCAAAAAAACAGGAACTCTGCAAGAGGCGTCAAGCTCAACCGTCTCATTAAAAGTGAGTAATAACATAATTCCTAATTATATTATCAAATTGGTAATATATATTAAAGTCTGTTCAAAATATAATTTTACTGTCAATAGTTTCATTCCAATTCAATAACTGTGTTTCCGTCGGATTAAAAAAATGTATTTCGTTATAACGACCTATAATTTAATACCCCAAATATTAAGAATATAGGCCTACATATAGCCTACTTTTAAAAATTGGATGTAAAATTTGGGGTCCGTAAAGTTTTTAACTCATTTTAGAGGTCCTCGGGTTCAAAAAGGTTAAGAAACGCTGATATAGACTAATGTTTCACGCAAACATACTAAACACGTGGCATGACCTACATGCAGTTAAAGCGTGCAATATAACATAAGTAGTAGTAGTAGTAGTAGTAGTAGTAGTAGTGGCGAAATTCAAATATAAGTCGCCCCTAAAGCTTCACCATTCGATATTCACATTTGCACAGACTGTGTGATGTATTTTGTTTCTGAGCGAAGCAGAGTGACCAACTGCCCTTGTATACCGTTGCTTATAGCTAAATAATGCATAACACTAACCACATAGGTAAGTGCGCGAAGCGGAGGCGGCAGCCGTAGCGAAGCGCCCTTGCATTTTCGAATAATGTACGATACACTGTTTGTAGGTTTCGAAAATGTGGCATATTATATCTCCCGCAAGGTTTGTCAGCCTGCCACCTCTCGTCTAGCGGTAAGACGTCACACCTCCAACGTCCAATCACGAGTTTCTTCATAATACTAGGACAGAAGAATTCGTTAGATCGTGGTATAAAAGAAGCTGCATCGGTGAAGATAGGTTGGGTGGGACCGATTTATCCCAAGGTGCGACTTATATTTGAATTTTCCCGTAGTAGTAGTAGTACTAATAATATGCAGTTTTACTGTCATTGATTATTATTATTATTGTTATTATTATTGTTATTATTCTTATTATTATTTCACGGTAAAAGCATTGAACATAAAGATCGACCCTGATGCTTTCCGTTCTAGATACTTCTTAGTTTTATGAAAATGTAATAAGTAGCCTAAAATTTAATTGTCTCTTTAATGCAATTTTTTCTGTGCTAGCCTTTAACACGTATATGCGAGAAAGTTTGTGCAACGTATTTTTGCACCATTTATTTTAATGGATTAACCAACGGAGTAAGGTCACCTGGTGAAAGAAAAGGACTTGAAGATGGCTGAATAGCCGAAATATATTGTCCAATATACGAAAATTATCTTATAAAATTGACAGATATAATTTTTAATTATGTTTTATAATATTGACAAATATAAATGGGAAAAAATAATATTAAGTCGCACCTTCGATGAATGTTCCCACCCACCACTCCCTCGCGATGCACTTTCTTTTATACCACTTCTTCTGTCCTCATATTACATAGAAACTCGTGATTGGACGTTGGTAGTGTGACGTCATACCGGTAAACAAAAGATGAACAAAAGTTGACAGGCTTACTAACGTGTGGAAGATATAATATGCCACATTTTCGAAACCGACAAACAGTGTATCGTACATTATTCGAAAATGCAAGGGCGCTTCGCTTCGGCTGCCGCCTCCGCTCGCGCACTTAACTAAGTGGATAGTGTTATGCATTATTTAGATTATGTGAAGAGGTGATTGTGGTCTGGTCGGGATTGCCGAGTAAGCTAGAGGGTTGTAGTTTGGAGAGAAGGGACGATCGGGTGTGCCGAGATAACAAGCGAACAGCAACGCATTGTTTGGAGCGTAAGGGGGCGACTTAATCTTCTCTTATGCCATAATTACCCGACATACATATCCCTCGTAGGAGATAAATAACATGAAATTTATCAACACAAATAGACGATTGATATTTCCAAAATTGTGTCTGCTTGAAACGAAATCTCTTTTTAAATTCATTGTCACTGTAGAATTTGAATGGATTCATCATGTTTCGCAAATAACGCTTTGGGGCGTGAGTTCCTTCTAATACTCGCCAAGATCCTCAAAATTACTATTCATGGTTCTGGCTTAAACTGAAATAAGTCAGGGGGACCCTTGACTTGATAAAGTACGACTTATTTCGACAAATAAGTCGTACTTTAGTGACTATGAATACCAATAAGCTCGACTTTGTGAAGTCTGACTTTATAAAGTAACTACGTCATAAGTCCGACTTGTTTGTGTCAGAAACTCAACTTAAGACGAGATTAAAGTTCGACTTGGATATAAGTACGACTTATTACGACTATGAATACCGGCCTAAGGTTCACTCTGCAAATTCAGTGAATATGATGGTTACATTTGGTCAGGGATAGCATTATACTATTTTATAGGAAATGTATTCCATATTTCAGCAACATTGGCATTTAGACCTAGTAATTGTAATCATCTCCTGTAATCGTTACAAATACATAGCTTCATGCCTTGGAGAGGTGAAAAATGCATTCAGAGAGACAAGCTAATCATTCTCCCTCTTTCGATTTGGACGTGTCCAAATTGTTCAGCTGAGCTTCTACATTGGTTGATAGGCCTGCGTTCATAATGTTTATAAAAAACAGTTACCAATTTATTAGGAACTATAGCAATAATATAATTATGTTTTACGTAAGATGTTTTCAATTAACATTTCGGTAAACAATACGGTACTTGAATAAATGAATATCTTACTGATGGACAAAAATAACTATTTTTATGTAATTTGTATGTGCTGATTACGAATATGGCATTGAAAAACTCCATACACATCCCTTGTTTAGACAGTACTCTACTCAGCTGACTAAATGAAAGAAAATATGGGTGCTGTTTTATTTTGAGACAATAAATAAATAATTTAGCGATTAGTTATGATTGTGAAAATGTTGTGAGCGGTACTAGTTATTCTGTAATAGTGTTAAGTGGATCGCAATCGCCATTCATGTTAATATTCTGCAATTGGTTTCTGCTTGCTGTGTTGTGGGAAATAAACTTTTAAAACACAATATTGATCAATTAAAGCCAATGGGAAAAAGGCATATTACTTGTACTTTGACTTTAAATGGGCGAACAAACAAAAATTGAGCACCACACGTGAGTTGTATAACATGTTACGTGAAGTTAGCAGAGTGGTTGCGGGGGATAATAACAAGTCTTTTGATGTTCCAATGATTTGGCGGCAGCCTACCAGTCATCTGAAAGATTGTTACTTCTGCATTACCAAAACAGAGGGTTTTTCGAGGAAAACTGAAAAAAATTGTGTATCCTGATCCCCCCTCAGCCATAAGACCCATGCCACGATCTCCTGATGGATGAATTGGATATTGGATATAATCGAAAAGAATGGAGAATGTTCAACGATTCATCGAAACTGATATTAAAAGCGGATTTAATGCGCCTTGGCAATAAAAAAGATTCATTCCAGAAGCTCATTCGGACGCTATGAAAATAACTGATGAAAACGTGTAATTAGTATTGATAACCGAGTGCACCATTCTCCGGTTTTCTCAGCCGTTTCGTTACCGCGGTAAACGTAATACCGGGGTATTCTCAAAATCTCTGTGCACCATTGCTAAAATACCGCGGTTTGCTAATGCTTGGAAATATTGCGGTTACTCTGCTCCGAATCCATTCTCGTTGATGGTTTCTTCCACGGCCGCTAGGTTCTCTCTCTCTCTCTCTGCACGTCTGCCAGTCACGGTGACTCGCCTAGGCTATTGGTTTTCCAAATTCAATTTATTTGTTGCCTTATTATTCAATATAAAGATGTTCATAAGGATAAAAGGGAATATTTTATTGCGTATATATGTCGTCTCAATTCATACTTTGAATTCAAGCACCATAGATACTGTACCAATCGTGAAATGAGTTCGTTTCGCCTACTACTGGTTTGGTTGAGGTGAGAAAGGAAGGTCATTTCAATCGATATAACAGCACAGTATTTGCAAAGATATGTACCATCGTTCATTCTTCAAATAGATCCCACCTGTCTGTACATTTCAATAAAATGACATTGATGTTTTAAAGAATAATTCTCACACGGGTGCAATCCAAGGCAAAGCAACACCACGAAATCTCTGCTCTAGTTCAACATAGCCTCGCTTTTATTCCCGTACGACTAGTAGAAATTTTAGGTGCAAAATCATGTGCATAGCCATGAAAGGGCTGTTATAATTATGTTCGTGTATGTGCAGGTATGATAAATTGATTACATACCCTAAATACCTATACACAGGCTATATCGTGATGCATGCAGCCATTCACTTAAATTTGGCCTAGGACCACTGGATTTCCCTATTTCATTTATTTGTTGCCTTATTGTTCAGTAATAAATGTTCATAAGGATAAAATGGAATATTATATTACGTATATATGTCGTCTGAATTCAAACTTTGAATTCAAACACCATAAATACTGTACTAATCGTGGTTACGCCCACTAGCCTACTCGATGGACCTGGTTTGGTTGAGGTAAGAAAGGAAGGTCATTTCAATCGATGTTACAACACAGTATTTGCAAAGATATGCACCATCGTTCATTCTTCAAATAGACCCCACCTGTCTCTCATTATTCTTTATGTTCAATTATCATTTGGCCTAGATATCGTAAATATGATACATTACGCTGATCTCCATCTTGGGAAAGAAAACCGCGGTTTTCTCACTTTACAGCTCCTTCACGGCCGAGCACGGTGCAACGAAAGTATGACTTTACCGGGGTAAACTAAGTAACTTTACCGCGGTAAGTTATTCTGAATACCGAGGTTGGTGCACTCGGCCATCAATGCAGTAAATAATACTGAAGATCGCTGGGCAGTTGACTTTGTTTCTCTCTTTCTGGAACTTTAAAAATGAGCATGACTTACTCTAAGTTCTCTACGTCACGATTTTTTGTACTCTTAGAAGGAAATAACCATTGAAATACAACGGGAAAAAAATGAATATGATTCTGTTTATTGACATATAAAAAGGAGTGCTTGAGTAACGATTGACAACTTTAACGCAGGAACTAAAACTTCACTGTCGTTTGTAACATGAATTGTCGCTATATGGCTAAGACGTATACTTGTTTGCATAAGTTAATGTGGACTTATCAAAATGAAATCGACATCAAAATGAAATCGACCGCTGCTTCCAAAATTGGCGATCGTGCACTCCTGTTAGGCTATCGTTCCCAAGAGTCAGCTTTGTTCATAAGACTGCTTATTATTTGCCTCGTATTAACATTGGCAACGTCCAATAATATTTCAAAATATGTTTCTATCTTTATTTCATAATATATCTCGTTTGTATAATATCTCACATAAGTAACTGTCCAATATTAATAGTCATAACTTTATTTTCACTTTTCATTTCTCTTGCAATGTAGTTATTCTTATTTTAAGTCTTTCTTATGGTAGCATTGATGTATTCAATGATATTTGTATGAGGTTCGTCCAGAAAATAATGCACCACATTTTTTCTTCAACAATTATTTATTGAACACAATGAAACTTATCCACAAGAAAGAATGATGTTTCTTCTACACTCCCTATTTTTCCACATAATCTCCGTCCCGTTCTATGGTCTTCTTCCAGCGAGACACAAGGACGTGTATGCCCTGTCGGTACCACTCCTTGTTCTGGCCACGAAGCCATTTCTGCACCGTGCGACTCACCTCTTCGTCATCCTCAAAATGTCTTCCGCGAATGGCATCCTTCAATGGCCCAAACTAGTGGAAGTCTGAGGGAGCTAGGTCAGGGCTGTAGGGTGGATGGGGTAACACTGTCCAACCCTGTTTAATGATGTGTACCGAAGTCCTCAAACTTCTGTGAGGCCGATCGTTATCATGTTGAATCAAATATTCACCTGGGTTGTTATGACACCATTAATTCTGAAGCTTATGCGAAGATATTAACCAACCTCAGACTGCCCAAACGACATAACTTAATTTATAAAATCACAAAATAAGTAATTTTAATTATGAAGCTAAAAAAAGAATTAATCTAATCACAAAATTAGTGCTGTCACAGCTCCATTTATAGCCATTAATCTTCGAAAAAATGAAATTAATAAAATATTTTAAATGTCACGTAAATAATTTCAAAGGAGAACTATCGATCCTTTTGCACTGGTCAACTCCAACCTTCCTAATGTTTGCACTCACCATACTCAACACTTTTACGGGTACAGAAAAGTAGGGAATTTGTCATGTACAACAAGAAAAAATTATCAGAAAAGAAAGTATTTGAAAGGTTACTCCGCAAGAAAAGTAGCCTTATGCAATAAACCGAGAGACTTGTGGAAACAGTACAAAAATTATGTGTAAGCAAAGTTTATTACAAATAACAGCAAAATAAAGCGCAAGAACAAGCATTTATAAGTATATACATATTAGCAAACAGTGCGAAATTAAAAATAAGATATTCTTTAAATGCTATAGGCTCAAATATTTAAAGTACAAATATGTGATCTTAGGTATAAAAATGTGTAGGCCTCGTACCTCAGTGCACATTGAATTAAAAGTAAAATATGCCCGTGAAAGTCGAAGATATGAGCTCTATAAATATTAAAATTGTCGCATAAACATTATAACATAGATTAAGCGGCATACATTAATTACAATATACCTTGTCATATGTGAATTTGATAAACAAGCGTATGTCAATGTGCTAAAAGTCACTGTACGGTAAAATTAAATAGTGAGTCTTACTTGGAAAGTTGAATAGGCCTATAGAGAGATCACTGAGTATGTACAATAAGTCCAATTAAAGTCCTGGAAATGTTGCCTTCTAAGATCCGCTGAGTGGGCTTACAGATATTGCTGAAGTGATGTCCGTTAGAAGCGTTGCTAGTCCTATGCTGGAGACTCTTCGTGCGAGTTTATTGTTGTCTTGTGTAGAATTGTGTTTCCACAAGGAGCTAGGTTTGTACTTAATTCGAAAAATACATTTCGACGTGTGATTTAGCATGTCATCTTTAGTTCTTAATAAAAGCAGAACTGTTCAGTAGCTTGTTTCTTTCCACCGGTATACTGATAAGATATACTAATAATATGAACACGATATTTAATTTGAATTGTGAAATAGTTATTTAGTCCATTATTGACTGAACACCAGCAATAAAAAAGAAGAAGAATAATATCGATAATTATTATTTATTTACCTCCAATATTTAATGCCTTAAGGCAGTGATTCTCAACCTGTGGGGCGTCACCCCTAGGGGGGGGGGGGGCGAGCAGACTAGAGGGGAGGGGCGCGAGAATATCCAAGAGAAAATATTTTAAAAAAATTATTAACTGACAGAAAAACATACACATAGAAAACAAAAAACATTTCGACATATTAAAAAAAATAAAACAACTTAAATAATTATTAGTGACTTCCTTGGGCCTGTCTTGCAGAGCAAAGTTTTTCGAAGGAAGGCTCAATATTAGAAATAGCCACTCTCAGTTCTGTTTCTATATTTAGCCAAGATCTATATTTTGTCTTTAACGAAGCCAAAGCAGAAAATCCAGTTCCGCAAAGGAAGGATGTTGAAAATGGCAATAGAATGCGAAATGCTCTGGTTTTTAGTGCAGAAAAATCATCATCTACTGCTGCCCAAAATTCAAATAGTGATTTATCACTAAATTGTTTTTTGGTTTCGCCACTTGTCGTGAAGTCTATGATATTTTTCTTCTTCATCAATTGAAAGTCCTTCGGGAGTCTTATGAAATGGATTTCTCACCCACTCGCAACTTTCTATCAAGTTATCGTCTGCAAGAAAATACTTTTTAAAATTATTTTCTAGCGTGGCTAAATGATTTTCAATGGTTACAAAAACAACTTTTATATGTTCTTTTTCAGCCTTGTAAGTTTTAATACAATCATCCACATTTGCAAACATTGTTAGGTTTTTTTGCTTTAAATTTCTGCTCCACAAATCCAATATTTTGCAAAAAGCATTAACTTTATCACTCGTATCCAACATATGTGTATTTGCTCCTTGGAGTTGAAGGTTCAAGATATTTAATTTCTCGAATATGTAGACCAAGTAGCTTAATTTCATCACAAATAAACCATCGCGAAAATTCTCGGCTTCCGGTCTGTTTTCTTCTTCTAGAATAATGGCGATTTCTTCTCTTAATTCCTAAAATTTCCCACGTGATAACCATCTTGCCTCGCAAAAAAATAATAACTGTGAATGCACCGAACCCATGTCTTTACAAAGTGCGGAAAAGATTCTCGATTTCAGGGGCCTCCAAAATACTCAGAATGCATTATTGTTGTATACATTTTATTGTAAATGGGGGGGGGATGAAAATTATGATTGAAAACTGGGCCGCGAATACTGAAAGGTTGAGAAACACTGCCTTAAGGAGTTTTCTTCCACTCAACCAAACTGAATACAGAATACAACACCAGTACTTATTCAGAGATACAACATATACAATAATATTGTAAAATAATAGCCCAATAAATAATTCCATTAATTCCATTAGGTAATCTACGCATTGATACATAAGACACTTGGGACCAGTTGTATAAAACTCACAAACTGATAGTTGTTTTTAGCTGAAAGTTGGAAAATAACTAGCTATTTATGTTGTATAAAAATAACCGTTGATTGTGTAACTCACAGTTTTAAGTAACTGGAGGAAATAATAAAACTTCTGGCAACAGAGCAAAAGTTGAGGGAAATTTGCAGAGAATATTATGTTTATATCTTTGGTATTTGATTCTCAATTGTTTAATTAAAGACCAAGCACCATATTATACATATCTCTTTGGTATTTATTTTCAACTCTTTAATTAAGATGAGTTTTTTTATTATTTCATTGCGACCATGTATACTTTTGTTTCGAACTTCTTTAACCTGTCCATAGAGACGTTTAGGTTTGTGAGTGCAACCTACAGCACCTATAATGCCTGAAGAATACGAAAATTCTAGAAATCTGGTATTGTTAACTTATAACACTGTCCTTAGTTGGAATTCTAATAAACCGAGGCCTTATAGCATAATTTTATCTTGTCACATTATGTATGGTTCTACTGGCTGTTCCTTTGTCCCCAGTAACTATTTCGAAGCTTCCAATCACAATAATTCGTACGGAACCTCAGGGCTGACTCTGAGTATCATGAATTCGCTTTGTTCTTGATTGAAATGGGAGACAAAACCTCTGTCTAGTTCTTCTACTCAAATTTCGGTAACATGTTATTCAATACTAATAAAGGATTCCTTTTCTTATGAAATACCTAGGTACATGAGATGCATGATGGATTTTCATTGCATCACCAGATGAGGTACTGTATCAGAATAATCAGAAATCTAGAAATGAATGTTTCTATTTTGTAATGTAGAGCTACCATTATAATCAACAAAGCTAAGGTACCGGTACCTGTATTTTTAATGTCATTAGACAAAATGAAAGCAAGCTGAATCTAAATTATATGAAAATAATAATTAATAACTCACATTGTACTTACAAATTGGATTTCTTTTGTCCTTTCAAATTTGAAATGTATTTAAAATTTCCATAATTAATGTTTCACTTGCACAAATTTACCAGTTATATTAAACCGATGAGATATACTTGGACTGATGTTTATACAACAAAAAACACAGTTAACTGTAACTGAAAGTTAATGTTGCAAGCTAACCACAGATTACATGTTTATACAACTGGCCCTTATTGTACCTAATCATCAATAAATAAAAAATGCGGAACGAATATAGAAACAGAAATAATGTGGATTAAATATATATATATATATATATATATATATATATATATATAAATAGGGTTCGGATGTTCATGACATATCATATTTTTTCCCTGACCTCTAATCTTGCCGCAAACTGAAATTAACACGAATTGCACTTTTGTTATCCTAATTGGACCGTTTTTATTTTGCATATAAAGTCATATTTTGGACATTTTTATAGTTTAGGTCATATTTCGGTCATTTTTTAATTTAACGTCATATTTAAGTCATAAATTCGGTAAAAGAGCACAATTACACAGGTCATATTTTGGACATTTTTATAATTTTGGTCATATTTTGGTCATTTTTTAATTTAACGTCATATTTCAATAATAAATTCGGTAAAAGACCACAATTGCACAGTATACTGTAGGCACTAAATCGTAGAGTTAAAATTTTTTCGAGGAAGAGTTAATAATATTTTGGTTTGACTGTAACTGGAATGTGAAGGGACAATAACAAGTGCAGGTAGTTGGAGCACAATGCACGGGATTTTACCTCCTTCCTCCTTGTTAACAAATTTCAATAGAGATAGTTTAAAAAGATTTTCAGTTCACACTTGCAGTGGTGTCGGGAAACATCAAAATGCCGACTAATAAGTGTTCTGAAAGTGTAAAACTAAAAAGTTTGGTTAAAGAGTTTGGAGAAAACCACTTCTGCACCGACGGGAAAATTTTGTATTGCAAAGTGTGTGAAATTAAAGTGACGGCTGCAAAACTATTTAATGACGTTCTTCAAATATGCACCTGTGACATCGTGTAACGTCGAAAGGAGCTTCTCGCGGTTTAAGACGATATTAAGTGACAACAGGAGAAGATTTCTATTCGATAATCTTAAAATGCACGTGGTTGTATAGTGTAATACAGACAAAAATGGAGACTGAAAACTGGTAGGTAATAGCCTACTTTGAAATTTATTTCATTAATTTAATGTTTATGCCCAATTAATAGGTAATTTAATTTTTAAATTAATGCAATTTTTCATGTTTTATAGGGACACGCATGGACTACAAAATATTATATTGAAGTGGTGAAGCAATCACACAGATTAAATTAGATGTCCATTACAAGCAAAATTGTTAATAATATGTAAAATTCTTAAAAACACGATCCTGATTGCATTCATGCGATGTAGTAATTTAGTTTCATTAAACGTTTAAAAGTGGAACATTTATTATTAGAAAATACTTTCTTTTATTAGGTCATATTTACGATTTTTTGGGTCATATTTAGTCATTTTAAGGGCATATTTAAGGTCATATTTTCCAGTTTTTTAGGTCATAAACATCCGAACCCTATATATAAACATGCCGGTAGAACATTAAATTATCCAACTTATTCACTGAGTCTGTTGCCATGGTAGGTCAGTTGGTAAGAGTAGCGGCACGGAGATCCGAAGAACCTGGTTCAAATCCCGGCTTTGGCATTGAACTTTTCAGTCTGACTTCACCTTTCTATCTTAGCCTACTCAAGGCCAGTGTAAAAGAATCCATTAATTATCATTTCAAATAACTATGTTAGGAATTGAAAATTAAGTCTATAAAAACTTTGCAATACACGTATACTATACGGTGAATGTGGTAGACCTATTAAAAAAAGAAATACAACGAATATAAGTTATATAAAGTAACACACAGAATGAGCAATATAAAGCAACCGGGCTGGATGACTAGATATTGTTTCTATTTAACGGCGAAATGCCTAAAAATTTGTAAGCTCCAAGTATCCGCGATAAAACGTGGTACCATACGTTATAGGTATAAGCCTGTTATGTTGTAATTATTTTGTTTTAATTGAAAGTTTTTGCGTCAGATTTTCCCTTACTCATGCTATACGGCTCTTTAACGTGTTAAAATCTTAAAAGCTTGATAAAAATACAATCTTGATAATGCAAAATTGTTCTGGAAGATAAAATAGAACAAGGCGTTTAAGGCGAATAAGAATTGAGACTTTGCAATTCAGATGCCAATAGAACGTTAAGAAAGTTGCAGAAGAATGTGTAGATCGAAGGAAACGTGCTTGGAAACGTGAGAATATAACAGACAGTAATTGGGAAAGAGAATGAGTAGGAAAGAATGTAATTGGTATGGGAGTGAAAGGCAGATTGAAAAAGAGTGCAGACCTTCTATAAATTTCCTTCTCTCCAACAGAATTGTATACTGTGTTGCGGCTAAAGAATTTGATTTGATCGAGACCAGTAGAATTGGGACTGAAGTGACAAATAGATAATTCAACACTTTCAAAGTTTCATTTTTCCAAACACTGTGAATTTCCGAATTCCTGAAGTACTAGTTAACGGATGTTAACAAACAACGGAGGGTATCAGTTTATTAAATTTATCCCAAATTACTCCTTATCATTTATAACACTTGCAATAATCATAATATATTATAATTAGTTTGGCTGTTTAGCTCATAGGCCTACTTTATTCTTTGGATATGGACCAATAACATGCTTTATTCTTTGGATATGGACCAATAACATATAACATAACGAGTCTGAAATAAGCCAAAGACAGACTTGAATAGCTCAATATTTATCGAATTTGCTTTATCACCTTCTAAAAAGATGTGATAAAAACACGTTCTTTCTTCTTTATAGGCCTCTTTCAATCAGGCTGGGCAATTTGTAGGCAGTGGCTTATGCATACATCACCATTGTCTCGGTACGTTAAGATTTATTGGATATTAAATCCAATATGCGTATTCAGAATTAAATATTTAAATATTTAATGGGAACGTTGGCTTGTAATCACCTCCTGTAAAAATTATAAATACATAATCTCAACAGCAAGAATGTACACTGGCTGTTCAGAGGTAGGAGGTGAATCCAGATAGACAACTCATCATTCCATTATTTTTCTTTAGTAGACTCGACAAGACAGCTGAAGATCTATGTTTGTAATGTCTTTCAAAAAACAATACTTATCAGTATGCATCGGAAGTATAACAATAATACAATGTAATTAATTTTACGCACGATACTGGTATCTTAATTTTTTCAGCAAACAGCTCCTGAATAAATACATGGTTGCTGGATCCATGCCCAACATATAATAGGTAGGGATGGGTCGATACCAGATTTTCTCGATACTCGATACCGATACATGATTTTTTTCTCGATACTCGATACTTCGATACTAGATACCTTCAACATTTCCAGTTTCAATAAATAGGTACATTAAAAATTAAAATTTGAGAAAACTGTCTAATACCAACTAAATTAATTAAGTCTGCATATTTAATGAGACAAAATTTTATATCATCAGTAGCCTATAATTATTTTTAAACTTTATATTAAAACTAAAATTAGTTTTTTAAACAGTCCACTTACAAGTTTTTGCTAAAAAATACTAGCATTCTCACTTAATTGCAGAATTGCAGAATTACAAAAGTATCGAAAAAGTATCGAGCGAATTTTCTGAAGTATCGTTCGATGCCGATACCATGCAAGTATCGAGAGTATCGAGGTATCGAAAGTAACGAGGACCCTCCCTAATAGTAGGCGTAATCAATTTCCTAGGATTTCAACTAGCCTATTGTGCAGAGCTAAGTTCGGCATCGAAGGCAAATGAGGAGATACAGCAAATAACACAGCCTCCCCAGATTCCAAATGCCAGAAACGTTAGGAAATTCATACACCGTGGGTTGTATACAGCGCAACTACTATGGAGTTTTATTTATCTACTTACTACATTCAGTGAAAACGATCCTTCATTATTAGGCCAAATAAAAACCAAAAAAATATTCCGATGCATTGTTCAAAATCTCATTCTATTCATTTTTCTTAAATCGTACATCATTCTATTTTGTCTCAATTTTTTCGGCCATGACACTAGGCAGTTAGAGAGGGAGTTCAAATTCATTGGACTCACTAGAACGTGATCTGAAATAATTACTCCAAATGAAATTTCGTGTTTATTTAACATTTGCACTGATCTACCAGTTATATGTGAGTCAGTAGTCGTGACTTCAATTTTAGTTGTCCTACAGCAACAAATACCAAGATTGTCCAGACTAGAGACTTCTTCTAACACATATAAGTAAACTTACAGTAATTTATTGACAACACAATGCTCTGAGACTGAATTATTACACATCACTTGCTTTCAAATATCTGTTTTTTTTATACAAAAGAAGCAAACGAAATTTCAGACCACTTCAGATCACTTCCTCAGTGGTAAACATATGTTGAACGGTTGTCATGTCTGGAAAGCTACCTCAGATTATGTTACACCCTAACATTTTAAAAGATAATTCCCATGATTTATTATTGTTTACATTTTCATCTGGTAGCAATCGAAAACAAAACGTGATGAAATAATAATAAGACACACCCGATTGATGAAACAGTTTGCAATTCGATTAAATTCCAAAAATAGAAGGAAGTAAGGAGAAGAGCGTCATTAACATAGGTACTGCAATTGATAGATAAAAAATATTTACGAAGAAAACAAAACAATAATGCACAGAAGTAGTTAATATAGACCAATATGCTTTGTTATAGGCTATTTTAATTGCCTTATTACATTTTTCTGAGAAGCAATTAGACAAGCATTGGATTATGGAACTATAAAACCGTTGTTAAAAATTAACACTGGGTTTTATTTTTGCCCATGTGAAACGTAACTTTTCATGACGTTAAAGGTAATTTGATATTACATTCAGTACATTCAGGTGCCCGTGATTATTTATTCGACTGCTAGATGTTTTGTATAAATTATTTATTTAACAGGAAGATAATTAAAACATTATATTTATTAACACTGACATAGTTTTTACCTAAAGATTCCATCCTACTTTGTCTCCTTTTACATTCATATGCCTATGATAAACATCCATATTTCTCAACTAAAAGTAGATAAAGTTGTGTGACTATATCACATTGTGCATTACTTTCGTGCATTTCATTCATCAATATTTATTTACACCAATGAATAATATCTGATAGTTTCTCTAATTTGCTCAAGTCCTGTATAATTTTATTTTCCAAAGCTACCTGTTACCACTGCCAACAATACACTGTTGTTATGTAAACTGTACGAACTGAGCTGAAGAACGCAGTTTCTAAATTAGATATTGATATGGAAGGGGTTATTGGCGTATCTTTAACTTTGGGGGGAACAAACTTCATTATCATTGGGTTATACAATCAACCAGCAGTATCGAAATATGCAAACAAAAACTTTTTTTAATGATCTGAATACTGAAGCTCGAAGGACAGTGTATACTCTTGATAGAAAGGAATATAAAGTGATTGTAAGAGAGAAGAGAAATAATTGGCAAGACAAAATGGTTAAAGAAATTCGGGAGGTCGCTTCGAGGGGAGATAACGATATGGTTTGGCGATTGGTTAAAGATATAAAGGGTAATCGGCAGACAATTAGTGAAATATCAGACAGACTTCGTTGTGTTGGGAGATACTCTTGTATAATTAATAATTGGTAGCTTCTGGTACAGATCTTGGTCCCGTGGAGGCGATGGAAACTTAGCAAGTTGCAACAAACGACTGTAATATTACGTTACTCCGTGTCCTTATAAAAATCACACGCGCTCTTCTCGCGTATGAATTAATAATACTCAGAATAATTCCCTTTTACTTTAATCGGTAATCCCGTCACTCTCGACCAAGGACTATGGGAAATTTAAACACTTGCAACACTAGAAACGGAGCCGGCCCTCATGGCCATCAGAAAACTTACTTCCCAGTCGCCGTCATAGTCAGATCTCCCTCTGCCAAGTTTCACCACCCTCCAAGAAACCTCGGTATGCTAACCAGACAGAAAATAGTGCTTAATTATCATTGGCTATTGATTACTGTGTATCATTCCGCTGTCGAACTTCCGTTTGTTTCTGATTGGCTGACAGCTCTGCACACATTTCATCTTTCTTGGAACCGGAGTTCCAAGGAACGAACAGCGTGTATTGTCTGCTAAAACCAAGTAAGGTTCTGGCTTTCCCTGGCCACACAATAAAATCAGCCCTTATCTCAAATTTCTTTGTCTCTGCTAGAGTTTTAACACAATGCTTATACTAAGAAAATGTATACTGAGACTAACATTCGCCTTTTGTTAAACTTAATGTGTTTCTAAACCCCGTTACTCTGCGCTATTGTACTTCCAAGCCGAAATTCCCGTGCAATCAATTCCTCTGCCTCTACTTGAAGTTCGTAAATTTTAATATCCTATGAATTTTTACTTATATTATTTGATTTAATAATTCCCATTAAACATTATGATTTAATGACATAAATTCTCCTTTAATGAAAATAGGATGAATACGGCCATAGGCCTATTCACCACAAGGGAAGAGACATGGACGTATGCGGGACAATCTTTGGATAACGTGAAGAACTTCGTGTATTTAGGGTTGACGCTTACTATGAACGGACGATGGGCAAAGCACATTGAGGTGACGAAACATAAAGCGGGACTGAAATCAGCTGAGACTCTTCGGATACGTAGCAAAATTCCAGACATGCCAATAGGTGTTATGGAAACTCTGTACGGGGCAATAGTGAGTTCGACGATGACTTACGGGGATGATATATGGGGTTGGGAAGAAACAGGGAATCTAGATCTGGTCAGGACGCGTTTTTTGAAAGGGATTTTGGGGGCAGGGAGGGGTACTGCAAACTGTGGCATTATGAGAGAGTTTGTAGCGCATAGTGAGACTATAGAGTGTAAAATTAGGGCAGTGAAATATTGGTTACAACTCTAATTAGAGCAATATGTTATCAAGAACAGCTAAGAATACGAGGAAATACGTGGGCTTTCAAATTAAGAAAGGGATTAGAAACAATTTGGATATGTTTGGATGGATGGGCAGGGAAATAAGAGAAGTGTGTGAAGGAAGGTTAAGAACTGTTTGAAGGATATTGATAGACAACAGACGAATGCGCAATGTCAGACTATGGTTTCACTTGAATTACAATCGCGGTTAAAATTGGAGAGGGGGAAGGAGCAATACATAGGAAAAGGATCTAAAGTCAGTAAACTTGAGCTCGCTTGGATTAGACTCGGTGCGTGGAGAATTATTAAGATCACAGATGAAAACGGAATGAGAGTTTGTCCATTATGTAAGGGGGAAGAATCATGTTTCATATTTTGGCGAATTGTGAAGGTTTGGAAAATTGGAAGGAAAAAAATTTACCATTATCTTTTATGGAATCAAATAGGGAGCAACGAAAATGTTTGGAGTTACTGACGGGAAAAAACGTTGAGGAAGGCATTGGGACGATTTTAATGAAGGCGAGACAGCTCAGGCTTGAAGAAGCGACAAATTGGAGAGCGGGTGTGGAGGGTGAGGAATAGATTTTGTTTGTTTGTGTTATTTTGTATTTATATTATTTGTTCTTTTTTGTGTGTTTTTGCGTAAGCATGTACGGCCCATGCGAACTCATGCGATTGTTTGCATTGGAATTTGTAAAAAGTTAATTACTGTAATAAACACTTACATTACATTACACATGTTAACTGTACATCGAATGTGATTTAGATTTGTAATTCTGTGCATAAAGGTATTAAGTATCCTCAAAAACATTTGATTTTTGGCATTTAAAATATTTTTTTTGCAAAATCGTTTCTTAGTATACATTTACATTATGAAACGAAGGTACTATCAAAATTTCAAATCTCTACCTATTATAGTTTAGGCTCTACGTTGATTCTCTTTCAGTCAATAAGTCAGGACAAAGCCTCTTATCGAAAGTGAAATGGCGTCATATTAAACAAATAGTCAGCATATTTGTACAAATGTTTTAATACCCCTAACACATATTACAAGGCAGAAAACTTATTACAAAGTTCTATCACTGGGCATGGATAAGGACGCTAAACTTTAGGTGATAACTCTGTTAAAAAAGATGACCTTGATTTCAGTACGAAACTTGTCTCATCCCTGGGACCTTAACAAAGCACTGACCAATAAGTTATTATCGTTAACACTTCATTAGAACTAACAACCGTTAGTCGTGGTGTATAAATAGCGAAGAGAATCGTTCGTACTGTTTACAGTGTTCTAGATCCATTGAATAAATGTATTTCCTGTGTAAAATAAGTAATCCTATAGATGAAACTTGTAAGTTCCTTTTATAAAACAAAGGTAATTATGGTGTATTTTCATACCAATAAGATCATTAATATTTCACGACGTGTTTAAAAATGTGATCCATCAGAATCGAACATTAGTGAAAGAAGCAATATCCGAATCTTCTTTTTTTCTTGTTGGTCCTGTAACCATGTTATTGTGTGGAAACAAGTCTGAGCAGACTATAACTTCAGACATGGTATCTTGAATATATTGTATTCAGTGATAAATATAACTTATAACAGATTTAACTACGGGACTATTGTGTGGACATTGTTGTACTACTTGGAAGGAAAAAGTACACAATATTGACAATATGTAATTAAGTTTAACACATTTACAGAGCTTAAGCCATTGACATTGAGACAAGCTTTTCCAAAATGATGAAAACTACTAGTTTGATTTATATGTTGGTGCAATCGTAAAATAACAATTTAATGGAGGTGAACTTTCTGTTTATTCCTTACAATGAAATATTCTTCCCATCACAGCAAGTTACGTGGATAATATTACGGATGGGGCAACAGATTTATAGTCACTTTAAACAATTTAACACGCTCTGGTTTACTAGCGTTTGGATTAAAAAGTTGCATTGTGTTAATTCATTCTTGAATAGTTGTGGTTAAAGTGAAGTGCTTTAGATTTAACAAACTATGGAAGAGGAAAGTAGCCAACGAAGTTGCGGAAGCGTAGTGAACCGGCGTCAAAGGTCTTCGTCTGTTTGGTACGATCGATTTAGGCTGCGGCAATGGAGAATTTTTAAGTGCGAAATCTGTGGACAAGCGTTCTGCAGAGGGAATTTATTAGAAGCGCACAGAAGATGGAGTCATCCTCAACTTCAGTTGGAAGCTGTACGATTCGAGCCAGAGCCAGACGCCAAACAACTTTGGAGGTAATAATCACATAAGCTTTCGCCCGTGCGGAAATTCCTTCCATTAGAGAAATAAATTAGTTTATTCAACAGGTTGCAAATTAAAGTTCATGCTGTATTTCCCACCACATTGACCTACATTACATAACCGTCCAGGAGTATTTTTCTGGAATTTATCTACAAACATTGCAAAAAAAGGTTATAATATTGTCTGTTCTAAAAATAAATATAAGTAGGCATGTACTATCTTTGTTAAGATACGATTATGCTCCTTATGCAATGGCGTTGAGGACGGTAATGGATTCCACACTGACGTTTGAAAGAGGTGCGAATATGGTACAGTTCACAAATATATTAAATTCCTATTAGTATTTTTTTGAAGTAATGTCTTTTTTATACTTTCGTCAGAATTCTTCTAAAAGTGCTTCATGTTTAGGAAATTAGATCGGAAGCGTGTACAACATATATTTTTTTAAAGGTTTTAAACATAATAAAACCTTAAACATAACGCCTCTTTAAAATGCCATCGATGGTAAATAGCCTAATGTAATTCGAAAAAATGAATATTTATATTTGACATGAGATATGAATATTGCCATTAATTTTTGTATTGGCTTGAATATTTCCACTTAAGAGCATATTTTATCCACGCTTTTCTGAAATAGAAAGTTCTTGTGTGTGTTTATAATAGCCATACGGTAGGCCTAGTCATACTTTATAACATCTTACACCTTCCTGCCTAACAAGTTTCGATATTGTTGTTCAGTAATAGTCGACTTTATTTTAACTCTGTAAAGAAATACTGAGTTTACTAGATACTACTAATTTGCCATTGTACCGACAAAAATGGTAGAAATCTATTCAATATGGCTAAACATAAAGTTTCTATTAGGCATATAGTAAGTAACAATTCTTGAGCTATTACCATAGAATGTATGTAATAACTATTATTTACCAATATTTTTAAATTCTCTTTAGAGTAAAAAGTAACATTTTACAACTTGCTAATTGCTTTCTATGGCATATGTGAGTTGGTAAATCCGACAGTCCCGTGTTTGAAAAGTTACTAGCACGTAATAGTATATTGCGATACAAGTGCCGTAAGCGATGCATACGGATCGAGGAAAGAGTTTGAAAGAACGAGGCGCTCGCGCCGAGTTTTTTCAATTTTCCGAGATCGGTTATGCGCTTACGGCAAGAGTATTGCATGCTATTTTTTGCACGATGATTATTTATATCAATTTAATTATATTAATTGAGATATTACCTGAAAGTATTATGTATACACATTATTGAAGATAGATGTTTATTTCAGAAAGTGATTCCCATGTGTTTGTTGTTATGGGAACCGAATATTTGTCCTGGGGGGCCTTGTCTATAAAAGCTTGTATTATGATGTGTGGCGTAAGTAAATTCTTACCGCACGGAAACTCTTACCGCTTAGAAATTTGTTTTCTTTCCATAGCAACAAGATTGCGTGCGGGAATGTCAACTTACGATCCACGACAACAATATTCGTAAGTACCACTAATTAGTTAAGTCGTGCAAAAAAGAAATCTTATAGGAGAAAATTTCGGCACATAAGAGATGGTAACAGTTGAGGAGTGGACATTCAAAACGCTGTTTGTCCACAATTTTTCGAAAATGAGTTATTGGTGGCATATCATTGTACATGTATCTCTCTACATTATGAACGTGACTACAGCATCAAAATGCTATTTTTCTAGTAGTTACAGAGGTCTGAAGTTAGTATGGACATTCAAAACGCTGTTAGTCCTTCGCAGCTTGACAATCAAAACGCTTTTTTGTCACTTTCGTACACAATAATGGAGATATGTCAGGTGGCAGGGGTAATATATCCAAGTTTTAATGCTTCCACAACTGAATGTTCATCAGTGATGTGTTGTTCGGAATGGAAGGTGATGGAGGATCATCTATGGTCAGTGACATTAATCGTGGAAATGGGAAAAAACATAAAAGTACAGGCATGTGTTGTATCAACACCTAATTTGTTAAACCTACTATTTTAAATAATTTTAACAAAAGTTAAATGCAGTAATAATAATAATAACAACAATATGTTCTAGTAATGTGAAAAATAATTCCTTTCTAGGTGCATAAAAGACAGAAGGTCATTGCATTTATTACTAGACTTTCTGCCCAGGAGAGTCACTACAACCACTAAAAATCTCAGAGAATTCACTTGTCAGAATTGTAAGGCACACAGTGAAACTAGCATTGCTGAATGCAAAGTCAGTTACATCTGTTTGCAATAATTTTCAGTAAACAGTCTAACATAGGTTTCAGGTCACTTACTAGTGACACTTGTATCATAAGACAGAAGCTTATTATTCTCATTGTCGATAGAGTGCAGACATTTCGATCATTACTTAAAAGAGGCTGCAAAATGTTGTCAGTTATACCTCCACAGTGTACTCCAGAAAACTAATATGTCCAGAAAATATCAAAGCTGTAAAAAATCTGTTACAAATTTTGCCACTGAGCAGTGGCATAACAACCCTGAACTAACTTGCTATTCTGATCGTTTTAGCTAATACTGAAACTGCACTAGTTACTGATAATGTTGTACAGCTTTATGATTGTGAAAATGATGATCCAGGTTTAAAAGTATAACTTATGGAACTGGACTAAAGAATATTCTCTTGTTAATTGGCTACGTCATATTGTTCAAATATATCACAAAAAAAAAACAAAAAAAAAAAACAAGTCTTGTAGTTAAAATGTAATAAGAAGAACACTGAGAATTAAAAACAGTACTATAAAACTCTCAAATCCTTTTCATTTCGACCTTTAAAATGCATTTTTTCCTATTTTCCCAAACAAAACGCAGTTTGTCCATGACATTTCACGCCATATCATCCAAAATATAAAAGCAAGATTTTCAAATATTGACTATTAATATAATTATTTGTTTTCTAATTAACTATCAAAATACATTCACGTTCACATTTTTAGTTTTCGTACAGCAGTTTTTTGCGTTTTCTGACAAACAAAAAGTTGTGCAATAACTGCGTTTTGAAAGTCCACTCATCAGTTCTAACTATCATTAGACAACAATGACCAATACAGGCAAACTATATAACGGAAATTCGTTCAATGCGTGCTCCCGTAAAACTCGTTCAGAACTTGTTGATGCCAACTTAACGTAATAATTAAATATAAGTGTGTATATATACATATATATAAATATATATATATATATATATATATATATATATATATATATATATATATATATTATACTAGCTGGTTACTCGTCCTTCGTAGGGCGAAACATATTTTGCACGATTTTTAGCTTTACAAGAGAAACACAATGAGAAAGTATGTTGACTCGTTTTATAGTGCGTTTGACGATCTATTGCAGTTTGAGATTGACGCTTGTCTGTATGTAATACCATGCGCACCACTTTTTTTTCTATTTGAACCTACGTACAGTACGTCTGCACATATTAAATACTTGATCAAACGCCAGAGGAATGTCGTCTATTCGAGAAAGTTAGACGGATCAAGCCCTGCAACAAAAATTAAGTTTAGATGATGGAAGACATATTCCCAAATGCTCTAGCATGACAAGGAAGAGCATTAAGTATTTAGTTCTAATGGAGTTGGATGCATATAGGCGTCATTCCCAAACTAGGGAAGAACTTCAGGCGTACTGAAAACGACGTACGGTTGCTGCTATGTGATATTTTTCTGGCAAGGCTAAAAGCCTTGCAATGTACTTTTTCACCTATACGAAGGGCCGATAACCAGCTAATCAATAAGTAAGAGCTGACAATTGTGAAAAAAATACACTTAATTAATGTCTTTCGTCATGATAATTATTTCGATATAACAGTCGTGTAATGTTATTTATGGCGAGTTCCACCGACCTTCGTTACGGCTAAAACGCGTCGTTTTCTCCTGCTTGTGTCATGTTTACGTTCCACCGATCTTGTTTACTCCCTCACGCCCGTTAATACTCGCGTTAACTTAAAGACAGAAATTCCTTGCGTTAAATCTCGCGTTTGTTTGAAAACAAGATGGCTGAACCTGCTTGCATGCTACAATATGCAGTATTATCCGCATTAAACAGTAAACCCAGTACATTAATGCATTAATTATAGTTTCTGAAGAATAACATGAATACAAGGGAGTGATTCATTTATTTCCTTTACTACGTTAGAGCAGTCAGGTAACAGAATGGGATCCTCCTGCTGTCACTAGCCTGAACACAAAAGTAGGATCTGGGTTTTTCTCACATTCCACAAAACAAATTAGTCCCTCAGAGGAGATGATCAGTTGACACTGTAACGTTGAAGTAGGAGAATGGTTACAAAATAAAATGTCTTTCGCAGTTGCTCAACATTCAACAGTATCCTGAAGTATTTCGCTCATAATTACGCCTACATGCCATTGAAAATGCCTCTGTGTATTTGTCAGGTTATAGCTTGTATTATTACTAGTAGGTTGACGATAGGTGAAATTTATTATAATATCTCTATTGGATTACTTATCAATAAAATAACAGTGCACAATGTCCCTTGTTATTAAAGAAAAAACTAGGCCAAAGTCAAATCGTTTTTGAGTGTGTTGTGTGTGTGTATTATTCCCGTGTTTTTCCAGGAAAAGTTCATTATGTATCTTCTATGACTATAAAATTAAGGTAAGAGCTACGCTGTACATTTACCACATTGTAATAGTTTTCAATAATTGTTTGATATGGTATAATATATTGTAATAATATTACACCAGCAGTAGGCGTATAGCCTAGGCCCAATTCACATTTTCGATACTGATAGCAGTCGAAAAGATTGCAGGTTAGCGTATAATAAATTATGCTAATTATAATTTATAATTATAAATAGTGCGAGTGCAACATCATAAATTGTATAATATACTGCATTAATAGCATTAATATTAGTAATAATTGGGTTCTACTCCTGTTTATTTTCTGCTAGCTACTGTGAAACATAGCAGCCAACGTTGCCAATGGAAAAATGACTTTGAACGGCGAAGGAATCGGGCATGAAAACAGTATAACATAAGATTTTTGCATCTCGATAAATAAAAAGAAAGAATACTCACTCAATTTGTTTATAATTTTGAATTATATAGTATGAAAATTTCTAGTCGTGTGCAGTGTATGCTCTCAGGTTTAACGTTGTATGTTGGTAGTAGCGACGGTGAATGTATGAGAAGCTTGGGATGCCAAGATTGCCTGTCTTCTAACGCTCGTTTGAAAACGGGTGTTTATTTCAACGACTAGAGTGTTGGTGGAACAGTGTCCACTTAACGCAGACGTTATACAGCAATGGCGCGTTACTAAAGTCTTCGTTTCGGTATATTTAAAGAATGTCGGTGGAACCGGCCATAAATGAGATAGGCCTATCTACTTTTATTTCATGCTCCAACACAAAATACTTTAAATCTGTTACAAATTTAAAATTACGGTAAAATTCCGCCTACGATAACCACAATATGTAATAATCTAAAATCTATATTGTAAATGGGCCCTAGGTACTTGCAATTTTTATCTTAGAACTCTCTACTATTTATAAAATTTGTCGGTAATCCTGTATTTGGACGTTATTTAATATCCATGGAAGTTTGGTGTAACCTAGTATTCAAGGGGCAGTGATATAATGCCAACCTAAAGGGAAAATGCACATGCACATAAATAAAAAGTAATTTTTACTAGTAATAACACGAGACTGTTGCTCAGTTAAAAATTAGGCAAAATCCAAATATAAGTCACACCTTGGGATGAATGTGTCCCGCCTATCCTACCCTCAGCGATGCAGTTTCTTTTATACTGTGGTCAACTGGATAAATAAATATGAAATATACCACGATCTAGCGAATTCTTCTCTCCTTGTATTATGAAGAAAGTTATGATTGGACGTTGGACGTGTGACGCCATACCGCCAGACGTGAGGTGACAGACTGACAAACCTCGTGGGAGATATAATATGCCACATTTTCGAACCCTACAAACAGTGTAGAAAAAAGTAAAGTGATCCCTATACAGTCCATGGAGGCCCAGAGGGTTCCAGGGGGTTGAGGCTCCCAGATTTTTGGACACTCGGCACATGAAGGTGGTAAAGTTGTCAGCCTTACGCACCGGCCGTCTTTACCCCCAGGATTGCTCCTGGTACTCATTTCTGTTAGAGGCTGAGTTAACCCCAGGGCCATAGTGCCACCAGAAGGATTAGGCCAGTAGAAAAATCTCAACGACTTCATCGGGGATAGAACCCGCGACCTTCCGGTTTGTAGCGCAGTGCCTCAACCACTACGTCACAGCGTACCCCCTACCAACAGTGTATCGTACATAATTCGAAAGTGCAAGGGCACTTCTCTACGGCTGCCGCCTCCGCTTCGCACACTTAACAAATGTGGTTAGTGTTATGCATTATTTAGCTATATGTAGAGGTTGCAGGACCGTATGGAACAGACCAATGACATGCAAGGTCGTTGGCAGCCAAGAAGCCGATGGGTCACATGGTGCTGGAATCACCTGTGGACAGATAAGGGCCTGACAAACCTCTGGAGATATAATATGCCACATTTTCGAAACCTACAAACAGTGTATCGTACATTATTCGAAAATGCAAGGGCGCTTCGCTTCGGCTGCCGCCTCCGCTTCGCGCACTTAACTATGTGGATAGTGTTATGCATTATTTAGCTATATGTAGAGGTTGCAGGACCATATGGAACACACCAATGGCATGCAAGGTCGTTGGCAGCCAAGAAGCCGGTGGGTCACGTGGTGCTGGAATCAGCTGTCAACATGATAAGGGTCTGAAAATCCTCCGGAGATTTAATATGCCACATTTTCGAAACCTACAAACAATGTATCGTACATCATTCGAAAGTGAAGGGCGCTCGCTACGGCTGCCGCCTCCGCTTCGCGCACTTAATTATGTGGTTAGTGTTATGCATGTTAGGTTAGTTTTTTTGAGTACTTCCTACCGATTTTACCCATATTTATAATATTCTTAGAAACAAAATGTGCCTATATATGGATTCTAAAACTTCTGGAGAATAATATTACATGAAATTTCACCGTTTTTCGTGTATAAAAAAAAATAACGAATCCAGTAGAATGAGAAACTATCCCCGTGCTTGTTAAATTTGTAATGTTGGCTACGTGCTGTACCACTGCATATTGTATATTAGGTTACACCAAACTCCTATGAATAATAAGTAAAATCCAGATACAGGTTTACAAATTTGTCCTTATTTTATTGGTAAATTTCTTTCACTTACTGTAAATAATTAGCGCTGGTCAGCAACAATAAAGAAAATACATATTTGGTTTTACAGTAGGCCATGAAATAACTTATTTAATACTTTTATTTCGTATGTGTCATGGCTTGCTTTCAATTTGAGAGAAACTGAATTTTAATATTAGGTGAATTAGCGGAGTGGAGTGAACGACTACAGTCCTATACAGTCCTATAACAGGTGGTAAGGTTGTCAGCCTTACGCACCGGCCGCCTTTACCGTCAGGATTGCTCCTTGTACTCATTTCTGCTTGGGGCTGAGTGTACCCCAGGGCCATAGTGCCACCAGAAGGGTACGCCGTAGCGTAGTGATTCAGGCGCTGCGCTACAAATCGGAAGGTCGCGGGTTCGGTTCCCGATGAGGACGTTGGAGTTTTTCAATTGGCCTAATCCTTCTGGTGGCACTATGGGGGTGGCACCCTAACAGAAATGAGTACCAGGACCAATCCTGGTGGTAAAGGCGGCGCCTTTTTGTCCCGAATGTCTAAAATCTGGGAGTCTCAACCTCCTGGGACCCTCTTGGCCTCCATGGCATGTAATAGGGAACACTTTACTTTAAGTTGGTGTGGAAGCGCTGTCCTCCCAGATCTTTCTTCAGCTGCCGAAAAAGATGAAAGTCACTCGGCACGGGAACGAATTTTTGAAATCCATCGTGACAGAGGATGAAACGTGGATTCGTTACCACAATCCAGAATCAAAAGAACAATCCAAACAGGGGATGCACACAAATTTCCCGAACGAACCCAAGATCTGGCTCCTACACCAACGGAGCATTTCAAGACATTTCAAAATGCCGTGAGGACCCTTCTCAATATGCTGGCAGCAAGCTTCTATGAAGAGGGTTTAGTATAGTTGGTACCACGCTACGACAAATGAGTCAATCGGAGCGCGACTAGGTAGAGAAGGAGCTAGAAGACGTATCTATATGTTCCAAAGAAAACAATTTTGATTTACACTGTGGTTTTCATTTTATGCCCCATCGGAGGAAAAAAAAATAGCCCTCGTATTTCCGAGATTGAAGTTACTTTTTCCGAAATTGAAATTACTTTTTCCGAAATTGCATTTAATTTTTCCGAAATTGAAATTACTTTCTCCGAAATTGGAATTACTTTTTCCCAAATTCGAAATTACTTTTTCCGAAATTGAAATTACTTTTTTGCTCGACGTAACTAATTAGTGGTAGGCCTACTTACGAATATTGTTGCCGTGGATCGTAACTTGACATTCCCGCACGCAATCTGGTTGCTATGAAAACAAAAGAAATCTCCGTGCTGTAAAAATTACAAAAAGTACCAGTTCCGTAAGTAAAACCGTCATAATACATGCCTTTATGGAAGACCGGAACCAAGGCCCCCCAATTTGTGGCGACTTTAACAGGACAAATATTCGGTCCCCATAACAACCAACATATGCTAATCACTTTCTGAAATATAACACCCATCGTCAATAGTGTATAAACATAATATTTTCAGCTAATATCTCAATTAATATAAATAAATTGATATAAATAATCATCGTGCAAAAAATAGCATACAATACTCGTGCTTTAAGCGCATAACGGATCTCGGAAATTGAAAAAACTCGGCGCGAGCGCCTCGTTTTTTCAAACTCTTTCCACGATCCGTATGCACCGCTTACGGCACTTGTATCGGAATATACTATTTCCGAAATTGAGGTTCAAAAGGTCCTCCGAGATTCTTAGACCTAGAAGTCTGAAATTTCACCATACTTTCTCCATGGCCGGAATCCTGAAAGTCGGTTCGGTGAATTTTTTTTTTTGGGGGGGGGAGGGGGGCTTTTGATATTGACAGCATTTTATCATATTTTTGTGTGCTGCAGTCATGTACCCATGATATGGATAGTGTTTTGTTATTATATAATTATGTATACACGTGCACACACACGTATATATATATATACATATATACATATATCTTGTTGGCTTTACACAGTCTCTTGTCACCTGTAAGGTCATCCGGGCGTATTTGACAGAGCTTACCCCTGATTCAACCAAACAGCGTTACAAAGTTATGCCTTATGTTCGGAGGAAACAGCCAATCAGAAACATTCTTATGGAGACAGCCTCAGTCTTTACCAAGCATGCGTCCCAAGCAGGTCGTGTACGTAAGCCAAACTGTTCAAAATGCAATTTAAGTGTTACAGTCAGTTCGGTCAAAATTAAATTTTTAATTCAATGTGTTTTATGCAGTGCTGTACAGTTATTGAATAGGTTGCAAAAAACGTACCCTAGCGGCGGTGTTGCTTTGTTGTAGCGTTGTGAGCGCATCGATCATTCCCGTTTCGGAACCTTATTGTTGGGTATTATTTACATCTAGGTTTTAAAATGCTACTGCTATATCGGTAAAATTCACTTAGTTATAAAATTATTATTTTCCCAGCCGTGTAATGGGCTTAATTACCTAGTAAATTTAAATGTAGATTACAGGTTATGTGTCATCATCCGGTTTTTTGTTTCAAAGCGTACTTGTATCTAGTAGAATATTTTCAAATAAGGCTAGAATAATGGATTCAATTATAAACCATTAATTGAAATGGCAAATTGAATTCTACTGCAATTACAAGTTCCAGACGGATCGATAAGAGCAAGATAAAGGAAATGTTAAAATGAAGCTACATCTGAGTCTCTTCGTTTAGGACGTCGTAAAGCGAAGAAGACACATTAAATTTTATTATGGAAATTCTGTAAAAGTATACCGTACGCTAAATTTTCACTATGAGAGAATCCAAAGCACTGGTCACAAATAGCGATTCTCCTTCTTTTGATCAGTTTATTAAATCCATAAGATTTGTTTCTACTAATTAAGTGTTATGTAAGACATTCATATCTTCGAACTCTGATTAGCAGCTTTCTGCACTAGAAACAAATGGTCACGCTGTGGAATCTGCCATCGATTGTTATGTCGTTAATAAAAAGGACATACGTAAAAGGACTCATAGTTTCTTCTAAGGATGTAAACGAGATTGTGATCTTGAAAACTTATTAATACTATGAGATCTGAATTGATATATTGATAAAAACCAGTCGCGTCTTGTGGTTTTAAACGGGGGTGTGCTGCATATACCCTTTCATAATTTAAAAATACAGAAAAGGTCGATTGGCATACTTACCTAAATATTGTCGGCTGCCATCTTGTGTCACGTTTTTGTCAGGAGTCGGTAGACCTAGTTCCTTATTTTTTTCCCTATACTTAACTGTTCACCGAATTCATGGTAAAGGAATTCAATATAAATATTTATTTAAGTTTATACAGGGTGTTAATGAATAACGCCGAAATATTTTACATGTGTATAGAGGGGACATAGACAAGCAAATGTTATTAGGAGATTTTTGCTCTGAGGATTCAATTTTTCCTGTTACAGTATAAAATCTCCCAGGGCATGGCCGCCACTGACTTCTAACATTAGAAAAAAATGCAAAACAAAGGAACTTCGCTGTAGTCAGAGGTTATGAATAAAAAAAATACTAATTCAGTGGCGACCAGTCATGTGATTAGTCTGTAAATTTTGCAGATTATGGAAACACTAAATTATGATATAGCTGTGGACGATTGATCAAGAGTCAGGTTTTTATCAATCACTAGGAAGGCATGAAGTCGATTTAATGAACATTTTAACCCTATTTTGCTTCATTATTGACTTATGAACACCAAATTGTAATTACTTTAATGCCCTGTAGCATACAGATGTTACGTCATAGAGCAAAAATTTGCTAATAAAAGTTGCTTGTCTACGCCCCCTCTATATACAGGTAAAATTTTCGGTGTTATTCATTAACACCTTGTATAACGCAGGTAGGAGTTATAGGTTCTGTTAACTTCCGATTTGGTCAAAATCCTTGCGTTTCTTAAGTAAACGTAAAGCGCTGCAGCAGCGCTTTATGGTCGCTGCAGCGGTGGTGAAGACGAATCAGATCTCGCTTTACGGGTTTTGCTGCATGGACAGTTGGGGCCGTTCTTTTTTACACAATAGTTTGCTGCAGCGAAACTGAAGCGCTTTACGGGTTCGCTTTAAAAATAGAAGAACGCATAGTATTCAGATGGAATTAAGTTAATGGTACAAAATAGAACTAAATAATGAGTAATAAACTAAAAATAATGAACAAGCATAATCCCTATCAAATTGTCTTAAAAACCTGAGTGCAGTCGAAGGAACACAATTGTTCACCATTCTAAAACAAAAATTAAACATGAATTAAAAATTAATACTAAAATTAAATCATGAGTTAAATCTAACAGATTTGCCAACTTTCGTCACGAGTTTTTCTGCATTTGTGTGCTGGAGTATCCAGTATTGATGTTGAGATCCCTGCGTTGGCACTAGGCAAACATTTCAGAGATGCAGCCTAAAAGAAATAAGAAGGGAAGTGAAGCATAAAATTCTCAGTCGCTTCACTATGAAACCAGGTAAAAAATATTTACAAGGTTAGACTTACATTAAATATAAAGTAATGGACAAGAGACTAATGACTAATTCTAAGATTAAGGTTAAGACTAAAAATTTTAATTAATTAATTAATTAAAAATCATAAATGTAATTAAAGAAATAAATAATGTTATGAGCAAAACAAGAAAAGTGTCAAATTAAGTTAGAATGGAACTTTAAGTTTGTGAAATAAAGTTATAAGCAGTTATACGTAAGTCGTAGGGTAAACAGAAGATTAAATAATGCTGTGTACAATGAGAAATGGAGTGACTAGAAAGCGCTGGTTCTGTTTAGTGGACAATAATTGTGGAATAAGCGCAGATTTGAAAGGGTGTAAATTCCGATTACCCGATTACGATCTTGTGACAAGAAATTCCAAGAACGGGCTGTGGCTTTTATCAATGTATGACTAGGAATTGAAACAGGAAGTTGTGCAGCAATCGTTGTACGGACCAGGTAGCTCAGCAAGTGGACTGTAACAGTAGTCCATTGCAATATAATTTACAAGAATAATGTCAGTACATATTCCCGAAGTTATGAATGATTTAATCGTAAACTAACTCGTTCTTACAAGATGTGATATGAATTAATATATTCAAGATTGCTCGGCCAGTGAATTGTAGACAATGATAATATTGTCTGAAATTATAATGTATGTTATGCTTTAAAACAAAGCAGATTGAATATTAATATCTATTTCAAGGGCAATCGAGCACAAGAAGATTTAATATTTGCAATAATAAGCCTTCCGAAACAATTGATATAAAGTACACAACAAGAAATTATAATCTTGACGCTTCTTGCGTTAAGATGATAGTTGCGATGGTAATTGATAAATAATGCACATTGAAGACAAGATCCCTCGATGGCAAAATATGATTCACTGACGGTATTTCAAACGGAGGACCAATCCTAGTGTAGCACTATGGATAATTGTAGAAATTGGTGTTCAGTTCATTACAATAGAAATTATAATGTTTAAATATTTAGATGCTATAGAATAGAAAAAATTATGTCCTTAAAGAACAAACTGGTAGAAGAAGAAATAGATAACAATGTATGAGAAAAGCCTCCTATTGGTCAAGATAACAAAGACCTAAACAAAATAAAAACTTCTCATAAAGAAATGACTTAAAGGAAATACCTTCTTGAGAATTATAAGAGAATGATAAATTAAATATAATTTGGATATTTAAATCTTGGGTATTGATTATAAAAATAAGTAATAAAGTAATTAAATTAATCCAGTCGAAAAAAATTAATTATAGAACACGTTGAAGTTCATTTGTTAAAAATAAAAGAAAGCAGAAGGAGACAATAAACTATTTCAAAGCCAGCCAAGGAATAAAGAAAAACCAAATCATTACCAGCTATGAAATGATAAAGAAATCATTGTATTAGAAATATGAAAATATAAAGAGAATTGCCATCAAATAAAGTTTTCAACATAACTGAACAATCGTTTACAACGATTATGGCGGGAAAATAGAAACATAAACCGGGAAGCCAAGTAATGAGACGTTAAAAACTTAATAATTTGGTATAACAAGCAAAGGGAGTGGACAAAATGTTTATTTTGCAATCGAAGCCAAGACAGTTGTTTGAAATATTTTGAGACATGATCGTGACATAATAAAACGCACACCTTATAGTGAACACGTTGAAGTTTCTGTGACAACTCAACACTCAGATCTCTATATAAGATGTCGCGACGGTTGAAATCAGGTATCACTAGGGTCTGTACTAGAGTTTGCTCTAATCTAGTGGGAAGGAAGTTTTCAGTCGAGTTACAGCATGCATGATAGAGATACATGATTTAAGAATTCCAATTCATGTTTGAGTCGAGGTAGATACCTAGATTTTTAACTGTTTCTGTGTACGGGATAGTAGTGTTGTTCAAGGTCACTGGTAGCAATGTAGCCTTTTTGACGGTTTACTTGGGTTTTGCTTGGGTTAAGTGTAAGTCAAACTTGGGTTAAGTTCTAAGTCAAACTTGTTTGCCCAGTTACCGAATGATTGTAGGTCTTCATTAAGGGATGTTAAGGAGTCATTAATTATATCTAGGCGTGAGCTAATATAGATATGAAGGTCATCTGCATAAAGGTGGTGTGGTGTTGTGAGGGTCTTGTGTGACTAGAAATGTCATTTATTAATACGGATAATAAGATTGTCCCTAATACTGACACCTGAGGAAAGCCTGCCCTCACACATCACCACGATGAAGAGCGCTTCTTATCTGTAACACATTGCTGGCGATCGCGAAGGTAGGATTCCATTGCATCGTCAGACATGTGCAGAGATTTCAGATTTGCAATTAGGTCAGTGTCGACTGTATGAAATGCACGAGAGAAGTCAAGGAGGGACTCACAGTAGAAGTACTGTGATAAATAGGGACCGGATTTTTAGGTTTTTAAAAACACTGTTTTAGGTTTTTCATTAGGTGAAATAGATTTTTTTAGGTTTTTTGTCTCCAAAATATCGTTTTCGAGTAGAATAATTGGTGTAATGAATTTAAATGTGCTACATAGGATTCAATACATAATACTTGTGAAGTTTAAGTTAACAAAACTGACGTAATTAGTGTATACTTGCTTTAGGACAATATTATACAATTGAAAGAAAGCATAAACAATCAAAAGAAGCAGTGAAAATAAGATTGCCTCTCATTTCCTGGTTACAGTATATCACTAAATATCTTTCAAGATTCTCAACTGTAAAGTTCTTCCTGTTATCTCTTAGTTAATAGTTAATACTGTATCTAGACCAGGGGAAGTCAACTACGTCTTGTGATGACGTTTGTGGAGCAAGAGCATGCGGATCCCTTGTGTGTGACGTCAGCAAGAGCGCACGGTAGTAGGGGTGTTTAGGAATTAGAGTACGCTAGATTTAGGTACTAGAGGACCTACTTTAGCTCTGTGGGTAAACAACTTCTGGTTGGAAATACGGAGCATTTTTCAAAGTTAATGCAAGTATGCGATCCTGATAGTGTTCTCTCTGCAGAACATGTGTTAGTTCTGCAAAACATTCTTCTTCAGTTCGAATCGAGGTTTCAAGGATGTGGAAAACCTTTCTCCAATGTTTAAACTTTTTGCTACCCCATATTCAGTTAATGTCAGACGTTCCTTGCCGGTATCAGTTGGAACTGCTAAACATACAATGCGACGATCTGTTAAAGGACAAATATGAACGTAAAGTGGTCTTGGGTAACTTTTTCAGAAATTTCTCTGAAACCAGATTCCCGAAACTTGCCGCACGAATATTATGTAATTTTGCATCGACATATGTGGCCCAACAATTTTTTTCACTAATGAAATGTGCAAAGCTCAAATCAAGAAGTACATTGTCAAATCACAACCTAAATGTAGTCTTCGATTAAATATTGCTCAAACATTACGTCCCAACACTGATAAACTTGTTAAAGAAAAAAGAGACAGGAAAGTCAGAAAATTGTTACTGTAATCTTGTATCATCTAAGGTGCAGACGAGCTTGTATGGTAATTAATTCAGTTCATTTTTTTTTTGTTATTTTTATTGTAGTGAATTTTGTTAATTCAAATGATAGTATTGTCTATTTTTGTCAAAGAACATAGATTTTGTGGAAAGGCAATTGTTCTCACAGAATAGAAAAATAGAATTATTTATAATATGTTAAACTACTGTGCTGTAATTAACCGATAGACTATCAAGAACATCGATTGATGTTTCATTAACTCTGAAACACGTATTACGTAAGTTCTAACCCCCTAAATTCCCGCTGCCCGCAATACTAATGCCCCTCTCTTCCCCCCTGTTCACTGATGCCACAATTTCACATGCTCCTCGCAGAGGTATTACGCGAGCAGTTAGAGCAGAAAGCAGTGACGTCACAGAGCAACCTTCTGTCTTCCCCTGATCTAGACACTGCCCTTCTCAGGATTCCAATCCGATGCTTCTAGTTTAGTGAGTAAAATACTTTATGGTTGGATGTGGTTAATGTGAAACTGATTATTTTCCTTTCTTCGGTTGTTACGCATGCTAACAGATCAACTAGGGACGAAAACTTCCCCCTTTTCTAGAAAGGTAAATAATACTTACGTGTTTCTGGCAACCTTGACAAAATATTACTTTGCCATCTGTAGTGAAATTCAGGTCGTCGCCAATCCACTGCCGTAATAAACTCGATTTCATTTGTTTCGGCATAATTAACATGTCTTCTTAAAACTCACAGTGTGATCACTAAGTATGAATAACAGGGAAGTAATAAAGGCAAACAAGGGCTTTAAAACACAGAAATCTATATCCTTGTTCATACACGGCAACAATGGTTGTTCGTACGGATATTTTAAAAGGAATACGCCGGTACTCTTACACTTCCTCTCCAGATACTGTCCATCCTAGACAACAATGGGTTGAACGAAACGTTGGTGGTATTAATGTCAACCCGACAAAAATTATTGTCTCTCCGCAAAATATCGATTTCTCAACTGACAAACAAAAAAGAGAAAGAAAGTAACCTAAATTAGATATTTTAGGTTTTATATCCCGTTTAGGTGTATTTAGGTTTTTATGCCCCATTTAGGTATTTTTAGGTGCCATAGAATTAATGTGGGTGAATCCTATGGACATGATTCGAAAAAGTGTATGAGCGCTTTTTGTTTTGGAAGTAAGGGAAAAAATAGGTAAAAACCTAAGAATCCGGTCCCTAGTGATAAATCTTAAAGCCAGACTGGAGTTGACCGAGCAAGTTGTAAGTATGTAAGTATTAAGTTGGTATAGGTGAAGTCAGACTGAAAAATTTATTCCCATAGCCGGGATTTGAACCAGGATTTTCGGTTTTCCATGCAGCAGGTCTTACCAACTGAGCTACCATGGCAACATTCCGGTACAACATGGAATTCTCCAGCTAACTCACATATCCCAGTGGGCCGCTGTCGCCACTGGGTATCTCATATTGAGAGCGCCTGGTGGTATAGCATACTGGGATATGTGAGTCAGCTTAAAAGTTGTATCATAATGAGCATCTTAATTGTTGAAATTTTTTATAACATGTAAACGGATAAAGCTCATTTGATAATTCCCCTTTAACTTCTCTTGACCAATAGAAAACCGTACAAATGTTAAACGCGCCAGCGAGAATTGTACGAGGCGCGTCCATAAAGTAATTTTCCCATGGGCCTTTTACAGAAACTAATCCAAACTTCATGGAAATATTTATTGCAACAGATACAAGTGTTCAGCTAGTTTTGAACACATTCGCCACCGGAATTGAGACAATTTGTCAAACCGTGGGACCAACTTTTGTATCCCAGTGTCATAGATGTTTGACTCCTGGGATTGGAACCACTGTTTGGCAACCATCTCCGTTCTCTTTCATTCTCTAATATTTCTTGAGGTATAGGACAAAAAAAAGAGAAATCCCTGGGAGCGGGTACCGGGATTTAGGGTGGATCTTTGAAGACTCCAAAAATATCCTGCAGAAGTTTGACTGATAGATGTTTAAACACCTCCTAGAAAGTCTCCTACAGAAGTTCGACTGGGAGATGTTTAAACACCTCTATCTTTTTCCATCTTTTCCTACAGCTCAACAAAGGAAAGAGAATGACAGAGAGGCGGAGATGGTTTTCACACAGTGGTTCAAATTCTTGGCGGCAGTCTTCTAGGACACAGGCAATTAAAAGCTGATCCCACTGTATGACAAGTGTCTCAATTCCGGTGGCGAATGTGTTGAAAACTAGCTGAACACTTGTATCTGTTGCAATAAATATTTACATGAAATTCTGTTTAGTTTCTGTAAAAGGCCCCTGGGAAATTACTTTATGGACGCGCCTCGTACTCCACGGATTGTAAAATCAAGCTTGTGATAGATTCGATTTTTGCAGCAAAGCCCGAGATCCCATTGCTGCTTTCGAGAATGGAATGAACTTCATTTGAAGATTATACATGTTGCCGGCATGTTTAACGTATTACAATCTTTGCTTTGGAACAAAATTTCAAAATGGAATTCCTTTTTTCCGCGAAGAATTATCCTCAGTAATAATTACCAGTAAGGCTGATAGTTTTACTGGAAGTTTAGTTGAATTTAACGAATAAACTTCATTTCATATCTTCAAGGTGGTTAAGTGATTTATAGTTTTTTTTGTTTCATTTAGTTTTCGATTTCTTATGTACACGCAAGAAGATTTGCATTGATACATACCAATTCATTTTTACCGATGCGGGTGAAAATTGTTATAAAATATCACGGTCATAGTTTGTATATATTTTCACAATTCGACATTCACGAACAAGCTTGCTGGGTGAAACGTGTTATAATTTATTCTCTAGCTGAGTTCATATGATGTGGATAGATCTTAAGTTTTTCATGCACTGTAACTATTGGTACCGGTATCTAATGATGATGACATTCTCTTAGTTAAATTCATGTTGACAGGAAATGTGGATATTTTAGTTGTAGTTATCACTGCTTGGGAAAATCTTACAGAAATCGTTCATCATTGCGAATTTAAAAATCGTGCAGTTTAAAGAAGAATGAAACTGCATTCCTTGTTATACATCCCTTCAATACACTTAATTGTACGTACTTGACACTTTAAATATCATACTTATATTTTAAAGAGTTGGCCTACGTATTCTTTATATATATTTTAAAAATAATTATTTATGTTTATGTCCTTCTCTACTTAACAATACCTACTGTACTTGCGATAGTTATTCCTCATTTTCTCTAACGAACATCTATGTTATACTAAGTCGAACCTAAGACTTAAGATAAAGTGTTTTCTCTGTATTTCCTTGATGCATACTAAAAGAATATTCATGTAAATTCCACGTCAGATTAACGAAAAAGCGAAATAGGTAATATATAAAAATACATGCATGTGCAAGATACATCTGTTAGTGAAATATCGAATTTTATTCGCGGAAGCAACGTGTTATGAATGAGGTTCTAGAGGCTTTTTATAATGACACATGCGCAATAACTGGTCTCCAAACAAACCAAACACACAACCCCTTGTCACTCCACAGCTTTGTCACTACCTTTATTAAGTGCCAGTATGGTACTTTATGAGATTGTGTGGTGGACGAAAAAATGTCTGTCCGTCTGTCTGTCCGTCTGTAGGTCCGTCTGTCCGTCCGTCTGTCCGTCTGTCTGTCCGTGTGTCTGTACGCACCATAACTCAAATACGCTTTTTCGGATTTTCATGAATCTTGGAAAACACATTTATAATGTCCATGGGAAGAACCCTATTGATATTGAACCAAATCGGTTCACCGGTACCGGAGTAATGCCTAATTTAGTGCCTATTTTAAAAGATTATGGCGCCTTTCTAATAGAAAGGCGCCATCACTCAAATACGCTGTATCGGATTTCCATGAAACTTGGTATACCCATTTATGACGTCCTTGAGAAGTACTCTATTGAATTTGAACCTAATCTGTTGACCGGTACCGGAGTAAAACCCAATTTAGTGTCTACATTAAAGGCGCAATAACTCAAATAGGCTTTATCGGATATTTATGAAACTTCGTATACGCATTTATAATGTCCCTGGGAAGACGTTTATTGATATTGGACCAAATTGATTGGCCAGTACCGAAATAATGCCCAATTTAGTGTTTTTATGTTAATATATAAGAAGTCGCGATAACTCAAATATGCTTTATTGGATTTTCCTGAAATTCTGTATACCCATTTATAATGTACGTGGATAGACGTCTACTGATATTGGACCAAATCGATAGACCGGTACCGGAGTAAAACCCAATTTAGTGTATATTTTAAAGACGCGGTAACTCAAATACGCTTTACCGGATTTTTATGAAACTTGGTATACACATTTATAATGTCCATGGGAAGACGTCTGTTCATAATGGATAAAATCGGTTGACCTGTTTCGGAGTAATGCTCAATTTAGTGCCTATTTTATGGTAATATACGTATTCAAAGAATTTATTAAAAAAAATGAAAATCAGTTATCTTGACAACATAGCCTATTGTTTTACTGTGATCTTATGAGGCCTTGGAAATTAAAATACAGGTAGCTATGACAAAAAACATATTGATTTACATGCGCTTATCCAACTAGACCGTTAAAATGACCCAGGTGGCCGAGATGGTAGACCTTTCTTCTTCCGTAAGCCCTGCTTAATGAATAAATCTGGAGCTTAACTTGGAAATCAATTTAAAAAAAAATATTTATTCTGCATATCATAATTGCAGTCATAACTAATTAAACAAAAACATACTGGCACTTTGTTACATCAGTTTACCTGATTTTATTAGAAATGGCATAGGTTCGTGTCATTTTTCCTCTTTCTCTGATGTTCTAGTTAATTCATAACTTGTATGACTATGAGAATTTACGACTGATAATAAAATGAAGTGATTTATGAGTATGCTATTTGCAGCAACGCCTTACACATCCCTGGTAGTAAAGTCTATTTTTAATGAATTTTAAGAAGATAGTAACTTATAATAATTCAAACCATTGTAAGTTTAGTCAGACCAAAATGCAATCAACATAACGTATAAATTCAATTATTTTTCTGTTTACTTATATACAACTATATATGTTAATACTGTTAGTATTTTGTATATTGAATTACATATTTATTGCATTGCATTTCTACTGTTGTTACATAATAATTAGTCAGTAGATTATTTTATACTCGGAAATATGTTTGTTTCAAGTTTAGAAATAATGACTATTTGTACTATTATTAAGTGCCAGTATGGTACTTTATGAGATTGTGTGGTGGACGAAAAAATGTCTGTCCGTCTGTCTGTCCGTCTGTCCGTGTGTCTGTACGCACCATAACTCAAATACGCTTTTTCGGATTTTCATGAAACTTGGAAAACACATTTATAATGTCCATGGGAAGAACCCTATTGATATTGAACCAAATCGGTTCACCGGTACCGGAGTAATGCCCAATTTAGTGCCTATTTTAATAGATTATGGCGCCTTTCTAATAGAAAGGCGCCATCACTCAAATACGCTGTATCGGATTTCCATGAAACTTGGTATACCCATTTATGACGTCCATGACAAGTGCCCTATTGAATTTGAACCTAATCTGTTGACCGGTACTGGAGTAAAACCCAATTTAGTGTCTACATTAAAGGCGTAATAACTCAAATACGCTTTATCGGATATTTATGAAACTTCGTATACGCATTTATAATGTCCCTGGGAAGACGTTTATTGATATTGGACCAAATCGGTTGGCCAGTACCGGAATAATGCCCAATTTAGTGTTTTTATGTTAATATATAAGAAGTCGCGATAACTCAAATATGCTTTATTGGATTTTCCTGAAATGTTGTATACCCATTTATAATGTACGTGGAAAGACGTCTACTGATATTGGACCAAATCGGTAGACCGGTACCGGAGTAAAACCCAATTTAGTGTATATTTTAAAGACGCGGTAACTCAAATACGCTTTACCGGATTTTTATGAAACTAGGTATACACATTTATAATGTCCATGGGAAGACGTCTGTTCATAATGGATAAAATCGGTTGACCTGTTTCGGAGTAATGCTCATTTTAGTGCCTATTTTATGGTAATATACGTATTCGAAAGAATTTATTTAAAAAAATGAAAATCAGTTATCTTGACAACATAGCCTATTGTTTTACTGTGATCTTATAAGGCCTTGGAAATTAAAATACAGGTAGCTATGACAAAAAACATATTGATTTACATGCGCTTATCCAACTAGACCGTTAAAATTACCCAGGTGGCCGAGATGGTAGACCTTTCTTCTTCCGTAAACCCTGCTTAATGAATAAATCTGGAGCTTAACTTGGAAATCAATTTAAAAAAAAAAAACATATTCTGCATATCATAATTGCAGTCATAACTGATTAAACAAAAACATACTGGCACTTTGTTACATCAGTTTACCTGATTTTATTATATAAGAATTAGTAATTGACTACTTGTATTCAGAATATGCTTGTTCTAATGTTTAATATTAGACTATCAATACTGTCCGTAAATGAAAACTCGAGAACGTGTAGTATTACTTTTTAATGGAGCATATTGTAATAATAAAATAAAATGTTGATATTACCCGACAATTCTTAAGACAGATAAGTCAGACATGGTTACAATATTATATCATGATTAACGTTAGTAGTTTTAGACGTACTATATCTTGTTTTTTTTTGCACATGGGACTGGGCGTAGTGACGTCACAAGATGGCGGCACTTCCTGTTCCGGAACAAGATGGCGGAACTTCCTGTTCCGGAACAAGATGGCGGTACTACCTGTTCCGGAACAAGATGGCGGTACTTCCAGTTCCGGAACAAGATGGCGACTAGCGCGAAATTCAAAATTCAAAAGTGCAAGAGTGTGCTAAGTCGAAATTGTATATTTAATGCAAAAGTGAGCTAAGTCGTAATTTTATTTTTAAATTGGAGGGATATTTGAAAATTCAAAATTGCTACCAAGATGGCGGCTAGCGCCAAATTCAAAATTCAAAAATGCAAGAGTGGGTTAGGTCGTAATTTTAAATGCAAACGTGATCTAAGTCGAAATTTTATGGCGGGATGTTTGAAGAATCAAAATGGGGATAGTATTTAAATTTTGCCGCGTTAAAGCTTTTTGAAAATGTAAGAGTGGTATAAGTCGAATTATATATATATATATACATATAAATTTAATGCAAAACAGTGCTGTGTAAAATATTGGTGGGAATATTTGAATTTTGAAATACTACTACTACTACCATTCACCATCACCTCTACTATTACAACTACTACTACTAATGTATAGTTATTATTATCATCTCTTTCTTTCTTTCTTTCCTTACTTTCTTTCTATCCTTTCTTTCTTCATTTCTTTCTAGTAATATGAAATTGTAAGGATCTTTGAGGATGGGTTTAGGCTTATTGAAAAACGGGACATTATTATTATATTAATAAGAATGTCTCTTTTTTTTGTAAATAATTACAAACGTATTACATTAAGAATAGATCTTGGATATATATTTACATATTTGTACATCAAAAACATATTAATATTAACACTGAGAAAAAAAAGTGTTCATGATTGTCCTCTCTATTTTACCTAAAAGAGCACTGTAATGTTCTACAACATGACCAGACCTTGATTGTTTAATTCGTCTGTTACACAATCGTATAAACCTAAATTTTCCCAAGACGATGGAACAGATTGTTTGTTTACAAGTTTCAATACGTCGTTCTGCATTATAGAGTACTTTGACATAATGTTCGTGTTGATATTAGTGTGTATAGAGAGAAAATTAATTTCGTCGCACTTTAAAACAATACGTGTTTTCTCGTACTGAATATAACACTGTTTAAAATTCTTAGCCAGTCGTAGTTTAAACTTTTCTTCAATAAACCGGTAAGGTTTACCGTTACACATACGTTCAATTAGTTTAGGTATGTGTAATAAGAAAGAACTCAGTAGGTAGGGTGAAAACACAACACACGCTCCAAAAGAGTTTCCCATTTCCGCACAAGCACTGTAGTTCAATGATGTGTAGAAGCCGAAACTTAGATATCTGTCCTTGTTTCGGTTGAGGAAATAAATCCTACGTGCCAGTATAGGAGGAACGACTCCTGACTGCTCTACAAACGTGTCGACGGTTGTGTTTAGCGCTTCCTCTAGAAGTTTCTCCAAGTCTATCACCTCCTCCGTAGATGGAATGGTTTTCCGATGCCTCTTTGTACGAGGGTCTCGCCTCGAAGGTTTGTTCTGAAATCATACAAAAACATAAACATATTAGAAAATCTATACACGATACATGCATACATGTTATGACAACTTGTTTTTATCAATCAGAGCTGTACTTACTTTTCTTGCAAGAGTTTTTCTCCCTTCTCCAGTAGTTGTAGACATCATGATTCCAGGACGGGACGCTCTATACTGACGTTACCCCCTCGTCTCGTCTCGTATTATTCTGAAACTAGACAAAAATAACTGCATTAGTATCACGTGATCTAACGGTAGTAGAAATAGTATCAAAACAAGATACCGTTAACAATATTGACTCACTGCGCGAATGTCCGGGAAAACATCTCTGACCTCCTTTCGTTCCACACAACGATCCCCAGGATTTATGGAAGAGGTGTACAGCTTCTTTGTCAGGAGTTGTTGTTGTGTTGAAGAGATTCACAAACTCATGCATGCTCCATCCTCTATCCATGTAGTATGTGAATAGGCAGGTATAGTGTCCACAGACAGAGGTTGTCAGTCCTTGCAGTCTCAGAGTGTTGTATGACCAGTTTATTGAATTTTGACAAATAAATTTTGTTATCCCAGGAATGAGAGGTGGTAGTCCGAAAGAATCAAAGTAATAAGCAAAATTGCGATTTTTGAAAAACACGGCAACCCAATGTGAACCAGGTGAACGATGTGGTTCTTGATTAATGATGTAAGATTTAGGTCTGTTTGTTACTCTATATGGCAGTAAATCGCTAGGATAAACTCCGTCAAAAGTCTGAACATTACGAAGTGCATGGTTTATTTGAGTGGTGTTCATCTTTTTTAATAATCTGTAATTACTTTTCTATCTTTAGTAATTTCAATACTGTTATCGTATTCCGAATAGAGAATACAGGTAACGGCTTGTTTTAATTCTGTGTCGAATTTTGATTCTATTCTAATGTTTCCGTTATTCGGTAAGCTTTTATGACCATGCGAAGCAGAGGCGTCAGGAGTTAGATCATACATTAACATGAAGAACCCATTTATATACATGGCGTGGCTGATTTTCATACCGCTATTGCTGTGATGGATCCCTGAACCTTTAAAAAGAGTATCATAAGCTAGTGTCGTAGTCTTTTCATGATCTGTAGAAATGCTTAACCCTTCTGAAGGAATCTGTTGAACATTTATATACATGGCAAAAGAAGTCAAAGCAAAATGATGAAACTCGTAGGGATTGGATTCCACTGAGCCTGAGAAAGCCGAATTTTTCACCATTGAAAAGAGAAGTCTTTTGGGTAGTCTTTTGGGTAGAGTACCAATGTAAGCATTATCGATAGAAATCGATCTAGATCCCGAACTAAACGTGAATGTTTTCAAATCCACTCTCGTGATGGGATAGTGGGCATTATGACCTTTTTCCAATGTTTTAACCTGTGCTTACAGAATACTAGGCGAAGGTTTGATTTTCCTCACATACAGACCTACGTCGAGGAACTTAAAGAAAACTTTAGAGTCTTTGTCCGTACCTAAAATATAATACTCTCTCTTTGATTTCGTAAGACGTATCTGCATGTTTACGCCTGGCAACAAAAGTTTCGATAGATTGAAAATATCACCATGTAGTTTACCAATCATGACTATTGGCTTAGATGTCTTAGATTTTTAATATCTTTCTAACCAACCGGTGTTTTTAGCGTTTGCTCCTAATGTTCCGTTTAGTCCAACTTCTTTAGGATCAGTCAAACCTTCGATAGCTTTATCTAGATACCAAAACGAGTTAGTCAGATGAGTTTTTGAGGCATCCCCTCCATATGCAAAGAGTGTTTCAAAATACGATCTGTAATTATACAAGTCTTCAGAGGAGGTGATTGATGTTCCATTTAAAGAAACGCTGCACTGCTCAAAGAGGGAATGAAGTAGATTGTTTACTCCTGTAACCGTATCGGTATTGGTTAACTCTTTCCCATCGTTTTTAACGAATTGTCCTTTCACCATGACCTGTACGTTTAAATCAATATAGTGTTCATTATCTGCAGGAACTATGATTTCGAGAACATTTTGTTCGACTGGAGTAATGGGTTTACACAATGTTGTAACATTCCCCAACACGGCTGCCTGAGTAGGAGCTTTATCGAAGACGTCGAACTCTGACATTGTTGGGGCAAACATCTCGACACTACTGACTACTTTCTTCTCTTTACACTACTAAATATATCTCTTATTTCAGTTTTCGTCTTCATTTTTGATGAACGATTCCTCTTTCTACCATTACCCTGCATTTTGTTCACAAGTTTCTTAGTTGACTCGTTTGCTCTGTTAGCGACAATGTCTTTTACTTTTTCACCTTTCTTCCTAGATACTATATCGGATAATATATTTGCACCAGCCGAGAGACTTTCACGACCTAATGCTTTAGCGCCCGAAAAGAGAAAAGTTTTTATCATTCTAAACAGTCCACCCAGGAAACTACCTGGACCTCCACCTTGTTGAACATAAGGGCTGCCGGTGTAGATAGGCCCTAGATTGTTAAGACGCCCTCCTGACTGATTGACGTAGTAAGCGGTGAGCGGATCCATCGCAACTGAGTCAGAAACTAGATTGTTTTCTCTTTTTAAAATGTAAAACAAGGGCAGTAGGTTTAGTGCTATCTACTAATTAAGCTAGAGCACCTAACTTTGTTGTCAACTCTATACCTATCACCTGAAATTCTGTACTTTCAACGGGATGGTAGTAAACTATCGGAAACGAATGGTATATCTGAGGAAAATGAATAATTCTAAGAACTTTCACATATGGATCTCCTACAAGTTGGGGTTTCATTATATTACAATATATAAATACAAGTTCTTTCTTTGTAGTACATGTTGTTAGATTGGTTTTTGCATCTTTCGTATCTGATAAAATTCCTTGAGAATAACCAATTTCACATAATCCTACCTCCCATTGATCCCTCTCTAATTTTATGACTTGTGCTAGTTGCTCTTGAAAACTAGCTAGACTATTGGTAGGAAAAGTTTTGTACGACGCATCACTGAGTAGAGTAATATAAAAATCTTCCTTCATCATACTAAATCTTTATCTTTAACCCAAAAATCAAAGTCCTGACCATAACCTCTCCACCGTACGAGATGTTCTTTACTGCCCCTTACCGTACGTGTGCGTAGAATTTTATCTATTTTGTAAGCAGTGTCCTTGTTTATAGTTACAGGCGTGAGTTCATAACTATAAAACTGACCCAAAATAGGAGTGTTCCTAAGATCTTCGAGTTCGTATACAGGTTGAGGTGAATGTTTGATTACTTTAACGATTCTGAATATTTCCGTGGAATAGTTTTGTTCGAAACCCTTATCGAATTTCATCTTCTCTTTACCTATTCTAACAGTCTGCCCTACATTGAATCGTACAGGTCTAGGTTTCACACGAAGCTGTTTGTTTCTCATACGTTTCCATATTTTCAAGACATCTCTATCGGTAACCTTACTTGGAGCCATTCCTGTACTGGTATGTACAGAATCGTTGTATCCTGCATCAAATCTATCCAACACGTCTAAATACTTGTAACTGTTCTTGAAAGTAAAATATTTGTACATTTTAGTTTTTAAAGTGCGATTGAAGCGCTCAACTATCGAACATTTGACATCAGTGTTGCTGGAAACGCGATACTCTATGTTCTCTTTCTTTAAAAAGTCTTGAAACGTTTTGTTTAGAAACTCTTTACCCTTATCTGTTCTCACTACGACAGGGTTTCTATCAGTTTTCTCCAACACGGACTTGAATGCATTTTTCACTTCGGTACCTCTCTTAGATTTTAGAGGTACAACCCAGGCGTATTTGAAAAACACGTCAATAGCAACAAATAAATATTGCATGTTGTCATTATGTTTCGAAATGTTTTGCACATCAGCTAGATCAAGTTCAAACATGTCGTAAATGTTGTTTACCGAATAAGGATTTCTTGGAAACTTTCTCCTAATAGGTTTATGTAAACTGTAAACATCTTGTGCAATCAACCATTCCTCTATATTCTTATCTGTAACGGTACTTGCTTGGGAAAGTTTGCCTAGAGTGGAAAAACCCGTAGGTTCTCCCGGATTGTAATAGAGGTCATGTAATCTGTTCATCTTCTCTGATTATAAGTACTCCACCTATTCGCTGGAAATAATTTAGAAATGACTAGTTTATATTTATTGGTTCTAGAGGTTTTAAGCTCGTTATTATGTAAATGTTCACCTGTCGTTATTAAAATGTCTTTGTACATGTCAAGGTCTTCCTCACTTACTTGTTTTAAGTCTACTTTCTTCCTAGTAAGAAGTTCCCATAGACCTACAGTTGTGTTGTACTTCTTATTTCTAATAATTAAAGTGTTGTGTTCTATTTGTATATTAGAATTACCTATCATATACTCTCCCGATTCTTTATCTTTATAGATTCCAAACTGAGTATCTACAATCTTTGGGGAATTTACATAAGCTGCCAAGTATTTACCTGGAAGATCTCCTATAACACTAGGTTTTACATCTACGGGGTCAGGTGTTGGAGGCTTCTCGAGTGTTGAAGTTTTCTCGGTTGAAACATCTCTTTACTAGATTCTTCCAGTATTCTTTTTTGTCTCTTCTCGAAGATAGGATCTTGTTTTTTCACGTATTTTGATCCATTCTTTGTAAGGATCTGTAGAAACTGACGAGTTTGAATCATCAGCACCACGTTTTAAACGTTTGTACTCTTTTATATTGAGTAACATAATTTTCTGTAACCTCACGTTAAAGAACTGATTCCCGACAATACAGCAGACAAGAGGGGAATTAAAAATCCTCCTTTCTGAACAAAAGTTTTCTTTTTCTTGGACAGAGAAACTTTTCTATCAACAAGATGTCTCAAAGATTCTTTATGTTTGTTCAATGAATTTTACATTGACCGTTCAAAACGTTCAGAGCACACTCTATTATATCAAGTATCAACTCTTGGCTACCGCTCTTTAGAATAAAACTTCTCAACTCGGGTGAAGCCTTTTTAAGAACTTGCAAGGTATGGTAATGGGATTTTATCCGTTTCATGCTTTACAGGTACGTAAACCTTTGTAACTTCGAACGGAAAGATTTTAGTTCGGAATCTAATCAAATCATTAGTTCTCTGACAAAAATCTATTAACATATAGCCGTGCGCCTTCTTCGTAGCGTTTTGAAAAGCTTTGTAAAACGCTCTCCAATTTTCAGGGTACACTTGTCTAGCTAGAAAAGTAATCTGATTTTTATCTCTCAAGTTTCTAAACAAGACCATGTACTTTGTATTGAGAGAAATATCTCTACTGTGGGAAGATTGATGAAAAAGGTTCTGAGTGATTAAAATTACAGATATATTACGATGATGACAACCTTTTGTGAATATTGAAGACACCTCGTTAGAGTAAGCTTTGTCGAGTAAATCGTCTAAAATTTTTAAAACAGGTTTACTACAGTCTTGTTTCTCTTTAAAGTTTGGAAGACCTTTATGATACGTCACAGGGGTATTGAATTTACTAGACGGAGGAATGGCATTAGTTTCACCGAAACACCACAAAATTCTGTTGTATTTACTTACGTTAGATAGATGTTTCAAGTTGTTGATCAGTTTTATAGTGAAGGTGGTCTTACCACAAAAACTCGGACCTGAGACAATTAAAGTGAATGGGTGCTCAAACTTTACGACAACCATAACAGTCTCTTATCATAGGCAGGGGTCCATCACAACAGTCGTGAACAGGATAATGTTTATCACATCTAAGACTCTCTTTAACTATTCCACTACGTTGCAAATTTTGAGGGAGTTTATCGTACACTAGATAAACACTTTGAGCTGCACAAGAAGCTAAACATTCCGGGGATAACTCAGTCAATTCTTCTATAGTATGATGAATAAGGGTTCTATTGATCAACAACTTCTTCACTGCCAAACACTCTAGAGACGAGGACGAGTCCATACTGACATGGTACTAACATCACTCATATATTTATACCCGAAGGGATACGAATCGAACCCTCCGCTAACTCTGCGTCTTTTACTGAAGCAGAGACGGTATTTCTTATCTTCAGACTCCGAGACAATGCAAGGACCAGCCTTTCTCTTTATTTTCTTTTCGGTTCTCACAGAGACAGTAGCTGTGTGATCACCGTTCAATACCATATTTTTAATAGTTTCAAAATTTACAATCTGTAATGCCTTATAATTTAAAGTAATGCCTCTAACTTTACAGATAGATTTTGTGATGTTTTCGCCTGGAACAACTACTTTGTAACCGTAGTTCTTCGGCCCTCCACTAGCAAATTCTGAAATGTAAGCGTTAGGTCCAAAATCCGTCAATTCGTCTGTCATGTCACCTAAAAAATCACCTGTAGGTACAACGTATTCGTCTGTAGGTATTTGCGTGTAGATCACGCTGTCTGTGTCACAGTAGAGAGCTCGTTTTTGCAACTCGTCGAGGTAGGAATAGAGTCCCATTCTACCACCCGTTGTTACATAAGCACCATGAACAACGCTGGTATGAGGAAGAGAGACCTGTTCCTCTTCAAGGGGGATCCAAGAAAGCCACACGACTTCGTCATTGGCAAACATCAGCCTTTTGACTTCTATACCCGGAGTCGTGAGGAACCTGTACAACTCTTGAGGGTCCTTAATAAGTTTTGTTTTACATCTGTCGGGGTTCTCAACGAGTTTCCCCCGGAATGAGTTCAAACAAAGCTTACTTATGGTCCTCTTTCCAGCGTTCTTCTCTATTTTGGAGGGATCTAACCTGATGCCTTCTCTATTGAAAAACGAATCGATATAGTCTCTTTTATCGACTTCTGTTTTAACCCAAGCAGGATATCCGCTGGATTCCGTTTTAATCTGGAGGAACAGGTTGATATAATCTACAAAAATCCACCCTCATGAGTTTTAGGAGAATACTCTGTAACATTGTATTCTAGAAACTCGTGTACTTTTGTTACCTTATAACCTTTTTTCACGGCAAGTCTCACCTCGTCCACGACCCAGGTACCGGTGAGAACTCTCTCTTCCTCGTTCCCATGATTGCAGCTACTTTGCTCACCAAATATAGCACAAGTGCGGCAAAGGGTAAACAAGAGCTTACCATTCCACCTGAATGGCAAAAAGGGATGGTAGAGCTCTTGCGGAGGTAGGATCGTGCATTTGATGAGACCTTCTTTGTTTAGCATTGCATTCACATCCTCACACTGATCACCAACGTGAAGAGTAGGATGCCCTACTGGAAACTTGAAATATTTCCAGACATACGGGTATAGGGACATAATGTCTGCGTACAGGATTTTTTCTTCATGTTTTTCTTCCACCTTGTGGAAAAGCCGCATGGCTTCGGTTCGCCCTCCGTAGACCGAGTCTCTCATGACAAGAGGAGCATCACCGATCAGGGGATCTTCTTTCAATGCGGGGAATTTCTCAAGTATGAGGTCAAACTTGCATTCCCACATAACGTTTACTGTATAACCCACTTCTCGGATCTTTTCCAATCGAGCCATGGTGTTTTCGTATCTCTCGGATAAGGATTCTGAAGAATCCATCATGGGTACGTCTCTGTTAGGTCTAAAAAGACAACCATGATAATAGCACCCGAGAAACTCAAAACCTCTCGTGTTTCCTCACAGAAACCGTCTACCTTCCATTGTGGAACTTCAGGCAAGCGAACCTCTCTTCCGTTACCCGCATGACGGATGAACACGTTTCTCTCCTTGGCTTCGAGGATAAGCCACATTAGAGCTTTGCGGGAATGCCTGTCTGCTTTTCCATAGCCACAGGAGGGAATCAGTCCAATAGTGTTTTCTTTCAGAAAATTCTTTCTGAATATCCTATTACAGGCCGATGCTATCGTAATAGATTCTGCAAAGATGTCTATTTTAGGAATCTTCTTGAAAAGAGACTTAAAGAGAGTGCAGGCTTCTAACACACTAACATCGGCCTGGCAATACTTTTCTAGTTCTTTTTTATTATCGAACTCTTCGTTTTCGACAGACCTATGCCATTCTAGAAAAACCCACTAACATCGGCCTGGCAATACTTTTCTAGTTCTTTTTTATTATCGAACTCTTCGTTTTCGACAGACCTATGCCATTCTAGAAAAACCTCTCGATCTTTCTCAGACATCGTGTCAGGTCCGAAAAACGATTTGTCCGGATGTGGTCCGACATAATTGAGATTGTCGCTACAGTTGAAAAAATGCGGGTAATATCGTTTGGCAATGTCGGTTAAGCCGAAAGTCTTAGGGAAACTTCGCAGAGGGAGTGGAATGAAGTTTAAACTGTCTAAAAAGACGAAATGTTGAAACTTCATGCACAAGATTTTGCATCCAGACATGACCAAGTCAGGAGTCCACTTTTCCCTAATAGGAAAGTCGAGAATGAACTGCAGGTCGTAAGCTCTTGCGTTATGTGCAATAATAATAAGCTTTTTGAACTGAGGTCTGTCCAATCTCAGATAATCCATGAAACTACGGATAGGATCTTCCCAGAAAGAATGACTACGTATTCCACACATATTGCAAAACTCGTCCTTGGATGACTCGCACCGAAAACAAGATTGTTGTGCACATATCAGGTTAGGCACTTGTAGAAAAGTATTGTCTTTGACTCTGGTGTTCTGAGTCGACTCTATATCCTCATAAATATAAAGAATCTAGCCAGAACTCTCAGTGATTTTCAAAGGGCTCATCTAACAATCGTGTCCTCCGTCAGGTTTAAATTTATTACAATTGTTGCAGAAAAATTGAAAACATTCATGTTTCTGTCTGTATGTTTTAAACTTTCTGCATACTTTACAATTTTGCAGAGCTGCGCACACGGAACGGCCTTCAATTTGATTAACCCTATGCTTATCGAAACAACATTGCCCTAGGAACTTCCTGTTACAAGAATTTCAAAACATCAAATCCTTGCTTTCGTCGCAAGGAGGTGTAGACTTACAACAAAAACAGGTGTAATCACAAGAATGTTGCGCTCCTTTTGCGAAACCTCTATTACAACCGCGACATATGAAAGGCAGAGCCATAGCTCCTGTCAGATTGACGATGGTATGGTAATGGAGGGTGGCAGGGTCGTATAGAAGATACAGTCTTTCTTTCTCACCATTATTACCATCGAAGATTACATTGTCGAGACTAAATCCACTATATACAACAAGTCTGAATTAGTCTTTCAAATATTCCTGAAAGGCTTGAAGCTCAGGGATTCCTCCCCCCTTAGACAGATCTACACCGGAATCCTTCAAAAACTGATCAACTTTTGCTTTGATTTTCTTACCTTTCATTCCATTATCAATGTATGTTTTGTAACAAGGATCTTTTCGCACCTTTGCGATAGCTATCACAATAGCGTACGCCAAACAGTTCATCATTGCTAGAATTCGAACGACACTTCTCTTCAGATGGGCCAGTGTAGCAATCGTACGCCCTTTCTTTTCCATAGGACCGTTGCCGACAGGCATGTGAACAACATCCATAACCAGTCGTAAACGGTCGGTAGCTTCCAAACGAGCGTTCGACTGACACACTTTATGAACTACACTTCTGATCACATCCATACTGAACTGATCCTTACGCCGGAATCTGAAACCTATCTGTTTACCGAGAGAATTTGTCTCGTTGAAGATCGTTAAACCGAACAGATCACTGTCTCTAAGCATCTGCTAAAGCATGGTCTACTGCTTCTTTAATAGCTTTTTCGAAATGGTTTGATCCTACACCGTTCTTTGAGTTGGATGACCAACTGCACACCGACAGAGTCAAATCTCTTGTACTCTTTGCGAGTATTTTCGAGAATTGAAAAGAAGGTAGGAGCTGACTCTTCTTCCATCTCGTTTTCAGTTCCCTGATTTGATCCTTGGTCTGAAATTGGTTCATAGTGATGGTGAGATTTCTCTCTCAGAATGAGAAAGAGTATCCCTAACTGAAGATTAGGTATCCTGAAACGTGTAAGATTCAGGCTCTTCACTATCAGTGTAGTTTGTAGGCTGTGAATCCACATCCCCAAATGTAGTTTGTGATTCCACATCCTCTACTGTATAGACCGAAGGTTCGGTATCCTGAATCGTATACGTTTCAGGTTCATCACTAACGTTGTAGATTGTAGGTTGTGATTCTTCATCCCTGACTGTATAGACGGAAGGTTCGGTATCCTGAATCGTATATGTTTCAGATTCATCACTAACCGTGTAGGTTCCAGTTTGTGAATCCTGAAGCGTATACGTTGCAGGATCCGAATCCAAAACAGTGTAGGTTTGAGGTTCCGACTCGTCTACAGTATAGACTTCGGGTTCAGAATCGTATAAAATGAAATTATCACCATCATCCTCGGATGAAACTAAATCTATTGTATTGTAGGAAGACATTTTTAAATGGTCAAAATATTTTTACAACTGACACTGCAGAAATAACTCTATTCTACTCGTTGAACACTGGGAAAAAAAGAAATTATTAGAGACTTCCTGTAACAAGGAGAATGTAATGTTTTACGAGACATGTTGAATTTTATGTGTCCTAGCATTAGAAGTTACTTCCTAACAACGATCCGCTCTCATAACTTAGGAAAAAATGTATGAAGTTTTATTGACTCACCTGTTTTCACATACAGATGACAGCGTACAGATTATTTTTCACTCTTTCGGGATAGAGGATCTATGACAAACTGAAAACAAAACAATGCATTCAGGCTCTTATATAACGAAAAGGTGTAACTGTGTAAGTTAACAGAATTTCTAAAAATATGTATCATAAAGAAATGTTACAAACAGGATCTGAAAACTGTATTAAAATTAAAACTGTAAGTAGGTTGTTAAAAGATCGTCTTCTCACGAGCATGTCGTAACAAGATTGAAACTATATAAAGTAGTTAGGTCAGTAAACAAAGTATTACTCACACGAGATCCTGTTCAGTTATATCATTCTAAATATAATTAAAGTGTAGGAATGTGTTATAACAGGGCTTTTTGAAAATACTTAATAATTACATCCTTGTACGAAGTCGTTTTCGGCCATTTAGTTCTATTTTCAGACAAGAAAGTTATACATGTTTTAGAAGGGAGACCCGTTATTTTGATATCCGTATAAAGGTCAACGTAATTAGATCGGTAAACAAACAAACTCTTACTCACTCGAGATCCTGTTCAGTCATATAATTCTAAAATATGTTTAAAACTGTAGGAACATGTCGTAACAAGTTTTGAGAATACCCAAGAATTACATCTTTGAACGAAATCCTGTTCCGGCATCTAGTTCTATTTTCAAACGAGATGGTTGTGGAAGTTTAAAGAGGGGGGAACCCTTTACTTAATATCCATATAAATTGCCTGACAGTTCCCTCTTGAAACATTGTTTCTTCGTTCTGCTAATAGTGAAGACTACCTAGTTGACGTCACCATCTACATGTACATCTGATCTTCTTCTTCTTCTAGCATCATTGTCTTTTCTCCTGCAACTATCGAGGTAAGTGACACCATGTTTGTTTTAAATTTTTCTTGCTACTTGTTAGTCCTCTGCCTTGTTTGTTCTTTTTACATAAACATGTGCTACAGTTTAATTTTAACATAATTTATATAGTAAAAACTTTTTTCTTGCTTTTCAGATGGCTTCGATGATCGAAAAATTCAACAATGCAAGTTATGTAGCAAGGTGCGTTTCAATCTCACAGCTAGTCATAGGGCAAACATTTAATGTTCTATCAGCCGAATTAAAACGCACTAAGTATGGGAACTCTGTGCTGATGGAAACACAAACGTCAAACAAGGAGGAAGTTCTGTCTGTGTTTCTACCAAAAAAATATTCTGAACAATTTGATGCGAAAGATTTTGATTCTATAAATACAGGCAAATGTAAAATAGGTCTAGTGTATAAAGGATATTTCGATGGTCCTAATGCATATAATTTAAGTCTGGTTAACGTTTCTTGAAACAAAACAAAAAACAGTGTTCAACAAAGCTAGTTAAGGAAGAAAGAACAGATCATGATGACAAAGAAAAACACCTTTATGTATTTTATATCTGCGTAAACGTCTGAATTATGTTAGTAATATATTATTTTCTTTTGATATAGGAATGGCCGTGTTGCTGATGTACAGGGTTATGTCAACGCATCATCAGAGCTATTTTTTGTAAAAGATTTTTTTTCATGTGATTTGAAAGGTGAAAACAGTGTACATCTATTATTCAAAAGTCCCGAAGACAGTGTTGTAAACGAGATGACAAAACATTATTTAGAACAGTTCCATCACGGCTTACGATACGAACAAGGACATGTGGATTATTTTTATATGGAAAATATTTTAAAAGAAGTTTTCAGCAATTGTGATCATGTATTTGTGAAAGGATTGCAAAAGAAACAATTTCTACAAACCATTATTCCGTCTGTGGAGTTGTACGATCTATTTGAGTTCAACTGTCCAAATTTAAATATTTTACCCAAAATGTTTTTCTCTCTGTAAATTTCATAATTTTCCTGAAGCAAAATGTGCACAGCAAATTGTTTTAAGTTTAAAGTCATGGATCATAGACAATATACATTACGGTTTTTTAAACACAACTGAAGTTAAACAAGTTAAATAAAGAACAATGTTACTTAGATGGAACATACCTCTGATAATGGTGATTTTTCTGCATGAAGAAGAAGCTGAATCACTATCACTTTCAATCACACGTAGAGATATAAACACTTACGAAATATAGAGAGTGTATGAGATCACTTGCCAAAAACGCTTCTCTTTTATACCCTGAGGAACACGTCCTATTGATTACGAATTACAATTAGCATCACGGGTGTGTGTGCGTGTATTTCAATCATTTCCTTGTGATAAATCCGTTATGTTCTATAATAGTTTTAAGATCTAGGTCACCAATGCGGACCTACACACATCCGTCATTCAGTGTATTTAATGTTCTGTTTATACATCCCGGATGCTAACGGTAGATTGTTATCGATAAGATGTGTTGTGAAAATAAATTAGACCCGGATGCTTGCGGGAGATTGTTATCAATATTGGAATTCCTTTTGATATAAACGTAAGATAACTTCACATCTTTGTGCCATAATATGTCTTATGAAAATAAATTATTATTCTGAAGTAATGTAAAATTATATGTTAGTTTATTTCAACCTAAACATCTCCGGTCCTAAAAGGCTTTGTTATGCCTTTACCTATTTACAAAACGAGACATTCTTATTAATATAATAATAATAATAATATGCTTTTTTTTCAATAAACCTAAACCCATCCTCAAAGATCCTTACAATTTCATATTACTAGAAACAAAATGAAGAAAGAAGGAAAGAAGGAAAGAAAGAAAGAAGGATAGAAAGAAAGAAGGAAAGAAAGAAAGAGATCTTCCAGAAAGAGAAAGAATCCAGACCTTCGAGCGGTGCGGACGTGTTTATGTGCGAGCTCCCGCTAAATTCTGTTTGAGCATGGGTAAAACAAAGAGGCAACCTGTCGCTAGTGAAGAAGCTGAGAATGGTGAAAGTGACCATGTTATGCGTTCGTTAAAAAAAATGTTTGAGGAGTTTAAATTATCAATCCAGCATGAAGTGAGTGAATTGAGAAAGTCCGTTGACTTTATTTCAAATAAATTCGACAATTTTTGTTCTGAATTGTCAGATACAAAAGAAGAATTAAAATGTGCAAGAAGTGAAATTGTGGCACTAGCGCGTGAAAATGAAACCCTAAAGAAAAACATAAATGATCTGGAACAATATTCTCGTCGTGACAATCTGATTTTATTCGGCATCCCAGAAACTAAAGATGAGAATGTGTATGAGGTGCTAGACAAAGTATCAGAGGCAGTTGGTAGCACTGAGTTAGTTACTGACATCAGCATAGCCCATCGCATTCCAGCACGTGCAGGCAGAACGAAACCTATTGTCGTGAAATTTGCAAAACGGAAAAGCCGAGATGAATGGTTTCAACGATACAAATGCACGGCCAAGGACAGCACTGGTGGACCAGGAATACCTCTTCATAAAATCACTCAACAAACAGGTCATGGAGGGGGGAAGTTTACAGTTGGAGAACACTTGACGTTCGAGACTAGGTCCCTACTCAACAATACAAAGGATACTGCCAGAATGAAAGATTACCAATTCGTATGGGTCAAGGACGGAAAGGTATTTGTACGCAAAAATGACAGAAGTCCTGCTTACAGGATTAGCTGTAACAATGACTTAACTAATTTGTAACATTTTTGCGTACCTCCTGTTTTTAAACTGTAATTATGGACGCAAACGCCTTACTATCAGCATTTGACAACCATAATGAAAACAAAAAAACACTTGTATTTGATGACTCACATATCTGTAACACTTACATTAACAACCTTAAAGCCGACCTAACATTACTACATATGAACATACGTAGTTTAAACAAGCACTTCTCAATGTTTTGTGTATTGTTGCAAAATTTCGAAATTAAATTTGATATAATAATATTGACAGAAATCTGGTTGGAAAATGATGCTGGTTATGATATTGAAGGATACAAAAAAATCATAAAGACAAATAAATATAACAAATGTGATGGTCTAATAGTATATGTCAACAATCTTATTGATGTGACCTTAATGGATGATGAAATCGCTGACGCAAATAACTTGCATTTAACGTTTAATTTTAAAAACTGTCAATTCATATTAACAGCTATCTATAGATCACCTAGTTTCCAAATGAAAAACAATTTCTTAGTTGGCTTAGAAAATTATTTAAAACGAAATCGAGGAAATTATGATCACATAATTGTGGGTGATATCAATATCCAAATATTGGACGATCAAATAGGCTTAGATAGTGATGGAAATAAATATATGAATATTTTAAATGAATTTGGTTTTACAAAATATTTAAAAGCGGTAACGCGCTTAGGCAACACAAAGAAGTCTTGCTTAGACCACATATTTCTCAAATCTATGAACAATTTGGATTTTAATAGCTGTGTATACCAGAGTGATATCACAGACCATTTCACAACAATTGGCACATTCTCGTTTCCACATAATCACCATAGCTGCAACTTAGAATATACTCCTGCTACCATAAGCCATATCAAAATAGAACAACTGTCCGACAGGCTAAGGAACGAGACATGGTGCTCAATATATGCTGCTACGGAAGCTAATAGAGCATTTTCATATTTTCATGGCATTTTAAAAAATCATATTGAACATAGTAGAATTTCCAAACTTATATCTATACCTTGTAAATATAAAAAAATAAAACCCTGGATTACTACTGGCATTGTAAAATCAATTCGAGTACGTGACAAAATTGCAAGAAAAGTTAAAAGTGAACCGTTAAATTTGATGTTACAAAATCAATATAAAAAATACAGGAACCTTTTAAATACGATTGTAAAAAAGGCTAAAACAAATTATTACGAAACCAAGCTCAAACAATATTCACATGACCCAAAAAGATTTTGGCGAACTATCAATGAAGCTACAGATACATTAAAACGAGAAAATACGAATATAAACAAAATCGTAACAGAAGAAGGATTAACCATTACCAATAATAGTGAAATTGCTAATGAATTCAATAAACATTTTTCTCAGATTGGACATAAAATAACAAGCTCCATTTCATCATATTCATCACAATCTACTCGCAATAATAATCTACATTCAAATCCAACAGCTTCTCTGTTCCTACAGCCAATAATTGAAAATGAATTGATCTTAATTGCCATAAACCTTAAGAATAGCGTTACTCCTGGAAGTGATGACATTTCATCAACTATAATGAAAGCAATTATTAGATTTATTTCTAAACCCCTTACTCATATTTTCAACCTATGCTTACCTCAAGGCTTTTTTCCGGATGAATTAAAATATGCGACAGTAATTCCATTGTACAAATCTGGTGACAAATGTAATTTAAATAATTATAGGCCAATATCCTTATTATCTACCATTGCAAAGTTATTAGAGAAATGCATAAAAAATAGACTAACAAACTTTTTAGAAAAAAATAAACTATTAGCGGAATCACAATTTGGTTTTAGGAATAATATGAGTACAGATGATGCTATAATGGCCGTTACATCCACAATTATTAAAGCAGTAGATGAAGGGAAAAAATGCTTAGGTGTTTTTCTGGACCTAACAAAGGCCTTTGACACTATAAGTCACAACATTTTGCTAAATAAATTAGAAAATATTGGTGTTAGAGGTATTGCCTTAGACCTATTTCGATCATATTTATCAAATAGATACCAAATCACTAAAGTTAACAACGAAAAAAGTGAAAACGTAGTGCTAAATATCGGCGTCCCACAAGGAACTGTGTTAGGTCCTTTGCTCTTCTTAATATATATCAATGATCTTCTTAAATTAGATATAAATCTCATCAAAGGCAATGTCTATTCCTTCGCTGATGACACAGTAATCATATTTTCTGGAAACAGTTGGGAGCACGTTTTTAGTAATGCTAACATTGGAACAAACAAAATAAAAAAATGGCTCGATGAAAACCTTCTATCTTTAAACATTGATAAAACAACATATTTACCATTTTCACTAAACTCTAAAGGACTTTCCTCGATAAATGCACAACACAATATAATCTTACATGAAATCTCTTGTTCTATCCCTTTTAATTGTAAATGTCCAAAATTAAGTTCATCAACACAAGTAAAATACTTAGGTGTTATCATTGATCAAAATTTACGGTGGGAAAAACATGTTCAATATCTGTGTCTTAAACTACGGAAAACTATATATAAATTTGTTATATTAAGAAACATTATGCCACAGAGTACTTTAAGACTAATATATCTAAGTTTAGTCCAATCAGTTATACAATATGGAATAATAGGATGGGGTGGGATATGTCAGACTACACTTCGCCCATTGTCGTTGTTGCAGAAAAGAATAATCAAGATATGTTTAAAAAAATCAATGGACTATCCATCTAAAAGTTTATATAAAGATTTTGACGTATTGAATATTAAACAATTATACTCCTACACTTTATTAAATTATTTCCATAAACATCAAGAAAAGTTCATAACACGAAATCACTACTATAATACAAGGAGGTATAATATCTCTTGTCCTCTTTTCGAACCAAAGTGTGCTACAGAAGTAGGTCTAAGGCATAGTATAAATTTCGGACCAAGGCTGTACAACAATTTTACTAGAAGAAACCCTGATGTGATACCACTAAACAATAAATTGTTTAAAAAAAGAGTACTCGATTTGATTAAATCTAACTTGTAATTGTACTTTTACCACTTTTTATGTTAATCATTCTCAACTGTAAATTTTTAATTTTTAACATTGGGTAATTTGTTTGTAACTCTGTTATGTTACTGTAATTTATTTTTTCGTATCTTTGTTCATGCATTTATTTCATATAAGCAATCTTATTTATTTTTATTCTTATTTTTTACCTAAAACTATAATATGTAAGTTTTTTGTTATTTTATATAATTTTCAAAATATAATTTTAGTATGACTGAACTGACCCCGAACACGAGCTATGCTCATGCGGGGCAAATAATACTCTTTTCAAATTGTACAAATTGTGTGTATATTATTTGTATTTGTAATAATTTTGTATCAATTTGTATTTTTTAATTTGTAATAAAAATTTGTAAAAAAAAAAAAAAAAAGATGATAATAATAACTATACATTAGTAGTAGTAGTTGTAGTAGTAGTAGTATTAATGGTGATGGTGATTAGTACTAGTAGTATTTCAAAATTCAAATATTCCTACCAATATTTTACACAGCACTGTTTTGCATTAAATATATAATTCGACTTAGCCCAATCTTACATTTTCAAAAAGCTTTAACGCGGCTAAATTTAAATATTATCCCCATTTTGAATTTTTCAAACATCCCGCCATAAAATTTCGACTTAGATCACGTTTGCATTTAAAATTTCGGCTTAACCCACACTTGCATTTTTGAATTTTGAATTTGGCGCTAGCCGCCATCTTGGTAGCAATTTTGAATTTTCAAATATCCCACCAATTTAAAAATAAAATTTCGACTTAGCTCACTTTTGCATTAAATATACCATTTCGACTTAGCACACTCTTGCACTTTTGAATTTCGCGCTAATCGCCATGTTGTTCCGGAACTGGAAGTACCGCCATCTTGTTCCGGAACAGGAAGTACCGCCATCTTGTTCCGGAACAGGAAGTTCCGCCATCTTGTTCCGGAAGAGGAAGTGCCGCCATCTTGTGACGTCACTACGCCCAGTCCCATGTGCAAAAAAAACAAAGATATAGTACGTCTAAAACTACTAACGTTGTTGTCGCTATCATTTTCGTTTTTATAGTCATCACCGTGGTCGTCATTTTAATAAAAGTTTATTGAAATCATTATCTACAGATATATGTACGTGTTGTATAATAACTATTGTTATTAGAATAAAATTTTCCAGTTGTTCAAAATAATATTAGGCTTTATTCCGCCATGATGAACATTTATCATTTAAAAGGACAATACTTATAATAATATTTCACATTAGGTGAGTTTTGCATTAGTTGAGTAAGTGAAGTTCATAATTAATTTTGATCAGTTTTGTATGATATGCTACATATCATTCTATTTATTATTCCCAAATGTTTTGAGTTCTATTTTGTAATCCTGAACATCATTATTATTTAGTGTATCAAAACCCCTTAGCTGTAGTGTAGAATAATGAACTACAAGAATCGACTGTGACTTAGAACCCTCATTGCTGATGTTTTCAGAAATATAAATTATATGTCGCTTAAGTTCCTTTACAAACAATTTGTGAACGGTGTAAGAATATTACACGGTCATTTTACAACGCGGCAAACCGGCTTAGATGATACAGTGCAGAGCTAGTAATAAATTAATCAGACGATTGTACTAATTTACAAACACAAGCGGCGATTGATCGTTTATCCCTTTATCATAGGTAGGCCTAATCTTGTAATTACCGATAAATGCACAGGAAACTCACTTTTGTGGAATTTGATGTAGGGATTTCCATTTGCATTTATAATGTCCAGTTGATGAATAAAACTGAATAATTAGGTATATAAATAGTTATATATACCTATACACGTATAACATATGGCTATGCCGTAGCGTAGTGATTGAGGCGCTATGGCCCTGGGGTTGACTCAGCCTCTAACATAAATTAGTACCTGGAGGAATCCTGGGGGTAAAGGCGGCCGATGTGTACGGTTGACAACCTTTCCACCTTCACGTCCGAATGTCCAAAATCTGGGAGCCTCAACCTCCTGGAACCCTCTGGGTCTCCATGGCCTGTATAGGGATCCCTTTACATTTTTACTTAAGTATAATATATAAGGGGTGGGTCTCTGACACCATGGCGCGTCTTCAGGCTGCGGATAGAGGATACGACCTCCAGATATGTAGGATAGCTGCGAATATGTTGAATAAGAAGTGGCGGACAGACGACGTGAGGTGGTCTTCCAGCTTGGGGGTTTGGCGTGAGGTTGACAACCTCTCATAGTAAAACATATTGTTAAGTTACGCTGCCTTATCTATGGATCCTATCATTGTAAAATTTTCCCGAGGTAAAATAGTCCCTCGTTCTGATCTCCGGGGAGGAAATGCACTGAGGGAGTCTAAAAATCGTAGGATCTGTAGATTGGGAACGTGGAATGTTGCGCTTAAATCAGTAACTAGATAATTAGAGAAATACAGGTTAGATGTAGTGGTACAGGAAGTTAGATGGGAGGGTGAAGGTACAATACACACATACGCGTATACCCTTTTCTGCGGGAAAGGGAATGATAACCATCAATTAGGGACCGGGTTCTTAAAACGTAGAAGAATTAATTCAGCCATTAAGAAAATAGAGTTCATTACTTATAGGCTTTCCTATGTTATTCTACGAGGACGGTAGGTGACATCATAGTTATGAATGTTCATGCAACAACAGAGGATAAGCACGATGATAAGGACAGCTTTCATGAGGAAATAGAACGAACATTTGATCAGTTTCCGGCAAATAACATGCAAATTGTGCTAGGAAATTTCACTGCAAATGTAGGAAGGGAGGATATTTTCAAGCTCACGATTGGGAACGAAAGTTTCCACTTGCAGAGGAACGACAATGGGGTTAGACTTGAGAATTTTGCCACCGCTAAAAATTTAATCGTAAAGAGTACAGAATTCCCACATCGTGATATGCATACCCATAAATACATGTGGATCTCGCAAGGAGGAATGACGCATAATCAAATTGACCACGTGCTAATAGATGGAAGGAGGCAGTCTAGTATATTCGACGTTCGAATCACAAGGAGTGCTGACTGCGATTCGGATCACTATCTGGTAGTTTCGGTTGTTCGGGAGAAACTTTCAGTGAACAAAGGAACGAGGCAAAATTTCGATAAATAAATATTCAATTTGAAAAAGCTAGGTTAGGACTAAAGTAGGAATGCTAATAGATTTGCAGTTCTAGAAAACACTGCAGAACAAGAAGCTACTTAGATACTTAGCTTTCAGTTTTTGATAGGAGCCAACTCCTCCGTCTGCCATCTTGGATTTTATAGTGGCCATTTTGTAAAATAAGTATATTATCAATATCTCGGCTTCTAAAGCACTTAGGATCACAAACTTGGTGTCTATATATACATATTTTGGGCCAGAGAATACAACTACACAATTTTTAACATGAACCAACTCATCCGTCGGCCATATTGGATTTTATAGCGGTCATTTTGAAAAATGAATATATTATCAATATCTCTGCATCTAGATCACGTACTATGAGAAATCCTAAGAATAAAAATCATCTGGGTGTGTAAGGCCATATCACCTCACCACCTTCTTGTTATTATTTTCTAAACATCCGGGAGCCTCAACCTCCAGGAACCTAATGGCCAGACACGTGGATGCAATGACAGGAAGACTACTAATAGTTGTAGAGACTTATCAAGGAAGAAAGTAGAGTATTTAATCAATAGTAAAGTGGGGGAAATGCTTTAAAGATTGTGCATCACTGAAAGTGGAATACCTGGTCAATGTAGAGTGTCTGCTGTTAAAGTAGTACTTCAATGACCTGAGTGAAGAAATTGTTCTATGAGAACATTATAGATCCTGTCTGAGTCTAGTGAATTGAAAATTAGGAAGATAAATGTTTCCAGAGGAAAAGTCAGTGCTTGAGTAATTTGAAAAATGATTATATATTAATCGATATTAGACCTAACCTGGTGATATCATAGAAATTTAGTAGCAGAATGTTAAAATTATTTCTGATTTTATTTGTAACATTATTATTTGTAATTTTTTCACAATGCTTTGGCTGAATATTTTTTTCACTCTGTATAATGTATTAATTCGCGTAACTTACAGTTTCCATTGAAATTCAACACTGACACGAACAGATAATTTTTTGAAAATGTTCTTCTAGCATAAAATTTTAACTTTTTTTGCATTCAAACTCAGAGGAAATTCATAACTGATTTCTCCCACCCTAGAATTTATCATATATGGCCCGAAAAGTTTAATCCTTAGAAAGTTAGATAAAAAAGCTTCTCACATTTTTTCGCATATTCTACAAAATCACTTTTAATGAATCGAAGAAGTTTTGAAATTGATGCCTCTATCATATATTTAGGTAACTTTACCTAAATCACTTTGCTTTGATTTCATTAGATAAAAAATTAAGTTACGGGAAAATCCTATTGTTTATGAAATACATAGATGTGAAATTATCATAAATGAAAATAGTTAACTTAGGTTTTATGTAAGATTTAATTTTCCATTCATTAAAATAAAATGTTATTCTTCATTTAGTCATAATTAACGAAGTTATTTTCCATCACAGTAATTATCACATACAAAGATAGATTTAAAGAACTTCCTCTGAAGTCTACTGGATGGCTTGCCGTTTGTGGATCTGGAGCCTCGGAAACTCTTCGGATTTTTCTGAGGTTGAGATATGAAATGGAGCGCACTCGGCCTCTTCTGAGAATTGTGAGCTGCTTCAATAAACAGAGTAACGTCTCAGGCAAGAAAGCCGGCATTATCGCCTCAATTGGTGCAATAGCCATACTGACCATTACGTTGTAATTTAAAAGAAAAGTCTTGCACTCAAGGATTACTTTCATTCCAAGTTGCAACAACATGTAATGCTGGTTTACTGAACTGTGACTTACACATAGTTACGTTATTCTCTGAGCTAAGATTGCGTTAACAGCAACTTTTTGTAAAGTGCTGTGGCTTATGATCTGGAAATTCTTTGCTCGCCCAGTTCTCTGTGTAATTACGTATCTCTATTCAGGAAGTCATCATGGCAGAAAGATGAGACAGAGAAATGAAAGTGTAGAAGTAGATGTAATCATCTCCCACACAACTTGCTACTCTTTCACTGTACATTTAACTTTTATTTGAATTGAAGAGAATTAGCAGTGCAGAGAAAATGAACATAGTTGAATGACCTGCGAAATAATATAAGAATCCTGATGATTTCTGTAGGCCTATATTGTACTCGTTTTCTACCTTAGTACGTAAAGAATAAGATTGCAGGCGAGCAGGCGAAATTGATATCAGTATACTTTATACATATTAATCACTTTTTAGGTAGATTTCGAAGAAAAATAATCTACCTATTGCAATCGATACCATGTCAAGACTTTCGAAAAATTCTTTCATATCTTTACGTTTCATGCCTCCCCAAGTAAGAAACCACCGCCCATTCAAATTTTTTTGTGATATATATATATATCTTTACAAGCTAGCGGCCGTGATTTTAAAGATATTTGAATCAAATTTTATAATGTTATTTCTAGGCCCAATAGTTCGGACAAGTTCGTTAATGAGCAAAATTGGCCCAAGGGGAGGGTCGGGGGAGGAGGTTGAAATTTTGAAAAAATTTATATCTCGGCCCCGATAAAGTATAAGGGGAAACTTTGTTTGAATAAATTAGGAGCTCACAGTGACACCAACGATTCGGGGGTTTTGGGGGTACGAGTGGTGGTGGTTCGTGGGGGAGGGAAATTCGAAATGTTTGAAACCACGTTTTGTAGAGTATCGTTGAAAAGCTATTGATGAGTACTCTACAAATCAATAACTGGTTTCTCGGTAGCTTTCATACAAGGCGTGATTTAGCACTTCGAAATCTACCTCAGCCTGTAGGCCTGCCTATAGGGAATTTTTTGTTATTAATTTAGCTTAAAGGACATTATATTTTCTAATAGCCTACGCCAATCATCATAATATATTGTACACGCCAATTGATGTGTAGCCTAAGTAAAAATAGAGTCCACTGTAGTAAAATTTTGTGCAGAACCTCAAATTCTAATATTGTAATGGCCAGCATTGAAGGAAAAAGTCCGTTTTATTTTGTGTAAGTAATTTACAAAGTTCGCTACTAAGTAATAGAGACTTTGTTTCCGAAAGACTAGATGAAAAGTTGCTTGTATAGGCCTTTAGTTTTATCCAGCAGATGAAAAATTTGAATATATAATTTTCCTTCTAAATTATTTTTCTTTTCCAAGCTCTACCTCCCCCATATGAAAAATATTTCTACTATCCCACTGTCCAATTCTCGCTTTTACCTCGAAATTACAAAATGAAGCTTCCGTACACATGTATGGGCCTATGTTGATACAAAGGTTATCACAGCTGAAAATACGAAGGAAATGAAACTCCATGTTAGTGCTCAGGATACATGAATTCTTGAAAAATAATTTCGTTGTTCAACACAGTAGGCCTACTTCCTTTAACAACAGTGTGTACGCTATAGGAGAGGTAGACAAGCAAACAATTTTAGGTACAATTTCGAACAGTAGTTTAACCCGCGATTGCTCGCTTATGGCTTGCATGGAAAAACTGATTTGCCAACACAGCATTCTGCATGATTATTATTATTATTATTATTATTATTATTATTATTATTATTATTATTATTATTATTATTATTATTATTATTATTATCTGTGATACTCGCATGTGAAAGGATAGAATTCATACATCTGTCAATAGTGGTATTATTTCAACGAAGAGTTATGCACTAGACTTCCTCTGCATTGTTATTTCTTCTTAGCAATTTATGCAATACAGAATAGCATGCAGTAATCTTTCTTGAGCAGTTCACTAATATTTATTATTAGTGTAGATGTTATGATAGACCGCTTGCGTGGTCTAGTGGTTGCTGACTACAGACCCGCAAGTCTGGGTTCGATCCCCGGTACCTCCTCGGATTTTTCTGAGATAGGAAGATGTGGATTGGAGTGCCCTCAGCCTCGTGACACCAACCGAGTAACTAATTGATAAAGAAGTAGCGGTTCTGAGTCAGTAAACCATCAATAATTGCCGTAGGAGTCGGCATGCTGACCACATGCTCCAATCCCTCCATCTGCCTATTCAAAATGTGTTACTTGATCATATTATTGGTAAAAAAAAAATACATAAAGTTATATTTGGAAATAGCTGTCCTCACTGGTGCCTAGAATTGTACCTACTGCGGTACATTTTCGAACTATAGTCTGGATATGAAACATTGATTGTCATGCCCAGGGCCCGGATTCTGATGACCTAAATTTGTTTGAAAAATGACCTATAAAATGACCCTGAATTTTAAAGAAAATTACTGAATATTTTTTAAAAATATTATCTAAAAACTGGCATTTTATTTATAAAAAATTGTTAATGTACACACAAATCTATAGACTAGTTTCTACATAATTGTAAAAATTATAAATAACTGTAATGTTGTGAATGTTCTTTTCTCACGGAAATTTATACTGGCACTGAGGCACTGGCGAGTCAAAATTCTGCATTTCCTTTTGTGGTCTGCTGGATTATATAGTTGTTTAATTGAGGGTAAACATTAGTTTGCACTCTCAATTCCAAGCAGGTGGCAGACTCTGGTGCCAAGTCAATCTAATAACAATAGTAATATAATAAAAAAATTTGGCGTTTCTTTTATTCTCATTTCCGACTGAGACATGACAACACTTATCGCCGAATTTTTCCTTCTTGCATTAAACAAACAACACTTCAAAGACAGCACCGCTAGCGACGAAAAAAGTTAATACACTCAATGTAAATACATGAAAATGACTAGATAAGGAAGCAAATTACACGAAAATTACAAAATAATGACCTAGAATTGAAATAAATGCCTAAAAATATAAAATTGCATAAAATGACAAAAAATGACCTAATAAAAATGTATTTCTGTAATCTAGAGACCATGATTAGGAATTATCAACAAAATGGCAATGTCTATGTAGCATCAATAAAAAGAAGACATGTCATTAGAATTCGGGCCCTGGTCATGACCAATTTAACAGCCTTTTAACTTTCATATTTTTGTGAAGGGTCTACTACCATGCCAACTTCGCAATTAGAATACAATTAAATTTGTGTTATGTTTATTGTGTTTACAAAATAATATAATATGTTAAGTGTTGGAAAATGTACAACCTTACCCTATTACATAATGGGACCACCGGCAGTAAATCACCCCGAACGCAATTTATATAATCTGAGTTTGCAGTAGCCGGCAAAAACCTCGAAAAAATCTCACAGTAATAATAACACACACATTTAAATATGTTTTTCTTTTTTTAAATGACTGCTGATTATCATTCAGTCAATATAATTATGCAGGTTTTATATCGATTTAAGTAATTCATCAATCATAAGTCAACCAAATTTGCATAATGGAATTTTATTTGCAAATTTCTGATGGCTGAATAACCGAAAGGCATAGGTGAAAAACTTCATATAAACGTGTTATGAGAAGACTGAGCTATGGATATCGTTATTCTACATAATAATTATGTTATTTTGCCGTCGTGGAAAATGTGAATAAATAACGCCCCTGATAGTAATGGAGTTCTCAATTCTTGCAGATTGTCAGAATAAAAGATGGTATTATTCTCTAAGAAATAAAGCTCGCCTATACGTCAATCAGATTATTACCATTCTGGAACAAAATTTCTCTTAAGATTAAAAGTAAGATGTTTGCAGTAATATCCATGTAAATGTTATAGAGTCATACAATTGGTTTTCAACACTTTTCTCAAGATTATTAGCTCTGCTTTGTTAAAATTTGCATGATTTGTATCCTCCTGATTTTTCACATTGTGCCAACAGAAAAATTGTAGGAAGTCAGTAGCATGTTCATTAAAGAAAGTGGTTCGAAAGTGGTGAGTTGAACATACGAATCCAACGTAGATGATAATATTACCTACAAAGACAAAAACGAGCAAACGAAACAAACATCTAAGCAAAACAAAACCAGGGAAACGAACCTCGTAGGTTCATACCTGTTGAACTTCACTTAAATCCAGTAGATGAAATACATTTTTATAAAAAAAATTACTTTCAGTGACACAGAATTGTGATATTAATTTCATTCTCATACAGGTTTTCCACATAGTTCAAAACTTGTTAGTTTAAGATCTTGATTAAGAAAATTTGATAATGACTGTAGCACTACAATTATTCTTTGGGGAAAGATGAATCTACAACCCATTATGTGAGAGACGTCTTCTTGATGAAGATTAAATATTGTAGATATTTGCTCCAATGCTTTTAATAAAAATTTATTGCACAGTACAGAGATTTGTTGCTGGCATAAAACAAAATTAAAAGTAATTTTTACTACCAATAAATCTTAATTTTATCCTCTCCTACGGATTCGTCATGCTTAGAAAAAAAAGTTTTATAAACAATGTTTTAATGGTTTGTTTACCCTGCATTCAGAATTAATGTGCGAAGCAAATAAATCATTGAAGTCATACTAAGTGAACTTAGATAATTAATGTTCAATCCCTTGGAATTCGGCCCGCAAGATTATGGGCAAGATTATTACTATCCCGTTTAGAAAGAGCATATCGGCTACTGTGGTTTACAGATAGTGTGTCTGCCTCTGGATCCGAAGGTCATGGGTTCAAATCCGATTGTGTCCGATGGATTATTCAGAACGTAATAATCATTCAGCAGGGACTTTAAGCCTGAAGTTTCATGCCTTAGGTTTACGGGAAGTTAAAGAAATCAAAATCTAAATTAGAGCCTCTATGCCAAATTCCTCGGACCTTTCACGTCAAGTAACAGAGTAGTAATAATAATAATAGTCTAATAATAATAACAATAAAAATAATTTATTTACAATAGGAGCCTTTGGCTGTGGGATACGTCAGCATACATTGGATGGTGATACAAAAGTCACATAAAAACTAAAAGAAACTAATAAATTACAAACTACACAGTATTACAAATATGTCCAATTAATAAATATGGGCAGATTTCAAATAAAATTTTTCAACCTCCTTTTTAAAATTTCTCAATTGTTCAATATTCTTTATAAATTGAGGTAAGCTATTGTATATTTTCACTCCAACGATCGTTGGTGATTTGCTGTATACTGTTAAATTATTTTCCCCAATATTAAAATACATCTATTACGAGTAAAATATTCGTGATACTGACCATTAGTATTAAAATCTCTGTCATTTACATGTACATATTCCAATATCCACAAAATATATAAGCCATACACAGTTAAAATTCCATACTTCTTAAAACTCTCTCTACATGACTGCCTTGCAAAATATATAAGCCATACACAGTTAAAATTCCATACTTCTTAAAACTCTCTCTACATGACTGCCCTGCATTAATGTTGAACATACATCTAATAATTCTCTGTTGGGCAACTAAGTTATTCCTCATTAAATTACTAGAACCCCAGACACAAATCCCATAACACAGAACAGACTCAACCTGAGCATAATAAAAAGAAAGGAATGTATCAATTCCAAGAAAGCTCCTCAAAATTCTAATCTGGTAACATACAACACTTAGTTTCTTGATTAAATTTGTACAATGAACTTTCCAAGACATGCACTCATCAAAAGTCAAACCCAGAAATTTTATATCGTGTAGTCTACTAACACTCAGAACCTCATAATTAATATTTACACTCATATCATTTTTATTTTGTATATTGTGAAAATGAAGATATCCTGTCTTGCTAATATTCAAATTCATTCTATTGGTATTAAACCATTTAGTTAATTCTGAAATTAATTCAGCGTTAGTGCCTGATACTATAGCAGAAGTGTCATCATCGTACAAAACAAGAAAGAAGTCCTTAAGAAAAACGGGCAATTCATTAATGCAAAGTAAGAATAATATCGGGCCCAATATAGATCCCTGAGGCACTCCCACTGGTATTTATTTTTACATTTTGCGGACTGAAAACACATTTCTACGTACTGTATACGATGTTTCAAGTGCGATTCAACCATTTATATGTTACTCCGCGAAAGCCATATTTATCAAGTTTTTTTTAACAACAAATTGTGATTAACATAATCGAACGCTCTACTAGGGTAAAAAAAAAATTCCAACAGGAGAAGTGCCTGAATCTAAAGAAGAAATAATTTTCTTAAAAACTGAGATCATTGCAGTATTCGTAGATTTCCCAGATCGAAATCCATGTTGAAAGTTGCTTAGAATGTAATTACGATCTATAAATTTCAAGAGTCTACCTGGCATACAGTATTCGAAATTTTTTGAAAAATCTATTAGAGAGAGCCACAAGTATATAATTCTCAAGCTTGGTCTTATAATTTTTCTTATGAATAGGAATAACTTTACTAACTTTCAACTCGTTTGGAAAAATGCCAGTGTGGGCTGTGAGAAATCGATTGTTTAGGTAGTTTTAATTTATTATTAATATTTAGCTCACACAAGAAAAACTGGTTAACTATTTGGATAACTAGGAAGAACGTACTAAGCTTTAACCCTGCCGTAGCTCTTCTTTTCTGACGGGAGAGGGAAGAAATAGATTCGCCCACACAAGATAAATAGGAAGGCAACTTTCAAACAAGTTCTTTTAATAACAAGTAAATATAACAAGGTTAATTAAACGATAGTGAGGCAATATAATAACCTTACACCTTGGAACAATGTAAATGTATATATACATATGTATAAGAAATATCATAAATAAATTACCTTTCAAAGGCACAGAATCATTACCTTAATACCCCTGAGAAAATTCCCAGACAACAACAAGTCCCTAAAAATCCTGATGGTAATAGAAGTTACCACACCCAAATATCAGGTATAATTAAGAATAGATAAATGGGCACGGAGATGGTTTTCCTTCAATATGCTGAGTAAGGAAGTCAGAATATAAACTTCGGTGAAAATACAGAAGGCAAAACCCAATTAACTGCGTGACAGAAGGTCTGATATAAATAACTAATATCCCATAAATGAATTTAGATCAACAACAGAGTCACTGTAATAAGTAGGAGCAATACTCCCACTGATAACTATAAGGGGAGCTATACAAACTTGGAGAAATTATGTGACAGAAATTGCATGGAAACAGTTTGCCTCCCCTGAAAGCAAACAGACTAGGGACTGTCTCAAACCAAAGCAAGTAAGATTCACATGAGGGATAAATATAGTAATTACCATAACGCCGTAATATATAAAGGGAGCTATACAAACGTAGACAAAATATGTAACAGAAATAGCATGGAAACAGTTTGCCTCCACTGTAAGGTAATCAGACTAGGGACTGTCTCAAACCAAAGCAAGTAAGATTCACATGAGGGATAAATATAGTAATTACCATAACGCCGTAATATATAAAGGGAGCTATACAAACGTAGAGAAAATATGTAACAGAAATAGCATGGAAACAGTTTGCCTCCGCTGTAAAGTAATCAGACTAGGGACTGTCTCAAACCAAAGCAAGTAAGATTCACCTGAGGGATAGATATAGTAATTACCATAACGCAGTAATATATATAAAGGGGAGAATAAGCCTTAACACTGCTCAACAAGGTAAGGTTTCTAACTTGGTCACTTCCTTATTCAAAAGGCGCAAGCTAAGTTTCTTAACGAACAGCATCCATTCATTACCATAATAACAAAGAATAGGAAAGCCATCCACGTGTAATGAGAATATTATCAAAAATCTTTAAAGCTAATAGCTTAAGTATAAATGGGCCTCAATTATTAATTAATAATTCAACTTCTTTATGAAGGCAATTAACTCAATGTCCGTTGACACTTGATCAGATAAATAGGTAGAAGAAAAAGGTAGGCCTACAAGGACATGAGAAAAATACATCCCTGGGATACACGAAAACGTTTTCACTTCAGGATATTACCCGCAGACTACAGGCCAAATTAACGTAAAATTCCCTTAAGTACATTCACTAGATGAATGAGGAATCTAAACAATACTAATTTGTATGGAATGCAATACACACTGGGATCTTGAGTATAAACCCAGAGAAAGGATCCGCAAATAATTAAAGAAATCCCCTGAAAAAGGTCTCTCTCCCAGGCAGAAGTAAAATATCCGACATAAGCTGGGGTAAATATACAAATAGGCCAGGAGCAGAATTTAACCTGACTATAATAATCCTCATAAGGTTAATCGGACATTCGAGAATTCCAAGAATGCAATATAAGGGACAACAATAGCAATTTCCCTAAATTAATATTTATGTGGGCCTGAATAATTCAGTACATAAATAACAGACTGCATAAAAGTGAAAAGTTACAGAAGGACACTATGCTGTAGGCTTATTACACAGTCTGAACCTTATTACTCAAGAACATTACCCAAAAAAAATCTCACATCTTAAGTACCAATATATGCCTGGCATATCTAAAGGTTATGTCTAGAATTACGAAGGCAGTGGCTATACTTCACCTAAGCATATTTTAAGAAACAGCTAGTTAATAACTCAAACTTGAAATACTAATTAACAAACTGAGCCAGAAAAATGAACCTATTCGTAACTCCAGAAATACCGCAGCACGATCCAGCAGTGCATGACCCGCTCAGATCAGGGAACTCACTCACGAGTTTTCTATACAAAATCTATGTATATATATATACATTTCAAAAGCCCTGTAAAATTAGGCAAACTCTGAAATGAAGGAAATTATGTGGGATTACTGAATCGCCATACAAATGTATAACAGGCAATGAGCTTTAATATCATGCATAGCAACGCCCCCAAAGGACGTGATCTCCAACCCGACAAAAATGGCGAACACTACAAGCCATAAAATATCGTGAAACTCATGCCCAAAGCTAGAACAATCCACCGAACTGGTGATTAACTAACCACATTAACAAATATCCGTACAAAGTTAAGAAACGCATACTAACCATTATTGCATATGGCTTACAATGAAATGGCTAAATAGTGCAAATAGCTAGAATAACTTGGTGAATGTCTCGAAATTTCGATAAGCAATATGCTTAAGGCTTAAGGCTTGGAGTTTTCAAAACGCTATATAATAAGAGACCCATGAAGCTACGTACTCACATCAGCCAGGAGGACGATCCAGGAAAACGTGCCACACTCGACGAAACACAAACACCCACTAACTCGGCCGGCGTACCAGACCTCTAACGCTAGCGAGCATAGGTGGCAGCACCAAACAGCAAGAATAATAGAAATTCACAAACCCCACGCCAGAGGGCTAGGACGGCGTAAGCAGAAGGCTTTAGAAAAACATTTAGAAAAAGAAATATCAAAACTAATTGGTAAAAAACCGCACGCACAAGAGGTTAATCAAAGAGAAGGAATGAAAATGTTAAGCTTTAAGAAAACTACCGCTTAGGCGGGAGCACAAAACGAAAATATATATATATAATTACAAAAGCCCTCACCAGAGGGCCAGGAAACGGATTTTTAAAATCGTTTCACCAGTTTTAAAAGATAGATTAATTAAATAAGTAATGCCCGGTTGCATAAAAGCTCCAGATATCTTCTAGACAGGTAATGGTTCTATACATCTTATATACTCGATAAACACCATCCCATTTCCGAAAGCGAATACGCTCATAAATTAGTTTTTTGTTTCTTTTTTTAATATTCATCCTTTATTGATATAGTATCGGATTTATAATCCCTAACTATACAATATATAAACTAAACCATGACACATAAATGTCAACTTATTTCTCTAAAAAATTAGAGGAATATAATCAAACAGTGGAAAATATAAAACATATCATCACTCATGAATGTTCACGTAGAATCTCAAGGAGTTAACACATGTATATAAATAAAACAATGGAAAATATAAAACACTCTCATCACTCAAGAATGTACATGTAGCATCACAAGAAGTTTATGCTTGTAGAGCAATTTTTGGAGTCCTGTGTTTATTATAGAGATTAACATCGTATTCACCAATCTGACGAACAATGGGATTTTTGTTGGTATTAAGACGGTCGTAAAATTTTCTTGTGATTTCTTTTAAAAGAACGTGCAAATACTCAACTTCTAAATCTTCATGAATCTGATGTTTTTGTAAACCAGTCAGATCCGTGAATGATTCTTAAGGCCTTGTTTTGGGCAACTTGAAGAGGTCTGAGATGATTTTCTTTGATATAGGCAAATGCTGGTACTGCATAAGTAATGACAGGAAGTATCAAGATTCTATAATTCATTATTTTTCTTTTCACATTTATTGCCGAAGATTTTAACAGGGGGAATATTTGGACTGTCCTTCCGATTGCTTTTCCTTTCGTTATCTGAAGGCCTACATGTTTTTACCAGTTTAATTTTCTATCTAACAAAACTCCTAAATATTTTATTTGAGGTTGATATTCCAATTGAATGTTATTTATAAATATCAATGGAACTCTTTTAAGTGTGTATTGTGTAAAACAGACTGCTTGCGTTTTATCAACATTTAAATAAATTCTCCATTTTTTACACCACATCTCTAGTGAATTAATATGTTCTTGCAGTCGACTCGTAGCATGCAATGGATCTACATGAGAAGAAAGGAGCGCCGTGTCATCAGCATATTGGGCTACATGAGTTTCTGATGTAGTTTGTAAATCAGCTGTGTAAATGTTATACAGCATAGGGCCCAGAACAGAACCTTGAGGAACCCCGGCATGCATATAATGTGTACTTGATAGCGCTGCACCTTCTCTTACTTGATACGTACTATTCGATAAATAAGAAGCTATTAACTTCACAATGGCATCAGGTATTTTAGTTAATATCAATTTATAGATTAGCCCAATATGCCACACGGAATCGTAAGCTTTTGCTACGTCCAAAAACATTGCTGGAGTATACCCTCCCACATTGAAAGTTTTTGTGATAATTTCAGCGAGTCGTACTATTTGATGAGTTGTGTAACATCCTGTTCTGAAAGCCATTTGATGGTCTGGAATAATATCGAGTTGCTGTTCATTTATCCTACTTAATATTAACCGTAGGATAATAACTTATAAGAATATCCTACTTAATATTCTTGGGGTAAAAGTAAGGCATAATATTGCTAACTCCAGTAAGCATATATGTCTAAACTGGGTTAGAGGACATTCTGGTGTGACAGGGAATGAAAGGGCAGATCAACTTGCCCTAGTGTTGCAGAGAGCTACAATAAAACTCCCATCAGTTTCCTGAAAAGAAAACTAAAAGAAACTATGATAGCACGATGGGACGCCCTCTGGTAAGGAAGTCATAACGGCTCTTTAACCAGGGAAATTTTCTTCCCAACGCTGTCTTCCAGACTAAAGAGTAAACACTTGATTCCAAACAATGTGCTCACCCAGTTCATCTCTGGACACGGGAAATTTAAAACATATTTTACCGGTTTTAAAATCCAAAATTTAAATGACCCCCTATGTAAATGCGAAGAAGATGACGAGTCAGTACATCACCTCCTTCTCGAATGTCATATTTACGAACGACTCCGCTGGCTACAAACTACTCTCCCATGTAGAAGGGTGTTCAGGGCAATATATGAAACCCCTAGGTAACATCTTCTTAAAGAAATGCTGTGCTCGAGAATTTCAAAACTTCATAACCCATATTCACAGAACACTATAGGCAACAGACATCTAAAATAGCATTAACTTAAATTAGACTTTATCCACTTAGTAACTTGTAATTTATTGTAACTGGTACTCATGAAGGCAATCGCTAATTGTATTAATTTGTCATTAGTATATCTAGATTGTTTAGTAAGTTTGTAACCATATGTAATTATTGTTTTATTGCAGGAAATAGTAATAAGTAATTATTTCTAATTAGTGCACCCATGTGGGTGGTTTCTAACTTATAATCACTTGCAATTAATACATCATGTAGGTATTGCAAGATATTCATATAAATATGTAAAGTAAAACATGTTGTAGAACTATAACCCTAACATGCCAGTGGCAAAATAGGGTCAAATAAATGGAGATTCAATAATAATAATAATAATATTATCCGTTCAAATGCTTTGCTTATTGTAGATAACAGGCTGATAGGTCGTCTGTTATTTGGATACTGAGGGTTCTTATATACTTTCGGTATTAATATAATTATAGCATGTTTCCATACAGTTGGAAAGTATGCGAGTTTCATACTTAAGTTAAATAATTTAACTAAATAAGTCATAGATTTTCTTGACAAATTCTTCAGAGCATTGTTTGTAACTGTGTCTTTACCAGGCAACTTTCTACCAGAAAGTGATTTAAATATATTTTTAATTTCTAAAGGTATCGTAGCTCAGTTTTACAGGGTAGCCCCCAAAAGTCTTTCACTGTTCCACGAACTTCGTCAAAGTGATCTCTCAAGTCTTCATCTTCTTGAGAAGTTGCAAATTGTCGTTCTAGATGTTCTGAAATTACCTCTACTTTCTTATTGTCTTCATAAACAAGTCCACTTGAACTTCGAATTGGTTGGGAGTTGGACTTACTGCGAGGTTTAACAAGTCTTCGAGTAATTTTCCATATCTGAGATGTGCTACTGGCATCTGCTATACCTTTATCTAATTTATCTAATGTATAATTCATGACAGCTCGATGCACTGAATTTTTTAAAATATTATAGTCCTTCTTATAAACAGGGTTTCTTGTTAATTGCCATAGCTTCCTTTTCTTTTCTTTTCTCCAATCAATTACTTTATTTCTCTTGGTAGAGGAGTGTTTCTATTGCTGTATTCTATAATTGTTGTAGCATGTTTTATAGCTGCTGTTAAAGTAATTGTGTAGATTTCAGCTGATACTTCTAATTCTTCAACAGTAGATATTAGTGGGTTTCCGTGCAAAGATTCATTTAAATATTTTCTAAACTCAGACCAATTTGTTTTGTGATATATTCCAAAAACAGAAGGTCTAGTTTTAGCACATCTGCTTAAAGAAATTATTACAGGAACATGATTAGAAGAGAAGTCATCTGTAGTTACTATGGAGGAAGGCAAGGCGTTTCCTCTACACAATGATATCAGATCAATGATATCAGGAGATATAAGATCATTGTATGGAAAGTGAGTTGGAGTAGTTGGGGCCAATACATGATTATTAATGATGTTTGTGAGAATGTTCCTCCAAAAGTTTACATCTTGTAGTTGTGCACCGGGAATTCCAACTAATATTTTTAGCATTAAAATCGCCACCTAGTAGAAAACTGGATCCAGTTGTAATTAAACTGTCTAGATCCCCTTCTGTTAAGGGCTTAAAGAGAGAGCAATATATTGCTCCAAAAACTATGCTTTCATTTGGAAACTTAATTTCCACAAAGGTTCCTTCGATAAAGCTAAAGTTTGGTGACTCAATTTGTCTGTGATAAATGCCAGTCTTTATTAATAACGCTGTGCCTCTATTTGACCCCTTATTATTCCTATAAACGTCATATCCATGGAAATCCATCCTAATATTAAAATTTAAATGGGTCTCATTTATCATGAATATTTCATTTTCTTCTAGGAAATTAGGTATCAGATATTTTTTATTACGGACTCCATCCGCATTCCAATAAGCTACAGATAATGGCCGATGAAGGACATTTACATGGTTTCTTCTATCAATCTTGTGTTAAGACTGAAGTAATTCCCTCAGCTAACATAAACAGTTTTGTAATTGGATCTGTTTCATGTTTACAGTTATTCAATGCAGAATGAATGCCGTTCATCAAATTTTTTATGAAGTGCATTGTTTCTTTAAACTCTTTTAACAAAGAGCGTAAACCGAATGGATCTGTGTCCTTGGATGAACTTTCTTTAGGTGTCGGTTCAAGATTAGAATAACTGTCTGATTTTGGCAATGAAGGGAAGTCAACATTATTAAAAATAAATTTCTGTCTGTCTTTTCCTTGTGAGGAAGTATTTCGGCCATTTGCATAAGCTAAAAAATTCTCACATTTCCTATAATTAGCAGGATGAGCTTTATTGCAATTGGCACAATTCGGAGGATGAAGTAGGTCTTTCGTACACTCTTTAGTTGGGTGATTCTGACGACAACGTACACATTTTGCTGGAATATAACATCCATCTGCTTTATGGGCGAAACCTTGGCATTTGTAGCACTGTACAGGTCCATGGAAACCACGATAGTCCGGAAATGTGACCTTAAGGTCGAACAATCCTATTAAATTTGGGAATATCGTGAATATCGTGAAGTGTGATGACCCACAAAGGCATAACTTCCAACTTGTTTACCCCAGTCTGGCTGTCCTTAATATGTCGTTTTATCTGTCTCGCGCTTTCAATGGGATATTGAAGAGCTCTTAGCCGTCCGTCAATTTCCTCGGTGGTAGTATCTATAAGTAAACCTCTCAAGACAACTTTTATTTTCTTATGTTCTCCAGAAACAATAGTATAAAACTAAATCATTTGAGTGAGCAGGTAGTCTTTTATCTTCTTACTTTCCATTTCATTTTCTGGTAACACCTTAATCCCATTTGGGCAGAGCTGACAAATTGGCATTACTGATACAAACTGTTTAAATTGTTCTCGTAGCCTATAATAAGGAATTCTCGATATTATAATAATAGGTTTTGGTTTTCTGCTTTCATTAATGGTAATACTAGCTGTCATAAGAGGTCCTTTACAGTTTTCCTGTAATCCATGTTGAATGGATTCTGCATTAGTTTTCATGTTTTGAACCAAGGTTGAATTAGATGTAGACTCTGAGTTAATATAAAGCACAGAGGAGCAAATGAATTAGAAGTGCTTACCGTAGTTGTAGGAGTGGTGAAAGGTTTAGCAAACTTCTTTTGTAACACAAAGTCTCCTTCATTGCTTGAACATTTGACTTGTGCTCTTTTGTAAATCCTGCTTGGTTTCTTAACCATTAATGATTCAGCATCTGTATTAGATGTCGACATTTCTTGATCTGTTATGATTTCACCTGGTATTAATTGGTTTTGCATTGAGAATAAGCCCTGTATTAAGCCCTATTAAGTTGATTACGAACTTCAGATGCCAGTATATTTTTAATAAATTAACTGTAGTTAGATTTAAATCACTTAAGATAAGCCTTACTACCTTAAAAAGACTTAACACTAAAATTAAACTCTTTATAAATTATAATTCACCAATAATTCAAATAATTTCCACTAGAAATTGAAGACACGTATTTCAATCTTCGCGCCAACAATGCTCATTAAATAGCTGTACGACAGATACATGAGTTGAGCACTTTGTCAATACATGGAGACACGGTCCATACTATAATATCAAATTGGCCGTGATTGAGTAACCAGCCACAGTAACCGATGGGAGCGCTTCTAGCTATTGTATTCAAAATGGCTGAATTTTCTGTCTGCTATTTCCTTGTCTGCTGTTTCTTTGGTAAAATGAATGTAAAACGTGAGAGAAACTTCGGCAGTTTCGACTTCGAGACTTGTGCATTCGAGAAAATGTCACCCAATACAATCTGAAAACGTAATGCATAAAACGTAACACATTAATTATAGCTGATTTACCACTGAGAAAGAAATGCTTCGGTGTGTTCCCAATTCTTAATGATGGGCTATTTAACCCAGAGATAGGCATGCTTACAGTTGTTCCTTATTCCATATGATGGCCTATTTATCCATAGGTTATTGCTTTGACAGCCTGATCCTTTTCCGAAAATCAATATTGTCAAAGACCTATATTTCTTGTAATTCTTTCAGGGAATATTTTTGCTTTATACATTTCTAGGCCTAATTATCTACTCAGGATGAAGATGACGAGAAGGAAGTTGATTATGTATTAATATTCGTGTTGCAAAAAGACAATATTTTCTTCATAAAGTGTTGCACCAGAAAATAAAATTAATATACTTAAGCTACATTTTTTCCGAAACTGAATATCATCGTACTTCTCGATTCTCGAAAGGATTGCTGTTTTTCTTTCAGGGAATATTTACTTCTATATAGACCTAGGCAGTGCCGTATTTAGGCAGACCTAGGCAGACTAGGCAGCTGCCTAGGGCGGCAGATTTTAAGGGGCGGCTTTTAAGCTGCTACTTTAAAAAAAATATATATTAAACATTTTATTTTATTTTATTTTATTTAATGTAACGCACAATGAAATAAAAATGAATAACATTGACAGTAATACGTACCTGTTTATTTATTTACTTATTTATTATTTTCTTTATTGTTGTTATTATTATTATTATTATTATTATTATTATTATTATTATTATTATTATTACTATTATTATCAGTGGCGGATGCAGGGGGGATTGGGGGGATATATCCCCCCGAAATTTGAGGAAAGGCTATATATGGATTGTAAGTGGCCAGTTTTATAAACTAATTATATATGTAAGTTAATTAATTTTTTGTAGTATTCTTTCTACCTATTCAAATCCCCCGAAAAAATTCTGCGTCCGCCACTGATAATAATAATAATAATTATTATTATTATTATATTAATAGCCTACTCTTTCAATTACAATATTGCTTATTATAGGTTACTTTGTACATTCATATGGAAATAAGGGGACGAAAATATTTTTCTTTGCCTAGGGGCGCTTAAGTAGCTAAATACGCCCCTGTACCTAGGCCTTACATGATCTGACAATGGAGATGACCGGCAAGAAAATATAATGTGAATTAATATTCGCGATGTGTTCATAAAAGTGTTAAAACAGAAAATGAAATTAATACAAGTACGATGGACACATTAATAGCCTAGGCTATAACAAAGTTCATAGTTTTTCTCGTATTATGAACTATTTCACACACAAATTAATAACCAATGCCAGCTTCATTACTACTTTTCAACCGAAAAAACGGCCGTGGATAAGTAAACAATAAGCCCAATTCAGCTCCTGCTTATTTGTATAAAAATTACGTGATTTAATCAATTCAAGATAATATTGTTATACATATAACAAATGTTTGTGTGTATTTTCAGGTATGTGTCGTTTTTGTATCCTTGAAATCTTGTTCTGTGTTCTGTTCTGGGTTATTCAGAATATACAATTTTGTGGTTGCCATAAGCAATATGGCTATTAATATAAATGTAGAAGCTTTATTTAGTTCTGCTGAAAAAGAGATACAGAATATATTAGACACTCTCAAAAAAGATAAACGATCGGATAAGAAATGGTGTGAATCAGTGGTGAATTCTATCTATGCAGTGAAATAAACTTTGGTCATTTATAAAGACAATAACGTCTTCTTGGATTCCGGGTATTTCCCGCGTCATATTTAAGAAGTCTGCCGACGTTTCGACCATCTTTCCGTCGGCAGACTTCTTAAATATGATGCGGCAGATAACCGGAAGCCAAGAAGATTTTATTGTCAACTCGGGCCGCGGAAGCCTACGATCTTATATTTATAAAGACAATTTGTTGAAGTTGAACGAGTCACTACCAATGCCAGGGAATAATCCTAGAACGATTTACCCAGAGAAGGTCATCAAGAAGAATCTTCCCAATAAACATGTAGTGTTAATGTCTCCTAAATCTTTGGAATCGGTTAAAGATTCTGAACAAACTATTCAATTAATTCGTGAAACCACAAATATGATAAAAGTTGGTTTTAACAGTCTGAAAAAGATTCGAAGCGAGGGGTATTGGTTGAGTTAAGAAGCAACAATGAATGCATAGAATTCGTGAATAACCTGGAAAATAGTAATGGTAATCTTCATGCTAAGATTCCTGTTAAACGCAACCCTCGTGTTCAAATACATGGAAATGAAGTTACGATGACTAAAGAAGAACTCATGGCAGACATAGTGGAGAGGAATCCAACAATTAAGCAGTGCTTAATGGATGATTCCCAATTGGAACTAAAACACTTGAAATAAATGGTGCAAAAGTACGTTGCACAAACTTTCTCACATATACGTGTTAAAGGCTAGCACAGAAAAAATTATATCAAAGAGACAATTAAATTTTACTTATTACATTTTCATAAAACTAACAAGTATCTAGAACGGAAAGCATCCGGGTCGATCTTTATGTTCAATGCTTTTACCGTGAAATAATAATAATAATGATAATAATAATAATAATAATAATAATAATAATAATAATAATAATAATAATAATAATAATAATAATAATAATAATAATAATAATAATAACTAATAATAATAATCAATGGCAGTAAAACTGCATATTATTAGTACTAGTACTACTACTACTACGGGAAAATTCAAATATAAGTCGCACCTTGGGATGAGTCGGTCCCATCCAACCTATCCTCACCGATGCAGTTTCTTTTATACCACGATCTAGCGAATTCTTCTGTCCTAGTATTATGAAGAAACTCGTGATTGGACGTTGGATGTGTGACGTTTTACCGCTAGACGAGAGGTGGCAGGCTGACAAACCTTGCGGGAGATATAATATGCCACATTTTCGAAACCTACAAACAGTGTATCGTACATTTTTCGAAAATGCAAGGGCGCTTCGCTACGGCTACCGCCTCCGCTTCGCGAACTTAACTATGTGGTTAGTGTTATGCATTATTTAGCTATATGTAGAGGTGGATACAAGACACTTGCGACAATATACAAGGGCAGTTGGTCACTCTGCTTCGCTCAGAAACAAAATACATCACACAGTCCGAGCAAATGTGAATATCGAATGGGGGAGCTTAAGGGGCGACTTATATTTGAATTTCGCCACTACTACTACTTAGGTTATATTGCACGCTTTAACTGCATGTAGGTCATATCACGTGTTTAGTATGTTTGCGTCAACCATTAGTCTATATCAGCGTTTCTTAACCTTTTTGAACCCGAGGACCTCTAAAATGTCTATAAAACTTACGGACCCCTAATTTTACATCCCATTGTTAAAAGTAGGCTATATGTAGGCGTATATCCCTAATATTTGGGGTATTAAATTATAGGTCGTTATAACGAAATACTTTTTTTTAATCCGACGGAAACACAGTTATTGAATTGGAATGAAACTATTGACAGTAAAATTATATTTTGAACAGACTTCAATATGTATTACCAATTTGATAATATAATTAGGAATTATGTTATTACTCACTTTTAATGAGATGGTTGAGCTTGTCGCCTCTTGCAGACTTCCTGGATATTTGGCTCAATATTAGTCAAATTTAGTCGAAGATCAGCAGATACATTAAGTCGGTTTCTGTATTATGTTGAAAATCCCTTCTCACAAAGATAGGTTGTTGAAAACTGCATGGCGCCTCTAATAACAAAATTCCGACAGTCTTATTTTTTAAGGTTTTGAATGAAAGGGGGAACCATAGACGTCAGTGCATCTGGGGTTTGAAACTGTGGTCCGTAACTGCAAAAGTAAGGAAACTTGCAATATGACCTGTATTTTCGATGATTTTAAAAACTTTGACATCTAGTGTCCATTTTATATGAAAAATTTCTACTTCTTTACTTCCCACTTTCTTTATGATATTTTTAAATTAATTATGTCTGCGGACCATAGGTTGAAAAACGCTGGTCTATATTAACAACTCATTCGCGTCATGTTTCTATTGTTTAGTGATGTCTTCTTATGCGGTATTCAGTTTAAACGATTATAATATCCAGTGATATAGCGGCGATGAGTTATGGAAAATAAGCAAGTCCTACAAATCCGGCGTTCGCCTTTGCGAACGAGGAAACCATGAAAAACCCAAGTCAATTTGGGCGGCCACGAGGTTTGATTTGAACTCATGACCTCTTCCCTGTTTTCCTATACCACCTCGATGTAATTGGTTTTGGTGTGTTCATTGCGACTGAGCTAAACTGATTGCATTTCACAACAATAAGTACATTAGGCCTATAGTTTTCTTGTTACTAGGGGCAACAAAATGTCATTCATATTTTAATTGACATGTATGTTCTGAAATTCGCATTTAAGCTGTCCTTATTTCGTTTTTATCTTGATATCTATTATATGCACAAAGAAATGTGTTAAACAAAAAACGTTCATTTTAAATTTTTCTACAACTAAACTGTGGTAGGTTTTCATGTATCACCTACTGTAATGGATATAATCTAGAAAAATTGAAAATGGATACGAGCAAAGTACCCCTTAAGTCATTTTTGCAGAAATACGGATATAGCCATTTTATTAGTCATAGATACGAGTTTACAATTTTAATTTTTTATTAAAATCGTTAGAGCCATTTTTTCACAAATCAATTTTTTTTAAAAAGTTTTCATGAAAAGTCCCCTTAATATTTCAGTTATAAAACTAAATTTCTGGGCGGTTCGACAAAATTTCGAAAAAGTGCTTAATTCAAAAAATGAAGTAAATACAATGAACCGTTTACCCGCTGTGCTTGTCCACAGACGGACAGACGGACAGACGGACAGACAGACGGACAGACGTCATTCCAAAAATACTTTTTTCGGTTTCTAGGCTTCATGAAACATGCTCTCCCGGTGTTATCTCGACTTCGATTTTTTGTCACCATCACAATACTTTCTCTATACGTATATGCGAGAAAGTAAAAAGCCCGCAACGGTTCGACCCAGTATGCAGTTATTGTAACATCCCCTGAAGTTTACCACACGATGATTTATTTATTTATTTATATTTCCCTCTGGTGTAGTTAAGGCCTTAAGGTCTTCTCTTCCACTAACCAGAGGTGGATACATTCAAACCTTACCAAATAATCTAATTAAGAATAAAAATAATGATAATAAAAAGAGAAACATGATTATATTATATAGATGTAGATTATGTTGGTGAAAACTATAATTAAGACTATATCAAACTATATCCTAGTAATGGAAATTCAACATTGTAAGTAGAACAAATTAGTGAGAAAAATAATAATAATAGGTAGAAAAAGAAGAAAAATAAAATAAAAATAAATGAAATGAATACAAAAGCGACATTTTTAACATGAAAGTAGTATATAATATAAATGTTAATGGTTGGTGGTCAAGTGGTCAACTAACTTTATCTTGAACGTTCTGAGTGTTCGGCAGCCTTAGTGAATTGAATGAATACTTCACAACTGTTGATTCAAAACCTGTAAACAAAATCCAGACAACTACTGAACTACAAAACGAACCACCCCCTGACAGAGACAAATTCCATTTCACTTACGTAACTGAACTTGACGTTAAAAAGTCACTTAGAGGTGTAACCACGAAGGCAGAAGGAATTGACCGGATAAGCATCCTTATGTTACGCAACATAATAGACATTATACTTCCGACTATCACACATATGTTTAATGCTTCCCTCATTACCTCAGCTTTTCCCAACTTGTGGAAACAAGCATTAGTACGCCCTCTGCCTAAAATTGCATCCCCCGCCCTGCCCAAAGACTACCGACCCATAAGCAGCCTTCAAATTTTGGAGCGCATAGTACATTAACAACTTACCAACTACTTGGACGACCACAAGCTTTTAAACGAATATCAATCAGGTTTTAGATCGGGACACAACACAAACACCGCATTGCTGAAAGTTACTGAAGACATACGTGAGGCAATTGACAATCGACAACTGACAATATTGACTCTGTTAGACTTCAGTAAAGCATTCGACTCTGTAGACATCGACTTGCTGTTACTCAAACTAAAATCTCTTAATTTATCGGATAGTGCTTTCCGGTGGTTCGGGTCTTACCTTTGTGGGCGCCGACAATCAGTTTTAGGTTTAATTAGCTCTGCTCGCTCTCCCTGGAGAAATTGTATGGCCGGTGTTCCGCAGGGGTCCGTTCTGGGCCCTCTGTTATTTACTATCTACATAAACGACATTACAGACACTATTAACCATTGTAAATTTCACCTCTTTGCAGACGACTTACAGATTTACACGCACACTACTCCTGAACTGTTGTCGACAAGGTAAACAACGATCTAAGTTCTCTCTCACTCTGGTCAGCCAAATATGGACTCAAACTAAATCCTAACAAGACAAAGACAATCATCATTGGTCACCATCGACTACTAAATACCATCGATCTAAATGACGTCCCTTCGGTCAAGCTAAACGATATCGCTATAAAACACACGGATTCTGTAAAAAATCTTGGCGTTTATATTGATAAGAACCTAAGCTGGAATGTTCATATTACAGAGCTATGTAAAAAAATCTCTTCCATAATCTATTCGTTTATGCGCTTTAAAAATTTCCTGCCTTAAAAAAAAACATTCTTGTTGACACACTGGTAATGCCACACTTCGATTACTGTGACACCCTACTTTCAGACTTAAACGTAAATCTATCGCAAAGACTTCAGCGACTTCACAATGCTTGTGCGCGTTTTGTCTGTAATGTACGTCGATATGATCATATTTCACCCTCTCTGGAGTTCTTGTCTTGGCTACCTCTTCAAGAACGCAGAAAGCTACATTCTCTTTCAATGCTTTACAAATTACTTCATACAAAAATTCCTCCTTACTTGGCCTATCGCTTTCACTACCTATGAGATTATCATGATCTCGGAACAAGATCCCATCAGAAAACTACCTTATCTATTCCCCCACACAATACTGTATTTTATTCTTCATCCTTCACTGTCGGGACAGCTCATCTGTGGAATTCTTGACTGGTGTAAAGCTGTATATTGGATATACTAGATGTTCTGTGAGAGATTATACATCTGTCACTAGGTGTTACAATTGTTCAGGGTTTGGACATGTAAGCGCACATTGTGAATCTACTAATCGATGGTCTCAGTGCGCCGAGGAACATGATATTGCTGACTGCCCAAATACGAAGATCGCTTGTATTAATTGTTTGCAATACAATAATAAAATATAGGACGATACGGTTCGCTCTGTTTAAATAATTCAATTTGTTGATTCATAGTACTTACTTCTTGCAGTCTTCTGTTCGTGAACCGGCCACAGCAGTCAGTCGGAGCGATGAGGGTCTCTATCTGTAGTCTCAGGGAATGTGGGTGATAAAATGGCTCTTATTATTCTACTAAGTGACGTAAGAGTGTTTAATTAGTGAATCCAATGTTTATTTCTAATTTGATGTTAGATGAATAATTGTTTATAGTAATTATATGAATTATTTAGGAGTCACGCTATTTGATATTTGGTATTACAGAGTCTATCCCCGTAAATATGCTATATCAGTCTACTTATGATGCGTCGTTATGTAATGGCCTAGTATCGCCGCTTGATGACGGTTATTTATATCGTCGTATAAAAGTACTTACGTATTTCACAGATTTTATGTGGTAATACCTATAATCCAGCTTTACCCAAAAACACACGTTACTTCCACAGAACTTATATAAAAGAATATTGTTCGTGTTGGTTAGTAATCCAACACGATAATACATAAGTAATCTAAATAGCTGAAGTACTATTCACTTCACCCCTAGTGAAGAGTATTTGTTACAATCTATCGTTCTCTGTAATACCTCCCATCATCAAAGGGGTCTCCCCACTTTATGCTCAAACAAATTACATTCTACCTTACAATAATTTTACATTTTTTCCCTTGCAAACCTATTTGTGATTGGCTTTCTGTTTCTGAGCGTCACCAAGCTCTCAGTTCTGCACTCTGTGAATGTTAGCGTCTATGCTTTCTAGTTATTACTCTCAGTGTCCAAGTATACCCATTCAAGATCTATTCCCCAGTTGAGTTTCAGAGAACTGTCTTTTCAGTAGAGCTTACTCGCCATTATGTTAGTTTTGCACTGAAAAGAGTAGCAAGCTCGTACAATGGACTGTCTCTGATCTCCTGTTGCGTCTGAATGGCGCTTGAGAAGTTACAATGGCATTTTCTCGGTATTCTGTCTGGCTCTTACTGCAGTACTATCGAGCCTCTGCTATCCAATCATATAATACTGAGTTTTTAATATAATATTCTGTCTTTTAATGTAATCAAATGCTTAATATTTACTTATTAATTATTATTTGTATCTTGTTGCTTTCCTTACTGAGTATGTGTTTTATTCTCCTATTATTTATTCTAACATTGATCTCAATTTGTTATATTATTAATGCTTTACTGATTAATTAATCTATCATAGCCTTGCATATGTTTATTATAGGCATGGGTATAATTATCTCATATGCCAAAAAATATTCGTGAGAACAAGCTAAAATTAAAGGTTTTTGCTTTTCGAAGGAATGTTTTTCATCTCCTTGTCAACTTGTTACGTATTGTAAGTACGATGACTTATGTTTGTTTATAGTGCCGTGGAGTGACCCTTACTGTGTATGGCAGTGGTGACCTATTTACCCTCTCTCTCTTTCACTTTCATTTGACAACAATGAACAGGCTACCTGCAATGTTAGTGACCGCCTCAGGCATGGTACGCTTATCTTAACCTTCATCATTCCCAACATTCTTGCACACACTCGCACTTCACCCTTCGAAAATAAAAATTTACGTAATGAATTATTTACTCTATCTTATTATGTATAGAGCAAAAATGACCTCGCTATAAATTGTAATATAAAAACACAAATAATTGAACAAAAGAAACAAATAATTGAACAAATAATTACACTAACACACGAACTTGAAAATTTACTTCTTACACTTTATATATATTACACTTCATATAAATCACCGACGGATTTGTTATCGGAGTCCACTAAAACAAAATAACAATAATAAATACACCCGTAGATCTAATTTCTGTGTGTCCAATCTTCATAATAACCAACAATAATATAACGGATCTGATGTTGAACGTCCTTCTTGTTAATAATAATAAGTACAATTTGTAGAATGTATCACTCGCAATAAATTCTCGCGGTCATACACACACAACATTGATTTACTGTTTACAAATTCTTAGTATCATTTTACGAAATAATATACGCTCATAGCCATATTGTTTGTACCTTATTTATTCCATTGAATTTGTAACTTTAATAATAGACATATATAATTTCGAGATTGGAGTACCAGTACTTTCTGTTGTAACTTAGCAATAGGCTTATAAGGATGCCGTGCCTCTCTACTTTTAATTTTCACGCTCTTCAATTTATTTCAATTTTATTTCTTATCCACGAGAGTAAATATGATTTCTTTTGTTTTCTGAATCCATACGTTCAATTTTATAATTTGCAAGCATTTTACAACTTATTTTGTTTGACTCCTCTCTAATCGATAATGGTAATGGCCTACTCTTATGATGATACACAGGTGGATTATCCATAGTTATAGCATGTTCGTAGCATAGGCAAAACCCAGGTGACTCATTATACGCGCCCATGTTTTTAATCAAAACATTGAAAAGCTGTTCTTTTTTACTATCAGTTATCGTCGATATGCTGTCCACTTTCCCTCTTAGAATTTCAATAATCTCGACTTCTTCCATATTTATATTATATTATTGCTATCCCCTCATATCTATCATTATCATCTATTCCTGTTCCACACATGTTTAATTTCCAATCGCTCCCAATTATATATATTTCTTCACAATAAGTGTTACTAAATTCGTTGAGTTTAACACCTATTTCAAATTCGGCTCGCGATCTCTCTGTCGCATCCGTAATACTATCTGTTGGGCTTTCCCAGCCTACAACATTAATTAATTCGTCATTAGTAACAAAACTTTCTTGGTCTATAGCCAGATTTTCAATAGTAAAAAACTCCTCCTGGAATGCTACTTCCTCCGCAGAACAGTTTATATGATCATTTACATTACTTGTAAGAAAAGGGACCTCAATAATATTATTATTATGTCTGATCTTAAGATAATTCTCCTCAAATTCTAAGATGCCTTTGTACTCTTGTAGTGTGTCTCAGCCTATTATAAATGAGTGGGCTAGATTTTTCACCACTAACATGTAAATTTCAACTGTCCAGTCACCTATACTCAAGGGTACCATAATTTGCATATCCATCTTGAATCGAACCCGGCCGAAGGCGGTTGTGCAGTACAATGCGGGTACGTTTAATTCCTGTAACCTTAATTTATTGAACTTTAGTTCCTCATAACATTTGTCACTACATACGCTTAGCATGCTTCCGGAGTCTAGCATAACTTGCACTTTCATCTGTCCTACATTAGCTTCTATTTGTGGTGGATTCAGAATACGCTTATTATTATTGTTTGTTTCTGTTGGTAATTTATTTACATTATTGTTATCTGTTTCGAGTCTTTTCACGGTAAGCACGGCTCCCCTATAAGACGCAATACGACTCTCTAATGCGCCGTTGTTTAGTTTAAACCTTCCCTTGGCCTCTCGTCATTTTGCTGTTTGGTTACGTCACTCCTGTCACTTAGGAATTCGCTGACGTTAGGGTTCATTGATTGGTTTGTATTCTGTTGGCTTCCGCCATCCGATGTCCCGTTACTAGTATAGCCCACATACCTGCCATTCCTTACTTCTCCATTTCTGTAGTAACGATCTCCATTCCTTTGCTCATATTCGGGGAATGCAAGGTGGTTGACACTAACTTCTAGATTCCTTGACCCAGTTCTATCGTAATTGTTGCTATTACGCGAGCTTTCATTTTGATTCTGCTGATTGTTCCTGTAACCATTATTATTAGTAGTACGGTCATTACGGTTATTGTAATATCTGTTGCTACTGTTTTGCCCTTTCTCACGGAATTTCCAGTTCTGTTATCTTTATTTCCTGAATAATTGTTACTAGGCCTATCAGGATTGTTGTATTGACTAGCATTTCTGCCCATGTTTGAATTGTTGCCCCTAGTATCATTGTGACTTTCATTTCTAGTTCTTTGGTTATAACTGTCATTTATTTCCTTATGTTTGTCATTTCTACTCGCCTCTTCGAATTCCGTAAGTAGACTTACTGCTTCAGCGAAAGTATTCGGCTTGGCCACCACTAAATGATTGAATATTTCTGCCTTGTAATGTTTCATGGCCAGCTGCAAAATATCTTTTTCGTTCAGGGATAATTCTAAGGATTTAGCAATTTTAATGAGTCTCATAAAGTACTCAGACATACTCATGTTGGATTTCTCGTTATATTTCCGCTAATATAACTCCGTCATTGCCTTATTTCGCCTACCGGAACTATAGTATCGCTCCATAAATAAGCGTTTGAAATCTGAATATCCCATTCCTTCAGATAGGATAAAGTGGCACCAGTCTCTACATTTACCTACCAAACCTCTTTGTACCACAATAATTTTGTACTCGTCAGGGATTCCATTTAGCTTAAAATAGGTTTACATTTAAGATATAAACAAATGTAGATTGGACAGATTTTCGTCTTTAAATTTCGGGATGGACCACTCTAATCCAAGAATCTGGGTTAATTGCAAATAAATTTGCTTAACTATCGCCGCAACAGTATGGCTAGTTAGACCTATATCGCTCCGTATAGTGTCCGATTCGTTACCGATACTCGGGGTTTGTGGGTCTTTTTTTTGTGTTCCCACCCTTACCACCGGAATGCCACCATTGGCTGAGTCATTGACTGGCAAAGCTGCCATATTTGCACAATTAAATGACGGAGAACACGCCCCCCTAATATCCGTATCGCGCCGTCCACTTGGCGTGTCACTAGTGATTGTTTTTACTTTGTCTACTAAAGTAATAATTTATTTGGTCATATTATTCTGTACTGCTACCATGTCAGTAATTTCTTTCGAAAATATTACCTCTACCTCTTTTACTTTTCCTTGAATCTTATTGTTTAACTCATCAATATCGCTAGACAAAGCTTTGACTAAATGACCTTCTAAGTTTTTGTTCTTTTCCCTGATTTCTTTTTTCAATGAACAGTGGCTAGCTTCGAGTTTATTTTCTACTACTTTGATTTTAGATGCTATCTTTGTATCTAATTCTCTATCTCTGTTTACAAGTTTTTCATCTATTTCTTTTCTATTAGTGTCAAGTTCCACCTCTACATTTTTAATCCTATCTTCTAGTTTAGCATTGCTAGTCCTAACCTCTTCAGTTAATTGATGTAACCTTTCATTGTTTTTATTCAAATTTTCAGAGATCTTATTTACTACATTTGAAGTCTTGTCTAGCCTTTCAGCGATAACCTTACATTCATTTGAATTTTTTTTCAAGTTTTTCAGTTATACTCTAAGTTTTATTGGAAATTTTGTTGAACATTTGCTTATTGTTGATTTTATTCTTTTCATCTAGCACTTTCATCATCTGCATCATCCAAGAAGGCGTTCCTTCTCCTAGATATACCTGTTCTTTATCCTTAGGCCTATCAGTATTTACATTTTCTGCTTCTTCATTTGTTTCTTGAGCTGATGGCTCCTCCCTACTTACATCATTACTCCCATATCTACAACAATATCATTACTATCTTGTATTACTTCATTACTTCCGTTTATTTCTGCCTGTTCAACTTCGTCACGGCTAAGAATATACTGCACATTTTGTGATTCTGATAGCTCCATTTCGTTACTTAATACCTTCCCACTGCGTAACGTAAACATAACTTCAATACCTAATTAACCCAGTCACTGCACTTTTAAGACACTTGTATGATACGTCATGCGTACTTACCGTTAACATTGCACTTTCTTACAATTAACAACATATATATGCCCTCTTATATCTAACAAACATATATACCCTTTTATAATTTATAAGAAAATTATATAAAATTTTTGGACTTATCCAACTGGTTGTTTCATGTCGTCTAGGGCGTCTGCTTCTTTATTCTTTCTTATCTTTTCTTTATTCTTTCTTCTCTCTTCTTTATTCTTCTTGCTTGCTGTACGTCCTTCGTTCCTCTTCTTTTCTTCACTGTGCCCGCTCCTTGAAGTTTCTTCCCCTTTCTTTCGTCTGTGCTGTCCACGAAGTCGTTGCGTAATGTCTGTGTTAATACTGTCTATTTTGAACCTCAAATTTTATTTTTCCATCTTGCACTTATTCCGTGTGTCGATTCTTTACGAGCCCCACGTATATTGGGCAGCCACTATGGCTGCAACTTAATCTTCGAGACCCACGTTTGTTAAGCCACTATGATGCGATTCGCTCTGTTTAAATAATTAAGTTTGTTGATTCAGAGTACTTACTTCTTGCAGTCTTCTGTTCGTGAACCGGCCACAGCAGTCAGTCGGAGCGATGAGGGTCTCTATCTGTAGTCTCAGGGAATGTGGGTGGTAAAATGTCTCTTAATATTCTACTAAGTGACGTAAGAGTGTTTAATTAGTGAATCCAATGTTTATTTCTAATTTGATGTTAAATGAATAATTATTTATAGTAATTATATGAATTATTTAGGAGGCAAGCTATTTGATATTTCGTATTACAGAGTCTATCCCCGTAAATATGCTATATGAGTCTACTTATGATGCGTAGTTATGTAATGGCCTTGTATCGCCGCTTGATGACGGTTATTTATATCGTCGTATAACAGTACTTACGTGTTTCACAGATTTTATGTGGTAATAGCTATAATCCTGCTTTACCCAAAAACACACGTTACTTCCACAGAATTTATATAAAAGAAAACTTTTCGTGTTGGTTCGTAATCCAACACGATAATATATAAGTAATATAAATAGCTGAAGTACTATTCACTTCACCTCTAGTGAAGTGACGTGAACACCACGTCTTGCTTCGACGGCGATGTGATCAAGAGTATTTGTTACAATCTATCGTTCTCTGTAATACCTCCCATCATCAAAGGAGTCTCCCCACTTTATGCTCAAACAAATTACATGCTACCTTACAATAATTTTACATTTTTTTCCCTTACATACTTATTTGTGATTGGCTTTCTGTTTCTGAGCGTCACCAAGCTCTCAGTTCTGCACTCTGTGAATGTTAGCGTCTTTGCTTTCTAGTTATTACTCTCAGTTTCCAAGTATACCCATTCAAGATCTATCCCCAGTTGAGTTTCAGAGAACTGTCTTTTCAGTAGAGCTTACTCGCCATTATGTTAGTTTTGCACTGAAAAGAGTAGCAAGCTCGTACAATGGACTGTCTCTGATCTCCTGTTGCGACTGAATAGCGCTTGAGAAGTTACAATGGCTGTTTCTCGATATTCTGTCTGGCTCTTACTGCAGTACTATCGAGCCTCTTCTATCCAATCTTATAATACTGAGTTTTTAATATAATATTCTATCTTTTAATGTAATCAAATGCTTGATATTTACTTATTAAATATTATTTGTATCTTGTTGCTGTCCTTACTGAGTATGTGTTTTATTCTCCTATTATTTATTGTAATATTGATCTCAATTTGTTATACTATTAATGCTTTACTCATTAATTAATCTATCATAGCCTTGCATACGTTTATTATAGACATGGGTATGATTATCTCAAGGAAAGACGATTCTTCAAACCTTGAGATGTAAATCATCCAGCAACATCTTCTACATGCCCTGGATATAAAATTTTAGAAATAATAAAATCTAAAATCAATTATGGGTGACCTAATAATTTATCAACAAAATTTGCATAAATATCTCTTACCGTCACAAGATTTGCTGCTAGATAATAACATTCTTAAATAAACCGGGCGTAATAGCTCTATGAACGTTCTTTGAGTTCAGGAACCTAATACTGCTGGCAGGCATAATTCAGTGAGTGGTTTCGGGAAAATCTTTATATAACATCCGCCTCTGAAGAAGGCAAACGGATCAGATCTGCTGTCATCACAAACTCTTATTCTATTCTTCAGATTATTCAGGACTGTTCCTCTGATTGTGTAGTCGTTTGTGTTCCTTCTCAAAATATTTACCTGTATAAATGCAATGTATATGCTGAACCGTAATGTGATTTTGACAATGTACTATTGTCTCTCGACAAAGTCCTTAAAGATACAACTATTCAGGGGCATACATTTCTCATCACAGGGGATTTTATTGCAAAACACCAAGCCTGGAGGGAGACTTTCAGCAACAATAAAGGTAGAAAGTTGTTTGATTTCTGTAACACACACAGATTGCACATTATTAATAGAGGAAACCAACCAACGTATACTGGAGGACCTAGATTTACTCCCAGTATTGTGGACATTAGTATTTGCAATACAAACTTCTCCCATATATATCTGACTGGAGTATCACTGATACATATACCACTTCCGATCATCAATTAATAATCATAACAATACGGGCATGAAGAACTCATCAGTTATTATCTTCTGAAGTATACCTCACCAGAAAATATAAAACTTTTAATGTGAAGTGGGATCACTTTGAGCTAGGTGTTCAAAAAACACTACAGCCTGTGCTAGAAATAATAACTCAATTTGAATCTCACGCAGATGTTAACCTCGCTGTAGCCAAGGTTACTTCCATTATAATGAATTTGTGTGATCGCCATCTTCCTAAGTTAAGTCATCATCCAATTAAGAACTACTGGGGGTCAGCTGATCTCGATATTTTGAGGAAAAGGATATTAGCCAGTAAACGGCGTTTCGTGAAATCGAAATGTCCTCTATTACGTCAAATTTATCAGAATAAATACAAATTAGTTAAGGAGGAATATAAGGAATCCATCATTAAAGCTAAATCAGATAGCTGGAGACAATTTTGTTCCAATCAGTCAACTAAAGTTCCTTGGAATATTGTCTATAATGTATGCCACCATCCAGAAAACTTTAATAAGACCATAACCACGACAGATACTGGCAATCATTTTACCGCAACTCCTTCAGAAACAGCAAATTTTCTCTGCGATGTGTTCTTTCCACAAGACACTACAGATAATATTTAGCAAGCAAAAGTGCGACATGAGGCTAGTTCTCTTCCTAGTACCGGAGAAGACTGTTTATTTAGTCACAAAGAGGTAGACCGCATAATTGAAAGCCAAAACGATCGAAAATCCCCAGGCACAGATTCCATTTCAGCCAATATAGTTTAACATGTCCATAAAAGGATTCCAACTTTGTTTGTGAATGTTTTGAATAAATGTTTGCTACTTGGAGTATTCCCAGATGCCTGGAAAGTTGCCATAGTAAAAGTCATTCCCTAACATAATTCTGCGAAAAGAACATTCACAGCAAATACACTCAGACCAGTAAGTCTCATACAAGTGTTAGGAAAGATATTGGAGAAATTAATTACACTATGCAACATGATTTTCTATGACTCTGCAGTGTTAGGTGTTCCCAAAGCAGTTTCTTGCGCTGATTCTATATCTGCAATCCGTTTTTTCCTATCACGTACAGTTTTTTTGCAAATCAAATGAATTCGTTTTTTATTTAAACATAAATTTCAAAAAGGGGAGATTTTATTGCGAGGTAGGGGAATTTTATTTTGTTAAGAGGGAACAATTGGTCACACTTATTACACCCAGCTGGCTATTAGGCGGGAAACAATACTTCATTGATAACATGTCATAGTGCTGAGCCATACATATAGTTTGTGAAGTTTCTGTAGAAATGAGTTCCCGCAAGTGTTTGAATAACCCAAACGTGTTCTGTTATATTTGTGGTACCTACGTAATTGCTAAGCAAAGACAAGACATCAATAGTTTTGTGAGAAATGTCTATTATGCATATTTCGGTATAAGGCTTGGTGATGAAGACAAAAGCTGGGCACCGCAGTAGGTATGTCGTACATGTGTTGAGGGACTGAGACTGTGGAAAAATGGTGCGAAAAAATCAATGCCTTTTGCAATCCCAATGGTTTGGAGAGAGCCACAGAATCATGTTAACGATTGTTATTTTTGTATGGTTAACGTTCAAGGTTATAACGCAAAAAGTAAGAAGGATATACATTATCCGAATATTCCTTCGGCCTTAGGACCAGTTACTCATTGTGAATCTCTTCCTATCCCAATTCCACCTCTCGTTCTTGAAGATGTGCCACAGGAGAGCAGTTCAGAAAACGAAAGCGATAATACCGATGATTACAAACTGGAAGAACATTCTGCACCAAAATTATTTAGTCAAAATGAACTTAATGATTTAACTCGTGACTTGAATCTGACAAAGGATGCCGCCCAATTGCTTGGATCAAGATTAAAAGAAAAAAATCTTCTACTACCCGGAGTTTCGTTCTCTTGATATAGGACCAGAGAGAAGGAATTAATAAAATTCTTTAAAGAAGAAGACTCTCTGGTTTATAGTTGTGATATTCATGGTTTATTGAATTTCTTTAACGTCACTTACAATCCAAGTGAGTGGAGGTTATTTATAGAATCGTCCAACACTAGCCTCAAAGGTGTACTTTTACATAATGGAAATTTGTTTGGTTCAATACCCATTGCACATTCAGTACAACTCAAGGAGACGTATGAAAATCTGAAAGCTCTGCTAAAATACGTAAACTATGAAAAACATTCTTGGACAATTTGTGGAGATTTAAAAGTAGTTTGCATGTTACTTGGTCAACAATCAGGCTACACAAAAATGACGTGTTTCATTTGTGAATGGGACAGCCGAGCCAAAGATAAGCATTGGAAGAAGACTGACTGGCCCAAAAGGAAAACCCTCCAACCCGGTTCACAGAACATAATAAATGTACCACTCGTTCAACGAAACAAGATACTATTACCTCCTCTGCACATCAAACTCGGATTAATGAAGCAGTTCACTAAAGCTCCTCCAGAAGAAGGTGACTGCTTCCAGTACTTGGTAACAAAATTTCCGAAAGTATCTTATGAGAAATTGAAAGAAGGGATCTTGGTGGGACCACAGATCAGAAAGTTAATGAAAGACAATTTGTTTGAAAGTACAATGAATCCTGTGGAAAAAAAGGCCTGGGTTTCGTTTAAAGAAGTTGTACCCAACTTTTTGGGCAACAACAAACATCCAAAGTACAAAACCATTGTTGAAAAAATGTTGCTTAGTTTTATGAAATTAGGATGTAATATGAGTGTGAAGCTTCACTTCCTACATTCACATATTGATTTTTTCCCTGCGAACCTCGGTGATGTCAGTGAGGAACAAGGAGAACGTTTTCACCAGGACATAAAGGACATGGAAAAGAGATACCAGGGAAGATGGAATGCAAACATGATGGCCGACTACTGTTTTATGCTTAAAAGGGACGGCACTGCTGAAGGAAGACAATCGAGGAAGAGAAGTTTCAACCTACGTCAGAAAGATCTTGAAGTAGTGAAATCAGCGAAGAAGAGGATGTAAATTGCCATATATGTGTTGTTTTTTCGTAATAGTTATCACATTTTTAAGAGAGTATATACCATTCTCCACTGTAATGCAGTGCATTGTAATTAAATACAACGTTAAAACTTACACAATTTATAACTTAAACTGGAACAATATTTTTCCCTGTTCAAAAATTTCGATTAAAAAAAAATTCAAAATCGAACTGTATAAAAACCTTACGTGATACAGCCAAAGTAAAATCATATTTGAAATCAGCATGAAAAATAATTCTAAAATCACTTTACAGTCTTAAAACATCATACCAAAAATTTTAAAATGTTGCATAGTGTTATAGATAGAATTATGTTTCATTTGTATGCTAATAACTATTTAAGCAATAATCAATATGATAAGTAGTTATCGTAGAAAACACCTGCATTAAGTGAATTGAAGAATCGAGGAAAACGATTGGAAATTCTTTTTAAACTTTTTCCTCGATTCTCAAATGATGCACTTACGTACTCGTATCGCAGAGAACCTGGTTTCCAAAAGGTACCAAATCCCAAAGTACAAATTTTTCAGGAGACACAAAAAAGTCTGTTGCTCACAATTGTTTGAGTACGCACTGCTAACCTTTTACATGATATATTAATAGGCATCATGCTGTACTGTCCGTCAAATGTTTCTGCTTTGATGTAATACCCTCCGGTTTTATAATCATAAATAAAATGAATTTGGTTCTTTTTGCCATATTTTTTTTTTTAAACTAACAGTTAATGCTATGAAAAACACAAATAATTCTGTTTAAGAGAGATGAGAATTTGTTTTTGTATTTGGATCACAAATTCATGGCCACACTGTCAGCCATATCGATTATCGATGTCAAGCATGCGAAATTTGAATGACGAAAAATGTAGTTTTGAGAAAATGCAAAGAATGTGTTTATAACACTTTACATCAACAAACATTTTATATTTTGCTTCCTAACTGCTGTATTAATAAAAGTCCCTTAAAATGCCTTAAAGTCTATTTAACTTTAATTCTGAAGCAAGGGACTTAGCTTGCAAGAAATTTGAACTAAACTTTAAGTGGTAGATATGCTTTCAAGAATCCGCAGATATTACATTATGTAAGAATATTTTAGAAGAATTTAGCTTTGTATGGGATATGGACTACACGCGAAGGGACACTTCGAGAACCTTTCCACAGAATATAATATAAATGTACGAAACACTAACTTATAAATGTTTTAACCAGTAAATAAATTGAAACTAGTGAGCTATATCAATATCAAGAAGAGCTATAGTGGGAGCATGAGTCCCTATGGAACAAATTCATATTGTATTGCAACAATTCTCTTACTTTCCATAGGCCCAGTATTTCTTAGCTTATGGGTACTTATTTACAAGGAGCTTTAATTAAAGGATGTGTGTTATGTGTTTATTCGTCAGAGACACATCTGTGGAAGGATACTTAAACCTACGGGAAAATAGGTTTAAAACGCCTGCAAGCATTTTGCAAGACAGCTGCATGCAAATGAACGAGAGTCGATGATTTGCATACTAATAGGAAAGATTTAGACCGTAATCCATGTATATAGCAGAGGGTGAAGAGCGGTTTATTGAAAAATGACTGGATGTGACTCCGAGCACGGGAGTGTAGGGCCTCCTATTGAAGATTTAATTAGCCCTACCGAAGAAAAATAAAAGTTACACTTATTTCGCTGTGGAGTATAGAAGGTAAGGTGACAGGTGGTAAGCCTATGGCTTCAACGACCAATTAGAATAAACTAAGATATTATATGGGCGTGAATGGGCTGGAAATTTGGTCCAGAAGCTCTTGGCTTGGATTTCTTTACCGTGCCGTACATCTACGACACGGGACCCACAGTTTATAGTCTCTTTCAGAGGACTTCGTGCCCGGATTTTTACGTCTTGGAACATTCATCGATCGCGGCTAGGTTTGAATCCTTTACTTTTGAATCTACAAGTGGAAATGCTACCTCTGCAGCATCGGGCCCAACCTAATAATTGTGTATGAATAACAATAAATTAATTTTATTGCCTTTTGTCGTACTACTTATACTTTATAATTGAGGGAATGGATGGAAGAAGGGCGTAAGTCAGGTTACGCCCTTTTTCCGGAGATTCGTTACTAGCACAGTCTGCCAGCAGATCTATAATATAGCAAAGTTAGAACAAAAAATTTCCAACGGACGGCTTGTTATGACGTATTCTGTGTAGCGCCCTTCTTCCAAATATCGCCTTGCAACACATAACTTATTATGGCCTGCGTATGCACATGGACTGTTAAGATGTCGGTTTTTACAAAAGAAGTTTGCGTTATGGAAGAGCAATGTTCCTGTTCATAACCATACTGATTCCACTCTTGCTCCTGTGCCACATGTAGGGATAAAATCATCTAAAGCGAAAGATGTTACAGATTTGCTGAAATTTTTAAATAAGGATGCACAAGAATGGTATATGAGCATCTAAAGGGAAACATTAAATGAAACTGACTCTGAAGGATAACTGACGTTATCTGCATGGTATTTTGTGACCTTTTTGTTCTATACAGTGTATTATTTCAGTTAGTCAGCAGGCACATTCATGGTTACTTTGAAGGTTTATGTTTCAGAAAGCTATGTGTTAATAATAACTTTATAACACAATAGTTTAGTTTCCTGATCCTCTTTGTATGTTACAATTTAGGCTTATATGTTTGACAATATTCATTCAATTAATATGGTGTTTAACTAGCCTATCATTATTCATGTGATCTTTCTTAGAAACCACGAATATCTGAAGCTATATTTTCTTGGGACTTTTTCTTCACTATAGGTGTAGGCCTACTTGAATTGGGCATTAGAATCAAGCATATAGTTAGTTAATCATATATCTAACACATAAATATTTATTGGATTCGTAGTACAAGACCTGTGACTTTAATATAGTTTTTTTGTTTATCTCAAAACTATGTTTTTTTAGTTACGCCCTTCCTCCATCCACTCCCTCAATTATTATCAGTCAGTACTCTTTTAGTAAGTATTTAGCATTTTACCTTAAACAGGGATTATTCTATGCGAAATGTGAATAGAATAATTCGGAGCCTCCAATAAAAAATAATATAAATGTATTTTGTAAAATCTGTTTTCTCACAAATGCATTGCATTTAAAGAAGTTTTACTTTTCCGCACTGTTCGTATGCGTTTTAAGAAAGCATTTAGGTCTACATCTTGAGGGTTTAAAGTAATTTTATGTTAAAATTAATTGCTTTCTTTGAAGTTGGAAGGAAACTTCTTTTAATTTGCAGAAGTTTGTTTTTATTGTTATCATTTTCTCAACATTTGGGGAGTCAGCCTCTTGTTCATTTTAAATGATAAAGGTTGTCTCTTGTTCTCCATAACTCTCTGTACATACCTATCTAGTAGATCAGGACTAGAGCCCGGATTATTAGGTTTTTACAAACCCATTATTTGCAACCCATTATTAGCTTTTTAAACATATTAAAATAGTGTTATTTTAGTTTTCATTTATGTCCGTTACGTTTTCTTTTAGTTTCACTTTAATCAGTACAATATACACATGAAAATGTGTTTATTAATTTTCCTTTTCCTTAGGTTCAGAACCACTAAACCATAAACACACCTTTTTCTTCATTTACAAAAATTTTAGTTTATGGAACACAATTTTAGAATGACCACTGTCAATACTCCACCACCTAAACACAATAGGATCCAAGTAATTCAGTATTTACAAAATGTCACAAGTTCTTTGCTCATTCAGTATTTCGTGCAAATTGTCTCATGTTAAACTCATAAACTGAGTCCATGTACTATGAGCTGTTACTCAGATATTTTGGTGAGTAATATTTTTTTCATTCTAACTTATTGGTAATAAATAGTTATTTGTTGTTATCATTTTCAGTTTCCCTTTCCTGAAAAGCTAGTTTTAACATATGACATTTTGAACGAACACCAACTATATATACAAAATACATAATTGTGTATCTCGTACAATTTAAGAATGCTAATTTCCTATAAATAAGTCTATAAGATGCGCAATTTAAAATACTACTCGAGTGCAGACTTATGAATGCTTTCAAACCACTGCACTTTTTATCTCGTGTTTCCGTTACCATGAAAATGTTAAACCACTTTATGAAAATAACTTTATTACAGTGAATATTATGATGGCCATGTGGGAAACACTTTGGTTAAAATGTCCAATGGAACTTTCTAGCTTTTTGCGAGGAAAATGAATTACATTTTTTCTATAGACTTATGCTTCCACGCCTGCTTTAAAATATACCTAGTTCCCGTACTAAGAACGAACGCTTATGTTCATAGTCTTCCATTCGTTTAGGTCTTAACGTTACAGAATCTTGATTTACATAATATTTATGAGTAACATCTAAGCTTAGGCTATAGGCCTACTGGAAACTAATGAAGTTAATTCTTTATTCTCCTTTGATAAAGCTTGTTTACTGAAGTCACATACGATCTTACGATCTTATCTTATGGTAAAAATGCTAGCAGGTAATGCGTGTCCACACGTGCATCGTGCAACGTGTGAAAAGCAGCGATCTAGATCTTCCTCCCACGTGGTTCTCTGCCATCCACAATAATTTCCGCAAACCTCTATGTTCTTGGAAATTAATCGTTTCAAGTCGTCAACCATCTGGTGCTACAGTCCAGAATGGTTCAGGGGTTTGTGAACTAATCTCACCTAAATGAAACATACAATAATATTTTCAGAATTATTACACATTAAAATTGTACTAGTTAATCCATGCGAGCCTGCGAACCTTTCCGTCATGTAACAGGTACTGTGCAGCTACACGGCAGATTATTAACAAAATATGTTAAAATTATGTTTGTAGGAGTTATTAGAATTTTTTAAAATATTTTTTATACCTGCTTTTTAGTATACAATTAGTATGTGCTAGCGCATTGCATGGAACAGCCCATATAGTTAACAATGATTCCATACAGCGCTATCCTGGACGATCTGTAAGCTATTACATTCATTCATATAGAATCGTTCACTCTCACGTAAGAAATTCTGAAAATATCTGCTGATTTCACAGAATTCACTGACAATGATAAATTATTATGTTAATATGATTCACTGGCATGTTGGTTATAGTTTTATAACAGCCGCATAGGTTATACATGGATTACAGCTAAACCACATTCATAGTAAAAAACAGAGAATCCATTAGGCGTATTACATGCGAAAAATTATTTCCGTCGCGGTGGCTATTGCTTAGGCTGGGCGCAAGTTGGAACGCAGTTTGTAAGGTGACGCGAGGCGACTCACCGTGAGTTTCTGTGAAACACAGAAATAAATACAACCTGCGTCACCTCACCCTGCGTGGGAACATTCGCTGTTTTATTTATTTTTGTGTTTCACAGAAACTCACGGTGAGTCACCTTACCTCACCTCATCAAACTGCGTCTTAACTTGCGCCCAAGCCTTATCGCGGAGGCCTGGCATGCTCCGGGTTGAAGTGTCATTCGTGGTGGACGAAGCCTGGCGTAGGGGGTTTTCCTCGAAGGTCCTCCCGTTTCCCCCATTCATTCCGCCAACACTCTCCACTTCATCTTTCACGCTCCCCCTCATCATCATCCTGTTTCCTTTCTCGGTTTCCGGTATGCCCTCGCTGCATCTCCTTCTGTGGGCTTCTCCCGTCTTCCTTGTGGTCATGTAGTTGCTGGATGGTGTGCCGCCAACCTGGGGCTCTATTTCCCAAGAGGTAGTGAGGAAGCGGCACACGTGAGATGGAAATGGTATTATCTGCTGCATGTAGGGGAGTTCCGTGGGGACTCGCGGTGGGGTCTGTTGACTATGAAAATTACTATCTTTAAAGGGAAAATGTAGATAAAGAAATCTGTAGCGATAATTGCAGCACAAATTTAGAAAGCCCCTCCCATTGAATCATACAATTGCATATTACAATATTGCCTCCTTAAATTGCATTCCATATCGCATTGTCATAGCTTGTCTAGACATGTAGAGAGCATTGTCTCATTTCGATATACCAAAACCCTTATACATTATAGGTAAGACTCCTCCATTCTAATACACGGTCGGATTCAAATGAAGCAAATGATCAATACCGTATTATTGTGGGATTTATTGCCCCGATTGAAATAATCTAAAATTAATTTTATTCCAAAACAGAACTTATTGTAAACGAATTAATAAAATGTTGTGAACGTTTCTTTACAATAATTGACATCATGTTATGGAAACATAAACAATTTACAATCCAAATAAAGTTGAGGAAAACGATCTTACATCTTAAATAAACATTAGCCTGAATTCACTTTAAACGATCTTATATCACCACGAACCCTAATTAGAAAATTATGGAACAGGTTTTGACCGCGGTATCCAATGTTAGTTTACCTCTAAATCAGCTATCCGGTTTGGAGCTTGCCTACTCAGTACATAAGCGTGATGGGAACAACGGAAAGAGGAGCAAAGGGGAATATGTTGTCATTTACACCCTCCCTCAGCGGAGTGGCGGAACGGGTAAGCACAATATTATTTTAAAATGTTGGCATAAGATATTTCTTTTGAGCTGTGTATATCAATAGGAAATTTTCAGTATACGTGGACTGAATTGCATAATAATTATATTCTTATTCGGATTAGGGATAATACCTAGCAGCAATTTAATGCAATACAATGTCAATACAATATATGATCATTTTAACAAAACATGATTAATTAAATGACATTCTCATTAAGAGTAATATCTACACATCACAAACATCTATCTGTACACGTAAATAATTAGTGACAATTGAATTATTAATTAAAGACTTCCATGTTCCAATTACTATTTCCTAATTCATAGCTTCATTGTCTAGTTCAATAACATTAAAATTGCTTTAACAATAAAGTTTATCCTTTTATTAAGCTTTTAGAGGTCTGCAAATGTAAACTAGCACATATGAACAGACTGTTTCACTGAAATCGTCCAGAAATGTATCACACATGCCATTTATAATAAAGGTTGAAATCCGAGAAACACTTTGCAGTTGTTGGGAGCTATCTCCTCATTTCAGTTTAAACGTCTTGACTTGTATAGGGGAATATTGATTATTTGATAGGTTACATTCTTTCAGATCTCTCTGTATGCATTTAATTTCCGAAACAGATTTTCAAATTTTTTATTCCATATAGCAATAACAATTGTAACATAATTATAACATAATTTGATCAACTAATTTTATTCATTTTCGACTTAGGCCTACAGCCCCATAGTGCTAATATATATATATTTTTTTTGCCATGAATGATGATGACGGTGTTAAAAAGCTATTTTGAGTTTTATACGAGGGACGTCCACAAAGTAAGTTTCCCTAGGTCCGTTTACACAAACAAAACACAATTTTAAGTAAATAGTTATTGCAACTAACACAGTCAGTGTTCAGCTATTTTTCAACATATTCGCCACCGGAATTGAGACATTTGTCATACCGTGGGACCAACTTTTGAATACCTGTGTCGTAGAAGTCTGCCGCAAAGGATTTGAACCACTGTGTGACACCATCTTCGCCTCTCTGTCATTATTTGTCATTTCGTGAGGTGTAGGAAAGAATGGAAATCACTGGGAACGAGGTCCGGGCTTATGGTGAATGGATAACACCTCCCTGCCGAACTTCTGCAGGAGACTTGCTAGGGGGTGTTTCATCATCCACCCTACAGCTCGGACTTCGCTCCCAGTGATTTCCATCTTTTCCTGCACCTCAAGAAATGACAGAGAATTTCAGAGAGGAGATGTTTGTCACACGGTTGTTCAATTCCCTGGCGGCAGACTAGTACAATACAGATATTCAAAAGTTGTTCCACGGTATGACAAATGTTTCAATTTCGGTGGCAAGTATGTTGAATACCAGCTGAATATTTGCTGTATCTGTTGGAATATATATGTGCATGAAATTGTGTTTTGTTTATGTAAACGGCCCCAGGGAAACTTACTTTGTGGACGTCCTTCGTAGTAATGATTATGACGATAAGGTTAACAACTTATTACGGAATAGCTTGATGAGATCGTTATTAATTTATCACCGTTCCCATTATAGGAAACACTTCCTTACAGGAGATCATACGGTACTGTGAGTCTGGTACACTTGTACTATAAAATTTCTCAACTGATGAAGCCTAAATTTTACATGAACGTAATTCATTTAACTGGAAACAAAATAGGACTGTAGCCGTTTCAAAATATTTCAATTTCAAGATGGTGTTCTATTTAGTTGTTGGGACAAAAACCTGATTCCGTTTCTTATCGATATTAAACTTTACTGCGGTTGGAGACCACTAGCAATATCTAAAATGGCATTTTATACAAAAATGATATCTTGGTATTTTTGGATATATTGTACGGTTAGGCCTGTCGAGAGAAGATGTTTTACCGATGATAACAGAATTAAATATGTTCCGCGACGATATTTAGCGTTACTACGACGAACAAGCCTTTGGTAAGATTTATTGGTCTCTGTATTTCTACAAAGGAAACATTGTGTTTCTCTGATAAGCTAAAAATCAAGCAAAATACTGTTTTATCCATTCGAAGGACGGGTTACGAAGCATTGATTACCAACTCATAATTTTATGCACAATATTACATAATTATGTTGGCTTCTTTCTTTCTTATAGGGAACAATATTCATATTACTACTTACACATTCAGGGGAAGAGTTCCGTTAATTTTTAAAATATGAGGATAATTATACAACAAACGTTTTACAATATGGAGAATTGTGTATTATATATATTCCCCATTTAATATAACTACAATTCAATTCCTACTCGTGGTTCAATCGTATCTATCGTATGGGCAAGTGAGGGAAATCAACTATCACACTAATAGAACTCTCTGTATAAATCAAACAGATTCTGAAACAAGCATTATAACATCCGTTGCTTCCCTAATGCGAAGCTCTGAACTTGTCAACTATAGGTCTACAAACTACCGACGCCAGCTATACTATACAAAGTGTGCAGCGTGCATGTACAAAGAAGTTATGCTCTAAACATTAAGAAGCTTGGGAACAGAAAGCTACGATAAAACTTAATGTTGATTTATTTTAATTAGTTAGACGAGACACTAGATGACCATAGCTATGTATTTTATTCATTTTCGTCATTATAATAATATTCATTACAATTATGTTTAATTCTGTGAGTAGGCCTATTTGTTAAATAGTCACAATAAATGTATCTAGAGATCCGGATTCTCTGAAAATAATTTCCAGATTACCTATGACTAATAATGATAATAAAAGCACTAATTTACATAGTATCCGTTGAACTATGACATTTCTAGCTTCTACATACGAGGCGTGTTTTAAAGTAAGTACCTGAAGTACCGATTTTGAGCATGCGCCGTCACTTCCTCTATTGATTAGGAAGCCAGACACAGCGTCCCTTTGTGTTTTACTTATTGTTAGAACGTTTCGAAATGTTCAAAACATTCGGACGACCCGCTGCTTGAGAAATATTACGCCAGTAAACGATCATCGCCAATGGTGTGAGGTTTATGGGGAAATAATAATGAGTGATGGAAAGGTGAAGACGTTTACTAGACAGTTTAAGGAAGGTCGTGAAAATGTGCATGACGAGCCGCGGAGCTGCCGATCGTCTGTGATCACGGATGATTTGGTACAAGCCGTGGAAGAAAACATTCGCGAGGACAGACGTTTCACCATATCGATGGTCGTCTTCGCATTTTTCACGAATTTCAAATGTCTACAATATTTTGACAGAACTCTTAGGATTTCGGAAATTGTGCTCAAGATGGATGTAAAAAATCTTACTCATGAGCACAAGAACCAAGTGATCTCCGCTGCATTGACTTTCCTCACGCGATATGCTGAGGAAGGCGATGATTTGCTAAAGCACATCGTTACAGGTGATGAGACATCAGTGTCTCACATCACTCCAGAATCAAAGCAATAATCCATGGAGTAGAGGCATACAACATCACCCGTGAAGAAGAAATTAAAACATACGATATCCACCCGCAAGATTAAATGCACGGCTTTCTGGGACAGAAAATGTGTTTTGCTGGTTGAATTCTTGACCAGGAATGCGACAATCAATATAAAGACGTATATTGTGAGACACTACGAAAGCTCCGTCTTCCCATACAGAACAAAAGACGTGGAATGCTTTCCGTGGAATCCTTTTGGTTCATGGGAATGCCCGGCCACACACAACCAAACAATCTCAAGATCTGATTGCAGCATTTGGTGGGAACAATTTGACCATCCTCACTACAGTCCGGATTTGGCACCAAGCCATTTTCATCTTTTTCTTAATCTGAAGAAATTCCTTGGTGGAAAACATTTAAACGGCGATGATGATGTGAAACAAGAAGTGCAGTCTTGACTTTCGTCACAAGTGGCATCATTCTGTGAATAAGGCATTCAAAATCTGGTTTCCCGTCACGACAAGTACCTGAATAACGGCCGTGACTATGTGGAGAAGTAGTGTAATGTGTAAGGTAATGAATGATAATAAAGTATTGGAAAATTATCTTGTTATTTTTTTTAAGTAAGTTACTTTCTTTAAAAACATTCCTCGAATCTCTCTCACAAAAACTTGAAGTTGTTTTAGACAGATGAAAAGGCGATATTCTAGTGCTTTTTTTCCTATCTAATAAAATTGGTATTGACTTTTATTGTTTTTTCCTTCTCTGTTCTCTATATCTATTTCCCCAGATGCTTTCAGAAAAGGCTTCTTGGAGCAGCCACGAGAATTTCAACCTTGTGCGCTGAAAATACATCCCTTGTCAACTTCTCAAGAAACCCAACATCTATACGTATAAGTATGGTGTTAAACTTTTAGCGAGAAGTTAAAACCAGGGTGATACGTAAGAAAAGAGAAATAAGTTAAACAGACCCTCTCATTATTGTCTTTCAACCTATATATTTGGACTAGTCTTGAAGATTTTATTACATTCTCAAACACCAGTTAATCAATAAAGGAGAATTAAAATTAGAACAAAGATTTCTGATATTTTAGCGCAGAGTTTTCAGCATTCCTTACTATGCCTACTACTGTGGCCAGGGTTACCACCCGTCCCAAATTTCCTGGTATCTCCGGAAATGGAATGAAGTATCTTCCGTCTCGCGAGTTTGGGTTTCCTGTATAAAAATAATTGTTTTCTCTTTTATGTTAATTTCTCTTAACAATGGTTTTTTCATTACTTTAGTACGTTACGTGTATGAATTGGGGTTTTCCGTGGTGCTGTTAGTTAATGCACTGCGCCACAAACAGAAAAATTACAGGTGCGATACCCGATGAGATTGAGAATTTTCAATTTTCCTAATTGTTCTGGTAGCAATATGGCCCTGGTGTTGACTCAGCTTCTAACAGAAATGAGTACCGGAAGCAATCATGGGATAGAGGCGGTCGGTGCGTAAGGCTGACAACATACCACGTTCACATGCTGGAAGTCTAGAAATCTGGGAGCCTCAACTTCCGGGGACCCTATTGGCCTCCGTTATGGGGATCCGTTATAGGGATAGCTTTACTTTAACTTTACTTTTTACGTGCACATAATGACACGTTGGAGCATTTACACCAGTGGTCTCCAACCCGCGGCCCATAACAAATACCAATTTTAATTAGAATGCCAATATTGACAGTTTAGTGAGAAACAAACAGTGTTAAGGTCTCACGTTAAATTCAAGAATGTTACTGCGCTTTGTGATATTCATTAATATCACAAAATGGAAGACAAAATATAAAACACATACACATGTAAAATGTTAAGTAATCCTTATAGTTACTTTAATATAATTGATATATTTTTTTTACATAAGTAACATGTTATTAATAATCAATCAATAAATGCAGCTTACTAGTCTTTCACTAAAAAAAGGCCCTTCGGTTAGAAAGGGTTAAAAATGCTGATTGAGATCTTTTCCATTGTTATCTAGTCAGTTGAAAATTCGTGTTAGGTAAAAAATATACTCACTTAAGCTCGAATTTCATATTAAGTTATAAGTCCGGGCTATTGCAGTAATGTATCGAATTCTTCAAGCCATAGTGGGAGGAATTCCTCTACCATAACAAAGGAATCTAGATAGCACCATCCCCACGAACGTGATTCATATTTCGCCATGTAAAAGAGTTCCTGGGCGTATAAAAGGAAGAAGAAAGTGAAGTGTTCAAACCTTTATCCGTAGTGACACTATGAAGTCTGTTCTCCTTTTGTAGTTTTACCGCAAATTATATCCTATGGTTGTGTTTTGTACTAACAGTCGAAAAAAGTACTGCACTTTCGTGCTTAGGTAATAGGTGTTTCTCCTCTTTCAAGATTTAATTTTTCATTTGTACTGAATGCCAGATCTCATTACTGATTGTGAGACCTAGTCAAGAGCTGTATCATTTATAGTGGAAGATGGAAGCATTAACTTAAAACGAGTGTAGGAATCATTTGTGCAACTCAGAAATAATGATAAACAGAAAATTGAAATGCAGAAATAGTGGATATAACCTGACACGAAACAGTCATAAATACTACAACCTTAGTAATACAATTAAACATAAGTTTCCACAACGTAGAATCATTTCATGGGGAAAACTTTGCTAATCCAAACAGAACGCAGTTCAGGTGAACGTTTTAAATGAAAAGAAAAATTAATGTTCCACAATGGTACATTATATTTCTCTCTCATCAACATCATACAAAATCCTATCTAATACTCTACTGTCAAGATTAACTCATATGCGGAGGAAATCATTGGAGATCACCAATGTGGATTTAGGAAAAATAGATCAACCATTGATCATATATTTTGTATTAGCCAAATCTTGGAGAAAAAGTGTGAATATAATAAGTCTGTTAATCAGCTATACATAGATTTTTAAAAAAAGCATATGATTCAGTTAAGCGAGACAAATTGTACAATATCCTCATTGAGTTCCTCATTAACCAAAGAAGTTAGTAAGGCTGATCAAAATGTGTATAAATGAAATCTATAGCAGAGTAAGGGTAGGGATATTTATAGCAGATAGGTTTTCCATTAGAAGCGGATTAAAGCAAGAAGATGCACTATCACCTTTACTTTTTAATTTCGCTTTAGAATATGCCATTAGGAAAGTTCAAGAAAAAAAGGTAGGCCTAGAATTAAATGTCAGTAACCCAATTTTAGATTACGCGGATTATGTATGCTTGTTGCACTATGACATAAACACAATCGAGAAAAATGCAGAAAGTCTTTTCGATGCCTGAAGGAATGTTGGATTGGAAATCAATACAGAAAAAACTAAGTATGCCTATGTGATCATGGAACGTCAAAATAATGCTCTACAAAATATTAGAAAAGTCGGTAAATCGTTCGAACAAGTGTAAAAATTCAAATATCTGGGAGCAATAATTACAGAAACAAATAATATTACGGCAGAAGTTAAGTGTAGACTCAAAATCAGGAAACTCTTGCTTTAATGCAGTATAGAAATCTTATCTTCTCGTCTTCTGTGCAGAAATCTAAAAATAAAGATTTATAAGACAATTGTCCTGCCGCTTGTATTATATGGATGTAAGACATGGCCGGTTACTGGTTGGGAAGAACATAATCTGGGCCTAAGAGAGATGGGGACTGGAGAAAACTGCATAACGACGAGCTTCATGACCTATATCCTACTGTTCACCAGATATAATAATGGTAATTAAATCACGGAGGATGGAATGGGCCGGACTTGTTGCGCGCATGGGGGAGGAAAGACATATCTCAAACGTATTGAGTGGGAGACCCGAAGGGAAAAGACCACCTGGAAGACTTAGACGTAGGTCGGAGGACAATATTAGGGTAGATTTAAGGGAAGTAGGATTTGCGAGGGATGATTGGATGGAGTTAAAAAAGAATAGAGTTGGATGGCGGGCTCAGGTAAGCGCGGCAATGAACCTTCGGTTTCCATAAAATAGATCATATTCCTTTAGTTTGCTGAGGAATTGTCTATTGTCATTGAGTAAGTAAGCAAGTATAATGGTACATTATGCAACGAGTTTATAATGGAATTTATTAAGACAAGGTTATTTTTGTAAGCATTGGGTGATTAGATTACCTCGTAATGTATTCAGCAAAATACTCTCGGACAACATCTGTTAGTACTTATCATATTTTCCGATAGATGGCAGGCTACGAGGCATGAAGGCCGCTAAGCTTTTCTTGAGCTTTAACGTTAAACAACGCACATTAAAAATACACGAAATGAGTTCAGTTCTGTATAATATTAAAATTAACACGAACATAATTGATTTTGTTTTAAATACAGGTTTTTACTACGCAGTTTCATTTGCTGCTCTCTAGGTTTCAAGATCTTTCCCTGTTAGATTATATTCGATACCATGCTTGCAAATCATGGGTTCGAGTCCCAGTGGGAGAGGATGTTTTTCCTATAACATTCTGAGAGAACTGTATAAAAGCACAGATATAAGATTAACAGAATAGTGCTTTATGTAGAGTAGAGTGACGAATTTCATTCACGTATTATGGTTATCATTTATGGAGACAATTAAACTGAACTTTTCCTAATCGATTTCAAACTTAGAGACTACTGATGGTTTCACTTGATGGTTCCGTATTTCAGTATATATAAAGAAAACTCAGCTCTGAAAGGATTAACCTAGATTACAATACATTTATCGTGTGTCTTAAATTCATCAGAAATGAATATACACACGTGCATCTCGTGAAGGTCCTTGTAGGTTGAAATAATGTGAGGATTAGCCTATAGAAGACTTTCCATTAGGTTTAAAAATCTTATTACATTTTTAGTTTTCTTCCTTCCTCTCCTTCGCATGGCAGACCGGTAAGGTGGACAAAATGAGGAAACGTTTTTCCTCGGTGTACACTCGGCTCTCTTGTCATGTAGCCTAACATTTATTGGTCATCACTGGAATAGTTTGAAATTAATGTATCTAAAACATAATTTTGTTTTATCTAAGTTGATATATTTCAAGTGTAATTATGATATATTAATATTCAATGTTATAAGTTGTGTTACATGTCTTGAAAATATGTTAAATTAATAACTGAAAAAATTGCAGATTTCTGACTTGCTAAGCCAAAAAGTTATAGGCCTATGTATGGTATCATAGAAGTTGTTGATGGAGAAAGTGTTACGATCGACCCTGAAACTCAATATACTAGTAAATTTTCCAGGTCCCCTCAGTTAAAAATACTATTTTCGGAAACATGTCTGTGTGCGTCTTTCTCTCTGTTTATGTGTCTGTGAACATTACAGTTCAAAGAACTATCTTTTCTTTAACTTATCCTAAAAGTGCACTGATGTTACGCATAGAAATAGTGTTAAGCAGCATAAAGCAAAGAAGTGCATATGATATTTTACCAAGTTGTCATTATTTTTTAAATTAGTTATAATATTTTTACACACAGTACATAATACTTAGATATACAATGCAGCTACAAACGTAACATTTTCAGACAACTATAGAGATGTTTAGGGGAATTAAAGTAACCAGTAGTGAAATCAGTGAAACAGCATGCTTATATTAAAGCTGTAAAATTTCGCAGGCGACAAACAATTGTCTCTTTCATACAGTCTACAAAACCGTTATGGCTGCTGGATATGAGCCAAAGCAATGGGTTGAGAAGAAACGAGACGTTGGAGCGCAGCATATAAAAATGCAGTCATTCTCCCAAGGACTATTCACATTTGACATTAAATACATTTAATGCATTATGCAGAAATGTTTCATTACAAGGATTTAAGTTGGACGAATTTTCAGTTCATGTAAGTTTGCAAATACCAACAAAATATATATACCAACAAAATAAACTCATGCCACCTGCAGCCTGTTGGTAATTCCGACAGCGTCATTTGCTGCAGAGGCCTACATCATTCCCGTTAATGCTAAAATTCCTCTCGCGTCATTTTCGAGAGTCCAAGAATTAACTTTATACTGTCCCGTACATTTGGCGTAAGGTTCGACACTTTGGTTTAGTTGTCTTACAGCGCTGACCTAGCGATTCGACTATACATCCACATAGGGTTTTCTGTATCATTGGCGTTCTTACAACGTTGAAATGGCTGGTTACGTCATGGAGGATCCACTTAACGATCAGAAAGTAACAGAACTCAATGAGTATTCTGTGAATCAGTGGCTTCATTTATACAAATCACCTATCGGTACTGTTATAAAACAGGACAAAAGTCCAGCAATTCAATGGAAGTAAGGAATCGCAGAGTAAATCACATTTCAAGAATACCTCAACCCAATGTGTCCATTTTAATAATAATTAATAATCAGCCTACTTGTTTACATGAGACTGTCGGACGGAGATGGCAATGTTACAATTAACGCGACAGGATTATTGGTTTCCGCTTGCGGCGGTTCGATTTGTGGTCTTAAACACAACCGAACCGTCCCCCGGTAATTCGGGTTGTTGTCACAACTTCACCGATCTGCGGGCGCCAATCTACTTTTGGCAGATACATTTTGATTTGCAGATCAGTTCCGAATCGCCAGAGAAGTAATCTCAGATGGCAGAGACGAATACTCTTATCCCCGTGGTGTTTTCGAATTAAATGAATGTCGAACTCTGTATAAATCACAACACAAAATATCGCTAAAAGTTCAATATTTAATGTCCACTTTGCAATAAGTTGATTTATTAGGCTTTATAAATATCCGTTGCACAGATGATGCGAATCGTTAGTAATTTATACTTTTTCAGAATGTATGTTTGACATGTAGGGAATAAACTTCCTATCTTTTATATCTTAAATGGCACAATGAACTTTTACTTTACAATAACGTTGATCTCTATTATGACGCGCTGAAATAAACTTAACTTCTGACTTCACTTATAAATTCAATACTTGGTGCCTATCTAATTTCTATAGCGCGGATGCTAAGTACGTCCTCTTCACTCGAAGTCCGGTCCAATAATAGATCCTGGGTTGCGTCCCTTCATATTCTTACCTCTGTCTATTACTTTCTTTCTGTATTTCTATTGGCTATCATTACTTCATATGTGCCCTTTTTGGTCTCATAGGTGTCCTTATTGGTTAACTTAAATGTTGTGCTTTACGCGTCTATTCCAAGATTCTTCCGTTAAAAGAGGGAGATTCTCCCGAATGTCATCACTCAAAAGTGACATTAACTATCGGCGACTCTCTGTCTGTACTATGGTTCCTCCCATTTCCTGTTTAATCTAAATCACTTTATAAGTCTCATATTTCAAGTCTAGTAGTAATTTTATGACTGTAAAAATGTCGATCTCACTCGTGAGAGTCTTTTGATATAAATATCCCTTCGGTCCGATAATTATTAGTGTGTGTAAATCAATTTTGATATCAAAGAATTATTTAATTAAATAGTGTAACGTAGTGTGATATGTCATCTTTTAGGTCTTAATGTCCTCTGTCTGATGGTATGATTGGTTTGATTGTCTTATTTGTCGTTTTGGCGTAATTAGTCATAAATGTTCACTTGTGTAGTGTGTGTTGCATGCATTTTGGGTTCGTAAAATGGTGGGTGGTCCTAGTTCAAGTCGTGGAACTGTCGCACGCTTTATACCCTCAAATGCATTTATCTTACATTGTACCTATTTTTTCGCGCTACACTGTTATATTCAATCCTTTCCCACACTGAGAATAATACGGCCACAACTAATAAAAACTAAATTTTACAGAAGACCATGTTAAAGTTTTGTATTCTGAAGAAGAAGGGTAAGATTTTATAAGGACATAAGTGCCCTCAAACGGAAATTAACAGAAGTACAGATATGGCCATCTTACATAAAAGAAATCTCATAAGGATCACTAGAAAACAGTAAAAAAAACCAACATTAATTATTTTTCAGATGTGGTCCTATTATTCTCAGTGTTCGCAGTATTGGATTGAAATTTACATAACCTTATAATTTTTAGGAGGGTGAGGTAGATGGGAATAATAGTTTTTTTAAGTTAAATAGCAGAAATATAATTGAGATTGCATGCATTTTGTATCACAATCACAAAGTTAGAACATTTTTAATGCATAATGAAATCTTATAAGATCATTTTCTAACGACAGTGCATGTGTTATTCGCCAAAAGAATAAAAATTTCAATGTTACAGAATTCTTTTATGAAATTAAACTGCGAAATAATTTGAAGTGAATCTTTTTTAAGAAGAACCAAAATGTTAAAATCTTGATAGCCTAATGGAATGTCATTTTTCACGTCTGAAAATCTTGGCATGACGTAGGCTAGCAAGTTACAGAATAGGCATACAGTATTATATGAGTACTATTAATGTACCAAGTTTTCTAAAGTTTGTTTAATTATTGTGTAATACTTGCTAATACTACGTAATATATATGGTATGAAATGTAATAAAAAGTAAGTTAGAGGTAGAGTTAACTCCACTGGGTAGGCCTACCCGATTTTAACTACTGTAATTTGAATTATCAGATTTTCGCCAAACTTAATACTTCTGAAGGATCTATAAAGACCATTCAGTACTTGGCAAGATTGTTTGTCAAATAACTTTAAAGGATTTAAAATTTTGATAATCCTGAAATTGAATTATATTACGTTCTAATCTATCCAAACAGATTTTAAACCGTTAAATGAATTGACCAATGAGGCTGGAAATAAGACCGTGATAAGTCGTCACAAAATAGACGGCATAAGCATATCTTGTCATAAAAATGCAATATTCAAACTGCAGAACAATTCATATGTCATTCCTTGAGTTTATATATATCCTATAATTCCTTTGGTAGAGCTATTTAATGAAACGATTTACTTAGTTTTTTAATGGCCATATCCCCATACGTTAAGTTTTTAGGCTACTAGTATTTATCCTAGGCCTACAGCATATTAATTTCTCGAATATGCATAATACATAGTATAGAGAAAATATAGTAATCGTGACAAAAATAGAAATCGAGATAACACAGGGAAAACATGTTTCACAATGCCTAGAAAACGAAAAAAAGCGTTTTTGGGATTACGCCTGTCTGTCCGTCTTTCCGTCTGTCTGTGGACAATCACAGTTGGTAAACGGTTCATTGTAGACCTATTTACTTCATTTTACTTTCAAGATTTTTTTTTTAATTTCATCAAACCGCCCAGAATTTGGTTTTAGTAACTGGAAAGATAAGGATACATTTCATGATTTTTTTTTTATTTATTTTGATTTTTGACAAAATGACTCTAACGATTTGAATAAAAATTTACAATTGGAAACTCTTATCTATGACTATAAAGTGCTTATATCCCTTTTTCTGTAAAAATGACTTAGGGGGGTACTTTACTCGTATCACTTTTCAACTTTTCTAGATTATCTCCATTACAATAGGCGATACATGAAAACCTACCTCTCTGAAGTTGTAGAGAAAATTAAAACGAACATCATTTTTTAAACACATTTTTTCATACAAATAATAAACATCAAGAGAAAAATGGAATAAATACGGCTTAAATGCGAATTTCAGAACAAATATGTTAAATGAAATATGAATGCCCATAGTAATAAGAAAACTATTATCTACTTATTGTTCTGAAATGCAGTCAATTTAGCTCAGTCGTAATGAACATAGGCCTACCAAAACAAAATACAGTGAGGGGGCATAGACTAATAGGGAAGATGTTCTGGGTTCAAATCAAATCTCGTGGCCGCCCAAATTGACTTGCTGGTTTCCTATTGCTTACGTGAGGAATTTGTTTTAAATTCATTATGTTAATATTTCATTTATCACACTTATTCCTTCACATATGATTATCAATTTTTCTCAAGAAATCGTGGTCTACAACTCTAAAGTTTCTGATATATGGCTTATTAACTCCATCTGGCACTGTTATACCAATTTACATTATATTATTTACATGGTATTACTGGGCCAAATTAATCCAATAACAATTGCTTGCAGCTTATTGAGTGTTATCCTTTTTGTGTTTAATCCTGGCATAAATTGCACAATCTTGTCAAACTTGAAATATTCGTGGGATTATTTATGTATAATCCTATTATGTAATATGTTTCGCTTATCTATTCTTAAATTAGATAATTGTTTTCGTTCAAATGTATCCACCTCTGTACAGTGGAAGAGGAGGCCTTAAGGGCTAACTACACCAGAGCAAAGATAAATAAGTAAATAAATTAAAAAAATTTATTAAATTGTATAAATAACTTTAAATAAAAACATTAATTAATAGTTAATTAGACTAGACCTTATTAAGATTTTACTATTACATTTCAAATCGGTTAATTACTGATATTTTCATATTCTTGTTAATTTTTTTAGTGGTAAAAGACTAAGAAAAACAGTTGTAGGTTTGGTAAAATTTTACACTTGTAAAATAATGTACTTTCTTCTCCAGTAATCTTACAGTTTTCAGGAGAGCGTTTTCACATTAAATTACACTTTTTTAAAGTCTAAAAATTTTTTCTTCGGTAATCAAATAAAAATGGATTTCGATTTTGTTTCCGGTTATTAATTGATGAGTTTTAACGTACTTTTTAAATCCTAAAGAAGTTAGGGCTATTTAGGCCTTTACTCTAAGATGTATTTGGTATGCAGGTCTGTTGTAATCTGATTTTTAAGATAGTTGAGGAATCAAAAGAGTGACAACACTGTATTATATTTTATGTATCTGGAGAACTATAGAAGTCACGCACTAGTGATGTATGTATTTAACTCAGAAGAATGAACAATAGGCGGAATATGAGAATACACATGCGTTTTTTTATTGAATCGCCGTACGAGCTCTAAGAAATAAACGATCCGGCACACAAGCCATAAAAATTCTTTTTTTTAAATATTTAATTTTTAAATATCAAGTGAGAAAGGGAAGGGAGAATGTTATTCGTTCTAACATGTGCTCTATACGGGCTCAGGAAGTACAAATTGTCATATTTCATAGTTAATCTGAGGCTTTCACGGCCGGAATCTTGGAGTTGAAGCATCTTCCGAAACGTCTGGCGAGACTTGTAATTTTGCCTTTGGACCACGGCCCACAGCCCGGAAGATGCTTCAACTCCTGTCATATTTCAGTTTCTCATTTGGTAATAATATTTAATGAAGGTTAATAGAACTACTTTTTATGACAATTCCACAATTAGGTGTTGTAAGCTCTTCTTCGTTCAAAAGAAACGCACAATAACGAACAAGGAATGTTTCCTTATGAAACCATTCTATTCTATTTAATCTCCATTGAGTGAGCCCTTTTTTACAATAAGTATGTAAACTAGGGCTCACTCAATGAAACCATTGGGTGATAAAGAAATTTGTTGATGTTTGAGGGCCAGAAGTCTATGAAAAATCATATTTTTAGTAATGTCCTCTGTAATGTTCTAGTATTAAAATGTGTATAAGGCATGAAAGAAATAACACAGAATGGATAGTTTCATTTTGCATAATTATTTTGTTAGTTTTGTGATAAAGCATCATGTTTGTTGGATATTATATATTTGTTCACATGTTAGTATTTTGTCACATTTTAACACCACATTTCTGATATACTCGTATATTGAATATTATAAACATATATTTTCGAAGATTTTCAACATATTTGGATAAATTAATATGTTGAGAAGAAACTGTACAATACTTGACTACACAGAGCATAACGTTATCGGACCTGATTATATAATTAATGAATTTCATAATGGTCCTTTGAGGGCAAATTTATATAATAAATTTCAAAATCACCACCTAATTCCCTCAATAAGGTGAGAATGATAATAAGATATTTCAGTAATATTAATATATTTTATTAACTGTATATCTGTATATGAGGCTATATGTATAAGCCAAGTCAATAATTTAAAGAAATGAAACATGCTTACAATTAAAATTATAACATCTGTTTATATTAAAATCAAAACTCACCAACTGATATGTACAAATATGGCAGGTTAAAACTTTGGCTTGCCAATAGTATTCTAAAAACATCTAGGCCTATTATAATTCACAAATTAAAATCTATTGAGTTATATACAATAGTATAAAAAATGAAACTTCTTTATAATTAAAATTATAACAGCTGTTTATATTCAAATGAAAATTCACCAAATAATATGTACAAATATGGCATGTTAAAACTTTGGCTTGTCACTAATATTTTAAAAGATCTAGGCCTATTATAATTCACAAATCAAAATCTACTGAGTTTTATACAATAGTACTAAGATATTACCCTTTGACATATGCAATTTAGGCTATGAAAATGCTATCTATTTACAGTTTGAGTCAATTCACCTGTAGATATGCACTGTAGGCATTGAAGAATGCTAATTATATTTTCAGTTGAGACAATTCACTTGTAATTGTAAATAAACTACAATTAGTTGAAAAACACTGTAGATTGAGTAGTTAATAGTTAAATATTCTTGGCTGAAGTTACACTAGCTGAAATATCATATCTTTCTCTTGAACCTTGTTGTTTCTTTAATGGAAAATGCATTTCGGCACAAGACGTGCCATCATCAGTTTCTAAATGAATAAGTGGAATATTAACAATGAGGAAATTGTGAGTAAATTGAATATTTATACGAGTTATGCATGTATATAAATGTTACTAACCTTGGAGTATTCAATAAGCCGACCCGCTGCTGAGTATCAACATACTGAGTAACTACTCTCGCGAGATATGAATTTTTGCTGTTGGGTGTGTTCTGTAATTAATTCAAACAGTGGGTTATATTCAATCGGATCCTCATTTATAATTTTATGTTTATGTCGTGGCCCAGCCCTCGAGCTTGACCAAAACATAGAGTTTAATTTAATAATGGGTTCGTGTGAGTATTAAAAACTCCAGCAACGTTCAACTATACTGTTATACTGTTTTTATTTATTTGAATTATCAAAGTACAAGGAACTGTGAGATACAGGTGGTGCGTATGTGCGTCGGTTCCAAAAGAATAAGCACTTGCCCTTCGTCGGACGAGTTTATGTACACATATCAGTCTGGGTGGGGCCCGCGTGCGTGATACTGTCATCCCAATGTCAACGCCTCAAAATAAGGGAATCAAAGTACAATTCCAAGTGGAAGACTTCTCATTATATTTTATTATTATATTTGTCAAACACTGCCTCACGGTTCATTGAGAGGGGTCAGATATGTTTATGCAAGCGAACTCCACACATACAGACTGCTTTCTCAACTGAATTATCAGTTATTACATTTAACCATGAAATGCTAGAATACCTTTACTGTTTATTGCTTTGCAAAGGGGAGTAGAACTTGGCAATCCACTTTAAGTGATATTACCTATCAATCGGAAGTCATTAATGGACTTCGCCCTCTACCTGAGTCATTACCTGATTCATATTTAGTGTGCTATGAGTAAGAACGCATATACGTGTGGCATTCACGCGACACCTCCCTCCCTAAGAACAAGGAAGGAGCTAAATTGCTTCTTTCGTTGTTACTCTCACTTACTTACTTGGGACGCTGCCATGTTCTACTTTCCGTTGATTTGCAATTTCACTTACCTATAAAAAACACTTATACACAGTACACAATGTGTATACATTTACATAATATGAGTTTGCACGTAATTGTATTCCTTGAATTAAAACATTTCCTTTTAATACATTGAACCTTTATGCATATTAATTATATCCTTTTCAATTACTCAGTCATAGTAATTTGTTTCATTCTTAATTACATAAGTTTCGTATCAATGTGTATCCTTTGCACTTTATTTGCATGCAATTTACTTTCAAATAGTTGCCTATTCATTCATTACTTTATCTCATTTCATTTATTTACTTGCAACTTCTAAATTCATTTTACTCTATGAAGTAAGAGTGATTTAAACAATTACATTACATTTACTTTCAGTTGATTCAAATCTTTGCATTTTTACAAGTTGTTCCTTTAATTTACTTTGATAGCAAATTACCTTCTTCAATTTAGCATTTAATTGTTAAGGATATCAATTTAAATAACACATTACCTTTGTTATTCAGCTCATTGCTTCTTCTTACCACTTACCTTGAAGTGTATGCTTATCTGAAATTCAATTAATCAAATTCAATTAATTTCATTTTACCTTAAAACTTTCTGCATAATACCTTTCTGCATTATACAAATACCAAATTACAACATATGGTTAACATTCTTCACATTCTTAATATTTTCTGTCTCGTTTTACCAAGTATTGATTTCTTCTTTTCTGTTCTGTTTTGTTCCCCTAGCTAAATGTATCACTCTTCCGTTATTTAATAGCCTGCCCTAACATCACACGTATTGATCCACAGTTTTTTTTTATTATCTGTTACACTTTATGTACGGCAGCCAGTAAATCCTTTCTTCAGTTTTGAAGATCTTGTTCGTGAAGCTACCGGGATCGACTCCTTGAGTTAGATGTCTTCTAGCAGTCTTGACTCTGCAATGTTTTCTTCTGTGGTTCCAGCAATGGGAAGTGACACTGTGCTTCCATGAAAATGAACGTTCCCTGTGGATATCGTTTGATGCATAAAGCATTGGTCTTTTACTGCTTCTATACAGTCCATTGGTTGCCATTTCTTATATAGCCAAAATCCACATTTGCGACAGCATGAACAACAGCAGCAGCTGAAGCATATGGCTATTATGATAAATACACTCATCAGACCTGTTGTTGTAGCCCAAGATATTTAACTAATTTTAGTTTTAAGATCTAATTTCCATTTTTCATCATTTATTAGTTTATTGACTTCATCGGTTTTATGACTTATCTTCAGTTCATCAGTATGGGAAAGGACATTACTTAGAGGAAGGTTAAGTTTTATCTTCTCTAGGTATGGTAATTGCTCAGGTGTTAAACAACAGTCGAAATCAATTGGTGCGAAAGCAATAATGTCGGGAAAGGTAACATTGGATTCAATCGCATTGTATGCATAAATAGTGGCATTTACCGTAAATCGTTTACAGCCATGACGTAGTGAAATCTTTCCTCTGCCTTTGATGGTCTGCGATTGTGGTGGGTTATTACCACATATATAAGTAAAAATCTCTGATCTCGGTGTGACATGTAACCATTCGTTTCCATACAGTTTTATCCACAGTGACTTGTCAAGGTCCATCATCCTCTGCGTACACGAACCTGCGACCTTCGTAGTTGATGGATGTACTAGTGTTGCTTCACAATCTTCACCTTCTTTATACGTAAATATTGGAACTGTTTCTTTGCAAACTGACTTGAACTCGTTTACTTTCAAACACTTATCTAATTGATACTGACTTACCTTTGCGTGCTTTTGACGTAATGGATCACTGATGATGTAGTCCTTGGACGATTTGATATAGACGTACTTGGTGTTGACTCCTCGTTGACCCAGTGTAGGAAAGGGAACCAATCGGAACAATTGTTCAGGAAGTAGAAGTGGAACATAAATAACATAAACAAGGTATTTACCTTGGAGGAATATGTGGGATGTAATGATTCTCATGAGTTCATGTGAAGGAATGTTTACAGGATAATCTAGTCCCGTAATGGGTTGTTCGTTACTCATCATGTACCTGATTTTATTAGTTGTTATCAATTGTGGTTGCAGTGTACCATCTTTACCATGCACTATTCCTTCAATTATAAGCTCAAAGAATTCACGAGTTCTATCTAAACTTCTCTCAATCTGCAAAATATGTTCAGTTTATCATAGCTAATGTTTGCGTTTCGCCATACAGTTCAAACGTTACATTATTTAAATGTTCTGTTAACTTCGATAAACTTTCCTTTAAAACTTTTTCATTCCTATTTACGTCTCGTACTGTAGCATTCAAAGATGTGATTGCTGATCTGATAACGAACATCTGTTCACTCGCAATACGTATAAAACTTTTCTGATCAGATTCTAGTTCATTAATTTTAGTAGTATAAAACTGAACATCATTATCTAATGTATAAAAATGGATCTTAGTAATTTTTCCTACAAAATCTGATACTGCGCTTTTCTTTCTATTAGTCTGGGGTTCATAACCAGTATAGTCTGCTACTATATTCTTTAAGTTTTCAACTTGTTTAATTCTGTTATTCATATAAGTTTTAAAAGTAACACAATCTGTGTATGGATACCACGTCTTATTCTGTATAGTATTACAAAATGATAATACTGACTTAGTGTGTTGTTTTATAACAGATAAAGAATTCCTAGCTTGCTCCATATTTATATAAGTAACTAGTTTCCATTCTGACGAATATAACTGCACATATCCGCACGAATCAAAATAAATTCCTGTGGGATTGGTTATAGGTTCATCTTCAAAATAATTATCAGCACATGCTACATGCATAAGTAGGAAAAGGTTAACGTAGATCAATATTTTCATCCTGCAAAGAAGAGGAGAAATATGGCTTAACTCGATTTGCATGAACTGTTTGAATTTTGCTTTTATTAGTACCTCGTGTGTTTTTATTATCCTTTTTAGCTATCCATTGAAGAGCAAGTGTACCATTGTCATTTATATTTATTACCTTATATGGACCTAACCATGGTGAGCTGAGTTACTTTGACACGCCCACTTTAGTGCATCATTACTTAATAACACCTTTTGACCTTCTTTAAACTCTACTGGGTTTGCTTTATTCTTATAAAACCTTTCCTTCTGATTTTCCTTGACCTTAATTAGATTTCTTTTTGCTATCTCATGACTGATTTGCATTCTATATTTTGTATCTGTTACAAAATCATCATAATTATACAATGGTGACGTAGGAGCTTTCTGAAGCGCCCCCGGGAGCTTTGCTAACCTACCGTACACTAATTCGAATGGTGTGGTGTTGTGTTGTGTTATACACAAAAGTTGCATAAGGGATCCATTTTTCCCATTCTGTCTGCTTATCTGTGCAAAAACATCGCAAATATTCAACTAGAACTTTATGTGATCTTTCAAGTGAACCGTTACTTTCCGGATGATATGGGAAGTGTTAATCTTTTGAATCTTCAGCAATTTGCATACTTGCTTAAATATCTGACTAAGAAAATTAGAGCCTTGATCTGTTAAGATAATCTGTGGATTTCCATGTACAAGACAATTTTTTTTTACTATTGCTTCTGCAATAGTGTTTGCTTCTTGATTTTCAATTGTTTTCAGATGGTGGAAGTGGACCAACTAAGTCCAAAGCAATTTTATGCCACGGTTCTGATTGAGTGTCTGTTATTTCAAGTTCTTGTCTAGTCAAAGGTCTTGTTGCTTTATTACGCTGACACACATCACAATTTCTTATGTAAGCTTCTATATCTGACTTCATATTCTTCCATGAGACATACAATTTTATTCTTTCTAACGTTCTATGAAAACCCATGTGTCCACCAACTGAATACTCGTGCATTTCCTTCATGATATCCTGCTTTCGTTTTTCTGTGATTTCATCCTCATTTACTAAAAGACAAAAGTTTGGATCGCGAGTGCTCTAGCTCTATTCTTCGACATATGCCAAAGTAACTTTTAGGAGACAGGAGACCAGAGCGTGTATAATTATGTAGAAGTAAATTCTAAAAACAATTTTATTGAACAACATCATGAATAAGAAATACATATCTCTTAACAAGAACTTGCACATATGCAAATATAAGAGCTCTTTGTTAGCCAGAAAAGCCAGCTCAAAGGTTAAGTATTACGTACTGAAGTTAGCAAACTGCTAATAACGAATAAGTTACGTATGGAAGAAAGGCTCAATATGGTGCATTTACAATAATTACACTGTCGCAGCAATTACTATGGCGTATGCTTCTATCGTCATATGAGGGATCTGGTATAATTTTCCTGACTTCGGAACATGAATTCATAATAGGCCTACTGACCATAAATATTACGTATTTTATTATTACAAATACGATACTGCTCAACTATCTGAAGTTAGTATTGAATATATACTTTACATATCTGAGCATTTGTAAGGCTATTATATATACGTATAGTAATTAACACGTTTGTTGGTCAGCAGTTCGGTAAATGTTATTATTACTACGTGGCAGTCTAAAATTTAAACATACGTCGCATTCACTCACAGAAACACACCATGGGCCAGAGAAGCCTAGGTATAATATATAAATTTTGAACTTACATGGTGAAAGAATGCCAAAAAATATATTTATTTAAAACAACGGCACGCTAGGTGAGTACTTGACAAGAAAGTTACGCCTCAATGCGTAGTATCATAGCAAAATGGAATTAATTTACAATTACTAAGAATCAAAATTCATGTACTCACCCAGGATACAGAAGTATGCAGAAAATACTATATACCTAGACTCCTCCAACCAATATGTATTCAGCCAAACACCATTCAGACTGAAAGACGATTGCCTAATGACAACAGCTCGCAATAACCTCGGTACTTGCTCAAGCAACCAGCTCGGGGGAGGAAACGGTTACATCACATAAGCCCTACCAACCGCTGGAAAAGGGTGTTTGAAAATAGAGGAACCGCAAGTGTACCAATATAAACTTTCTTTGCGTGCGGAATCCAAATTGTGCTGTTCTTAATTTTATAAATGGAGGTTGATATGAATACAGCACAGAACTCCACCCCCAAAAGCTGCGACAGAGGAGTCAATTGAATCTCTTGAAGTGAGTCCATCACACCCAACTTAGTTCAATTTACAACATGTTGCCTTTTGATAAAGTTCATTTTCTTGCATGGTACAAGTAATTTAGAAATAGAACAATGCAATTGAAGTATAATTCGTAGACATATGTTTTGTGGCTTTTAACAACCAGAGGGTCCATATTCATCCTCCAATAAACACACAAGAATAAAGTGGCTACTTGTATGAACGGCTGTATTATACAGTTCCATAGTAGTCAATCAGTAATTGCAGTAGCAGCACTTTGTAGCAAATATATCTGAAGTACGATGAACGACACATGCCGGACCAAAATATGGTCAAATCAAGACGGATGGGATCCTTCCTCCATGCACGGCGCCACCCACTCCAGATTCATGAAGCAATCTTCAGGTGTGAGGCTCAGAGATTCATTCTTTTTTTTGTTTTCAAGGCTCCCAGTCGTCTTCTTTTGTTTCATGGCAGTACAAGCACTGAAATCCAAAAGGAAACCGAACAGCAAAATGAGTTCATGGTACCAGCAATAATCCTCCAACGAAATACCAAGTGGAGGGAGTAATTTTGTAACATTTAATTCAAATAAATTTTTAAATAATATACAATAGCATTAAAACTTCACACAACAAATTCACCACAAATTCAGAACAATGAGAGTAATGCACTATTTTAGTAAAAAAAAAAATTATATTAAGATTAACTTCAGTAGACATCAATATAGCACATATGGTATGCTAAAATTATTCTGTGCACATTTATATGCACATTTTACAAATCAATAGTTTACAAATCAATCATTACTCAATAATACTGAGCTGCTCAAATTTATTTTATATACCAAAGACACTATGAATTCATGTTAGCCATATTTGAAAATTGAATAACATGAAACAATTATCAGAACAATTTTTACTTATTGCTCGTAGGAAGATTTATACATAATCTACCCAAAATTAGCATAAAAAATGCACCGTGAAAAAGTAAGAAGAAAATTTATTATAGACATTTCTCATTTCCTATATTCCCATGTCAAAGAATATTAATTAAGGACACTGAGTAGACAATCTTGAGAAAGTCATTTATGGGCAATAAATGTATATAGTATGGGAGTGGTGCCTAGGACGCCTCCACAAAATATCATAGCTATGAAATTAGTATGCATACATTAATTAAGTCATCGTCAATTCTGAAATATAATTACGTCTGGCCAGACAACATATTAATTTAATACATGTACCCAAATTTATCCAAATCGTAATAACAATAAATTACGTGAGATATGTTCAACAGGAGGAGGAAACAATACTAATTGTTATCTGATTTGTGTTGTTCTAGTCATAATTGTCTAGGAACATTCTTTGAAAAAGGTTTTTTATCAACAGCCTGAGATGATTTACTACAGCAATTTCGCTCGAAATGCCCAATTTTATTACAAAAATTACAAACTGGTCTGTACTTCGTACTAACATTCGATGGAGCAGAAGGCTGAGAAGAAATGTGGGTCATCTGAGTGTTTTGTCTAAGTTTTCGAAAACAATTACTTTCGACATGTCCTAATTTATTGCAAAAATTACATTTGAGGGCAGGTCGAACATTTGAGTTTGATACATCAGAAAGACTAGGTGTAACTGTAAACTGAGAATTATTTTGGACTGATGTAAGCTGAGCATGAGCTAACAAAATATCATTAAGTCCCACACTTATTTGTTCCAGTTGTTGAAATGTAGTGGGTGAGTATGTCCCCAAAAATAATGAACGTGGTTCCGTGTGATGAGAACTTAGGCCTATGGTACGGACAATGTACTACTCGGAGTGAGGTAACATCAAGAGTTTTGAGTATAATTTAATATCGTGAATAAATTCTGTAAAGGTTTCCTGGGGTTTTTGAATACGGTAGAAATACCTGTGCTCTAGAACTCCCAGTAACCTTTGGAGAATACAAGTTCTCAAAATAAAAGCATGAAAATCCAATATAGACATACTTTGTTGTATAGCTTGAAGTGTAAGTTGGGTTAGTAGACCTGAAGTGTAAGGCAGAATAGCATTTAATAAACTGGGGTCAGACATATTAAGTTCTATGATCCGTTACATAACTCAAGAATTTCAAAAATCTAACACATTTTCTGGGTTGTTTACGTGTAGGACATCTCTCTCTTTTAGCAGTGTAAAAATCGGGTTAGGTAGTTTGGCAAAATTAGAATTAACCTGAACATGACTAAGTGGATTATTAGTTAAAGTAGATAATGGTTGAGACGGATAATTTTGCTGTAAGAGAGATGAATTAACGTTGGCACTATCTACTGTCAAGTTACCAGGAGTAAAATTAGCTATAGAAGTACAAGGTAACTGTGAGGCAGTTTGTAATCTGTCTTGGTTTAGAGTAAAGAATTGATTTACACTATCAGTAAGGGTAACCGCTGGGTCACTTACAGGAATTTGATCAGAAGCAGAAGCAGAAGCAGAAGGCTTCTGTAAAGTAGAAGGTTTATGCAAATTTTCTTGATTTAAATCAATGAGTGACCTCTGAACTACTGGGTGTGTTAATGTAATAGATACTTTAGAATTAATTTCAGATAATGTTTGCATAATAATGCTGACTTTGGTTAAATACTTCTAAACTAATTCCAACAAGGAAAAATCCTTTGAAGAATTTTTAATATCTAGAAGGCGGTTATAATAGTGGTTAAGTCTAGACAAAATTCTTTTGTACCTTTTCTCAGCATAATCATCCTGAATTTCCAGAAGTCCATCTTCAAATTGAGTAATAACTGGAGTTATGAGAGCAGAGACAGTCTGCGCATCAGTTTCAGGAATCTGAAGTGTAGATTCGGGATGGTCAAGCTGAACAATTTCCCGAAGTTTGGTTAGAATGACGTCAATACTCACATCCCCAAGTCCATTAAGTCCTCGAATACTGGCTTCGTAAATGAACTCCTCCCTTCGGAGTAGATCAAAAGACACATTCGCTCGAGGCATCATGCATGGAACAGAAAAAATAAGCAGATATAAATAAGAGTAATACAATATGGAACACACATATAAAAAATCTTTCCTCTCAAAATAGGTAAATAAACTGCCAAGGAAGTAGAATCTCCTTCCCCCAATCTTATCACAGGGAAAATGTATAAAGAAAAAAAAAAGGTTTACGAAGTAAGACTTCAATATCCAAATCCAAAAGTGAAGAATCGCAATATAATAATTGGGAAATATTAGAAAGACAGAAGGAATTCTAGTTGAATGAAAATCAGCAGCAATATTGTCATATAAGAGAACAAAAATGCTGAACGCAATGCAGTAAGAAATTATGACGTAAGGATAGGCAATATACACAAACAGTGCACTATAAATAGATAAACGTACAGAAATACGCAATCAAAAACTTATGCAAGCATGGTAATTGCAGCGATAGAAATATTCGCATGGCTAAGAAAAAACATTCCTTGGAATATTAATACTGTGACGGAAAAAACTAGAAACCAGTATGACGTTGCTTCAACACGTTATGGGGAAAAGCTAGCGTTACTGCTCGGTCTGTTACCATTACTGCTCTAGCTCTATCCTTCGACATATGCCAAAGTAACTTTTAGCAGACAGGAGACCAGAGCGTGTATAATTATGTAGAAGTAACTTCTAAAAACAATTTTATTGAACAACATCATGAATAAGAAATACATATCTCTTAACAAGAACTTGCACAAATACAAATATAAGATCTGTTTGTTAGCCAGAAAAGCCAGCTCAAAGGTTAAGTATTACGTACTGAAGATAGCAAACTTCTAATAATGAATAAGTTACGTATTGGAAGAAAGGCTCAATATGGTGCATTTACAATAATTACACTGTCGCAGCAATTACTATGGCGTATGCTCCTATCGTCATATGAGGGATCTGGTATAATTTTCCTGACTTCGGAACATGAATTCATAGTAGGCCTACTGACCATAAATATTACGTATTTTATTATTACAAATACGATACTGCTCAACTATCTGAAGTTAGTATTGAATATATACTTTACATATCTGAGCATTTGTAAGGCTATTATACATTACGTATAGTAATTAACAAGTTTGTTGGTCAGCAGTTCGGTAAATGTTATTATTACTACGTGGCAATCTAAAGTTCAAACATACGTCGCATTCACTCACAGAAACACACCATGGGCCAGAGAATCCTACGTATAATATATAAATTTTGAACTTACATGGTGAAGAATGCCAAAAAATATATTTATTTAAAACAACGACACGCTAGGTGAGTACTTGAAAAGAAAGTTACGCCTCAATGCGTAGTACCATAGCAAAATGGAATTAATTTACAATTACTAAGAATCAAAATTCATGTACTCACCCAGGATACAGAAGTATGCAGAAAATACTATACACCTAGACTCCTCCAACCAATATGTATTCAGCCAAACACCATTCAGACTGAAAGACGACTACCTAATGACAACAGCTCGCAATAACCTCGGTACTTGCTCAAGCAACCAGCTCAGGGGGAGGAAACGATTACATCACATAAGCCCTACCAACCGCTGGAACAGGGTGTTTGAAAATAGAGGAACCGCAAGTGTACCAATATAAACTTTCTTTGCGTGCGGAATCCAAATTGTACTGTACTTAATTTTATAAATGCAGGTTGATATCGATACAGCACACGAGACAAAGCATCTGCATGAGGATTTCGCTTCCCGGCCTTGTACTGCACTGTATACTGATATTCTTCAAGAAGAAGACGCCATCTGAGTAGTCTCGAACTAGGGTCTTTCACATTGAATATCCAAGTTAATGGTTTATGATCAGTAACAATAGTAAATTGGCGACCTAACAAATATGGTTGAAATGTTTTCATCTCCATATTATTGCTAAACATTCTTTGTCACAAACTGCAATGTTCTTTTCTGACCTATTAAGCATACGACTCGCGTATGCGATCGCCAGATCTTCACCTACTTTGCCTTGACTTAATATACAACCTATAGCGTTATTACTACTATCTGTCGTAAGTACGAAAGGTCGTCTAAAGTCTGGGTACTGCAAAATTGGAGGGTTCACTAAGTGAAACTTTAGTGCCTCGAATGTTTGCATTTCTTCCTTAGTCCATTTAAATGAGACATCTTTTTTAACAATTCTGTGAGTGGCTTAGCGATCGAACTGAAGTTCGGAATGAATCGCCTATAATTACCAGCTAGACCAAGAAAAGATTTTACTTCTGTTGGTGTTCTAGGAGCCGGGAATTGAACCACAGCCTCGATCTTCTTGGGGTCTGGCCTTAGACCATCTCCTGATACAATATGACCTAAGTATGTCAATTCTGACTTTAAAAATTCACATTTGTCTGGTTGCAATTTTAAAGTATTCTTTCTTAGTCTGTCAAATACAAGTCGTAATTTATCGTTATGCTGCTCTACTGTTCCACCGAAACAAATAATTTCGTCAAGGTAAACAAGAGCTTTTAGGCCTAATAAACGTGATAAGACATTTGTCATTAATCTTTGGAAGGTGGCTGGGGCCGCCTTTAGACCAAATGGCATTTTTGTGAATTCAAAATGGCCGCTTGATGTGCTAAATTCTGTCTTCTTTCTATAATTTTCTGCAATTGGAATTTGATGATAGCCACTTGCACAAACAAGTGCTGTAAAATAACGAGATCTTCCTAACTTGTCTAATATATCTTGTATATTGGGAAATGGGAAGCTATCGCCAATTGTAACATCATTGAGTTTGCGAAAATCTATGCACACTCGCCATTTCTTTTTGCCTGATGCGTCCATTTTCTTTGGTACTACGAGTAATGGAAAATTGTAGGGACTCGAACTGGGTACTATTATACCATCCTCTAACATTTGCTCAACTTGTCTGTTTACTTCTTCATTATGCGCTTCTGCCATACGATAACTTTTTACGTGAATTGCACGCTTTGGGGGAATATCTGGGGTCGGTATAGTATGAACTGCACCTGTTGTTTCCGTTAATCTATCCCCTGGTAAATGAAATACATCTATATACTGGTGACACAGTGAACGAAGGGAGTCCTTACCCTCTGTTACGTGATCTAATCTTAATTGTGTGTCTAACAGTTTATGTCTCTTTTCATTTGTGTTGGACTTCGCCTGTACATTTAAAGCACAACAATGTTGTGTAGGGGGTCTCTCATATTGAAGTATAATGGGACCTAGTTCGATATCATCATCTGTTTTATTAATAATACAAGTTACAATCTTATTTTCTTTCACCGTTGACAACGCATCTCATAAGAAAACGCCTCGCTTTACTTCTTGCTTAGTTATCAAAATGTCTCCTTTCTCAATTAATGGAAGTTCTACTATTTTTCTGTTCTAGCAGGAATGCTAATTTTTGCCTCATTGTCTTTGAAACTCAATTCAACTTCATATCGTCGTAAGAAATCCTGTCCTAATACACAATCTAGATTCTGTGGAAGATCATTCACAACATAGAATTCATGCGTAAACTTGACATTAACATGGCACACAAGCAATTCAATATTACCTTCTATTGCAAGCGTAGCACCTGTTACACCTTACAATACGGTATCTTCTTCTGTTATGCAATAGTCATTTAATAAAGAATCTCCTTGAACTAATGACACCTGTGACCCACTATCTACAAGCGTCTTTCCACCTAGTAAATTATCTCCCTCACGAGTATTACTAACAAATCATTTTCACTCGAATCTTCCTCATTCGCCTCTCTTATTTGCAATAAAACATACTCACTTTCTTGTAAAGGATACTCATTATTCTCAAAGCAATTATCATTGACTTTATTGACGTGAACTTCACACTTCCTATCTGAACAATTTGCATCTTTACAATTTGCATCTTGATTATTTGCCTTTTGAGGATTTGCCTTTTGAGAATTTGCCTTTTGATTATTTGCCTTTTGATGATTTGCCCTTTTATTACTTGCCTTTTGATTATTTGCCCTTTTGATGATTTGCATGCGCATGCGTTAGGCTATCTACTTTAGCATTATTATTAAACTTATCTGCTTTCATTTCTTTGCTAATAAATTTCACTTTATTATTACTTTGCCTTTGTTTATTCCTATCCTCACTTTCCTTTTGTTTACATTTATTCTTACCTTGCTTCTTGCTATCTCTATCCTCGCTTTGCTTTTCTTTACATTTATCCTCACTTTGCTTTTTGCTTTTTCTATCCTCACTTTGCTTTTTGCTACTAGTAATAGATTTATGCCCATCTTTATTATTTGGTGTCTCACCTTCCTTACTTAGTGTATCACCTTCCTTACATAATGTTTCACTTTCATTGCCTAGTGAATCACTTTCATTACCATGGTTTTTATCTACTTTATTTGGGATATCCCTAACCTCTACGCAACCTCTTATTGCTTTTTCCTTAACCTCTACGCAACCTTTTATTTGTTCTCCGGAAAACCCTGGCTGCACGGGACTTCCTAACGCCCGTTTCCCTAATGATTCCCCTCTGTGCGACAATCCCTTGCTTCGTGCCCCATCTTACCACACTTTCGGAATTTAGGTGTACCTCGGCACTCCCTAGCTTTATGCCCTTCCTTCTGGCAACGAAAAGAAATAATGTTTACATTAAAGGACCTATTTCCTTTCTTGTAACTCTTCTTACCGCTTCGCTGATCTCTATATTCTTTAGTTCGATTCTCTTGAGTACTTTTAGCTACTTGTGTAGCCCTATATGTTTCTCCGAGCTGCTTTTGTTTGAATTGATTCCTGTTTCTGTGTCCAATGCTAGCTGAACTAAGTTTGACAAAGAAGTCAAATCTACTCTAGCTCTTACTACAGTCCCAATACTCGGATCGTACAAACCTTGCAAGTAACACATCTTTTTAGCAAGTCTCAAATGATCTAAAGCACCTGCGTGTGACGACGGATCTAATGTCCTCAATGTTGCAGTCTGATAGTGTGTGGACATCCTGTCTATTCTGCTACTCCACTATGCTACATCTTCATTTGCCATTTGCCTGCTTTAAAATGTTTACTTGCATAAAAATCAAGAGTATGCCTTGGCGCATAATTTTCCTCCAATATATCTTTAATATCTTTCCAAGTTTTACGATCTGGTCTCGCAATTAATTTTGCTTTCGCATCTCCCGTGATTTTAGATTCAACATGTTTAAAAAATGTTCCCATCTTTCTAGGTTCTATCTCTGTAATCGTCGACTCAATACAATTAATAAATTCTTGCAACTCTGTCTTCTTTCCATTGAAGGTAACAGTTAGCAATCTAATTGTATTATAAAAAACTATCATATACTGGTTGCACCGCTTCCTCATGATCATCAGCATTACGGGAATCTGCTACGTTCTCTTCTCGCGACATCTTACTGGTTTGCCTACACAATTACACTGACTCTTCCTATTCGATTTGCTTAAACACTTTTAGTTTTAGCACAAAAAAATGGTACAAGCCACAATGAGTAAGGAACTATATAGATTATCCTGGGCTTACCTTAGGAATAGGAGTGAGATGACAAGGAAAGAATGACGACGTCCCTCGGGTGTTGCCTTCTCGTGTTGTCTTCTCTTGTGTAGTTGATGTTGCTGCAGCTAGGTCCTGGAATCGATGCTGCACTTGTGGAATGGCCTGTTCCGCAAGTGGTTCTTCTCGAAGATCTCTCCAAGTCTCCAAACACTGACTTTCGCTAACAACTATCCCGCCAACGCTGCCACCAAAAACCCTTATGTAGTGGCCCAGCCCTTGAGCTTGACCAAAACTTAGAGTTTAATTTAATAATGGGTTCGTGTGAGTATTAAAAACTCCAGCATCGTTCAACTATACTGTTATACTGTTTTTATTTATTTGAATTATCAAGGTTCTAGAACTGTGAGATACAGGTGGTGCGTATGTGCGTCGGTTCCAGAAGAATAAGCACTTGCCCTTAGTCGGACGAGTTTATATATACATATCAGTCTGGGTGGGGTCCGCGTGCCTGATACTGTCATCCCAATGTCAACGCCTCAAAATAAGGGAATCAAAGTACAATTCCAAGTGGAAGTCTTCTCATTATATTTTATTGTTATGTTTGTCAAACACTGCCTCACGGTTCATTGAGAGGGGTCAGATATGCTTACGCAAGCAAACTCCACACATACAGACTGCTTTCTCAACTGAATTATCAGTTATTATATTTAACCATGAAATGCTAGAATACCTTTACTGTTTATTGCTTTGCAAAGGGGAGTAGAACTTGGCAATCCACTTTAGGTGATATTACCTATCAATCAGAAGTCATTAATGGACTTCGCCCTCTACCTGAGTCATTACCCGATTCATATTTAGGGTGCTATGAGTAAGAACGCATGCGTGTGGCATTCACGCGACATTTATGTTTGTATATCTCAAGTGATTCAAAAGTATTCAGGTTAGGTCCTTTATTTTGTTTATGTAAAATTCCAAGTGTACTTTCCATATTGTTCGATTGATGCTTTTCGTTTAATAGATGTTTAGCACATGCCGACTTTTCTTTATTAGATCTGTAATGTAGAATATGTTCTTGAAACCTCTGCTTAAATTTGAGACCGGTTTTTCCTATATAAACATTATCACAACTACCACATTTTAGTTTGTATACACCATTCCCACTAAATTCATCAGTCTTGTTATTAGTTATTTGGTGCAATTTATTTTTTAATGTATTGCTTGTTTTATATGTTATTTCAAAGTTGTTCTGTGTAAGCACTTTTGTTATCTGATGTATCTTATTATCAGTATAATTAAATATAGCGTATTCTTTATTGCGGTTGTCTTCCTTTATTGGTGTCAATTGGCTGATTTTATTTTGTTTTTTATATATAGACCTTTTTTGTTTTAATTAGAAATGAAGAATATATAGATAAAACACTTAATTTCATAAAAGAAAATAATATAGAAGAAATAAATGAAGATCCCACAGAAAAATTTCAAAAACATATTAAGAATGTTATGAAAGAGTCAGATTTAATCTTAAGTGAAAAGGACATCAAGCTTAATCTCAACATGAACCCTAAAGCCCCTGTCCTGAGGGGACAAATAAAGACACACAAGGACAAACATCCAATAAGACTGGTAGTCAATTTTACAACAGCACCTACATACGAGATATCAAGAAAGTTAGGTAAAATTATTAAACAAAAATTGCATTTAAATAATAGATAGACATTAAAAAACTCTATAGATCTGATCGACAAAACTAAACATTTAACAACTAAAAGCAAAGATGTTCTTCTATCACTCCATATTATAAACCTTTACACCAATATTCCCGTTAAACAAACACTTGAAATAATTGAAAATAATTTATTGAAAAATAAAGAAAATCCCCTAATCATTGAGCAAATAATCAAATTGACCGCTACAATATTGCAACAAAACTATTTTAAATTAAATGAGAAAATATACCTACAGGAAGAAGGAATAGCTATGGGCTCGCCCCTTTCAGGAATATTAGCAGAAACATATTTACAAAATATTGAAGAAGAATATGTCCATAACCTAATAAAAAACGTAATATAACCATGTACTATAGATACGTAGATGAGATTATATGCGATGAATAAAAAATAAATGAAATTGTGGAAAATTTTAATGAAATTAACAATCAGCTAATTTTCACACATTAAAAAGAACAGCATATAACATTAAAATACCTTGATCTAAATATGACAAGAAATAACAACAACCTCACTTTCAACATTTACAGAAAATCGACTTACACTGACACAATAATAAACATAAAGTCAAACCACCCTTATAGTCAGAAGATGGCGGCTTTTAACAGTATGATGCACAGGATGCTTAATGTTCCAATGAGTAAACGAAACTACAATAAAGAACTCAGCACTATCATAAATATTGCAAATAATAATGGATACAACAACAAAAAGACAACTTTAATTCTTTTGAAAAAAAAAAACAGGTCTATATCTAAAAAGGAAAATTAAATCAGCCAATTGACCCCAATAAAGGAAGACAACCGCAATAAAAAGACGCTATCTTTAATTATACTGATAATAAGATACATTAGATAACAAAAGTGCTTAAACAGAAGAACTATAAAATAGCATATAAAACAAACAATCAATTAAAAAATAAATTGCACTAAATAACTAATAACAAGACTGATGAATTTAGTGGGAACGGTGTATACAAACTAAAATGTGGTAGTTGTGATAATGTTTATATAGGAAAAACCGGTCGCAAATTTAAACAGAGGTTTCAAGAACATATTCTACATTACAGATCTAATAAACAAATGTCGGCATATGCTAAACATCTATTGAACGAAAAGCATCAATCGAACACTATGGAAAGTACACTTGAAATTTTACATAAACAAAGTAAAGGACCTAAACTGAATACTTTAGAATCACTTGAGATATACAAACATAAACATAAAATTATAAATGAGGATCCGATTGAATATAACCCACTGTTTGAATTAATTACAGAATACACCCAACAGCAATAAATTCATATGCTCGCGAGAGTAGTTACTCAGTATGTTGATACTCAGCAGCGGGTCGGCTTATTGAATACTCCTCATTGTTAATATTCCACTTATTAATTTAGAAACTGATGATGGCACGTCTTGTGCCGAAATGCATTTTCCATTAAAGAAACTACAAGGTTCAAGAGAAAGATAAGATATTTCAGCTAGTGTAACTTCACCCAAGAATACTTAACTGTTAACTACTCCATCTACAGTGTTTTTCCACTAATTGTAGTTTATTTACAATTACAAGTGAATTGACTCAACTGAAAATATAATTTGCATTCTTCAATGCCTACAGTGCATATCTACATGTGAATTGACTCAAACTGTAAATAGATAGCATTTTCATAGCCTAAAGTGCATATGTTACAGGGTAATATTTTAATACTATTGCATATAACTCAATAGATTTCAATTTGTGAATTATAATTTGCCTAGATCTTTTAGAGTATTAGTGACAAGCCAAAGTTTTAACCTGGCATATTTGTACATATTATTTGGTGAGTTTTGATTTGAATATACACAGCTGTTATAATTTTAATTATAAACAAGTTTCATTTTTTATACTATTGTATATAACTCAATAGATATTAATATGTGAATTATAATAGGCCAAGATGTTTTTAGAATATTATTGACAAGCCAAAGTTTTAAACTGCCATATTTGCACATATCATTGGTGAGTTTTGATTTTAATATAAATAGCTGTTATAATTTCAATTATAAGCAAGTTTCATTTTTTAATTATTCACTCGGCTTATATATAGCCTCATATACAGTAGTCCAGTCACCAGGTACTTTTGCCTGGAAAAAGGTCCGAAATTAATGATTCTTTAGGATGTTGTATATGGGTATTCTGTTGTGTAGAATCCAAGTTTTCCAATTCGAGAACCCTGTGCGAACTTCAGGGCAGCCGAATAACCCGGAAATTTTGGGGCTTTTTTTAGTGTTTTCCTTATAACTCCTAAACAATGCATTTCAGCCTAAACCACTCCATTACAAACGTTAAAGAGTATAAAATTTCCTATTATTCGCACTGATTATACTTTTCAAGAACCAACTACGTACCGAGATATGGCGCTTCAAAATTTTGAAAAGATTTTCAAAATATCGAAAAACTGCGAAAATGTAGCATTTTCCCTAGTAACTTTTATCTTTAAACATTTATGTATTAATAACGTTCAATAACCTACTCAATAGAAAATCCATTCTTATTGAGATGTTCATTTAAGAATAAAGTATACAATTAAAGATGTATAAAAATGTATTTTATAAAAATTTATACTACATGTGATGATATGTGGATATATTAACTAAGTAGAAAATGTGTAAATTATTACAAATTATCCAATAATATTGATTCATAAAAGCTCCCAATGGCAAATCGGCATCACCTCTCTGTAATTCCTCCTGAGGAATGATCTTATAGATGATGTCCTCCTTTGCTGCCTTTGCTGCCATTTCAGCATTCACTCCTTACAGGAAGAAGGCCTTAGCAGCAGAAAATGTACAGTAATTGACTGCGTAAGGTTTTATGGGGTAAGACTACATCACGCACGTTCGAGTTAGTGTACGTGGACTATGTACAGAAACACGTTGGGTGTAACGCCATAGTAGTATTCGATGGATACCTTATTGACGTCGCTTATCAGAACACCAAAGCAGTCGAACGATATCGCTGGGCTTTGCTGCACTAGTCCAGAAAACTTTTATTTTAGTTAACAACGGCCGTTACACTGTCAAAAGAAAAATGTCTGTCCAACGACAACTTTATTTCAATGCTGGTGACTGAAATGGCAGCAAAGGGTGTCGAGGTTAAGCAGGCAATAGAAGAAGCCGATGTCATTATAGTGAAAACTGCAATACGTAAGGTTGCTGGATTGGATACTGTTACTTTCACAGGTGAAGACGTCGATTTCTGAGTCTTGCTGACTGCATTAGGCTCTTCTGAAAAGAACGTTTATTTCCAAAAGATTGGGATAGGTAATGCCCCCAGTGTTTTGTCTTCGTCAGCTTCGTGCAAATATAATACTCAGTATATTATTTTCCTTCATGCAGCTAGCGGGTGTGACAATACATCAAACCCATTTGGACAAGGAATGAAGACATTTTTTACTATTTATGAGAAAAACCTTTCTCTGTCTGACATCGTTACTGTTCACAAAGATGACGAAGCAATACCACACCAAATTTCGAAAGCAGGGGGCAAAGTTTCTTGTGATACTGTACAGTGGAAACATGGACACAGATACTCTGGACGATCTTCACTACCGAATATTTTCCAACTCCATGGCAAATCCAAATCCAACCTTGCCAGATTTCCCCCTGCACAAGACGCTGCCCGTTACCATTCTTTTCGTACCTATCTGCAAGTGCAGACGCGGATTGGCTACGAAATGATACTGACAATTTAACGAAACGAGGGCTGATCCCCATAACAATGACCATGGATGCTGCTCAAGAAAAATTGTTGTACATGTTATAATGCAGGTGCACGACAGGGTGTAGAACCGGGGCTTGTAGCTGCAAAGAAAGCAGGACTCCTGTATTCAGTTATCTGCAAGAATTGTGCAGGAAATGCTTGAGAAAATTCGCCTGAGACCAACATCAACGAGGGAGATGGACGTTGTGAGCGACGATGAGGAGGACATCATTGATGAGATCATTGCTCAGGAGGAATTACTGAGAGATGACGCCGATTTGCAATCTGAAGCAAAGAGGTCAAGGCTTTTATGAATCAATATTAATGGATAATGTGTAATAATTTACGCATTTTATACTTAGTTAATATATCCACATATCATCACATGTAGTATAATCTATATATATATAAGAGGCTTTGTCCTGACTGACTGAATGAATAACTGACTGACTGACTGACAGAGAATCAAGATAGAGCCTAAACTATAACAGGTAGAGACTTGGAATTTTGACAGTACCTTCGTTTCATAATGCAGGAGCTCACTAAGAAAGGGTTTTGAAAAATTTGATTTTAAATGCCAAAAATTATGTGTTTTTGAGAATACTTAATCCCTTTTTACACAGGATTATCAAAACAAAACCACAGAACATATTGTTGCCAGTGGTATCAGATGGGTTGAAATAATTGAAATGGGACTTTGATTATTTAGAATAGCTATCAATATAATAATGTTATAAATAAATATTAAATAATTAAATCCACGAAAATAATGCTGTCACATAATGAGAAACCCGTCTGCACAACCAGAAAACCGCCTATTCTTTTTGCCTCTACTATAGCAAATCATTGAGTCAGGCTTTCAGTTTACGCCACAACCCGCAGGCATGTATGGAGAGTTCTCGGTAGAGATTAATTATTCCATGTTTTCTTCGATCAGTCGCCATAGAGATAGGTAACTCTCCTGTACACACTAGAAAATATAGGTTTTGTCTTCCATAATTACAAAGTTATCTGTCACAGAGAGAAATTTCGTAGAAAAATACCGCCCACGGGAAAAATGAAAAACTGAAAAAGCATAACGGGGTGAAAAGAGACGGTATACATATTGTGTCCTAAATGTCAAGCGGGGTTTTGTATTGATACTTGCTTCCAAGACAGTCCACGCAATCGAAATATTATAGATTTATTCAGCATTAATTGCAAGTCACAAGGCAAAACTTGTCACCTGAGCGTTGGATGTAGCCTAAGTACCGGAGAGGGTAGAGTACTCTACAATATGTAGACAACATTTTTGTATGCGTTAAATTAATGTTACAGTACATAAAAGTTTAGTTTTCGGGTCATCCTAAAAAAATTGCCGTTTTGACTCCTCGACAAGGACCCCAGATTGAAAATTCAATTTCGGTTTTTCTGGACGACTGGTTTTCCATGGCGTCATACCACTATTGTAGTTTACAAAACTGCATAGGAATCATGAATTTTCTCGTTTTGTGATTGAATATAAGTTTTGGAAGTTGGTGGAACGTATTGACTTTGTAATGAGTGTTACCATTTTGCATGTCTTATTTCAGCATGTTGTTTTCAGGTTTTTGAAATAGAAATGAACTGAGCTATTATAAGGTAGCAATATCTTTGTCTTGATATGCCGGAGACAAATGAAAATAATTTACGAACGACGTGACACAGCAATTTTAGGAAGAAGTGTTACCTGAACAATTTTTCCTCAATCTTATTTTCACTTCTCTCTATATATAAAGCCAAAACCCACTGACTGACTGATTTACTGATCACAGTTTCTAAAAATCCATACAGCCTAAGAACATGAAAGTTGGTACACATATTGCCCATAGGCTCTAGATGCGCACTAAGAAAGGATTTCAATATCTCTGGCCTCTAAGAGCCAAAATAGGGTTGTAAAGTTATGTAATTCACCAAAAGGAATTCATACTGCATGTACACAATCCCCACGACATTTTTTTTAAGACTTGGCATGACACTGTGATTTCATGTATGCCTAATAGATATAAAATGATGAGAAAGGCTATCAATAGGATTCCTACAAATGATTATGAATGATTGTGACACGAAGTAAATTGAGAAAGTCCTGGGTTCTATTCTTAAGATTTGAACTCTTTTCTTATAGTTAGTCAAGGACTGTACTGCGAAAGATAGTTCATACAATATCAATAGATATAATTTCCCGATTAATTTATATTTACCATATTCTCTCTATCTTTACCTTAGTTTTTATCTCTCCCTTTTAGGGACATTTAAGCGACCCACGTTGCCCGGCCCTTACAGGGCCGCGACCTGTCGGGAGAGTGATTATCTGTGGATAACATACATACTTTTGACCAGACAAGGACATGTAAGGCTTCCCAGGATGAGTAACAGTCCAATGCTGGGGCCACCTCCGAGACAACACAATCACAAAGGACGAGACACACCATTCACACGCCCACTCTGAAGAAGGCGAGGATGGAATGAGGATGATAATGGCGGCCAGTTGATGTCCGAGGACCATAAGGGCCTAAAGTTACCAGAGCCTCAAGTTACCAGACATTTGTTTCACTGGCACTGCTATTATCAAACAATTATGTAGGCTACACCATTGTAAAAATATTCTTGTGATGTTACTAAAACCATTTTTATTATTTTCGTATAAACAGTTTGATAGTTTGTCGTACTTATTCTTACTCCTTATGTGGGGACTACGAGCGATATTAACTTCCGTAAGTTCTGAATGTGAAGGTTATTTATGAATATGACTTGTCTACTGGTAATGTTCGATGTTATGATCAGTAACAGTCAACTCTAAATAGGCTATGATAAAACGAATATAATAATGAAAGACTACAGTACATTGTATTACATTTTCTTATAATAACATTTTTCATAAAAATTGCGGATTCATCTAAGGTCGAACCTGGGTCATTTATATGCTCAAGTTAGTTTAATTCGTTTTATTCGTACTATTTCTTTCACGCATGAGAGAGTGCGATTGTTTCAAAATTCTGTTTCGATTTTATGAAGAAAAAGCATTCTTTTGTAGGAAATATGGCGTTTCGAAATGTTCGGAGAAGATTACCAGCATATCACACAGTATAGCTGAACTCCACAGTGCAAGAGTAAGTGCCAAAATGATGTTGCAGACTCATTCCTACTGAATATAGAATGTACTTCACATTCAGATTAAGTTGGCATGCTGCATGAATAGAAATGAAATGGGGGACTACGAGCGATATTAAGTTTCATGAATTATGAATATGAAAGTTATTTATGAATATGGCTTGACTACTGATAATATTCGATGTTACGATCTGTAACAGTCAACTATAAATAGGGTATGATAAAATGAATGTAATAATAAAAGACTACAGTACATTGTAGTAAATTTTGTTAGATTAACATAGACATAGGCCTACTACTATGTAATCCTATTGTATACCTCAGGAGTCAGCGTTTCCTCACGTAAAGAGTCATGACGCTTAAGCAGTAAATTCCACTGGGGCTTGCAATTGAGAGGTTCGTTGTTCAAAACCCTTTTCCGGTTAATTTGGCTTGATTCTTCATGGTTTCCCAAGTCGAAAAGCGGATAGCGGAAAGGGTATTTACTTATTTACTTACCATAACTCATCACCGTTATATCATCCTGTATGAACCTATCGAATGCGATACCAAGGTGCTACAGGTTATTTTTCTTACTCATGTAAGTCTTTCTTTTTATTGAGATGTTTTACATTAGCTTAAAAAAATAATATTACTGCAGTACACATTCTGTACATTTAATGTGAATGGAATGTCGAGTAAGTTTAAGATATAGTGTTTTTTTTTTCTTTTTTTTAAAGCTGATATATGTTTGCATGTTAATGTTGAATAATAGGAACATGCAATCCAGGATTCAACAACTGCAGGGCTACCATTGAAATCACGGATTTTAGCAGTCTCTAATGTTATTATAATAAGAAAACAGGACAAAGCACGCGTCCTCTCTCTCTCCATGTAGGCCTATTTCAGCTCTTTAACCTTTCATTTATTATGGCAGTGCAGAAAATGTGGACTTTCATGTGTTCCGAAATCTTAACTCAGTTCATTCTTCCAAAAAATCGCTATTCCGAACTTAAATTATATTTTCCATATTGCCAATTTAAACTTAACTTTATTAACACTACTTCTCGGAACACAATTTAATGGTCGAATCTGCTGTTGCTATTGTTCAATCCTCATTGAAAAAAATAAATTAAATCATTTAAAACAAAATAAACTCCAATAGTAGTATTAACTACCCCAACATAAAACAAATCAAAGAATAAAACTAATAAAACTAATCGATATATACTTCTTCGTCCTTTTTCCCCTATCCTCTGTTATTTCACTCTATCATCGTTTTCATCTTGTAACCGCATTCTCATTTTCTCTATGTTATCACTCCCCTTTCATATCGCATTTTTCATACATTCCCTTTCCTTTTCTGTCACTTTCTCTTCGTCAAGAACAATTTCCTTATTTTCATTTCATTAGAAATGTTGTATCATATTAGTGTTATGCACACACGGGTAGTGAAGTAACAAGTTTACAGCTCGTTTGTGTGCCAAGGTATCTGAAATCTGATCGATTCTGAGGAATCAGTGGCCAAATGTGTGGAATTTCAACCAATCGAAGTTCTATCATAATAATTTCAATGTTTTATTTTTATCACTTTCATTGTATACGCACCTATAACACGATCGGTAGGACCTGAGCCAAACAAACGGCCGCGCAGTAGTCTACGATGACGTAATCTAAACCTGCCTGACCTTCATAGCACGTGATGTTCTTTGCTAGTTCATACTGTACAGACCATTAAAAACATCTTAGTTAGCCTCACTGAATTTAATAGTGAAAACCCAACAGCGATATTCTGTGAGTTACATAAATTTACTTAAATAATATTTAATAACTAAAAAGACAAATATTTTATTCACTTTATTTCTGTTTTCAATAGTTACGGGCTATTATGAACCGCATAGTTTTGAATGAATAGTGCAGTATATGCATTCTTTGGTGCCCTTACTCCGTTGCTACCGGCGGATGATATGGTTTCTGCCCGTGTTTCGCTCAGGTGTTCCCGATCGAGTTATACGTGCATATGAACAAAAGATGTGAAAATAATGTGTAATTACGACCGTGGAGGAGAAGTGTTTTACATCTCGTATCATAATAAATACAACATTAATAAAGCGATATTATTAGTTATACTAAAAATAAAACAGTTGATGAAAAGTTGGATCAAGTGCGACTATTTATTACATGTGTTATTCTGTGAGTATACGCTATATTGCCACAATAAATGTAACTCGAACTCCGGATTCTCTTAAAATAAAACCCGTCATTATCTATGACAATTTATTATAATATTTTTCATTGTGTACTCCTCATGGCTAAAATTTTTGTTTCAAGCATGATTAATTACGTATAGGCTCCCAATAAATAATTTTTGCATTCCAATGTGGCATTATTGTTACCACTATAATTTAAGAATTTATATTTCGATTTTTCTTTCAAAATTAAGTAAAAGGTATAAAGGAAGATGAAATGCGATAATGTGTTTAATAATAATAATAATAATAATAATAATAATAATAATAATAATAATAATAATCATTCAGCAGCAATCAGGAATAGTAACTGCAGTTTAATTATTTTGTATTTAGTGACGACATATTGTGTATGTTTAGGTTAGTAATAAGAGACAATATTCCATACATAAACATTTTACAGTGTCAGGATAGCCACTATCACCGAAAATACTTAGTAGTTGAAATACATCTTAGAAAATCATACAACAGTTTCAGAAATAAAACAGTTGTATGATTTGCTAAGATGTATTTCAACTACACAGATTAAAGTTACTGTGCATCAAACAAATATAGGCATAGGCCTATTACAGTCAACAGGGAAAGTTACTTTTATATAAACCATTATGTATTTACTGTTTTAATAATAAAGTTGTTATATACTTTATATTACGACGGTGTTTTGAGCATAAAATTATAGACATATTCCTATCACAGTGAACAGTGAACAAATTTGTCGAAAATGTTATTAATACATAACTTATTGTATACATAACATTACATAATACGATAACAAAGATCTGTCACACTAACAAAACTTTTAAAAGAACACTGTAATTAAAAAAAAAAAAACTACTATAATGGTTTTCTTAAAACGGTACGCTAAATTTATTAAAACAACTTTAAGTGATATGAGGGAGTAAGTTGGACACTTATTATAAATGTTCTATATAATATGTCATTTATAGGGCAAGGCATTTAATGACCTTAAAAAAATGAAAAAATGCAAAATAAAAAATGCATTTATGACCTAAAAATAGTGAAAAAATGACCGAAAAAAATAAAAAAATGACCAATAAATTTTATCATTATTACCTATAATAATTTTTTTAAGTAATGAATTGCTTTTAAGGACCAATTTAATGGATGACATTTCGTTATATATAAATTTACAATATAAAACACATTTATTTTGCTGCTAAAGAAGTAAGTAAATTAATATTAGGTCTACTTGAATACCCTTCACTAATTTTTTTTTTCTGAACTGGCATGCCCATCATATCGGCGCATAAAAATGCTGTACATAGTTTCTCGCAAAACGGCGAAAATGTTGAACAACTTTCCCCCAGAAGTGTCTGTTGCAGGTCACGGTTTCTTTTCTCTTCAAGTCGCTGCAGACCATGTTTATGTTTCTCTCTTGATACATGTTGTTCAACTGTAATTTTTTTTCGGCAGAAACCCTCACATCATATAATTTGCAGAACAATATTTTTCCATCGGTGGAAAAAACATTTTCTCCGTACTCGAAAACAAATCGTTTTAATTTATCAAACGTACTTTCTTTCACTTTGGGCATTTTACTGAACTCTTCTGTCAACAAACTATCTCATACAACTCTTACAGACAACTGAAAGACATAGTGAAAGTCCTCCTACCTGAAAATGAATAACAATAGGATGCTGGGATTAGTTCATGATGCACATTCCTTTAAAATAATAAAGCAGGTATAGTCGCCTCGCTTATCTCTAACGGAGCTGTGTCCCAAGTGATGTTTCTTTAATGCAAGAAGGACACATTCGTCAATAGCCACTTGTATTTACAACGTTGTTTTCTTGGAAATGTAGACTAGTTCAAAATGCTTAAAAATAGAAGCAGGTATTGCTTATACTGTATTTTCTTGGAAATGTAACAAGAGTTCAAAATGCATATTCCTTCCAGTAACGCTCCAATCTGCTTTATTTCCTGTGGATGTTATTTGCTTTTACAGTTATAATAGACAAGCATTAAAAATCAAAAATAATAAATAAAAAAACTAAAAATATAATGTAATGTAACACTTCATTTAAAAAACTATAAAAATGCCGAAAAAGACCTAAAATGCCGAAAAAGTCCTAAAAATGCCGAAAAAGTCCTAAAAATGCCAAAAATGACCTAAAAATGACCAAAAAATGACCTATCTACTGAAAATTACGAAAAAATGCAAAATAAAGCAAAAAAATGCAAAAACAAATAGCTCTTATTTGATCAATTAATTGATGATACACATTTATATATATTCGAGCTATCTTTTAACCATCATATAAAAAAGATGCAAAATCATCAAATGCCTTGCCCTAGTCATTTACTATAATATATTTTATTCACGCATCAGTATAGTGGCTTTTGGATGTGAAATAAGCTCAGATGTGCAGCAGGCCGCTCTCTAGTACTAGCATGCACAATAATTAATTGTACAGTGTGATCCATATAAAAATGAACACGTTTAAAGACTTATAATTTCCCTCTGGAAAGCAATACAAAATTGAAATTGGGTTTTATGATTCAGTGGCTTTGCGAATCGATATTGGGATTAATATTGGTACACCTTCATCCATCAGTGTTGCCTTAAGGTTGACGTTCACTTGCCTGAGCAGACCGAGCAGAAGGACACGGAAAATAATAGTTTGCATGTTTCTTGATGGCTAAACGCTTACCTACCCGGCCAGAAGCACCGTCATGCCGCGGAAGACGGGAAGCTATTCCCTCGATCCGTTTCGAGCCGAAACTTCCGATGCTTCGAATAATGTTCGGTTCCTTTCGTATGTTTTCGCTAGCGTTCGGATGACCTCCCCCAATCATTTTACTCATTTAACCGTCATCACTCGAGCTAGTCGCAGCTCGCAACCCTGTGAGTGACCCTGGGCACTCAGACTCAAGAAGCTTCCTTGCTCTAAAATGCCTTTGTGTGGTTCCTGCTTCAGAAATTGGTTATTGACACTAAAAATCTGATGTGAAACACTCACATTACTTCCTTTACCCTTCGTATTAGAGCATAAAGTAAACGGCTGAATTGCAGTAGTGAGCTTTCAGTTGTCTCAGCCTCATGAAAAGTCGTATTATTCGCGAGGCAAGACTTAAAACTAGAGTTTGAGTATGTGATGAATGGCTTATAACTTCACTTCAATCAATTTAATTTTTAAAATGTTCAAAATAAAGTTGTAGTTCCTAGTTTAAGAAGTATATTGTATTACAAAATTTAAACAAAATCGTTAGGTCCGTTTCGAGAATAAATTGTTCAGTCATGTAAAGTGGTAGTAAAAGTAGTCATCGTCGATCTTCATATCACATCCCCAGAAGATAAAACTAAAAAATAGAATTTTGTTTCTATATTACTTTTCATTCTCCAGCTGAAGAGTTCTCACAGACTTACAAAGGCTTATTTCTGAAATTTGTATATTTTACTTGAGGGGATCTACAAATGTGTATTATTGTTGAAAACTCAACATTCAATTTCATGGTCGAGCATAATACTTCCTCTATCTACAGTATTTATGGTATGGGTAGAGGAAGTAAATGGATGGAAGAGGTCAATTTAATAGCACACGCATACGCAAAGACAAGTCGTACAACAATAAATTAAAAAAAATTAAATCACTGCGAGAGATGTGTTAACGAATCGGAAGTAAGATATTTCAACACTTTAATACCAAACATGAATATTTATTTGTAACGGTATACCTACTTTCGCATGTGTTTTAAATAGGAGCATTAAAGTAATGCACGTGTACAATACTATTCAATATTATCTTATTATTTATGTAAATATTGAATAGGCTATCCATCATACTTCATCACCCTATCTCATGCACAGTTTAGTTTTACAGTTAATGCTGGTATAAAATAAAGCTAAAGTTTCCGATTTTTATAATATCAGTGTCGCTTACCATTTATTAGATATAACATGCTATATCAACATTATAAACAGAGTGGGCCTACAATGACCATTATAATAATATTAATAATGAATTATTCACTAATGTGAAATAGCAAAGATAAAACTAAAGGTAAGTCAAGTGATCCCTGTATGGCCCAATCAGACCCATATGGTTTCCAGGAAGTTAAAGCTCCAGGATTGAGACACACGGCACAAGAAGGTGGCAAGGTTGTCAGCCCTATGCATCGGCCGTTATTTGCCGCTAAAAATACTCCTGGTACTCATCTTCGTTAGAGGCTGAGTCGATTTCAGGGCCATAGTGCCACCAGAAGGATTAAATCAATTGAAAAATCTCAACGACCCCATCGGGAATCGAACCCGTGGATTGTAACGCAGTGCCATAACCGCTACACCACGGCGTACCCCAGCATAGATGAAAGCTTGAGGAAATTAGTCTATACGAAAACAGTATAAATAATTACCTTAATGATAGGAACAATATCATATGAGAGGTTGTATTAAAACATAAAGATGTGGAATGGTTCATTACTATATAATTTGCAAATTTATGTGAAATATTGAAGAAACTGAACCATTGCTGCTACCCCACTCAACGACAGACGCTAGAGTGATTGATGACGGGCCAGACAATTCCGCATAGTGAGCGTTGAAACTGCCGCGGAAGACGGACGGCTAGTGATTTCTGCTCGGTCTGCTCGGGCAAGTGAGCGACAACCTTTACGACAACTGATTAGTTTCCAGTCTCTAGATTTGCAGTCACAATCGAAAATGCAGTTCTCAATTCGGCAGCGTGTTTTTCTTGTGAAAACATATTGCCATACATATTTATTGATTGAAAACAACAGGCATTTCGAAGAGAAATCAATGTGCGCAATGTTCCAACAAGAGCAACAATTTTGTCCATGGCAAGGATGCTGAAGACAACTGTATCTCCTCAGTGAGACTGGGGCAAAAAAGGCCTTCAATGAGTCAAGATCGTGTTGATGATATTCGAGAACGTTTAGTGAACTCACCAAAGAATTCATTGCGCTGGTTGAGCAAGAAGACAGGCTACTCATATGACGCATGGTGTCAGAGAGCTGCAAAGAAAGCAGGCTTACGAGCATACAGAGTGCATGTAGTGCATGAACTAAAAGAACCAGACCCGGAAGAGTGGATGCGTTATTACGAATGGAATCTACCAATAATACTGTGTAATTCAGCTTAGTTGCACGTGTCTGCTATTATTAGTCTAGAAGTTATAAGTCTTTAAAAGCGTTCAGTTTTATATGGATCACGAACTATGCAAGAACTTGTCTTGCAGGAAAGATTTTCCAGGAGATCCAGAGAATTGCTGTGAAGACATCTCTATCGACTATAACATACATATCTCAATCCGAATTAGATGTTCTGTTGATATGTTCTTTAATGTTTAGTGCTTGTAAAATAGTATGTACTACTCTTATGCAATGAAGCATGCTGTTAGGCTAATAAAAGTAATTGTTACAAGACATGCCATCCGACAGCTAATATGAAGAAAATGTGTTACTTCCTTCCGGCAGAACTAAAAAACTTCGGAAAACTGCTTCGAAAAATACTGATTACTCTACAGGGTATTGGTGTTCCCTGCCTGATGAATCAAAATACATATCCAAAATGACCATACGTAATATTTTAATACATACCATCCTGTTTTCTTCTTGCGGCGTTTCTTAATAAAATGTACAGGGTGTTTCAGAATTACTTTTACAAACTTCGGGCATGGGTTCCTTACACCAAAAGAAGGAAAAAAGTTCATATTAACATTTGTCCCATAATTCTTGTTGTCTCGTTAGGAACTGTTCAACACATTAGTACACTCATACCACGTCAACGCACAAAACTCATTAAAAATGCTCGAAATGTCCTCCTCTTACTTCTAGACATGCAAGCACTCGTCGAATCATGGACTTTCGCACCCTTTCAAATACTCCGGGATGGTGTCGAATGGTTTCGCACGCTTACATGACACGTTGATGAAAAGTTTCTTCATCCGGGATGACTGCTCCATAAATCAATAGTTTAAGGTGACCCAGAAATAAAAATCCAAATGATTGAGGTCGGGAGAACGTGCATGCCATGGAACTGGTCCTCCTCTGCCTATCCATCTGTCATGGTAGATACCAGTCAGTGCATCTCGAACAATGAGACTAAAATGAACTGGAGCACCATCATGCATAAACCACATTTGTCTTATTTGCAGGGGCACATCTTCGGGTAGTAAGTCTGGAAGAGTGTTCTGGATAAAGTCCCTGCAGACAGCACCTGAAAGATGTGCTGGTATAACGTATGGACCTACCAGATAGTCACCTACAATTCCAGTCCGCACATTAATCCTAACTGTTGCTAATGTCTAGCCTGAACTACAGCACGAGGATTATGATCTGCCCATACGTGTTCGTTGTGGAAATTTGTAATTCCATCTCTCCCAAATTTTGCTTCATCTTTAAACAAAACTGACAAGACAAACAATAGATTGGCTGTTTGTGCTTGAAACCATCGGCAAAAGTTCTCCCGTGAGGGGTAATCGGCAGGCGAAAGGCCCTGCACACGTTGAATATGATACGGATACAGGAGCTGCTCGTGAAGTACCCACCATGCTGTACTGTGAGATGTACCTAATGTCACAGCCAATTGTTTTGTACTGATACTAGAATCGTCTTCGACACACTGTAAAATTTGTTCTTCGTGGTCCGGCGTACGAACAACTCATGGTCTTCCTCGATCGATATCTGTGGTGCAACGGTTCCTGTCTCAGCAACGCGACGAAAATCAGCATCAAAGGTTGGATGACTCGGTTGTCTTCGGTCTGGAAACGCCATCTGATACAACCGTGAAGCCTCGCGTCCATTACCATTCGCGCGACCATACATAAAAATCATGTCTTCCTGCTCACGAAATGAATATCCTGCCGTGGTTGAACGAAACACGTACACAATTAAAGCTTTGAAGACAGACTAATGACAAATGTAAACAAGTCTCCATGGCTACATTTCGCCATCTACTGTGCAGTACACAAGATACAATGAGTCAAAGCTTTCTATAAATGAGTGCATAGAGAAATGAAGTTGCGAGGTCGGACCTCGAGGATCGTTGAACGCAAACTTTCATTAATAAATTAATAACGAGAAAACAAGGTTTATGGGACATATGCTCATAAGAAATTTATTCCTTCTTTTGGTGCAAGGAACCCATGCCCGAAGTTTGTAAAAGTATTTTTGAAACATCCTGTATATTTCGGTAATTTTATTAATATCATTTTGAAGACGGCAGGACTTCGAGGATTTCTTTCTAGAAGTACGTTGTGCGCTATGGACCTGTCACATATATGGAGACATAAATGTCACTGACCTGGGCCGGGATCGAACCTTGAGCACAGAGAGCGCACAGTTCTAACCAGGCTGACTAGTATATTACTGTTATAACTTAATTATGTATTTATATATATTTTATACTTTTATGAATATTCCTTTCCAACATAAATCTTATTAACTTGTTATCTTTTATTGTTACAGGTAAGGTTCTCATCTTTTCGACCTGAGTAAAATAATGTAAGTACCTATAACTAAGACGTCCGTGTAAAAAAGTCATTTCAAAATTTCCAGCTTGACATGAAATGCTACAGTGTATTATACTGTTACTCCTCCATCGTACCTGTTATTGATGAATGGTCATTTGGAACTTTATAAAACTTCCCCAATAAGAAGTGAATGAAATTAATACGTTGTATATTGTATTGCATTGCATATTAATTTTGTATTTTCATGAGGAATTCCATTTACTTATCCATTTTTCCTTCAGATACATTCAAAGAAAATTGCTTAAAACATGTTAGCTTCATTGAAGCTTTAGGTAGCATATCCCCTTGCTGTGAGTCATTTTCACATACATTAATAAATTATTAATAAAATTCCAGATCATTAAAAAGAACATCCCATGTCACACGTGTCAATTTTCTTTATTATTGGCCAGCGCCATATTCAGCATATTAGCTTCTTTGCTTCTGACCATGCTGGGAGCAAAGTGATTGATCAAGTAATGCCATACTATTCAAAATATATATTTAGGTAGCCTATATTGTAAGAAGAATGGAGATTTGTTTAATGTTTAAAAACCATGTTACGTGAAGAAGTAGGCTAATAAAACAAAGAACTGCTCGTTATTAAACCAGTTGCATATATCACTGAGAGAAGTGAGCTAAAAACACTCCCTCATGATATAACAGAAAACAAGTGGAAGCATAAAAAAACAAACCTTATTTTCTAAAACAGCAATTATCAGAAAAAATCCTGATCTCTCAGCATACTCCACTGTTAAATTTAATAGATATGTAAAGAATTTTTTGTAATTTTTTAGCTTTTAAGTAATTTTTGTTTCACTCCTTTTATGTATTTTTTTTTATGTTTAATGTTTTTGTTTTACTTTCTTTTTTAGTTAAGCACATTATACACTCTATTTCTTTGTCTCTCCTCTTTCTTCACTTTGATATTTTTGAAACGGCACCCGAGCACGAGCAGTCTTGCTCATTCGGGTGTATTACTAAATGCAATACCTCTTGTAATATCTCTTGTAATAAATAAATAAATAAATAAATTTATTCCAGACTCTTCGAGGAAGGAGTGAATGAAAACAAGGAATTGTCGGCTTTACTCTTCAATATATGGCATACTTCTGCTTTTGAATCCACCATTATCGTGTAGGTTTAATTGGATTTTCAATTCACAACTAGATTTTAATATGCCAAACAATTATTATTTTATTGCATAAACCTTGAAATATAATTTATTGTCTATATTAAATACCTCCCATCTGGAAAGAACAATTTAGAAATCTAGATAGCATACTTAGTCGAATTCAAGAAACATCCTCACTTCACCCCTTCATCCCCAAAAATGGGGGAAGCGTACAACAGAAAGTCGGATACTTTTCAGATATCATTTTCAATGACATAAGAAAGCTCTCTATGAAAAAGAATCTTGGCTTAAAATTATTTTGGAGAAACGCCCTTTTTTGCTAAAGTTACTGGGCATAAAAAAAGAGATCTGCATCCCCTATATAAGTAATCTCTATAACATACCTGACATAAATGGCAATTAATCGGTTTGATTTTCTTCGGTCCAAGAGGCGGAACACATAATACGTGTACAAAATATGTTTAATTTTCGGGTTCAATCAAACATTTGTATAACTAAATTCATGTTCTTTCACGTAAGCAATTGCACGGACTTCAAACCAATATAAGGCAATAGAGAGAATTGAATGTCATTTTCGGGTTCAATCAAACATTTGTATAACTAAATTCATGTTCTTTCACGTAAGCAATTGCACGGACTTCAAACCAATATAAGGCAATAGAGAGAATTGAATGTATTTTTTAGGATTAAATATTGACAGTATCCTTTTTTGAGAATCTCAGTTCAACAAAATTAAGAAGAAAATTATCCCAGTAGTTGGTATAATAAACAGATTACGTCTTTCAGGAATGTCCAGTCACTTCTTAAAATGGTATATTTTTCTTTAATCCATAGTCATCTTACATATATGAACATCATATGGAGGAATTACAGGAAAACCCTATTTCGTGAGCTACAAGTAATTAAAAATAGAGTGATTAAAATTATTTTCAATATCCACTGTAGAACCCATACTAGTGATATATTCAACATTTCTGGAATCAAGCCACTTTATGTCGCTACAAATGCAGCAATAGTCAGTCATTTACATTCTACGAGTATCAAATATAAACTTATTAAATGCAACACCAACTTTATTACACCCGAAGATGTTCATCTCTATAACACAAGACGAGTCACCCATCTCTTTGCAACTCATAGCGAATCCACTATGTATGGTCTAAATGGAATATTACCTCATTCTATAAAATTTTACAACATGTTACCTGAAAGTGTGTCCAGTTCTCTTAGGAATTTTAAACCAAAAGCATTATCATATTTTTTAGATGTTTAGTTTAGTCAGTGGGATAGATATAATATATTTCTGTGAAGTCGTACAAAAAATGTATGTTCCAAATAGGTTAGTATATTTTAAGTGTCTCTTTTTCAGGTATGTAGTATGTTTATTACTAATGAATCTTTGTTATAGCCTTGTGATAATTGTAATACGTATTATTATTTTTTCTTTCGAGCTAATGAACTTTGCTCTTTGGGGTTGTATATGTAACATATATAATAAAAAAAAATATTAATAGTCGTCTAAATGATACAGTAAGGATATTATGATACTTTCAAATTTCTTACTATTCTTCTAATCCGATAATGTTTGAATTAAAAATATGTTAATTTTGTACTACTTATTTTAATTCTACTATTTAAAATAAACATTTTGTCAGAACTCTGGATCAGAGTTCCAGACAAAATAAAATTAAAAATTTGTATGTCTCTTTATGTCATTGAATTGTGAATAAAAATAATAACTTTACATTAATGTCACATTAATTCGTTTCCCCATTTAATTTTGAAAATGGTTACTTTTTCCATAGCTGGATACCATTTTTTAAATTAAGCTTTATTTATACTCGTTTGAACGTCGAGGTTATATTACGAGTCAGGTTCTGTGTCTATGTCAGTAGGCGATGTAACTGTTGATGCACATCTGTTTTCTATTGTTGATGTGTTACGGCTTCTGTTAATTTTAACTGTTATTCAATTTTAATGACTATGGTACACAACGAAACAGCTTCGAAGAATCATGCTACCTCGAAATCGAGATTTGCCTTTATTACTGGGGAACCATGTAATACCCATAGTGAAGTTACCCAGGACCTCCCAAATGCGAGTCAGAGATGCTAAGTACCGTACCGTTTTTATTATTTGTATAATCCGTAAATTTATATTCATGGAATAGTCTTAAAAAATCCCACTCGAGTTGACGAGTTTCATCAGATAAATTCGCTCCTGCTGCGCAGTCGCGATTCTATTGATAAACTCGTGAACTCTCGTGGGATTACCTATGATAAAACATTGTCATCATAGTTAAATTAACAAAAATAATACTCTAATAAAGTAATGTATCAATGAAGGATTAAAAGGAATTATTATAACCGAATCAGTAGTAGGAGGTACCTTGTGTCTGATTTATTATTTGAAAAGCCCTGTAATTCTGTTACAATTCTAGTACCGGTACTTAAGGCAAAGTGCTAAATGTTCAAACAACTTAGTTAATTTCATCGTCATGAAGAACTCAGTTTGGTAGAGCAGAGTCAATTACATTAGAGTCTATCCACTCTGGAAACCTGGTGATTTGTACTGTAAACATTGAACGTAAGTCATGAAAAAGTAACTTTCCTAACAACACACTGCTACGAACACGGGTAGGATTTAGTGAAGGGAAAATTTATAAATTATAAATTTTTAAAGTATTTTTAAAATATTTGGCCTTTAAATTTTAGTTCAAATCGGTGTAAGCCAGGTAGGTTTCTATCTATAAATCCTGCATAGAATGAAATTATAAGAGCTGTAATCCAAGTTGAACATTTAATGAACCGGGTTTAATCGAAATTAAGTTTTGATTAAAACTTTCCGTTTTGAATTACTCTTTCGCGGTACGATATATAGATCTAACAGTTCAATATAATTGGCTAAATTCATAAATACTATTTAGCGCATGAATCATTGACCATTCTAGTATTAGAATATGTGAAAATTCAACGAAGTAGTAGTAGTAAGTATTCTGCCTTCCGGCAGGTTTTCAAACATGGTACGCGAATTTTGTTTTCCGTAACTGTCTATCCTCTGCTTCCTCCTTCAGCATCCAATATTTCCGCTTTTCCCTTAAATCGTCCAACAGCTGAATTCTTCTTCTTCCAAGTCTGGTTGTACCCTCCAATCTTCCTTCTACGACATCATGTAATAAGCAGTTCCTTCTGAGAATGTTCCCAACCCAGTTGGCTTTCCTCTGACGAATTGTGTGTATGACTGACTTCTTCTCACCCACTCTACTCAGAACCTCTTCGTTTGTCATCATGTCCATCCACTTTATATTTTCTATCTGTCTCCAGCACCACATTTCAAAACTTTCTAAATATTTCTTCTCTAATTTCCTCAAAGTCCATGTCTCTGATCCATACAAAGCAATACTCCAAATATAACGCTTCACCAGTTTTTTACGTAGCTCTAGGTTCAGACTACTAGTTAGCAGAGTTCTCTTCTTCATAAATGCTTTCTTGGCCATGGCAATTCTTGATCTTATCTCCTTAGTTCAATAGGCATCTTTCGTCAGTACACTTCCTAAGTATTTGAACTGGTTCACGTTCTCTAATTCTTGATTTCCCATGACAATTTGAAGCGGCTCATCTCTCTTCGATATCCTCATCATCTTCGATTTACCTATGTTGATTTCCATTCCATACTTTCTTCCTGTTTCCACCAGCCTGTCAATCATTCCTTGCAATATTTCTTGTTTCTTTGCCAGAATCACCAGGTCGTCCGCATATTTGATGGTGTTAATAGCGTATTCTCCTATCACAAAATCCCTAACTCCTTCTAAGGCTTCTTTTGCTAGCCAGTCCCCATAAAGGTTGAACAAGATGGGTGACATACAACATCCTTGACGCACACCTCTTCCTATTTCTACACTGTTGGTCACTCCATGTTCTAGACGCACTTTCACTTTTTGTCCCAGGTACAAATTGCGGATTAGTCTCCTGTCCTTCCAGTCAATGCCTATTTTTTTGAATATGTCCATTAACTTTTCCCAGTTCACTCGGTCAAAAGCTTTTTGCCAATCAATAAAGCAGACACACACTTCTTCGTTGACCGCTAAAATTCTCTCTGATATAATCCTTAGCATTCCAATTGCATCTCTAGTTCCTTTTCCTTTCCGGAAGCCAAATTGGTCTTCTCCTATTACGTCTTCTATTCTTCTTTCCAGTCTTCTAGTTAGTATCCGTGCCACAATTTTTCCTACGTGAGATAGCAAGCTGATAGTTCTGTGATCACTACACATCTTGGCACATTTCTTCTTCTTTAGTGCAATCATAGTTACCTCTAGGAAATCTTGAGGCCATTCTCCAGTGTCATAAATTCGGTTGATAAGTTTGGTAAGTTTCCTCATCCCATTTTCTCCTAATTCCTTCAGTAGGTCCACTGGTATGTCATCGTCTCCTGTGGCCTTTCTATTCTTCATTTCTTTTATGGCCTTTTTCTACTTCATTCTTCAATATGCTAGGTCCTATATTATCTTTATCCACTAGTTCTTCTGTTTCCATCTCTATGTCTTGTGGTCGATTTTGCTTGTCGTAAAGCTTTTCTATGTAATTTTCCCATATTGTAAGAACTTTTCCAGGGTTTGTAATTAAATTTCCATGAATGTCTTCTATTCCAAAAGTCCGTATTCCTTTATTTTCTTTAGATTCTAACTCCATCGCTTTCTGATACATTAAATCATATCTTCCTTTTCGTGAAGCTCCATAATTTCATCACAGCTTTCTTTAAGGTAATTTTCTTTTGCTCTGTCTGTCTCTCTTCTTAGTTCATTATTCAATCTCTTATATTCCACAGCATTATTATTTTTGTATTCAACGAAGGCGATAATAATTACCATAATAATTTTATCGTTTTATTTTTATCATTTTAATTTATCGCACCTTCGTTCACTTGCTTTTAATGTAAAATCCCGAAGGCTGAGCACTAAAATATCTTCACCTCTACCTCTTTTTTTGTCAAACGCAATTTACAGAGTTAATATTGAAGACTGCGACTGGGTATGAATAACCTGCATATGAACAAAAAGAAGATAGGAAAATAATGCGCAATTATTTAAGGTGTGTGAATTACTTTGAATGTCGTACAACATATACAGTATTAATATCATGATATTATTTTAGCAATGATGTTAATCTACAAAATTACAGTAGCTTACAGCTGACGAAAAGTTTTACGAAGCACGGCTGTCGAAGATGGCGCGACGACCGATGTATTATAATTATGGCAAGGCATTTGATGATTATGGAACTTTCTTATACGAAGGTTGAAAGATGGCTTGACTATATACAAATGTGTATCATAAATTAGTTTATTAAATAAGGGCTATTGGTTTTTGCATTTTCTTCTCCATTTATCGCATTTTTAACAGATAGGTAATTTTTTGGCATTTTAGGTCATTTTCGGCATTTTTATGGTTTTTCTTAGAAACAAACGTTACATTACGTTATATTTTGAATTTTTCATTATTATTTCAGTTTTAAATGCTTGTCCCTTATAACTTTATAAACAAATAAGGTCCAAAGGAAACAAAGTTTATTTGCAGTAGCCTAAAAGTGGAAGGATTTTGAACTCTACTACATGTCCATAAAATGTGGTATAAGCAATATCTGCTTCACTACTTTCAGGGAATAAGCATTTTGAACTATACTACATTTGCCAAGAAAACATGGTATAGGCAATACCTGCTTCCCCTATATTAAAGAAATGTGCATAATGAACTCATCCCAGCACAAGTCTTACTCATTTTCAGGTATATCAGAAGGAATTTCACTGTATCATTTTTTTGTATATAAGAGTTGAGTGAGGTATTTGCTAGGTAAATTTGATAGGCATGCCAGTCCAGAATTGTTTCCCAAGTAGTATTAATTTTCTTACTTTATTAGTAAAAAAATAAGAGTGTTTTATATTGTAAGTTCAAATGTAACACTCTGCCATCCATTAAAATTTATCTCTAAAATCAACTCAACTTTTCAAAAATTATCTGCAAGTAATAATGAATAATAATTTATTGCTTATTCCTTTAAAACCTTTGTCATGTTTTGCTATTTTCAGAGCATAAATGGATTTTTTATTTTGCCTTGTTTCACTATTTTATGGTCATTAAATGCCTTGCCCTAATTATAATATATCGATTGGTTTGCCACCAACATAATAACACCAATATAACACAAGTAGCATAGTCTTTTCCATTTTCGAGGTTGCATTGTTCATTACATGCTTAACTCTGTGATATTTGCTAAATAGTCACGATAAATATAACTCGAGGAAGATGACCGTGAATTTATCAGTAATATCCGAACACCTTGTTAATTGAAATACAGATGAAAGTTATTTTTATATAATACTTTGGCTCATTTATTATCGTACACAAATATGGTCAGCGGTGAAAAATCTTATCTATAAAACTGTCTCCTTAAGTGTGGATTTTTCTGATTCTGAAAAAAAGACACTCTTTAGGATGGTGTAATGCCTTAATTTTTATTTATTTTTTATTTTTTTTATTTTTTTAAGGATTGCATTCATCTTGATTATGAAATGTAAATCGCAATTTAATTTTCAAGATTGATAAAGAAATGTTTGATTCAACATGACTTAACAGAAAATATGTTGTAATATCTGAAACACGAATAATAATTTGTAAATCTAGTAGCGAAATAAATGTGTATAAACGTAGGGTGCGTTATAATTTTCATCGTTTTCAGCCCAAATCAAGCAAAACAAATACCGGTAGTGTTTTTGAGATAGTGATTTAGAGGCAGTCAAATATTAGAAAGACTAATAACATATTTATTTCTGTTTCCCCAAGCAGATAAAACAGATTGTATCTTCTGTTATTATTATCCTGAATAATGAATTCGAAACTAAGCAATAAGTATAAACATAGTGCAAACGAGGCATGATGAATTTATCGCTATCTTTGAACTACACAAGCTTAGGAGATTATAAAGAATGGATTTTCTTCAGTAGGAGGGTTGAAGTTTTTCTGAGTGGAATGTACAAACAGCTGTGAGTGCATTCACAAGCCTGAAAATTGAATTGGATGAACTTTGTTGACCATAAAAGTAGATTCATTGCTGATTTATGTGCAGGTGATCCTCACTATTCCTTGCAGAAGTTCGTCCTTTGCATAGTCTGAATGAAGTTGAAGCTTATGTTTCTTCCTAATAATGCCAGAATCTCTAACAAGAGATATAGCTGTCCTGGAAAATCAGACGCGACTGAATATAACCTAAAATAAAATTAGGCGATTAAAAAAGTGGCAAGAGTAGTTTCGATGTACAACTGTGTGATCTTCTGCTAGCGTCATTTGACTGCAGCCTACTGAAATTGAATCTCAAATATTTAATTAAAATTAAAATGCGCACAATGTGCATGAGTCATTATGTATCTCACATATTTACTTCTTGGTTGAGAACAGCGTGGAGTCATACGGTTTTTGTCGTCTGAAGGTGTACCAAGATCCGAAATCCATCGAAGAAATTTAATCGTTAAGTCAATAAGTATCCGCACTCTCTATTTTAAATTTGTTGCAACAACAATACAGAACTTTCAATTACGTCATTTCAACATAGTTCCCTTGCTTCTCAATGCACTTGATCCATCGTTGTACATGCTCCCTGATTCCCTCCGAAAAAAAAGAAAAAACTTTTTTTTGGCTGAGTAGCACCGCTTCCTTCAGTTCAGCACACTGTTCTTCTGTGGTGCAAACGCTGAGTGGTGTAGCCATTTTTAATATGCAACAGAGCTACACTCAGTGGTGTCATAACGTTGTCAAGCATCTGAGTGGTTCAATGCAAATGCCTTTCTACTCAATGAACAAAAAACAAAACATATGATTTTTAGCAATAAGAAAATTTGTAAAGATTTAAATTTCATGGAACCAGTAAGATTTTTAGAAATTGTGTTGGATTGCAACTTAACATGGACAAAACATGTTGATCATATTAGTTCAAAATTGTCGAGGGTTTTATTTTTATTACGTAATCTGAATAATTTTATCACTCCTTCATACGCTAGATGTGCATATATTTCTTTTTTTCAGTCAGTATTCAGATATGGACTTTTATTTTGGGGTAATTGCAGTAGAGTTTCTGATATTATAATATTGCAGAAGAGCAATTCGTATTTTATCACATGCTGGCTTTTTAGATCATTGTAGGCCTCTGTTTATTAAATTAGAAATTTTAACTGTAATTAACTTGTACATATTTGTTGTTTTAGTATACACTTTAAATCGTTTAGATAACTACAATTTGGTTTCTTATACTCATGGACATAAGACACGTCAAAATGATAATATTATGTTACCCTATTGCAGGTTAAATAGTACACACAAAAGTTATAAAGTCATTGGCATGAAAATATATAATAAAATCCCGAAGAGGTACTATGACTTGCCAGTTGAGAGACTTAAACACAAATTTTATCTCTGGTTACTATGCAATCCATTTTATTCACTTGACGAATTCTTTAATAAGCCTGATTCTGATATTTTATTTTAATATGTGTCTATGTGTGAGTATGTGTATGTATTAACAAAATATTGACAAAGCCGATTGTAATTAGCCTATGCTTAAAGGTCAATAAATATCGTATTGTATTGTATTGTATTGCAAACATTCCACAATCGAAGATAAATGAACAAGATGTCAACGTACGCGAGCAAAAAGCGGCACACCCAACTTACAAAAAATTAAACTAAAAGTGCGGATAAAATTTGATTTACCTTTGTACATCTAACAACCCTTTCCCTTGCACAGAATTCAGTCAAGTTCTGGTGATTGACATTGAAGAATTTGCATATACTTCCGAAAAAAGGGAAAGTGTTAGACTTCTATCAAATGTCAGCAAAAAAATTGCAAGCACGTATCTATTGTTGTAGTAGACCATTATAATTCTGAAACAAATTTCATTTTTAGAACCTGTAGTATCATATGGACCATATTCTCTTTAATTATTACCTATGCTGGTGAAAGCGTTTTACCTTATCTCTATGATTATCTGATTAACGAATCATTTATTAGCTGTCACAAGTGATTTTTAATATAATTACTTTTAATGTATTTACTATTAGTTATGCTTTTGTACATTTATTTCTGTAGAAAATTTTAGCGAAAAAGGGTTGCTGTTTTAGAATTGTCGGTCCTTCTGCTAGAACATGGAATTTACGTCCTTTAATATATATATATATATATATATATATATATATATATATATATATATATATACATACATTTTTTTTTAATCTCACTCTATTTCTCTCACTTTTGCGCAGAGAACAGGTTAGTTTTTGCTGAAACTGCTGACCTCCATGTGAACTTGCATGACCTGAAAGCTGACGCCATTTCCCTCCAGGACTATCTTTTCTCCCTTGAGTGATTTAGTTCTATTCTCTGTTGTCCTATTTCCCACAAGAATGTGGAAATCATTCCTCATTCCTTGTGTTACAACCGAAAGAAACTTTTTCATATAGCATATGTACTTGACAATGTTGGTATTATACTCGTATGACTGAAGGCAAACTTTCTTGCATGGGACTGTTCATAATTGTGCACACGAGGAATGAAACGTGTTGTATTCATACTGTACATTTAAACTACAGCGGAAAATGTTCAAGGCTGCTTGATAAATTTCAATATTTATTTGAAATGATAATTTTTATTATTTAAATGTTATATTACTAGCAGGTGCATGCGACGAAGATTATTTACTCAACTGCTAGATGTTTTCTTTAAATCAATTATTTAACAGAAAAATAAGTACAACAGTATATTTATTAGCACTGAGATTGTTTTTACATAAATTGAATGAATTAAATATTTTAATTCTTAATTATTTTGTTTTACATAATAAATATAAATAATTAAACCAATATAAATAATTTTTTGCTGCCATATGCGCATACAGATTGGAAACGAAACTGTTAAAACATACAACAGACTCATGAACCTTAGGAAAATCATGCATAAGCAATTAAAACGATTTATAATTAATCAAAAAGCTGAAATCCCGGTTTCGATATGCATTTCATTATTAAAGTGTGATATCATTTGAAATAACTACCGCAGATTCGAGTTCCCTAGTCTCCCTCGAAAAGAAAAAACCTGCATATTGAGTTTCCTTCGAATCATTCAATTCTATTTTCCCCCTGTTCGTATGGCAAACCGAGGAAGGCCACCTTCAATTAATTTCTCAATTATAAACTGTCTTGTTAATAGGTAGCGTTGGATGTACACGTAAAAACGAGTTCAAATATTATATTAGATTATCGCGTTGCGGTGGTATTGATGACTATTCCACTTCTGGTCAATATACAAATACCGCTCAACTTGAGCCTTATTCACCAAACACTTAAGGACTGCAATGAAAACAAGCGTATTCTTTATACGTCACACATTTACATGAAACAATCATAGCTGAAGTATTAATTAATTTTACGAGCGTTATTTATGGCTTTTATTTATAAGTTTATTACTTTGCTTTATTCAAAAAACAGTCATCACCAAACAACTAAACATGTGATGTTTAACTTTTCTGAATAAACGACTAAAGTGACTCCACAACTTATCGATAAGTTGAAAAGCACTCCTATCATTACGTATGATAGTTCAAACATAAGACTTCTTCTTATACACAAATGTAGGCTTATAGACCTATTTATATGGTAAGGAAGTAAATCATTTTCATAATAAGAAAAATACTAAAAATTGTACATTAAACTGTTTCTAACTTTCGTTTTAATCCAAAACGAAGACAAACAAAAAATATTGTCAGAATAGCGATCATGCTGCTGCTACTGCTGTTCGTAATGATGGCGACGATATTAACACTGCTACCATTGTTAAAATAATGGAGTATCTTAATATAATTGTAAGTAAAATATAAAAATTAGAAAAACAGAGTTTTTCATCACATTTTCGGTAACGTCCTTAATACATTTTTAAGAAAGTTTAATAGTCTATCTGATAGTTTTAGGGGAGGGTCCATAACACCAATTTCCAAATTCCTAATGTAAGTAAGGCTAAATTGCCTTGGTAAGTACACAGGGTATAATAAAGAGGTAGACCAATCTTGAGGGAAACATTTCTTGCACATAGAGGGTGAAATTATATTATATGAACATGGTCAAACATGCCTTAATTCCTGCTAGAGACCTTTCTCTACACCTGTAACACATAGCAAAATACTCGAAAACAGAACAGTGGAATACAGAAAATCATATGAAATGGTACTCAAATACAGAACTGTGGGAATGTAACAACAGATGGAATGTTCAAAATGTCCTCCATTATCATGGATACAACCGTCAACCCGCCGTCGCATGGACTTCCTGTTGCGCTGATGTATCCTGGATTATCTCTTACTACCTGGCAGCCTTGTAGAATATGAGCACGGAGACTCTACAGCTTACACCGGTGTTTCATATACAAGAGACTTTAAATGCCCTCACAAATAAAAATCTAGTGAATTCAAATGAGGAGAGCGAGGAAGCTAAAGAATTGGTCCACATTTTCCTTTCCACTTATTTCGGAACAGTCCATTCAGTAACATACGAACAAAGAGGCTAAAAAAGCATGACTCCATCGTGCATGAAGTACATGTCTCATCGTATTCGTATTGACACATATTCTAATACGGCAGTTAAGTGGATTTTTAAAGGTCGCTTTGCACCTTAGTCCATAGAGACTATGTGCCAGTGCAAATTGGTCCCACCAATCAGTCACCAATAATGCCGGCCCAGATTTGTAGACAAAGGGCTCTATCCAGGGATCGAGACATTTTCGGAACCATGTTCATATAATATAATTTTAACCCTCTGTATGCAATGAATGTTTCCACTAAGTTTTTTCTACGTTTTTGTTACATTCTGTAACGAAAAATTAACCTCAGAGTAACTATAGACAATCAAAGACATTTTCATTTCTTAATTTCTGTTGCGAAATATTTGACATTCTAGCCATTAAAATAACCTTTCGCCTTGAAAGACTAATTGAGATACTGAATTCACGTAATATATTTGCAAGATGGAAGGATGAGAGGATGGAAAGAATCTGGTCAAAGTTCTAATTTCCACAACCTATAATTGAAAATTGTGAAATATTCACAATATGCATTTAATGTTCATGTATTAAAATATACTGATAAGTATAGTAACATCTAACACTTTGCTATAAACAAAAATACGTAGCCTGATAATATTAGAATATATTGCTTTTCTAAGTAATTCTGAATGTTGGCCTATTAGAGATAATTTGCAGAAGCTGACATCTTGGTCATATTGGTTGACATATGCCTATTATTGGATATTTTCATTTAGCTAGACAAAATTTTCTATTACAAAATGCTCTTCTTAACGAATACTAATTTTAGAATGTTGCAAAATATATTCCCGTCCTTAGAACCTTCAGGAAATGCATCATATCAAAACATTGTTTGAATTCGAAATATAATAGTCCAGTCAAAAAACTTGAAAAAATGACCCAACCTCTAAAAAAACCCGAAAGTTTTGAAACTTTACACACTTATTTAATGATACCTTGGGATGAATATACCAAAAGTCCTCATGAATATGAGGCGAGCTCTAGCGGCAATTAGCGAAAACAGGACCCCTATTTTTGTTTTTCGTTAATATCTCGAGAACCGTTGGTCTGAGGTAAACGTTGCCTATATACGTAATTAAAGCTTATTAAAGTTGGAACATAAATGATTATGTACATTTTTCTCGTATTCCTAATGTTTACCGAGTTATGGGGCGCTAAAGGATAGCGTTTTTTCTAAAACCGTCGAGGAGCGCACGATGGTGCAAATTAAAGTAGGTACCTACCGTACTATTTCACCATTGTGTTTATTTGAGGAGGCAGGAATGTGGAATACCAAGAAATCTACCTTGTACGATGCCTATTCCATTAAAAGAAGAAATAAACCTAGTCTATATTGACATTGTTTTGGTTCGAGGCTTACTATTACACAATTAAATTACACAAGGTGGTGTGGCCCAAAGATTCGCCAACAATCTCAACCATCTGCTAGTGTTATGTAGCCTATGTTCTCAAGCATTATGGTGGCAATGGCTGCACGGTGGTGTTTGATGTTTATTCAGCTACCCGATCCAGTACAAAGAGAGCTGAACAGAACCGAAGGGACAAAACAAAGAGGTCAGTTGACATAAACTTTGGAGAGAAAACAATAGTAACAGTCAAACAGGATGATTTTCTTTCTAACGAAAAGAATAAATGTAGACTAATTTCATTCCTCATAATTGCCCTTACCAGCCATGAAGTTGAAACAGAACAAGCATCCAGTGATGCTGACACATTGATCGTCCGAACAGCACTCGTGAAGTCCTTCACTTGTGACGAAGTAACAATAGTCGGGTGAAGATGTAGATCTTATTATTCTCCTCATGGTCTTAACTCCGACTGAACAAAACATATTATTTGTGAAACCAAGCCATGGAAAAGTAGGAAGGCAAGTATATTGAAACCAGCAATTGCAAACTTTGGGAATGAAGAACAGCATACTTCTTGTGCATGCGTTCAGCGGATGTGATACGACTTCGGCTGCATATCGAAATGGGAAACATTCCTGATTAAAATTGTTCAAGAAGCAAGCTGTACTGCAAGGTATTGCTGATATATTTAACAGCCCAAGTTCATCCCGTGAGGCTGTAGCTGCTGCTGGAAAAAAAAATATTCCTGGCATTGTACAATGCACCCAGGAAGAAAACCTCTCTTAACATGCACCGCTACAATGCTTTCACCAAATCTGTATCCAACGCTAAACCCGACCTTTCTGCTCTGCCGCCCACAAAAGGAGCAGCAAGACAACACGCATTGTACCATCAAATTCAATTTTGGCTTGGGAATGAACTTCTTCCTGTGCAGTGTGGTTGGAAGTTGGAAAGCGATCGGCTGATCCTTGTAACAACAGAGAATCCAGCAGCACCTGAAGCTGTCCTCAACCTCATTTGTTGCAAATGTACAAGTGGATGTGGGAACAGATGTGGCTGTCGAAAAGTCAGGAATAATGTGTACAAGCATTTGTCACAACTACCATGGCGAATACTTGAATGGTGTTACTTCCACCCTCGAAGAAGACTTTGATGACCCTGATGATCCCGATGCCATATACCTTGAAGAAACAGACCGTTCAGTGCAAAGCACAAACACTGAACATTTGGTACATGAAGATCAAAACACTGTGCTTGCTGGACGCTTAACCAGAAGTCAGGTGAGATTGCACATTTGTATTTTTTTGTTATTCATTTTCCTTGAAATAGTATACATAAATCGGTCGTCATGTTCATACGTTGTTTTACCGCTCGCTTACCTACTATCTTTTACCTACATGTTCTTAATCTGTATAATGGCTCTCTCACATCATCATATCATGCATAGTTAACTCTTCTTACTGTGTTTAGGGCAGCAAGTTCAGAAGCTGACCAAGATGAGCAGATTGCAGGACCTTCTACCAAGAAGCGATCAAGAGTTGATTGATTTTTCTGTACACAGTTTTCCTTGGAATATCCTCAGCATTTTTTTTTTTTGTTCATGTATTTCATTGTTTAATATACATCATGTCTTCCTTTTTTATAGAAAGCTGTGAAATTTATCTCCTGAATCATCCTTGGTATAAGAAAATGGTAAACCATTGTCAAATATTATTAGAAATGCCATATTGTACCGCGCTAGCGTAGTTTTTCAAAAAACGCTATCCTTTAGCGCCCTATAACTCAGTAACCATTGGAAATACAAGAACAATGTATATAATCATTTTTGTTGCAAATGTAATAAGCTTCAATTATGTATATAGCACACTTTTACCTCCGACCAACGGTTCTCGAGGTATTAACAAAAAACAAAAATAAGTGCCCGTTTTCGGTAATTGCCGCTAGAGCTCGCCTCATATTCACGAGGACTTTTGGTATACTCATCCTTAGGTACCTTTAAATAAGTGTGCAAAGTTTCAAAACTTTCGGATTTTTTCTTAGGTTAAACCTTGTTTTGACTGGACTATTATACAAAATGTGAGGACTTTTATCAGCATGTTACTACTATGTTTATAGAAAGCTATTCGATCGAAATTTTCTTTAATGATCTCAAACTTAGAGCCCACTGATGATTTCACTTGATGATGGCATAAATAAACATACAGATTCAGCTCTGACAAAGGCGTAACGAGGGGGGGTTTTGGGGGGCTGAACCCCCCCCCATTGATTTAAAAAAGGAAAATTGTACAATTTTGTTAAGTCTGATTATAAATTACTTATCACGAGTATAAAGCGTGGGAAGCTTAAAACTCGTTATTGTGCATCTTAATTTTTAAAATTTTCCCCCTCTCCATGGGGGGTATTCCATACCCCCCAGACCCCCCGGATTGTATAACCCCCCCATATGGTCCGCCTGGTTACGCCAATGAGCTCTGAAATGATTAATGCCCCCAAATATAGTTACAAAGTGTGATAAATGTAGGACCAAACTGAATATACTCATATCTCATAGGCCTCTAGTTTCAACTGTGAACTTCATAATAGTATATTGGGATACAAGTGCCTTAAGTGGTGCTTACGGATCGAGGAAAGAGTTTGAAAAAGCGAGGCGCTCGCGCCGAGTTATTTCAATTTCCGAGATCCGTTATGTGCTTATGGCACGAGTATTGCATGCTATTTTTTGCACGATGATTATTTATATTAATTGAGATATTAGATGAAAATATTATGTATATACACTATTCAAGATGGATGTTATATTTCAGAAAGTGATTCACATGTGTTTGTTGTTATGGGAACCGAATATTTGTAAATAAGTATGGAGGAATGTATTTAAATAATTGTACAAATTATAGTATTACGATAAATATATCAAAATAAAGGCATGATGATTATTTATATCAATTTAATTATATTAATTGTGATATTACCTGAATATATTATCTATATACATTCTTGAAGATAGATGTTTATTTCAGAAAGTGATTCGCATGTGTTTGTTGTTATGCGAACCGAATATATGTCCTGGGGGGCTTTGTACATAAAGGATTTTATTATGAGGTGTGGCGTAAGTAAATTCATAACAGCACGGAAACTATTACCGCACATAGCAACAAGATTGCTATGCGGGAATGTCAACTTACGATCCACGGCAACAACATTCGTAAGTACCACTAATTAGTTAAGGAGTGCAAAAATGTATTAAAAAAACTATTATCCTGAAAATTGAAGGTCAAGTTGCAACAAAAGACCAATCCTACCACTCGAGCCATTTAAATAACAGTTCATTTGACGGGTAAAAAGTAATTTTTATATAAATTAACGGATTACATCAAAACTTAGAGGAAGAATAAATTATATAATCTAAGTAAAATATAACTTTTTGTTTCTATTCATGAAAATTCTCCCAATTTTGAACCTCAAGAATTCGCGCATAAAATTATCAAAATAATTCCCTTTATATAATGTTTAATTGTTATATGATCTTTCCCTAAAAGCTAAAAACTAATGCGCTCATCTATTCGCGCAGGTTTTTTCTAGCTTGTCGATTTATAGGCGCAATCTATGGTTGGATGCGAATATCAAGCACGCCAGATTTGGTAGAGTCAAATTCCCAAATAAACATATCAGTAGAGCGTTATATTGGTCAGGCAATTTAGTAAAAATTCTAACAAATGGTTTTTCATAATTCTTAATACAGCAATAATATATTACATAGCAACCCGGATAACATTCGCGATTCTTTACTGATCTTCTTAAAGCTGATAATTAATGTGTGAGAGGGAATAATATGTTATTTCCCGTATTTCCAGTTTTCGTGTATCTCCGTCACAATCACTATCACCCCTCACTGCACGTAAATTAATGAAATTCGTATTCTGAGTTTGTACTTTCCCCATAAGATGCTAGACTGTAATTTCTTTGTACACTTGTACATTACAGGTGTGTTATAAGGGACTAGAATGAAAAATGGAAATATCTCGCTTAGTAGACCCATTAGTAAACTAACACATAAAAATGTCATTTGCTAGCGATAAAATTTACAATTCTGTTTATTCTTTGCAAAATTCCATTCTACTGAATACTTAACCAGACGTACAATTTTGTATGGTTTATTAATACTATTTGAAGACTTGCTTTCATAACATGCTTATTTTTATTGCCTTTTTAACTATTTTTTCGTAAAAACTCTTATTTATATTTAAGGCGGGCTCCAGCAACCCAATGGATGACCTGTAAATAATGACCTGTAAGTAGGGCCTACCATTCATTAAAAACTAAGAAATCCTTTGAAGTTAGCAATGGGAAAACATTCCATCGTACTTTCTGATAATTATTAGTAAAACATCGCTTCGTCTAGCACTAGTGATCGACATCAACAAAAATATTCCAACTTCCTCAATTTCATCAAGTACCAAGTGAAATAACTTTTTCTCTGCAGACGACAGTTCCAAAGAGAGTTTGGGGTCCGGCACTTCAGTTTTCATTCCGCAGTGTGCTCCCTGGAGAAAAGAAACATTGACTATATATCTTCATAATTTAAAGGAGCAAGATGTTCCAAGGGAGTTTTACTTATCAGAAAACGTAAGTAAAAATACAAGTTTCTTAAGCTTGCTGATGCGGGAGACTAAATTATTCAATATCAGCATTGTGTTTACTTTAGTTGGAAGCGCGGTGAAACATATTTAATATACAGAATTCCCTAATTTAAAACATTTTTTCTTTGCATGTTTATCATTTAGAGTCTCACAATAATCCTCTTAATAAACAGGAGATGGATCTGCATCTTCCATTTAATACGTAGTAGGCCTAACCGAATTATGTACGAGTATAAGCAAAATCGTAGAAGGAAATAACTTAGTTTTTATTCCTAAATTATTAGTATGGGGTTGAAGTTTGATTATAAACAATTTCTTAATAAATAATACAGTCAAAGCTCATTGTTAACACATTGCTGCCTAGTATAGAAATAAGTATTCTTTGTTAAACGTTTGTTCCCTTATTCTTGAAATGCCTGCCATCTTATATCGTAATGCAAATTGTTAAACAACTTCACCGTTATAACGATATAACTGTGACTTTTGCGATTGATCTATGTTTAATAATAACTAGAGTAGTATTATTTGTAGTATTGTGTTCGTGTGAATTATAAACACACATTCACCTTTCCATCTTAGCCTACACACGGCCAATGTGAAAGAACTATCATTCCACTGTAACCTAGTAGTGGCTTACTATGAAGCCCAAGTCTTAAAAGTACTTACAGGTTGTAAGCCTCCACTGGGTTCGTATCACATATTGAGAACGCCTGGTGGTATACTGGGATTGTGAGTCAGTTTGAGAATTTAATGTTGTACCGGCACGTAACTATGGTAGCTCAGTTGGTTAGAGCATCGGCACGGAGAGTCGAAGATCCTGGTTCAAATCCCGGCTATGGCGTTGAATTTTTCATTCTGACTTCACTTTTCCATCTCAGCCTACACACGGCCAGTGTGAAAGAATTATGATTCCACAAAATGGGTTCATTATAATGACTTTGTAAGAACATGAAATTTGTTAGCAGATAAATGGAAGTAAAAGTTAAAATTGCAAGTTATTGTAGCATATTTGAGCAACACCCCTTAATAATTCTTGTAACCTTCTTTTGTTATAATAAAATCAGGTAAACTGATATGACAAAGTGTCATATGGAGTTAATAGAACTTATTTCAGAAACTATTGGATTTTATGCCACGGTTTCCTGACAAAGTTCGATAAGCATATGTGATGGAATGAGTGGGATAACGATAAAACGAACAGAATGAATTTACAGAAAAATCCTCACGTCAACAGTAGGCTTATTCCTTTATTTTTGTAAAAGCATCTGAAGCCGTACAAATACGCAGTCAAAGAATTTAAAAAAATCAAAGTTTATTTTGAAGGGGAAGAATAAAAAATTGAATATTTTGGAATTTTCCTTTCGGTTATAGGCTAAAAGCTATAAGTTTGCCAAATTCCAAGTTACAAGCTCAACTTTAGCTCTTATTAAACGTCAATGTTAATAGCCTAAGTGGATGATTATACTGTCGTCGTGAATGACGTCACAGTTATACACCTTATGGCTGTTGTATGTGCCAATATTCCTGCCAGATTTTACGATTCTAGCTGTCCTATAAATGTGACAAAAATTACCTAATGTGAGGAAAATATATAACAAAATTTATTGAAGCAAAAATCTAACTCTACCTAAGGTAACTTATAACTGATGGAGATACTACAACAAGTCATAGGACCAAACTTTTAGACTGCTGGCGCAGTCAGTTTTTTTTTATAAGTCTTACCGTTCAGCTACTATAAGCCGCCAAAGAAGGTCTGCAAAGACCTTGAAGTTACTTCCGTCATTTTGAATGTTTTTCGAGGGTAAGAAATAAATAATCAGAACATTTCCGTAGGTTACAGGCTATAAGCTAGAAGGATGCCAAGTTTCAAGAGTCTGGCACATCTAGAAGTGGGCAAAGAATTATATCAGTGAGTGAGTTGGCCAAGCGGCATTGTATTATCCATTCATTTTGTGCATTCAAGTGCATGTAAACATTGCATTTGTATCACTCCGCCCGTAACGTTATTTGATTGGACATGTGTTACGTCACTCTTCCTCTCCCATAATAATCTATCTAAGCGGGCTACCTTTGGATGTCATATGGGTTAAAAACAACCACTTCTTTATTTGTTGATTAAGTGCCATTATGGTACTTTATGAGATGGTGTGTGGGGACGGGAAAATATCTGTCCGTCTGTCTGTCCGTCCGTCCATCCATCCGTGTGTCTATACACGCGTTAACCAAATACGCTTTATCGGATTTTCATGGAACTTGGTATACGCATTTATAACGTCCATGGCAAGAAGCCTATTGAGCTTGGACCAAATCGGTTGACCGGTGCCGAAATAACGAGTATATCATTATTCGTTTTGTCATGGATATAAGATGTTACAATATTATTGCATGGCCCACAACATATTCAACATAACGTAACAAATTTCCAATCGTTTATTGATATTGTTAGGCCGCCTTGATTGATTCATTTCTTCATAACGATGTCAGTGTAAATAATAATGTAAATAAAAGATTTAAAACATAACCAGCCGTTCAATATTTATATAAGATTGTGCATTCTATCGATGTATATGACTACCGATACCTACTTTATATTTTAATATGAGTAGTTTTCTTATTCTCTCCTGTGCAGCAATATACCTAATGTAATTCGTGAACAATATATTTCAGATTGACTTTTTATTCATTCATAACCATAACTTGAAACAAATATGTCAGCGAATCGTATGCCTATTACATCATTAATAATACTGCCAGCGCTTTTTGTTTTAGGAGTTTAGCTCGGAGATCTATTATAAAAATAACTTCTTCTCTGCATAGGCCTATTATAATTGCAATTATCACTGAATAAAAAAGTATTATATATCCGTTTACCTGATTTTATTTCGTTGTTTTAATTGAAATGTATACTACAATAAGCATATTACTGTGAAACAATTAGGCCTACGTACATTAATCGGACTTCTCTGGCACTGGTGTAACTCCCAGAAACAAATCATCTGACACTGACTTGACTTCCATATCGGAACCAGCATCTGAACTTTCACCTAAATTGATTATTAATCTGTTGACTATAGTATCACCCACGCAATCAAAATCCCTCATCTTATTTTCCTCCGTCACTATATTCTTAATTTCCTTTTGCCACATTGGTGAACCTTAGCTCGAATAGCACTTTTCATTAAGTCGTCACGGTTATCTAAATCACGGCATGGCTTTAGAACCTTTCTTGGAGGAGTTCTTACTGCACAGGAACTCTGTACTCACAATGCATTTTCCAGATAGGCCTACATCTGGTAGATCAGGGGTTTCCAACTAAATGCTCAGTGACGTCATAGCGAGCGTCTCTAGTGCTCTGTAGCAAGGCAGGTAGACAGCACGCAGCAGATGGAGCAGATTCACCCTGTCAGAGAAATGGCGTATAGTAAGGAAATGCAACGTAGTGTAGTAGTGATGCATGCTACTGTAATAATAATAATAATAATTATAATAATAATAATAATAATAATAATAATAATAATAATAATAATATGTTAACACATTTAATATATAGCATGTTGAACTTAAAAATAACAGTAAAATGATACAAAATGTAACTAAAAGGAAAACACTAAAACATATTTGGGAATAACAAACAAACTTGAATGAAAAAAGAAATCCAACAAATTATGTTGACAAGTCACATTCCTGTGAATTATTTTTCATTAGTTTTTCGGGACTTCTTTAAAAGTTTCGACTTCACAAGTTCCTCAATATTTGGATAGAGAGATCGAGTCACAGATAACCTAAGTGTAGACTGTAAGATCTTATCGGACATCATTTTCATTAGAGAAAAAAACTGCTCGCAGACATGTGTGGTTCCAAACATACACAGCATTCTAGCGGCCAATTGATGTAGTCTTGGGAACCTTAATCGGAGGAGGCTTTTGTAGAAGTCACACAAACACTAGGTTGAGTAGATGGCTTTTCAGTAATACTACTCGTTGAAGCCATGACTATACACCGAAAATTCTACCGCGCCACTGCTTTGTCCACGGCTCTCGCATGTTGCTCCGTAGAGTAGGATTACCTCCACAACGTCTCTGGGTTTTTACGTATATACCTTAGGAGCGAGTCTCACCGCTCGTAGAGTTCCTGGCTAGGGGAGGTAGCTGCACCCTGATTGGCTTTCCCACTCCACGTGTTGTCTGTCTCTGTCTATGCGGCATTATCCCTCCACTCAACTATTACAGTATTTTCTACCACTGGCAACGTGGACCATGATCTTTACTCTCTGCCTAGCAGTAGGTCACTGATCTTACGCGCAGCTAATCCGCGCATCTTGGTAACGAGACGTACCGAGAAGCTCGCTGGCTGGGTTAGTCTTCAAGGCCAGAGACGTTGTGGGAGTAATCCTACTCTACCGGTTTTATGCAAGAGAAACAAGCTCTGACGTCATTCCTCAGCCAGTTGGAAATGCCTGTGGTAGATAAACGGGTGAATTCCGATGTCAGTATCCTCAATTGCAAGTGCAATCCTTTTGTCTACTTCACAAACATTTGCCTCTTCTCTTTAATTATGCTACCCGGACCGGGTTAAATTTTAGTAATTGTGTTTGTAATGAATCACAATAATCCTTCCTGCAGACTGGGTTATGAGTAATTATAAATGCCACGTTTCACGAAACACTGAAAAATCTGTAATAATATGTTTGTAACATAATTTATACATAACAATGCTTGTAGATTACTTTTGTCAGTGACGTCATGGGGGGCCCGGGGGGCGCGAGTTGGGGGGCCCGGGGGGCGCGAGTTTGGGGGCCCGGGGGGCGCGAGTAGGAAGGCGCAATTTGGAGGGTGCAAGTTGGGGGCGGGGGTGCACGTTGGAAGGCGCAGAATGCGCACGTTGGAAGGCGCGTTTATGACCGTTAAAATTTTGTGATAAGCCCTAGGAGGTCATGCATTGTGATCACCACAACAACTGGCCTTAATGCACATCCGGTCAAGATAAGACCACCTGGTCCCTTACGCCTCAATGGTCAAGATAACACCCAGCTGCCATCCGGTTAAGATAAGAACTGTTTTGCATTGTTATATTCCCACGCCAATTTTTTTTATCACGGTTGTATATATAAAACACTCCTACATTCGAATTATTTCACTTTGTAAATATATGAATAGCCTCTACGAAATACAAAAAGCAAATTATACAAATGTAGGGACTGGGACTCATTCCCTTGGAATAAAAGGAATATTTTCATCGAAAATTGATGCCTCGATGACTTTATTCCGCTCCGATATCGAGTGTTGTATTCAGACTGACTGGTTGACCTTCCATCGCGACCAATATCTGGGCCGCTACTGCGTGTATATCTGCAGCCGTCTTCACTGAGATCACGACGTTGCTGGTTGCGCGCGCATGCTTCGTCGACGAGTTCGTCCGTCCACAGCAAGTTTCCAGCTGACTGTCTAATCACACCTTTCCTACGCAATGCAAAGTTAATTTATTTCATCTCATCATGGAACATGGAACTCTTATTCAGACGTCGTGTTGTATATAAAAGAACCTAACACACAGATTCCATCGGTCAACCGTAACCATCATAACCAGACAAGATATAACCCCACATCACTTTTTTCTATGTCAGTAACTAACTGTCATCTGTGGAGAGTCATCGTTCGATATGAAGAGACCATATTCAATGTTAAATATGAAACTAGTATCAGATCGCAGAAAAACATTTGAAAGATGGCCCGTCACGTTTATCGATGTTGATAAAATGGTAGAAAACGGATTTTTCTATACAGGATACGGTGATGCTACAGAATGTTTTTTTTTGCCGAATCATTATAGCTCAATGGGAATTAACTGACGACCCAACAACCGAACATAAAAGATGGTCACCCATCTGTCCATTTTTAAATTTAAACACATCTGGCGAATATGTATGCGGACATGGAGGAAATTCTGACGTCATTTCCAGTCGTTTCCCACTAGCGATAATACTCATCACGTTAACATTGATTGTGATTGGTTATAATAAGACTATATTTGATTGGTGGAAATAAGACGTTTTGTTATTGGTCACCGTAGTGTATTAATAGCCGCTAGACAGTTGTCTAATAATCAGTGATCGAGAAGCTAGGAGAATGTCTACTTCGAAGCGTCAACGTAAATAAGCACCCAAGCCAGCCGTGGAATTGGACAACGCTCTACAGGAGCTGTTAAACTACATGCATACTTCCGACGGTACGGAGCAATCTCCCGCCACAGAGCAAACTGCACCCGTTCCGCCCTCGGATCAAATCCCCCCGATGGAGAAGCCTGAGATTCTGCCCATAGTCGCAACGCTCGAACGTTATGGTAATTTGGACATTGCTATCAATGAGATGAAACCATTGCAAGATTTAGAAATTGGTAAGCCCTACCACATCAAACAAGCTCGTTCCGCTTTTACAAAGTATGGACGTCGCATAGCTTTGGATCTGCAGGATGGATTTTCAGTGTTTCTACCGAACAGATTTAATAAAATGACCGAGGACCAGATTCAACAAGTGAACGAAATACGTCTTTCCTTTGTGTACTACGGATTAGAAATTAATCCCAGTGGATATTATTACCGTAACGTCGCCTTTGTTTAAAAAGACACACAAGCACACAAAGTTAATGTGTCACCATTTGTAATTTTAAAATTAGCACCGGCGAAGTGTTAAGTGCATATTAGTGTGGATACGAAACCGGTTTTTTTTCCTTGTGAACAGACTTATCACATGATTGGAAAGCAGTACGACATTAAACATTACCCCTATAACCTATATTCATGTTCTATCTATTTGTTTACCTCTACAGATATCCACTTAACAGTATACTGGTACTATATTTTTGCAAGAAAGAACTTGCTAAATTTTGACAATGGACACAGCTGCTTGTGGGCGGAGACTTCGCATATATATAGAATAAGAGTTGCAATATCACCATTACTTTACTTAGTTAAACATGTGCCCGCGCCGCAAGGAAGCTGATATTGTCGAGGAGGCTGTACACATCATCCCCGATGATGACGAAGAGGACCAGACACCGCCGCCACCACCCATCATACTTGTCACCCCGGACCCGCCAGAATATGCTGTTATACATATTCACAACGAGCAGGGGGGTTCATCATCAGGCCGAGAGTACTCCATAGTCTACATGGTTATTTATGGAAGCGATGGTGAGGTCGACGAAACAGTTATCCTGCCGTGCGGTCACCCCACCAGAGCCACCGCAGATGATATAGAGACGCACCCTTGCCTCGCCCATCAGGAAGCATGCGACGGGAGGCGGCACCTCGTCCGTTGTCTGATCGCCAAGGTGGGCCACCTCGATGTGTGGAGCGAGGAATGTGACACGGAATGTCCCCTCTTTAAGAAACTCCAAAATGCTGTAAGTATTACTCCATTACCTCCTTCTATTTAATTTTCGTGACATGTGACTTATAATTTTTTTTCTTATGTGTTTTCAGATCAAAAACACATTTTTTCACGGAGGATTCTGTGAGGATGGAACGGAATGCGATTTGCCAGACCACGAAGCAGCCAAAAATATAAAAAAACGTTTTGAAAATGTTTTAATAAATGTGTCATAATACAAAACCTGTGTAAAAATTTTATTTCATACCAAATTCATTCATTTAAAAAACAATGAGTTAATTCGGGTCTACCTTGTGACCGCCGCCATGCATGGTCCTAATATTCCTGTCACAGGTCATACGCATGTTTTATCTATGTTTTACAGGAAACCAGTCTACCTTGGCAGCAAGAGGAGGGTAATGCAGGTGTGGGGGAAAAATGCAGGTTAAAGAAATTCTTAACATTTTGCAATAATCCCATTTTATTCCATGGCTACATAAATCTTTAAAATCATAACGACTTTTCAACCAAAGATTCAATACAAAAACATTTTGTAGGGCACAATTGAAAGTATACCCGGGATGGAAAAGGCACATAGGCCTACAGTCTCTAATCTTGTTCAGCTTTGGCACGCCAACATCATCCAAATTTATTATTGGTCTTTGTAACATATATTCAAAGAATTTCGTTTTTTCAAGACCTTTACAATAAAGTTTGTCATCATACTGCAACACGCTCTCCAACACAGGTTTCAAGTCATCGTAAGGCAAGTAACCACTATCCCAAGGTATTCCATGGATGTGCGATTCTATATATCGTTGTGATTTCATGTCAGGTGTTACACCTACCGGTGGACATAGTATAAAATGTGCCATTCTTCTATCGCAGCTTAAGAGAGCCACCTCTTTAGCAACAAAGTCCTTGCTACTGGACTGGTATCCTTGAACATCCAATATGACAAAATTTTCAGACGACATTGGTAACAATGTTGGTAAGAGCAGTATACTCTACGCAGCAATCATGCAGGATTAAACAGTAAGCCTTTGTATTTGATGGGATGTTGTTTGTAGCAGAAATTTCAACTCTCGTAGTGCAGGCACCAGACTTCAGATCCTCGTTCTGCTTGGTGCAATCCACTACAAAGAATGGTGTATGTTTTATAAAATCGCTCCTTTTAAGGAGCGGTGATGGAGAACGCTCGTAGTAAGAATCTTGAAATCTGGCATACATCTCATACAGTAATCCATACGCACCATTGGTGCTGTCTACATTGAAAGAATGGTAGGGATACTTTTTATCGTTTAAATATACTGACACGTCCCGTACATCAGGTAGATCAAATTTTGAACCGTCTGCATCGTGTTTGCTTCTATCAGTCTGAAATGCTACGATAACCATTCTAGGTTTTTGCAGCTGAGGGGAAGTTGTTACGTTCCATGAAACTTTGGTTGCTTGTGGTAAACTCGGTTGTTCATATAATTGCCAGCTCCTGAAATATATCTGCAAGGAGCTATCGCTTTCCAACGTGTTTAACAGTTTCAAGCGTTCAATGTCTGATAGTTTAAGCATAGGAACAAACCATTCTATATCTGTGACTTTAATTTTACTAACTCCTCCCTTGGTGTCGTGCATAGTGTTCTTAGCTCTCATAAGTACGAGTTCTAGTTTGCAGTTTAACAGAATTTTCTTGTAATCTTCAGCGACGCCTAGAATATGGCTCAACGGTATGCAAACGTTAAACTTTCCAGATTTTACAATGTCATCAACAGTGTCAATACTGGGGTGTACCCACCCAGAGTTCTGCAGTCTGACACAATCAGAATTATTATAGGAGCAGATACCTTTCAGCAACCTCGTAATACCAGGATTCCTAGTGCGATCCACGGTCTCTCCATGAATATTGAGTTTTATTTCATCGAATAAATGCAAGAACCCATTATTCACAATTTTACCGACGTATTCGGCATCTTTGTCAGATGTAATAGTGCCGCATATCGATATGAAACTCTGATTGAGTAACGCATACAAGCATTCCGCCTGAATGGGGATTCGTATCTCGTCGCTTTCGCCTAGAGCCGTAGTGTTGTAAAGCTTAAATCCATGATACTGAGAATTTTCAATGGCGTCTTCAAATAAAGCTTTATTATTTACGCTTAGAACGTCCATGCTGCAATACTAAAAATCCTAGAGACTCCAGATACTTCTTGTTAGCAGATGTTAACTTGCCGACGGTGCAACGTTGATTACCAGGACGAGCACGCTGCACCGAGTTATATGCCGATTCGGTTGGTGAAGATTTATTAACGTTAAGCCCCATTCTTCCTAATGATGATTCTCACCGACACTCGCTCACCTCTGAAATCGATAAGCCTTCCGTCCTGATCCACGAGCGATATGGTAATGTCCGTTATTTTTCTATGTTGATTAACGGTAGAAAAATCAGGTTCGCTGGGGCCTCGGATATTTTATATCCTGGTGGAACCGTAGGGAAGAACTCGTAGATGGTGTGTGCTGGACGTCCGTTGATAAAAGACCCCGTGGCCAAATTACAATAGACAGATATAGTGTTTACATGATTAATGTCTGGTTGCTTTGTAGATACCACTGAAGTCATTGCAGGAATTCTGTCCTCTGTTGTAAATCCTAGTAAAGGACCCACAGAGTTTGGAACTTTAAAAGAGAGGTCGAGAGAGCAAAATATTGTGGTGAGCAAGGTATTTGGATTCACATTGACTCTAAAAACCACATCAGGATCAAGAGTGGAGTTCATTAATTTTTTTATAACGTGTGCAACATACTCCGAAATGTCTCGAATCTCATATGTTCCTTTAGGAATGGTGATGACGTGTTGCTGTTCACCCATTATAACCATCAACGAATTGTTGGTCTCTGTAACGTTTGGAATAGAGTTGTAGGCGTCGAGTCGCAACATTGCAATCTCGTAGTCCACCCCATCTTCCAGCTCGATGGGGGGAAAAATCGTGTTGGTTATTTTGGACGTCGATCAGCTTAGAGTGAACGTTTGAGACATTTTAACACTTGTAGTTGGGAGGTGTAGACTTTTATAGTAAACACGCGAAGCAAAGGGGCCCGCAAATATCGGTGTTGTATTTTTCATAACGTGTAAAGTTGTAAAACAGTTTAGAATTCAAACCAACATAATTTACAATTTCTGCAGGCGGTGGCAAGTCACCATAGCTGTCGAAATATAATGAACGGTTACCACACTTTTTCAACGCCACCCAGTGCGTCCCAGGCCCCGAGGCATCATCGAGATTTATGATGATTCGTTCCTGTTTATACGGTCTGGGAGGTAGTTCGTTTCGCATGTACACACCTCTGAAATGGGGAATGCATAGCTTCTTTGCATATCGTTCCAAGTCGTGGTTCGTTAGGCCTTTTTTTTAGACGAATTCCTCTGCCGGACGGATAAGGTTTTAAAAATAGTCCCTTGCCGTCTCTGTGCTGACGTATGAGCTCATCTATCCCCTCCTTCTTCCCCAAAGCGATGCTTTCTAGCATGCGGTTATGTCGTACATGCTCTCCAAGCTGTTTCTTGTCGTTTTTTGCTGAATTGATAGCTTTAGAAATCTGCACCCCGGCACCACCTAAAGCCCCAAGGGCACTTAGTCCAGCAAGAATAGGTAACAGGGGTAGTATGCCACCTATTTTTTTTAGGAGACTTCGAAACTCGTTTCTTTTTTTGTTTTTTTGTTTTTCTTTGCCACAACTTTTCAGTATGCAGCCTTCAGTTTCTTAATTTTATCCAGTCCAGCACCCATTTTAACTTTTCCCTTCATGATTTTCGAAACGGCGTAAGCCGCCGCACGCTCCCCAAAACTTGCGTCCAGTGCTGTAACACGTTTAGATGCTTGTTGTGCCAATTTCAAGTCTGCTATGTGTCGATCGTTTATATCCGAACTCTGCGCGTAGCTTATATCGTGTAACTTGCAGGCTTCGTCCAGAGGATTGATTCCTGTTTCGCCTGTTTTTAATCGTTTTTCTAGTTTCGTACCTGGACCGCAAAATTTATACTTTGGTATGTGTAGTTCAACAGGCAGTTTATTTATGAGCGTATTGATGATACCGTCTCCACGGCGACGTTTACCTCGTTGTATTCGTGGTGCCATACTGACTGCTCCACCTGCATCGTCTGGCTATTTATAGGTATAAAAGCAGTTGCTATTACGTTTAGCACTGTTATTTTTCACCATGAAGTTTGAGAAGCAAAACGTCTCCTTGCAAGTCTGTCCCATAGACCGGGTGGATTTGAACCATAAACGCAAACATAGCATATTACTACCCGATAATGTTCGGTCTGTTGTTTGCGGCCCCTCAGGTAGTGGAAAGACAAACGTGTTAATAAATATTCTTCTACACCCCAACGGCGTAAAGTTTTCAAATGTTTACATTTTTTCAAGGTCCCTTTTCCAACCAAAATATAAATTCCTTGAAGAAATTTTAGCCAGAGTTCCAGAAATCGGCTATTATAAATACGATAGCTGCGGAGACGGGATACCAGAACCAACAGACGTAAAAGAAAATTCAGTCATCATATTCGACGATTTTACGACGGAACCTCAAAGTCCAATAAGGAATTATTTCAGCATGGGAAGACACAATTCGTTAGACATGTTTTATCTAGCCCAGTCGAATGCGAGAATACCAAAGCATCTGATAAGGGACAATTGTAACTTGCTGATCGTATTTATGCAGGACGCTTTAAATTTAAAACATCTATACGATGACTACGTCAACGCAGACATGACTTTCGATAAATTCCTACAAATGTGTCGCGAATGTTGGTCTTTGGAGAAGTGTGGATTCTTAACAATATGTAAAGAGGATTCTATAGACAAAGGGAGATATCGAAGAGGGTTGGACGAGTACATTGTTATATAAAGGTGTCTCAAGTATAGACGGTACTCACAATGAACGACAGAGGGCTTATACGCGCATGCAGAGGTGCTATGGGCGTTGACAGATTTGGATCCCCGTTAATGGCGCGATACATCGATAAAATAGCACTATCTCGAGACGAAGTGGGTAATTATTCTGTCAAAGGAAAACGAATACGCTACGTTGGACCCCCACAGAGGGACACAATGCCGCAACGGAGGAATACGTGGACAGAGTTCTTGCGCAGAAAGATTTTCTAAAAAATGATGATTTTATTGATTCTCGAAACTTTGAATTGTTTAAAGCGGCGGGGCAGGTGATGAATAAATTTGTGGCTATGACACAACTACTGATTCAGAAGCAATCGGAGCTTAATGATCATGTTACTGTTTTAAAACACGTCGTGCATAGAACCGCTAGAGTTATGCAAGACATGCGCCAATCCAGTTTTTTTCAACTCTACACCGATACCCGCTTGAAGCTAATTTACAACGGAAGCATACAGGTTGTCGACAAGGTCGATTCAGACGAATTGTCTGCAACGTTAAATGGAACACCCGTCCACATTAGTCATCCCATACATGTCTCGAGCGGCGATGTGTTATTGATTAAAACCGGGCAGTTTTCACGCGATATCCCTCTGACTATCGAATACATATATAAAAACAGTGAAATCTCAAACATAAATAACACTCAAGATGAATCCGTCATTGAGTGATGATCAGAGGAGAATTAAGGAAGAAATTAAAAAACATGCAGATTCTATACGAGAGAAATATTTATCGTTAAAAAAAGCAGATATTCAGTCGAAACATGAGTTTTCCGACATCGTGCAGCCTATAACGCAACCATTGGAGCAGCTCGTCACTCTTAGCAGAAAAATCGCAACATGATAAAATGGAAGACACGCCCTCTACGGATCAGACAGGTCTATGTTGGAATCCGTGTATGGAAGAGTGTCTAGTGGTTATATTCAGAAACTAGTTCAATTAAGACCTAGAAACGTTGACACCATATACGGTATAAAATGGCATCCAGAAAAAACAAACTTTTTCGATCGGGGCACTACCCCTGACGATAAGAAATGACGTCATACATATCGGAAATAAGAGGTACCAAGCCCGTCGCGGATTAATGGAGCTGCTTACCAAAAACATCCCCGACCCTAAGTTGTACACCGATAAAGACTTGGAGGTGTATAAGGAAATATTGGAAAGGTCAAGTGCGCATAAAACCGGATATGACGACAACGAGGAAATACGAGTCTCAAAGAGCCAGAAATTTAAAAACGTTATTAGAACGTTATTTCCCGACGAGGAGGCCGAAGTATACGACGACGATCTCCATACTCGAAAACCGGTCAGAGGAAAAGGGTTGTGGAAACAATCACATGCTAACCGGAAAATAGACTATAAATATTGGGACAACTGTAATGAACTCGTACATAGAATTCGTCTGCTGGTTGCATCGTCCGAGGCAGGAAACCAGCCGCATAACAACGAGATTTTGGAAATTATAACTGAGTTACGAGAGAGCGGCGTGATACAATGATCAAAAGTAAAATTGCATACGAGCTTCATAAACCCGCTCGAATAAATTATCCGAGACGTCATGTTACAATGAAAGGACTAAATGATTTATGGCAAAGCGGTCTGATTGAAATGATACCCTACCACAAACAAAACAGAGGGTTCAAATATATTTTGGTTTGTATTAATGCATATTCAAAGTATGCGTATGCGAGAGCTTTGAAGAACAAAACTGGAAAAACTGTTACTGCAGCCATGGAGGATATACTTCAATCTGTGAAAACACCACCTAAAAATCTTCAAACCGATATGGGAAAGGAGTACTATAACGCTAATTTTAAAGCCTTAATGCAGAAATACGGCATCAACCATTATTCAACATATTCCAACGTCAAGGCTTGCATTGCTGAACGCTTTATCAGAACTTTGAAAACAATCATGTATCGCAAATTTACGGCAAGAGGCAGTTATAAGTGGCTAGACATGTTGCAGGAACTCATTAGACAGTACAACGATAGTGTTCATTCTACCATTAAAATGAAGCCTAACCAAGTCAAGGACAACCGCTTGCTGAATACTGTATACTGTTACAAGGAGCCGCATGCCAAGCCTAAGTTTGCGGAAGGTGACCTTGTAAGAGTTTCAAAACACAGGAAGCTGTTTAAAAAGGTTACTTACCATCGTGGACTACGGAAATTTTCAAGATACAGAAGATTCAATCGACATTTCCTCCCACGTACCTGCTAAAGGACATGGAAGGGAACAAGATTGAAGGTGCTTTTCATGCAGAGGAGTTACAAAAAACAAAGTATCCTAACACTTATTTAATTGAAAAGGTGATAAGACGTAAAGGGGATTTAGTATTTGTTAAATGGATGGGTTTTCCCGCGAGCAAGAACTCGTGGATCCATAAACGAAATATAGAATAAAGATTTCAAGTATGAACATGTGTTTTTATTTACAATTCCTTTGTCTCTTACAAAAATACATAAAATAATACAATGCATATACAAGACACAGAAAACATTAGACTTTCCTTTTTTTAAGAGGGGGTTCCTCATCATCACCATCTCTGATTTTGTAATGGCCATAGGCAAGTGTGTCCACACCATTAGGTAATATATGACGCTTATCATCTGAAGCGTTTAAGGTGACTTTATTCATGGCAATCGAAAACACGTTATGCTTATATGAGCGTATAGATCTGTTTAGCGAAAATGTTGTATGTCCGGTCTTGAGACATTTCAAATAATCTTCAAATGTGAGTTCTTTCTCCACAAATCATATATTGATTCCTTTCAATTTCTTTATGGAGCTACTGTTAAACCTTATAACGTACATTTTTGCCCTAAGGCCTACAAACTCAGTTATGGTATGATTGACGCACTCGTCTTTGAATTTACCTACAACTCCTTTGTTTTCCGATGAATACAAGGGATGATTAGCGGGTAGACGCTAGTATCTAATTCATCTTTCACATTTAACAGATCGCGATAGAGGTTATCCGTTTCGATTTTGTATATAAAGCTATCAGTGTCTGTGTAGCACAGGCTTAGATTGTTTGCGAAATGTTTTTTCATGGTGTTGTAATGAAAGTCATACATCCTAGTTTTCGAAATTTCCAAGATGACCATACCTACATAGATTGCGGTATTTAGTACGAGTTTAGTCTTACCAAGGTGTACACCCACCAAGTTCTCGTTATAAATTGTTCTATCCAGAAAGTTTGACTTTGCTACCAATTTGGACAATAAGTTTTCGTCCGATACAAGTCTATAATCTATCCTCTTTCGTACATTTTCGAGAGTCTTAACGTATACCGCATTATTTAGCAGCTTAAAAAATCCTTCTCGAATTCGTTATTTGCGGCCTTTTGTTTCATTGTATTGAATTCAATATACGGTTTCAACCAACAGCTTTGCTCAAAGCTAATGCCTCTATGCACCTTTGTCAATTTCAGTCCGTGTTGTAGCGCTTGTTTAAGCACGGTATAGTGCTCAATGTAGTTCTGCTTAGGTTCAAGTGTGGTTAAAATCTTCTTGAATTTACTGCCAGGAGGACATTTCATCTCTGGGCAGAATGGGAGATCAGTGTGAGCGTCGTGAAGATTTTCTGGATATTCCATGTCCACCTCAAAAACATATCCTAATTTTGAATCGTTCGGTATGGAGGCAATGTCTAGGGACTACAACTCGTTTTTTTCGAGCCAGTGAAAATTACCTATAGGCAGCGGCTGTCACATAGCATAACCGTATAGGTTATTAGCGTCGACGTAGTACAATACCGACTCGTCGTCTGCCACAGCATGCCGTTTGATTGCCTGACAAAGACCCCCGCGGATTCGTTGTTCAAATAACTGAACCATATCGATGTCGTTTAAAATAGGCAGCTTTACCTGTGTAAACTTTAAATTTGCAGCGTATGTAAAGCTAGGGGCAGTTGGGTAGAAAAGGCAATCTAAGTCATACGTATCGTGACACATCTGTCTGAAATTTTCAAACACATCCGACAAAATCATAACGTCCGATTTTAAGTACAAGTCTGAATATTCACCTAAAGACTTGACTGAAAATGAATTCCATACATTAACTGCATGAGAATAGTCTAGATCTGACACATGCGCATTGACAAGCTTGTTGTAAAACACCTCTTTAGGCGGTAGTTTTGTTTCGTCTAGAATTTCAAGCGAGGTGATGTAATCGTATGGAAAAATTCCTTTTCTACACATCAAATCGGTTTTGTCGCCGAAGGCTTTCCATGTCTCTATAAATTTATCATTAGGGAGATTTGTTGCTAATTTTTCCAGGCTTGTGGACGTGAAGCGGAATGAATCTAGGAATCTAAGTTCCATATATCGCTGTTTCAAATGAGAGGAGGGAATAAATTTCGAAAAAGTTATATATTTCTCCTGGGTATTGCATATGACGTTAATACGGTTCTTGTCAAAACCTAATTGTGTCACAATGAAGTGCGAGTCATAATTAGACAGGTTGTGTAAAACAACAGGGACAAAAGATTGGTTCCTATAATTTAAATTACAGTTTCTCTGCGCTGCGCCTCTGAACCGGCCGCTCACGTGACAATGATCTCTTACTTTGTAATTTTCATCGGTAAAGCCGCCATGTTTGCAGATATGGCAGATGTTGGTGGTCATATACTCACTACTTTGTTCTGCCGTGAGAGGGATCATGGGTTTTTTTTCAGAATTTAATATCCCGTCAATAGCTTTTACGTCTTTTACAAGTGATCTCATAAAATGTTTTCCTGCATCGGGGCCTCTGTACATTCTCAGATTCGAATATTCGTCTTCCAAATCCTTAATAAAATAAGCGTAACTAAATGGTGTGTGCTTCTGATACTTTTGAGTCCAGGATTTATCAGAGTCGTTTTCACACCCCGAAATAGGCTCTAGCATGCACTCGAAATCTGCATAAATAACGAACCTAATTTTCTGCGAATGTTCATGTTTAGTGAAGGATATTTCTAAAACTTTAGGAAATTCGCATTTTACGGGGGAGAATGAATTGCATACTGCTAAATGAGCTTCGTGTCTTTGGTCGGCTGACTGGTCACCATAGGCTTGAAAGTGTGCAAAACATCGCTTGCAAACTTTGGTCTTGCTCGTTAGCTGTGCCAGAAGGTTTAATGAATGCGTCGAAATTGGTAATTAACACATAATGGGAATCTACTTCGTCGCAGACATAGAGCAGGTCTCTGTGATCTGGCAACTCTTTCTCAGCAATCACTATAGGAAAAATTTCGCCTTCGTCATCTATTCCAAAAATGTTGATCGAAATTTTATTTACTTTAGAAAATTTACCAATATCTTGGAATGTTACTGGAAATTTTACACATGAAAAGTCGTATTTCTCGTCCAAGTCCGGTCTGTCCAGATAGGACATCCACAAGTCATTGTCGTCCTCTATGAATTTTGCTAGCACACAATATTTAAAACAATAATCGTCATGATTATTAACATTGACTAGAGACTTTGAATATCTGTACCGTTCAGGCAGCAACATGAACTTACCCCCTCTAAACGGTTGATATTTATTTAGACGTAATTCTATTTTGTGTATGGAGTGGAATGTATGACCACTGCCCCTCAGTGAAATGTCATCGTATTCTTGCACTATTTTCTCAATCATTTGGTCTAAAATATCACTCACATCGGATGACACAAGAACAACTTCGTTTTTAGATTTGAGATTGCACACACTGTTTTTTTCATTAGTGTCCTGTAAATTAATTTCAACAAATAAATTCATTTTTAACGAGTTGTGCTGATGAAGACAGTCTTTAGCCAAGGCTTCCATCTGAGGTTTAAATGTTGATAGAACGGTTTGTAGATCTCCTGCTGGAATATTCGTAAGGGCATAAGTAGATAATCTCGATTTAAACGCAGTTTCAATTCTGACGAAATCGTTCTGTAAAACAAAAAATACGAAAATTTGTGTTATTTTATGTGGAAAAATCAATGAGTGACTTTATGAATGAAACGCGTGGCATGAATGGATACACATGCGTGTAGCTAACCTTACCTTCGTTGCTGAACTGGTTCCAATCAAGTTGTTGGCTCCTCCCCACACAAGATGGTTTATGGGACGGTCCTCTTGTTCCCAAGTTTGAGTAGCATCAGTTCCAGCTTCTTGGCGTAGCCCGCCGCCGCTCTCAGCATATTCGGACTGTTCCGATACAAGATGGTTTCCATACTCAAGGCGTGTCTAGATAGTGCCTCCGGCAAGACCGGTTGTATTTGGAGAGTGGGTGTCTGCAGGTGCAGTCGTTTTATGGTGTCTGCATGTTGATCGCCCCGGGCGCCCTGAACTGGTCTCGCTGCTGTATTGGCAGTTGAATTAATCCGAAGAGCAGTGGGCTGGAAGAGAAAATGCCAGTTTTTACGAACCACACCCACGGCTGTTAATGCTGGATTATAAAATGGAGGTATATATATAAATAAAATTTACCTTGTATGATGTGATACGGCCATTGAAAACAGACTTCAGCACGGGTGGTCTGGCTGATTCCTGTCGATCTAAGGCGACACCGTGCTGTGTTGACGGCTGAGGCTGTGGTCTTGCTGTCTCTGGTTCGATAACTGTTGCAGAGGTACAGGCTCAGATGGTGCAGAGGTAGTGGATTTGATCACATTTTTGTCACGAATTCGATACAATTCGTTAGGGTTAAGCAAGCTGTGTGTATTATTCAAATGTCTATTCAGATTACGCTGAGACGTGAAATGTTTACCGCATTTGCCACTCGGTAACTGTAAACTAGAATGTGACTCCTGTATATGTCTATTTAGTTTATCTTTACGTGTAAATATAGCTGCACACAAATCACACGTGAAAGAAGAATCGCCATGTTTTTGCCTTACGTGGCGGTTCAAATCACGCTTATGCTTATACTTCGCTCCGCAACGTTCACACGTGACTTCCATGATGACATATGGTAGGGGAGTGAAATAATTCGAATGTAGTAGTGTTTTATATATACAACCGTGATAAAAAAAAATTGGCGTGGGAACTGCATAACACTCCTTATCTTGACCGGATGGTAATATCGGACCAGGTGGTCTTATCTTGACCGGATGTGCATTAAGGCCAGGTGTTGTGGTGATCACAATGCATGACCTCCTAGGGCTTATCACAAAATTTTAACGGTCATAACCGCGCCTTCCAACGTGAGCATTCTGCGCCTTCCAACGTGCACCCCCCGCCTCCAACCTGCGCCTTCCAAATTGCGCCTTCCAACTCGCGCCCCCCGGGCCCCCAAACTCGCGCCCCCGGGCCCCCCATGACGTCACTGACAAAAGTAATCTACTAATGCATCTCGTAGACCGAAGAGTTATATTACGAATGCCATGTTTCACCATACATTGAAACACTTATATTGTTATCTTAATAATTTCGCCCATATTATGAGCTTTTACTGTAACCAAAATCAGATCTAGCATGGCACTATATTGTCTTGTAGCATGATGTGTGCTTTGGTTCAATTCACGTGCATTTCTATACATGAACTTGCATTCTGAAAATGAATGGATATTTGTCAATGCTAATAGTGTGATTTGCATTTGATACATTCAGTCTAATATACTCTCACAAAATTGCCGCTGAATTGGGCATTACTCCGGTGCCGCTGAACTGATGTGGTCCAAAGTCAACGGATGCCTATTAGTGTAGAATGATTCTCATTGGTTTGTTTTAAATTTTAAGCTATTTTATTGACCAAGAAAAGTTCATGGGAATTATCTCCGAACTACTTATTTGTTTTTACAGAAAAACTTATTTAACCACATTTTTAGTTCTAGACAGAAGTACTAAAATTTACATTCTCATTAAAATCGTTAGAGTCATTTTTTAAGGAATTAAGTTTTAAAAACGAAAACTATTTTTAATATTTTGGTTAGGCCTACAGAAGACAAATTGCAGGGATGGCAGTTAGAGTCCTGTAAAGACCACAATCAAAAAATGAAAGTAAATACGACGCATCGTTTAGCCGTATTAGGCCTGCACTGACAGACAGACAGACATTAGTCCAGTTTCCAACGTACATTTTTCTGCGATAGTGTTTTTAATCCATTTCCCGTGCATGTTATCATGGTGGAAAACGAACTTCAGCATCCAATTCGGGTAACCTAAGTTACCGAACTAGTTACCACACTACTTTAATGCACAGACGAATCACAATATCAAAGCCTGACTTATTATTGCAGAGGGGGAATAAAATCATATGCGCTAGTCGAAAATTCAATTTCATTCTTACCTCTCATTACTTCCTTTTTGTATCTTATTATTGACTTGTGATAATTCATCAGACATCTAAATTAGTTTTTGGTACTAACTGTTCTAAGTGGTCAACTATTTTCACTTGATCTCGCTGGAACTTAAATATATATAATTCATTTCATCATTTCAACTCATAAAATATATGTAAGTATTAGGAAAATAGGCCTACTGATTATATTAACACCGATATTCATCAAGTGCAGATTGAACATCATGACATTATTTTTCAGCTTACACTGGATTATGAATTTTAAGTTCGAATTTTCCTGTCAGATAATAATTTTACAACATTTTAATAAACTGTGCAACACGTGTGTGTGTATTCGATTATCGCACCGTTAACGCGATTGGAGATCTTTGTCAACCGTACCGTGATGCCATATTAAAGATACACAATTTAATATTAACCCTTCACGTTCCTATTTTTTCCTATTATTTATCATCGGCTGTTATTTATTTATTGCTTTTATTATTTAAAACTTTTAAACTTAAGTGGTTGATGTTTTTTATATTTGCAGTGTCTTAATACATCCCTTCCCGTAGGCATAGGCTATACTTATTTTTATATTCGCTATTTGTCTGGTCATTTATAAATAACCATGTAGCTCTTCACAACTGCATCACATCTCTAACATTAACGACAAGAAAACATCAGGCACCGCATACTTCATGGTAAATTTAAATGAGGTCGTGACAAGATGATTCACGTTGCACGCGATACGCTTATGTCATATCGCTTTCCACAGATATTGTTTATTGATACAATTAGGCTAGTATAAACAGAAGTTTTACTTCTAAAAGTTTTTCCTCTTTCCTTCGTGCAAAGTTATGCTACTCGAAACCAGGAGATTTTCTTTGGGGTGGGCGGGTCCACGTTCATCCGTATTCATGGCCCATCGGAAATTTGAGAGTGGGAGGACCTGACATGCTACTGCATGAGTAGATATTGATCCTGTAATCCTGAGTTTCGTATTGTCGAATGTGTAATGTTGGATACATATGTGAACATTTTACACAATGAATCTACTAATAGTAACACACACACTCAGCATTTAGAAATTAAAGTTAGCCTACTCTTAACGTCTCTTTACTTAATATGAGAGATGAAATATTTTGAAAGGGTTGTATAAAATTTGTCACAGATTTTTCCTTCTTTTTCATTAAGACGTCACCCGAATGAGCACAAGCTCCTGGTTGGGGGCAATTCAGAAATGGATATAAATTCATTATATTAAAAACATAAATTATTTGAAATACAACTACAGTCGATTACATTCATTTACAGTAATAATGACAACTTGAAAAGAAGAAAGAAACATGAAAAACAGATGGCCTGCTTTTATAATAAAGTACATTTTTTATTTAATTTGCAATTGTTCAGATGAATTAATTCAGGGCTATTTTAAACAGTGAAATGAAATGAGGTTGGACCAAAGCTAGCGGTGTGTTTTAGACCTACAGATGTGAAACATATAGGGCCTAAGTTCAATTTGGTTAGTTTCGTCTTGTATCGTATGTATGGGATGCAAACTTAATCAAAAGTTTGTAACTTAAAGACTTATAATTTTGATAATCACTAATTGTATTAAATTTGTAAAATAATATAGACGGATGATCAAGAGGTTTAGATAGAGAAATTTAAATAATATGGTTTTGAAGAAAAACTAGTGGTGAAAGAATAGTTTCGAAGCTCCTCCCTATCCAATTATGACATAGACCAGCGTTTCTCAACCTATGGTCCGCGAAGATGGTGCAGATGGTCCTCAGACATAATTAAAAAATATCATAAAGCAAAGGAAAGCAAAGAAGTAAACTTTTTTCACATATTTCGTTATACTTAATACCCAAAATATTAAGAATATAGGCCTTCTTTAAAAAATGGGATGTAAAATTAGGGGTCCGTAAATTTTTTTAGATATTTTAGAGTGCCTCGGGTTCAAAAAGGTTGAGAACCGCTGACATAGACAACATGATAATGGAAGATTGCTCTTATATCGTACATTTTTAGAATTGAGGGAAGAATTACTATTTATATAGGCCTACTGTTCTATGCATGCTGTTAACTAAATGTGAAATTTCTTAGTCTCATCATAAATATTGATCAACCATAATTATCAGAGTTATGAATGGAGGGGGCATGCATAGTATTTAAAATTTCACCAAAGTATGAATTTTTATACGCAAACTTAAACTAAGTTGATTCAATCCAGTAACTGTTAATGAGAATGGCATAAGGGTTGTTTTATCCATATTATGAGGAAGAAAATGATAATTTACCGTGTTTTAATCGTTATAATAGCAAAATTTGCACTATTATAAGTTTAATTCCAAGAAGATCTGTTTTAAGTATTTACTGTATCAACTGCATATGAGTAGATAGAGCCATTATATTTTTTTAATGTTAATTTTTGCATTAATACATACGAGGGGTTGGGCGGAAGTCATGGCAACTATTTTTAAATGCTTTCTGAGATGGCATGGTGGACGGGAAAAATGTCTGTCCACCTGTCTGTATGTCCATCTCTCCTTCTGTCTGTCCGTCGTTCCGTGTGTCTGTACGCGCGATAACTCCAATAGCTACGCTTTATCAGAATTTCATGAAACTTAGTATAAGCACTTATAACGCGCCTAGAACGAAGCTTATTGCTTTTGGACCAAATAGGTGATGATGTTTCTGGCTACCCCACAAGTATGAAAAATGTTGGTGGATAGCCGTGATGTCATTTACATCTACGATCCATCACTTATTAACATGTTCCGCTTGTTAACATTGATAATTACTCATTTCCAGATGAGCTAGAAACTTTAAATTTGGCAAATTTATAGTTTATAGCCCAGAACCGATGAGGATATTCCAAAAAGTTGAAATTTATAACTCCCCTCTCCAAAATAAACTTTGAAAATTTTTGACTGCGTATTTGTATGGCTTCAGATGTTTTGACAAAAATAAAAGATTAGGCCTGTTGTTGAGGTCGGGAATTTATCGTGAATTCGTTCTGTTAATATTCTAGTTATTCCACATATTCCTTCATATATTCTTATTAAACTTTTTCTAGAAACCATGGTCTAAAGTCGATAGTTTCTGAAGTATGGCCTATTAACTCCATCTGACTCTTTGTTATATCAATTTAAGTGATTTTATTTCTTTTGAAAATGTGTGAATTTTAAATATTAGAAATATAAGTTACAAATTAATGAAATTACAGGGTATCGAATGTGTGTATAAACCATATTTTCGTACTATATGTAAGACAGTGCAGGATGCAGACACCCATAAACATTCATATGCGACTGATCGTGCCATTCTAATGTATTGCAGTAGTTGGAAGCATGAAAGGACACATACCATTCCATGATCCCTTAAAGTTCGGTAAGATGACATTACTCCCCAAAGCTACCATCAGCTCCTTGGCATTTGGCCCTCGGACTGTTGTAAGAATGCTATTCACATCTTGTCAAACCCATTCTGCACGGCGGTTGACACGACTAAATGTCAATCACAACTATTCGTATAACTGCACTTCACAATGCTTTAAAATGATGTGTCCTTATACTAGAGATGCCACATTCTCCCGTGTCACATTATCTCATGGCACCATCACCTTAGTTTGAGAAAAAATAGTTGCCTTGGCTTATTCTCCATCCTATATATTAGGAATAAAATAGTGCCTATTTAATCTTTACCCCCTGTGTGGTTTCGTGATTAGCATCGCTGGCTTGGGTTCGATCCGCGGTATCTCCTCGGATTATTCTGAGATAGGGAGGTATGGAACGGGGTGCACTCAGCCTCGTGATACAATCTGAGGAACTACTTGATAGATAAGTAGCGGCTCCGGTCAAGCAAACCACCATTAACGGCCGTGGGTGTCGGCATGCTCACCACATGCTCCCTATCCTGCCATCTGCCTATGGTAGAGGAGGAAGCGGTCTGGTGGTAGGCATAGTCTCTCCTGGGATGTAGCGCCACGGAGTTTAGTTTAGTTCTATAAATCTAAGTTTTGGAAAGTTTTAGAGCAATTATTAGTTTCATGATCCTATGTGGTAAAATCCATCACCCATCTGATACAGTGAGATAGCAACTTTTACGGATCATCCGTAATTTTGCGAATTTTCCCCTACTATTACGGAATTACGGTCAATTCTTGCTCCATGCTTTCGAGAGTGGAATTGCGATAACAACAAGATTCAGGTGGCAGTACTGACAACTTCGTAGTCAACTGGTAGATTTCCTCTTCTCTATGGCGTGCTACTTGAAGTATATGATCTTTGCTTCCTCTATTTCGGTTAGTTTTCATTTTCTTTTTGGTGTTCCAGCTCATCGCTGTCTGCATACTCTACAACAGATGAGTTAAGTCAAAGCATTTTAATTGAATAACTTTATTGACAGTAACTTTCCTAGAGAGTTCTCAGTATTGTAAGAAAATATGACATTTTTAGACAATCCTTAGGCGCCGTGAAGACTGGAATCACTTCTGATCCGGAAAATCAAGAAGTTTAAGAATAAATTTGCAAGAGTACAGCAACTAGTTGATGCACAACATCTCACAATGATGTTTTTTGGAAGAAGACTGACAGTAACGTGTAGGCCTAATATTATATGTAATGTAGTTAATTTCAGCATATTTGGAAGGGGCGGACGGAGGAGTAACACTATTAGATTACATAAGATTTTAAAGGGGAGTTTAAATGTTGGCTCCTCTGTTGATATCACGGAGATTTAAACACATTCCGAATACTAAAATGCAATGTGAACGCATCTTAAAAACCGAACTGAATTCTTCGTTATATTGTTCGTTATTATTAATTATTTATCTATTTAATCAAGTGTAAACATTACAGGTATACATCCAATTATAATGTTCATGACATGCTGCCTACTTTGGCTGCCTAGGGCTACATTACGGTATTGTATCCCTTGTCAATTTATTGCGTTATCCTTTATTATGGTTAAGGACTCGAACAGATGCTAGATCTACGGTTATATCCGTTTATCTCTCGGTCGCATGACTAGCCTTCCTGTCCCCGCATAAATCCATTAACGTACTTATCTCCTTAATGTCGAGTGTTCACAACTTGAAAGTCAGTAACTAATTCAACATAACCCTGACAGCAGTAGATTAAGAATTTTTTAAGAAAGTAATTTTCACAAAATTAGGACATTCAACTCTAACAAAACTATGCAAAATTAACTAAAGTAATAATCGATGTTCACTTGACCCATTCCGTGCAACGAATACAAGTTGCTGTATTAAGAAAGATTGTGTATAAAAGTCTCCTCTTAACCTAATGTATCGACTGATAAAAAATACTTGATATATATATCTGTTCTTCCTCCTACAACTTCCAATAAAGTGTGTATCACCAAATGTATTTTTGAGAACAGTGTAGGCAAGTTACATGGCATAAATGCAGTATTTGAAACAAAAGCTAGTTTAGACAACCGTCAACGTGGGAGCTGCGCTGCGGGTTGTAATTGTGTTATTCTTCTAATTGCGTGACACTTGATATAGCTTTTTTAAGGCTCATACAGGACTTAGAACTTTGCACCCAACTCATTCTCAGAGTAAACTTATTAAATAGCAGCAGCGCATAAATATACGGTTATATTAAATATCCAGTTTTATTCTATTGAACGGGGTACGCCGTAGCGCAGTGGTTGCGGCGCTGCGCTACAAACCGGAAGGTCGCGGTTCGATACCCGATGAGTTCGTTGGAGTTTTTCAATTGGCCTAATCCTTCTGGTGGCACTGTGGCCCTGGGGTCGACTAAGCCTCTAACAGAAATGAGTACCAGGAGCAATTCTGGGGGTAAAGGCGGCCGGTGCGTACGGCTGACAACCTTACCACCTTCATGTGCTGAATGTCTAAAATCCGGGAGCCTCAACCTCCTGGAACCCTGTGGGCCTCCATGGCCTGTAAAAGGGAACACTTTACACTTTACTATTCAATTGAACACCTAATGAATGGAAATAGTTATCATTTAATTTGATTCTTTACATCTTTCACGATTACGGAATATATTATATCGATATGCACAGACTGTTCACTGAAATCGTGGGTGTACAGAATTTACAACTTATTGTTGTGTAAATTAATTTTTGTCAAACATTAGGCTTAAATATTCAACTTGAGGCTAAACATATTGCTTTGAATTTTATATTTAATACCAATAATATAGGAATAATTTTATTACTTATTATCAAGTAGCCTTTACCCATACATTAGGCCTATGAGACATGAGTTTACATACGAAATATAGGAACTTGATAATAATGAAACTACAGGTCGCCCTTCGTTAAAAACATATTCATATTTCTATCGGCTTTCAATGGTAATTACAGTAATCTCTAATTTAACCTAATTATCGCAAACTAGGTAATGTTATAATCTGTATTTCTCGCTCCTTAGCACGGTTCCTTAACAGTAGTCACACCCAACACAAACGAAGTTTGAACACTAAACTTATGCGAGTGGAGTGGAAATGAAATGAATAAGATCACACAAGGAAAGACGGGTACAGTTACCTCGAACTGAGTCATAAACGACATACCCACATTTCCCAGACTCCAGTAGGTGGAAGTTAGAGAGTAAATAGGGACATTTAACTTTCGGCAAAGGTGACCGGAGCTATGGCCCCATTGGCTGAGGTTGCTCCGGGTGAGAAGGGTGGGCACAAAAATGAAGTCTTTTTAAAACTTATAATTAAAATAACTTGGAAATATATACATTCATGAATCACAGATTATTGTTTCTGTATTGTATTGTTAAATCGTCCTTTAAGTATTCACTGTTTTTCATTTCGGGATGCATGCGTATGTATTTCCGAAAAGGAAGAAATATTCCTAAATATTCTGTAAATATATTACAATTTCATGTATATACGTAGATATGAACTCCAAAGAACAGCATTTTTCTCCTAATGTGAAAAGAAGAGCTAGCGTTTAAATATGGCATAACGACGGTGATTACTGTTTTGAATTAATATCGTTTTTCAAGGCCTACTAATATCAATGATGCTTTAAATAGTTGATCCTGTAGTTGTAGTTGTAGTAGTAGTAGTAGTATAAGTTATAGTAGTAGTAGTAGTAGTAGTAGTAGTAGTAGTAGTAGTAGTAGGCCTAGTAGTAGTAGTAGTAGTAATAGTAATAACAATAATAATAATAATAATAATAATAATAATAATAATATAATCTTCTAATATATATAATCGAAAGTGTGTGTAGATATTTAGGTATGTGGGTATGTATGCTCCCGACACTACTCTACATTTCTTGACCAATTTGTACGAAATTTTGCAAACGTACCCATTTCAGCACGGAAAGTAACAAGGTCAATATTAAAATTCAAACAAACCACTCCTATTAAAAATTTATATAATTTCTGAGAATATTTTACTGAATTAATGAAAATGCAATTCAGTTCTCATGACAAGAGTGTATTGTTTACAGTGTTTACATTGGGCTTTTTGAGCTATATAATACTGGGCTTTAACAATTTTCGATGCTATCGATGTAATATATTGGTGAAAATAAATAATGAAGAGTGAAATCCATTAAAATAAAACAAAATGTGATGCAGTCACAAAACTTTCTCTACCCTTGACATGAAAAATACAATTTTCTGTCTTCACATTTTGATGTAGAATAAGAGGTCGTATTGCAGGAACTGCTTAATCCAGCCAACGAGTATGCTAAGCATAAGTCGGTAAAAAAATCTTATCGACTGATACGTTATTCATAGTTGTAGGTTTTTTATTAGTTGAGAAATAGAGATGATTATCATAGGCCCTAAGAATGTAAAAGAAGACAAAATAGGATGGAACATTATCATTTCTACGCCCGCAGTATATTTTATGTCCCAGATTTTCGGGGAGGATAATATGAAAGTTATATTGAATTTCTTTTTTATTTCAGCCCCGAAACGGTTGTATGGTAACATGAGAGTGAGAAATAAAATTTCCTTAAGGACAAAATCTTATGTAACCCGAATTCTTCTGTTTTCTTCTAATTTCTGTTTCTTCTTATTTCAACAACTCTCACCTATATCTAGCGTTCTCTGAGGAATTAGTTTGAGTGTGATAAGTCGTTCTTCCTTAATTCAAATTCTACATACATATTATATGATATGATATAGTTTATTCTAGTGTCGTAATATTAACACCCTTGGCGTTATAAAGGTTTTTCGCCATAGGATGTACCTCCTACCATTACACACTAATATTAACATGAAAGCCTTGAGTACCTATAAATTATGGTATTCCTGTATTTGTCTTATTTGTGAACAAAGCAAAAAGGAATTAATACTCTTGCTCACTTCATTCTAGGATTAGTTTTTCCCATTTTATTTTAACAATGTATAAAAAGTTCCCCATTTCCTTCAAAGTTTTCATATTATTTGTCGTTGTTAATTTCTTATATGCTATTTCTACGTTAATTTCTAGGAATTTTCTATTAAAAAATACTTGTCTGATCGTTTCAGTTTCTGGACATTTTAAAATTATGTGTTCAGCGTCTTCTCTATTTAGACATAAAGGACATCGTCCTTTCTCAAAATTCCTTCTTTTGCCCCTAAGTTTCCATACCCCAACCCGCCACCATGCTAAACCCATTCTTTGTTTCTTGGAGCAACCTGAGACGTACTTTTCCAATCCCCACATTTCTTTCATTTTAATATAGAACACTAGGGATCTTTTTTCCCTCCTCATTATAGCTACATTGTTTTGTCTCTGAATATCGTTGCATCTTCTACTAAAGATCTTGGTGAGCGTTATTATGTTTTTCTCAGGGTTCAGAACTGAGTTCCAAATCCATTTTAGTCCTATCTCGTCCAATAGTTTCGTAATATCGTAAACTCTGTTCCTATTACCATTGTCCAATAGCATAGACTGAAAACATATTTTAGCTACGTCATTGTTGTCTTTCTCATATATGTATCTAAAGAACTTTAAGATCTTACCTAAGACTGTGCCCATGCTGCTGTCATAACCTAGTTCATATCTCGCCGCCTCATTTGAAGTGAATCTGGGGATGCCCAGTACCTGCTTGCAAAACCTGGCCCTTATCATGTCTAAATATTTCCAGGATTGCTTCCCCCCCCAAACCCCAATTTCATAGAGAACTTTGGACTCTACTAAGGCTTTGAAAATCCTATTTAGCATTTTAACTCTTAAGTCAGGTATTTTGTTTAAGCAATTACTTATTGCTCCCAAGGCTACTTTGCCACAATTCCATGCTGCTTTTGTCTGTGCATCCCACGTTCCTTTATTGTTGAGGGTTAACCCCAGATATTTAGCAGTATTCACAATATTAATTACTCTGTCATCTAACCTCCATATTTCCTTTTTGCTGAGCTTTTTGCCGTTCTTACAAACAAGAATATTAGTTTTCAGAATATTAATTTTTAAATTCCATGCTCTACAAAACTTGCTGACTGAGTCAATACTTTTCTGCAGCCCTATCGGGGTGATTGCTGTAAGTGCCAGGTCATCAGCAAACGTTAAGCCCGGGATTTGTGTGTTCATAATAGCTGGTTGGTGTTGATTAGCTAACATAACTTCATCAAAGATATCGTTAATAAATATGCTAAATAAATGTGGGCTGAGGTTACAACCTTGCCTTACTCCAATCTCTTGTTTGATCACTCTAGTGATACCACCATTTAAATCAGTTCTTATAAAAAATTCTATGTGGTCGTATATCGCTGTTATATTATTTGTAAATTGATTACTTAGCCCTATTTTTCTCAACTTATACAATAATTGGTTCCTATTCACTGAGTCGAAAGCTTTCTCCAGATCAATAAAACACCAGTAAAATTTTCCTTTTTTTCTGCTCAAGTATTTGTCTATCACTGTATTCAAAATGAAAATATTATCTGTTGTGCGCTTACCCCTTCTGAACCCTCCTTGACATGGTGAAATTAGATTGTATACTTCTAACCAGCCTGTTAACCTGTTTGCTAGGAGTCCTGTGTAGACTTTAGATAAAGCCGTTAATAAACTAATACCCCTGAAGCTGTTTGGATTTTTTATATCACCCTTATTCTTATATATAGGCACAACTATAGCATTTTTCCACATCTCCGGAATTTGATTGGTTAATTTAATCTTATTAAATAATCCAGTTATGTTCTCCAGCCATTTCTGATTCTCGCACAACTTCTTCCACAACTGTACCTGAATTCCGTCCAGCCCGGGAGCTTTATTCCGGAATTTTTAATTACCAATACATATTATATAAGGACCTAAAGTTTGAAAATTGAAAGTCCTTAAGAATTTAATTTCAAATTACAAAATACAAAACCCGGGCGACGCCGGGCCTTTTAAGCTAGTTTCATGTATAAAATCGAAAGTGTGTGGGGTGGGTATATTGGTATCTATGTTCCTTATACAAATCTACATTTCTTGAGCAATTTGCACGAGATTTTGGATACATACCCAGTTCATCGCGGAAAGTAACGCGGTCAGCATTAAAATTCAAACAAATTACTCCTTCCCTTGAAGAGTTATATAAATTCTAAAAATAATACACTGAATTCAGTTAAATTAAATTCAGTTCAACAAGACCTTTTGGAAGACATACCAAGGAAAGAATAAATAGTAATTATGGGAGATTTGAATTCCAGAGTAGGTTGTGCAAAGAATAGCGCAGTAATTGAACAATATGGAGAAGACTTCAGGAATGACAATGGGAATAGATTAATAAGCCTATGTGAACAATTTGAACTTAAAATATTGAATGTTTCTTTTTTCAACACAGGAATATACATAAATAAACGTGGATCAACAGCTCTAGAAATACAAAATGTATAATAGATTATATAATTAAAACACAAAATTGCTCAGTTCAAGTCTTAGATGTCAGAACTTATCGAGGAGCTGAAAGTGGAACTGATCAGTTCATGGTAAAAGCACGAATACTCTGCCCATGGAAGAAAAACACAAAGCGGAAGTTTGCTTAATACAGGGAAGGAAATAAATCATGATCAGTTCAAAATTCCCTTACTACAGGATGATAGTATAAGAACACTGTATACACATAGATTAAATAAAGAACTAGGTGAGAATTACAGTGGGAACACAGAAGAAATGTATAAATATATTACAGATGTAGTGAAAAAGATTCCGTATGAGGTACTGGGTACGGAAAAACAAAAAGGGAAAATAAATGAATGGATGACAAATTATCTTTTAGATAAAAGGAAAGCATACTAGAATTGTTTAAGTTCAAATAAAGAGGAGGACAGGAAATTATGACGAAAAAAACATAATGTACTTTTTTTTTGTGCCCTCCCTTGCCCCCCGAGTACCAAGCAATGAAGCCAGAACCTAGGGTCAAACCAAATTTTGGTAACCATTTGTGCTGTTTTGTTCCTGTGAGTGCCCTTGGTGCTTCATCCGGATGGGATGTTGGTGGTATTTGGGCTGTGTAACTGTGTTTAGTGATTGTTGCAGTTATCCTGATTTTATGCTTGGAGTGTTTTATGTCCTTCGTTTGTGATGTGCTAAGAGGTGTGAGCTGAGTGTTAATATGTGTGAGAGGATTTTAACCAGCTCGGCATTTTCCGATGAGCAAGGGAAACCCCTCAAAAACCTTGCTCGGGCTGGGGTGATAGGTTACCCATTAGGGTGTCCCTCCACCAGTGCGGGTTTAGTTTTCTTGTTTTTCCAGGAGTGCTTGTTTGCGAAAATTTTGAGAGCTGTGAAGGCGTGTTTACGAGTCCAGAACTGTAGGTCAGGAGCCCAGACTTCGTCTACGGCTCTAGCTGCTTCATGAAGAAGGAGTCTGGGTTCTATGTAGCGCGGACAGGTATATAGCATGTGATACATTGTGTCTTGTTCGCTATCTTTGCAGGCGCAAAGGTCGTCCTCTGCAAGATTGAACCTAATGAGGTTTGCAGCGAAGTTTCCGTGTCCACTTAAAATTTGAGTGACATAATGGTCAGGTTTGATCCATGGCATTTTTAGACGTGCGGAGACACTAGGGAAGAAGTCCCATTTGGGGATTCGGTCCATCTTTGTTGCCATATGTTAACAATTTCGTCGTGCAATAAGGTGTACAAATGATCTTTGTCGTTGGTGTCATATTGTTCTATGTCCAGGTGGAGATTACGTGTGTGAACAGGGAGCCGTCTGCGTATTCTAAATCTGTGTGAACGTTCTTGGAGGAGGAGGTCGACCGGGAGAACTCCTGAGATGACATGAAGTGCGTCATTGGAGATCGTTTTGTAAGCTTTAGTAGCGCGTAGAAGTGCTTGTCTTTGTGAGGATTTGAGTTTCCGGATATGGTGGACATTGAGCCTGGGTGCGCAGGTGCTAGCGGCATAAGAGTTTATTGGCGCGAATATGGAGGAGTATAGTGTATGGTAGTTGGTGAACGTGTAACCCCATTGCTGGCCAGAGAGTCTGGCCAGGGCTTGGGTTAGGTTATTGGCAGTGTTGGAGATGTTCTGAACATGAGCTGTGATCTTGTTTCCTTCTTGGAGGGTGATGCCCAGATATCGGATTTCACGGACGCATTTTATGTTTGTGTTGTCGAGCCTGACTCTAGGCGGATGAGTTTTAAGTTTACCTTTAAGTAGCATACTGTTTGTTTTAGTCCTTGAGATGGTTAATTTTGCTTTATCTGACCAAGAGTTCAGGATATCGAGTGCTCTGTTAGACTTCTCCTCGAGTATTGCTCTGGACTCGCCTTCTATAATCAGGGCAGCATCGTCAGCATAGGCAATCACTTCGGCATCGTCAGTTAAGTCTATTAGTCTTAGTCCCTCGTCAAATACCAGATTCCATAACTTGGGTCCCAGTACTGAGCCCTGGGGGCACACTTTAGTTACGGCTTTCGTATGAGAATGAAGGCGGTCGCGTAGTGTAATTTGTCTGGCTCGAAAGTAGTCACTTAAGACAGCGTAGATGTTTTCTGGACAATTTATGTGTCGTAGCCTCTCTAGGGTATGTGGCCACCAGACATTGTCGAATGCACCTTCAATGTCAATGAAGATAGCTAATACATATTTTGCGTTAGAAGTGGCAACTTTTTGTTGAAGCAGTGAGACAGCGTCTTCAGTGCATTTACCAGGTCGGAATCCAAACTGTCGGGGGGAGTATGCAGCCTCCAGGATTGCGTCAATTTTGAATAGAAGTAGGTGCTCAAAGATATTGCCCAGGACGGGGAGCAAACATATGGGTCGGTATGATTTTGCTAGCGTAGGGTCTTTAGTAGTGTGTTTTAAAATGATAATTAAAATTCATGTTTTCCAGGCGTTCGGGAATATGCCGAGTTGTGGGCAGGCGTTGTAGATGTCAAGGAGTTGAAAAAGAAGGGTAGGCCCCCCGTTCTTTACTAGTTCTGTGTTAATTTCATCGATGCCCGGTGCAGTTCTGTTTTTTGTACGGTCGATTGCGATTTGGATGTCAACTGTGTCGAATGGGTTCGCTGGTTGATTGTTTTCAAAAGACTGAAAGAAGTAAGAAAGGTAAAAAATTAGTATTGGGAAAGAAGATGTGCAGACATAAATAGCCAGTTGGGATATAAACAATCCGTAGCAGCAAGGTCAATGTATTACAAATCATAAGCTACATATACAATTAATATCTAGGAAAAAATGGGAACAGTACTATAAATCCCTCCTTAACGAGGAAAGAGGAGAATTTAAAGAAGAACATACATTTAGACATGGAAATTTGGAATGGGAATTATCAGAGGATGAAGTGGAAAAATGTTTAAAGGAAGGAAAAAAACGGGAAAGCGACTGGTCCTGGAGGAATTAATTTGGAACTGTTAAAATACGGGGGAAGGAAACTGATTAAGATAACCACAGCTTCATACAGGAAAATATTAGAAGAGGGGCAATACCAGAAGAGATGAACCTTGGATTTATAAATTCTATATATAAGAAAGGGGATAAGAGGGAATGCAATAATTATAGAGGAATATGTGTAACAAATCCATTTATGAAAACATTTACAAGAATTATTAAACACCAGCTAGAGAAAGAATACAGAGGACAAGAAGAACAGAGTGGTTTCACTCCAGGACGATCATGTGTAGACAATATATTTATTCTCAGACTCATGATGGAAAAATATCGTGAGAAGTCAAAACCCTCAGGAATGATATTCATTGATTTGCTAAAAGCTTATGATAGTGTGCCAAGGATATTATTATGGGACGTTCTGAAGAAAACAGGTATAAGTGACAGAATTACCAACATTATAAAATCAATATACTCACAAAACAAATGCCGAATAAAGATGGGTTTCCAATTATCAGACGAATTTTATACGTCAAAAGGACTTTTACAAGGATGTTGCTTATCCCGACATTGTTAAAAATATATATTGATATGGCTCTTCAAAACTGGACTAGGAAATGTCGATATATGGGAATTCAAATTCATCCAGATTACTACCTGCATAATCTACTTTTCGCGGATGATCAAGTAATAATTACGGAGGATACAGATGATGCGTCATATATGATCAGAAAGTTGGTAGACGAGTACAGGATTTGGGGATTAGAAATAAATTTCAATAAAACTCATTATTTGACAATAAATTTCGAAGAAAAGTTAATATGTAATACTGAAGAAATTGCACATGTTGAATATTTTAAATATCTAGGGTTTATTATACAAAAGGATGCAACAACAAATTTAGAGACTCAAAGAAGAATAACGGATGGGAAGATAATTATAGGAATGCTAAATTCAATCTTATGGAATAAAAATATTTTTCATAGAACTAAAAAATTAATATATCAGGCATTATTCCAAAGTACAACATTATATGGCGCTGAAACTTGGACCATAAGCAAACAAATTAATGGTATTAGAAATGGATTTTTGGAGGCGTTCAGCAAGAAAATCGAGGAAAGAAAAATATCGGAATAATAGAATAAGGGAAATAATGCAAGTTGAAAAGAATACTTTGGAAATTGTAGAAGAAAGACGCTTGAAATGGTATGGACATATACTCAGAATGACAGAGGATAGAACACCCAAGAGAATTTTGGATTGGAATGTAGAAGGAAAAAGAAGAAGAGGGAAGCCCAAAGAGTGCTGGATGGATGGGGTGAAAAGGAGTATGGCGAGAAAAGGATTAAGTGAAGAATATGCTATGGAGAGGGACTTATGGAGGCAAAAGATTGTTGTGGGATGAAGGAAAACCTTTGTATTGTAGAATATTCCTTAATTAAAAGAAGATCAGTTCTCATTACAACTGTGTTTTGTTTACGGTGTTCACATAGGGCTTGGGGAGCTTCATAATGCTGGGCTTTTACAAATTATGATACTATCGATTCTACACATTTGAGTAAATAAATAATTAATGATATTCACAAAGATAATGCACAATATGATGCAATCACATAATATCTTTCTCTACCCTCGATATGGAGAATATAATTTTCTCCCTTCACATTTTGATGTAGAATAAGAAGTTGTATTGCAGGGAAGACTTAATCCATATGTCTCAGCCTGAGAATTCCAATGAGTATGCCATATCAGAAGTCTGAAAAAAATTCTATCCACTGATACATTACTCATAGCTGTAGGCTTTATATTAGATGAGAAATAGGTATGTTTATCATTCTCCCTAAGCATATAAAAGGACACAAAATTAGATGGAACATTTTTAGTTCTATGTGCGCAGTATATTATTATCTCCAAGTTTTTGGGGGAGAAAAGTATGAAAGTGATATTGAATTTCTTTTTGATTTCGGCCCCGAAAGGGTTGTATGGTAACATGACAGTGAGAAATTAAATATTCCGTAAAGGCAATACGTTTTTATGTTACCGGAATTTCTATTTCTTCTTATTTCAATCCCTCCCAGGCATGGTGTATAGAATCAGTGGGATGAGAAATTCTACAACCTCTCGTGAGCCACAAAAAGCTATATCAAGCGTGTCCTGATGAAATAATTTGAGTGTGATAAGTCGTTCTTCCTCATTCAAAATTCTACATAAGTTAATTTCGAATTACAAAATACAAAACTCGGGTAACGCCTGGCCTTTTTTATTCCTCAGATAATGATGAGTTAGTGCCTTAATAAGTTTAATGTGCGACGTTGTAATTTAGTTAGAGGAAATCGAGTCACAGACAGCGAATGTCCGTTGTATGTTCATACCCGAAAATGTACTCGGAATGTCATAATGATTGCAACTCTGAACCGACATTTGCCGAAAATCAAAGTGATTAAGGAAATCGATAAGAAATTTCAGGAATGCGAATTTTCAATAAATAATACTTTAAATTGAAAACACACACTGAAAACTGCGACATGTAGGCTACTTAACTTTGTATTACAGTCATTGTGGTCCGACTATGTTTCGGTGTAGAATTCTTTACCAATGCAGCAAGTTAATCATAGTCCGTTTGTTTAATTTTTATAATATTGTAATTGTAATTTATTTATGGTTCATCTGAATATATCCGTGGCGAGGCAAATGCTGCAACTTAACGCTTCTTTCTAAAAAATCCAACATTCTATAATATAAAGAAAGTAATGCCTGTTCCTTCATTGATTATTATTATACATTCGTATTATATAAAATTGAATTCAGTAAAACCCAAAATATTTAATATATTGACAGGAGGTGACGTACATCAAAACAAAAAGGAAGTGTTATAAACATGGGTCCTTAAGTTCACATCTTCCGCACTAAGCAGTATGAGTAGCCTAATATTGTTCATAAATATCCTACATGCTTATTTCATGGCAAATAAATAGCATTTGAACTTTTGGGTACATTCACAGTGAAAAAAGTATACGAGAATGGGTCATAAACTCATAACATTGTTTATCCAGTCCTGCCGTTTGTACATTAGGTTACCTGGTGTAATAGGCCTATTTATTTTGTGTTGAACTGTGCATTTCCTTGATTTATACTAGCGTAATGTGAAATGAACAATGCTTATCCTGTGACGTCACTGGGTTGCAATTGGCGAAAGTGTAACGCAGTGTTGTGGTATTGATTACGAACTCCATGTAGTGCACACTTCAGTCCACAGATGTCGCCACAGCAGCTTTCAGATAGAAGAGATTTGCAAAAGCTCACACTAGATACCGTCCGAATGTTTCGTTTAAAGTGAAATTGGAGAATTACTATTACTAGTTTTGTAAAAAAATACTGTGATACTGCAGAATACGAAAAATATATGTAAAGTTCTTTATTAACTCTAGTATTATAGTATTATTGGTAACATTTATTGCAATATAGGCTACAGAGCTGCCATGGGTTTGCAGTTTATTTAAAACGAAGGCGAAATCATTTTCATTTTCACTGTTAAGTTGCATAATTTGGTTTCTGATTATAACGAGGACATAGCTCGCATTAGGCGGAAAGATATGGATTGGTTTTAATTTTATAATGACAGATTATATAATTCTTATGATGAGATAATTTGAACTTTGAAAAAAAGGACTACTTTAGAAAACAGAAAAGGACTGTTCTTCACTATAATTATTATCTAGAGAAATATAAAGAACTTCGAAAACTTACCAAAACACTTCTAAAAAGGCATAACAGTGATTAGCTGTTTACTTGTGAATAAAATATTAAACTTAATCCTAAATATTTTTGGAATTATGTGAAAAATAATAGAACCGAAAAGAAAAATTCTTGCAATTTCTCCCTTCAGATGGTACAATTATAAACAATTCAAAGTCCATATCTGATGAATTTTCTATTTATTTTCAAAGGATATATCTTCTGTCTATGGTAGATGAGCAGCGGTCGGGTGGCAGGCCTAGTCCTTTCAGGGATGTAGCGCCACGGAGTTTAGTTTATTAATCTGAATAAATATAGTTTTAATTTTTTAAAACCTATTTAAAGAATACAAAAGTTATAACATTTTTATACCGAGAAATATTTTTAAAACATTGAATCTAGTGGTAGGCTATAGGTATTAAGGTGGCAACATACACCATCACAAGTTATCATCGCAGCCTTCTGTAGTGACAGTGGCTACTGATGAAAGCGTACGAGTGGATAAATAATCGTGAAAAGTAATTAGGCTATATTACAACTCAAAGGGACATTAACAATTTGTATTAAATAGCAACTGATCTTCAGTCCCGGTATGCTGTTTAACAATTTAAACCAGTCCCGGTATGCCATTGGACTTTTAAAACCAGTGACGGTATTCAATACCAGTGCATACCGCCTCACTTCCTTCACTGTATATGATTGATAAATTTCATTTCCGTTTGTGGTAAATCTTTAAAAGTATGTTACTAAAAGGTTCCACCTTATACTACAAAACATACAGGTAGTAGTTATCTAGATTCTAGATACACTTTAACTAATGCTATTGTGTTTATTTATTATTGGATTATAATTTGCCATTGGACTTTTAAAACCAATGTCGGTATTCAATACCGGTGCATACCGCCTCACTTCCTTCACTGTATATGATTGATAAATTTCATTTCCGTTTGTGGTAAATCTTTAAAAGTATGTTACTAAAAGGTTCCACCTCATACTACAAAACATAAAGGTAGTAGTTATCTAGATTCTAGATACACTTTAACTAATGCTATTGTGTTTATTTATTATTGGATTATAATTTGCGATATCTTAGAACTTCCTACAATTATATTCGTGTCAAACTGACACTAGTTAATAATTACAGTCTAAAAATGTTGCATTTGTCCATATATACATAATAAATTTAAGAATTAAAACCAATAACATGTTTAAAACAACAGTTTCAACAATGACTTGATATTTGCTAAGATCCAAAATATATATATTATAAAGTTCATATGAAGGTACAAACAGCAGTTCAACACTTATTTTTTAACTGATAGTCTATATGTCCATATATTCTTAAATGGTTGCTCTATTTTCACCAAGTATGTCGTTATAACTGACCATACATATATAATTGACACTGTGTATATCCTCAATTAGCTGCTACAAATATCACACATATATAATTGACCACTGTGCATGTCCTGAATTAGTTGCTAAAGTTGTCTTTATCAATTGTTAGTTGCGTCACTGTTGAATCTTGATAACAATTTTCTTGTATCTGATATTATTCTAGCTGCAAGTTTCTAATAGGAGATGCTCATTTCGGCAATTTATTTTGCCATCTTCAGTCCCAAAATATTTAAATAAGAACGAACAATTAATATTGAAAGGTTATTCAAATATAAACTATTTGTCTCACAACCCTGACTTTATCAAATGTGTGTATAATTTACTAACCTGGGAGATCGTGTAGTTGTATCATGACCTCCTGACACCATGAGTACTAACCTGGTACTGACGATGCACTATTATGCTCGGTGAGGGTAAAGTTCACTGTATAGTTCAAAAAGTTCGTTGTGGTCAATTGAGTTTTCATTTATTATATATATTTTTTTTGTCTGTATATTTCTAAATTTTCTAGAGTGTCTAGTTTCTGGCTTTTCTTTCTTCAAACAGTGAAGGAAGTGTGTGTAATATCTTTAAAGTACTGTCTATAGCCCCCTGCACACAGGGACAGTAGAGGCGGACAGTACTGGTGGCCAGAAGTGGCAGCCAGTGAAATATCCGGATGTTCTAGTGGCAGCCAGTAGGCAGTACAGTATGGTAAATTATTTAATTATGTATGATTATTATTAATATAAACAGTTTTTATATTATATTATAGAATATTATAGAACTTGTATTAATATTGTCAAAGTAGGTAAACTTTTATAAAAATTGTAGACTTGTAAATAGATTATGTAATAGGGTAGAAAACAGAATAGGTTTTAAAATCTTTCGAATAATATTGCAGAAATCACAACACATGGGTAGAAAAGGAGACAAAAATATTAAACACAAATACATAAAATAAATAATAATAAAAAAATCTGATGTGAAAGTCACATAACTTCCTCTGCCCAAATAAAAGTTAGCAGTATTCACATATCCTTTTACAGAATCGCAAGACACAATTTTACGCTAATTATCCTATAAATACCTCTTCTTTCAATGATGCGACTAAAAGCGCAGGCTATATAACAAACTTAAAAAAAAGAACAAGTGACTGCAGACGTTTATTGAACTTTCCGCCGTAAAGAATAATTTCGGAAATTTATCGAATATTTCCCTCAGATACTTCTTTACTCTATACCTGGCCAACAATACATCTTTCTCACTTCACATTCTTATATAGAATAAGAGGCCGTGAAAGAGCGCGTATTCAGTTGTTCATCACGCAAGACAAAATTTCTACAAACAGTGGGTGAACAGTGGGTGGCTTGTAACTACCCTCAGAGAATTTTTTCGAAAAAAAGTTTCAAATAAAAGTTTTAGCTCTCAGTAAAAGGAACACATGTGCAAATTTTAAAGAAAATCGTTAGAGCCGTTTTCGAGAAAATCGCGAAAAATGAAAATTTCTTCATGTAAAGTCCCCTTAAAAATAAGAGAAATTTGTCGCCAATCTTCGAATCACATCTTCAGAAGGTACCTGACCCAAATACGAAATTTTGTTTTCATACGATTCTCCGTTTCGGAGCTAGCCTGTTCACAAACTTCCACACAGACAGACACACAGACACACAGACATGTTTCCAAAAATAGTATTTTTGGATTCAGGGGGCCTTGAAACGTGTATATATACTAAAAACTCAACTTCGAATTTTAGGGTCGAAAACAATACTTCCTCTACCTATAGTACCTATGGTACGGGCAGAGGAAGTAATAAATGACTTAAAGCTAATAAAATTACAAAAAATGTTTTACATACTTATTAAATTTAAAATTGGGGTAAACTGCGAGATCGGGGTATCTACTGATCATAGAGTTATAGAAGCGGGGACCAAAATTAATGCTATGGTTTAATCCTGCTGATGTGAGACATTTGGGTTCTGATAGAAGTAGATTATTATTTCTTCTAGTGCTGTATGGATGATCAATTTTGTTATTTTTGGTGCCATTTTCATTTATTAATTCTGAAACGGATTGATTTTTTACTGTACTTATATCAGTGGCTTCATTAATAATTTGCCAAAATTTTCTAGGGTTGTTCCTATATTCTTAAAATTTTAATTTATAATAGCTAACTTTCATATTTCTTGATCACAAGAGTCAGCATATTTCTATAATTTTTATAATAACTTTTCAAATTTTCATTGCTTGGGTCTTGAATTAATTTTCTCGCGAGTTTGTCTCTAGTACGGATTGATTTAATTATACCTACAGTGATCTATGGTTTAATTTTCCTGAACTTACGAGAAAGCTTACAGTTGCTTTTTGAAGTACTTATATCGATGCATTTCTTAATTAAATTATAAAAAATCTGGAAAGAAGTATCTGGATCATTACATTTATACACTGAACCCCAGGTCTCTGATTCAATGAGTGAGACTAATGTTTCATTGTTAATGTGATTCACAGTATGTATTTGATTACCATCTGGGGATTTTAAACAATGATCGTTAATATTCTTAAACAGAGCAAAAACGGCATAATGATCAGTTACGGCGCAGCAAAAGACTCCTGGTATAAATTTCCAGTTTCTGTTGGTTTTAAAAAATATATGGTCTAAACAGGTCTCAGAGCTTGGTCTAGTAACTGCTTTTAAAAATTTGACAAAACCATGCTCATGCAACATATCCAAGTATCTATTTCCAGTAACATCTAAATCATTATCCATAATCTGAAAATTTAAGTCTCCAACAATCAGATGGTTATCAGTTTGTTTTGATTTCATCAAAAAACGTTCGAAATGATCAAGGAAATCATATTTGCAAGTGTTCGGCGACCTATAAATAGCAGTTAATAAAATTGTATTGTTATCAAATGTAAAGTTTAAATGCAGGGAATTACATTCCTGGATTTCTATATCACAAAGAGTGATGTCAATATTATTTTTGCAATAGACAACAATGCTGTCACATTTATTGCACTTGTTTAATTTAACGATCTTTGTATAGCCAGGTAATTCATATCCATATTCTACATATAACCAGGCTTCCGTTAAAATAATAAAATCAAAATCTTGGTTAATACTTTGTATAATAGTGCACAATTCTAAAAAATGTTTTTTTAAGACTAGGCATATGTATTTAATACAGAAATTGGCCCATATTGGGGTCATTCCATTCCAATATTTCTAATCTTCTGTACATATCAGCGAATTTAATACTTATATGAACTGGAAAACGCAGCGATTGTTGTAAGAAAAACCAAATGGAATTGGGGAGGTCACGTCATCAGAATGAATCAAGAAAGATGGGCGTATGCAACAACTGTTTGGGACCAGAGGAAGGGTAAAAGAAGCAGAGGCAGACCTCGACGCAGATGGGAGGACGAATTCAGGGAGGAGTTAGGAATGAGATGGACAAGACAGGCCAAAGAAAGAGTTGCCTGGAAACAAGTGATAAAACATTTAAATCATTAGGAAAACAATGATCTAGGAAAGGAAGAAGAGTTCAGGGAAGAGGCAGAAACGAGATGTTCAGGATAGGTCACAGAAAAAGTGAACTGAAAACAAATGACAGAGCATTTAATTCATTAGGAAAACAGTGTCCTAGGAAAGTGTTGTTAATATATAGGTCTTAACCCACTTGGAGGCAAAAACCCAACTCTCCAAGGAAATAGCTCACCTTGGGAGAGTAAAACAGAGCCAGCCCTACCATGGTAGGAGGCCCTTGCCCTACAAGGGATTGTGACGGGCTTATTTATTTATTTATTATACCATGTAAATAACTTATATCCTACCGCATTAAAGTGATTTCTCCTCAAGCTGGTCCTGAATTCTCATTTCTCGGGAAATGAGAATGTATTTTGTTCAATGAAAATTTTATTTTATTCAAAATACAAAACAAAATGTCAATACTTCATTAAGCATTGTACTTTTAACGGCAGACACGTTAATTTGCATTGTTGAGTGAAAATTGGTCAGATATGAAACCGTCACAAAATATTTCGTGGCTCTTATTAGTAATTTTTGCACTTTACCTATGTGACTCTTAACCGAAAATGAGTTCGCAAATCATTTTTATTCCAGTTGCCTCCTTGTCGTATACAGTCTAGGATCTTCATGCTGAAAATATCTTGTAAGAATGGTTGTGCACGTTTCGGGCACTTTACTGTGTAGGATTTCTTTATTTAGCGATTTTATGTCTCTGGACAAAACTGCAAAATCTGGTTCTTTTCGACGTATAACCACGCACAGCTCTCTTTTACCGGGCGCGGTTGGCTTGATAGCTCGATTCGGCCAGCGAAGGACAAAACTTCGGGATATAGTCTTTGCTTTGACAGGTAGGGAGTAACTTATTGTGGATTATCCATGAAATACTAAACTATCTGTGCATTCCTTACAGAATTTGAGAAGATATATATGCAATTATTGTTCAATTCTCTGTTTACTTCACATACAAGTAACCATCTTTAATGTATACTAATGTTTTATTTATTTTTCCTATGAGCATATATTTCATTGTTTAGATCATGTAATATAATTATGTCATTTCGAAGAAACTTCTTCTATAATTCAGGGTGAATAACAATTATAATTGTTAATAATTATTATATACGTGAAAACTTGATATCGGGTTGCATCCCTCTTGAGTATGATGTCCGAGTGCACCAATCTCGTTATTCAGAATACTGCGGTAAAGTTGCTTAGTTTACCCCAGTAAAGTCATACTTTTGTTGCACCGTGCTCGGTTATGACCTTACCGCTGTATAATGTATACCGGCCGTGAAGGAAGTGTAAAGTAAGAAAACAACGGTTTTCTTTCGAAGATCAGGGTAATGTATCATACTTTCGATGTCTACGCCTAAAGCTAATTGAACATAATGAATAATGAGAGACAGGTGGGATCTATTTGAAGAATGAACGATCGTACATATCTTTCAATACTATATTGTAACATCGATTGAAATGACCTTCCTTTCTTACCTCAACCAAACCAGGTCCATCCAGTAGTAGGCGTAACCAACTCATTTTCACGATTAGTACAGTATCCGTGGTGTTTGAATTCCAAGTCAGACATGTATCTTTCTGAACATTTATTACTGAACAATAAGGCAACAAATAAATGAAATATGGAAAACCAGTGGGCCTAGGCCAAATTTATAGTGAAGGGCTGCATGCATCACGATATAGCTTGTGTACAGGTATATAGGGTATGTAATCAATTTACGAAGGTTGCACGTACACGAACATAATTGTAACAGCCCTTTCATGGCTATGTACATGACTTTGCATCTAAAATTTCTACTAGTCGAACGGAAATAAAAGTGAGGCTATGTCGAACTCAGAACAGAGATTTCGTGGTGTTGTTTTGCCTTGGCAAGGTTTCCTTGGATTGCACACATGTGAGAATTATTCTTTAAAACATAAATGTTATTTTATTTCACTGTACAGACTGTTAGAGAGGATTACAGTATCACAAATAATGAACAGAAACGCTGTAAACATCGCACGTTATTGCTACCAACAGTAGATAAGTGAGTCACCGTGACTGGCAGACGTGCAGAGAGCGAACGAAACTAGCGGCCATGGAAGAAATCAACACAAATTGCTCCATGGGAATGGCTTCGTAGCAGAGTAACCGTGATAGATATATTCGAGCATTTGGAAAACGCGGTATTGTAGCAATGAGGCACAGGTTTTCTTAGAATACCCCGATATTACTTTTCCTCCGGTTACGAAACAGCTAAGAAACCAGAGAATGGTGCATTCGGGTATGAGTCTTTTTCGGTCTTGTCTGGTAATGCTGTATATTCGCCAAAAGAATTATATTAGGAATACGATTTCTTCATAACAGTAGGACCTTACGAAATAATAAAAGCAAAGGAATTCCATATTACGCCCACTGTCATCATGTTGTGGTCATGCAGAATAACAATAATTGTCTGAATTTTTACGTTGGTGCAGCGAAAGTGATATTACTTTCATCCGCACGCGCGCGCACACACACACACACACAATCACATAGACATATTTTAAACCAATTATATGAAAATAATTCATATAATTCCTTAATCCTTAATCCTTAATAGTATTTATTAGAATATTATTATTTTTTGTATAAAGCTGCGTATACATTTGCGCTCCTCTCGCGTTCCGCTCTGTCCGCGTACAGTACGCGTACAGTACGCGAACAGTACGTTGAAATTATCCATAGGAAAGCGACGAACATATTGCGAACCACCAGCATCATTATTATTATTGTGTTATTTATATTTGTATTTGTAATAATTTGTATTTTTGTGATTTGTAATAACTAGAACATTTTGTAATAATAATAATAATAATAATAATAATAATAATTATTATTATTATTATTATTATTATTATTATTATTGTTATTATTGTGATAAAAATCATATCACAGCCCAATAACCGTAATATAGGGCCCACAACATCTTTATATTAAAACTAGCTTCGCTGGGGGGCGGAGCCCCCAAACCTCCACTGAGGTTCTCGGGAGAGGTTTTTTAAAAGATCTATGGGAGATAGAGTGCGTGTATTTAATCTGTCAGAGCCCTACGTGAACACAGTTTGATAAAACCGTTCCCATGGAAACCAAGCCCTTTTTCGGGAGTTTTAGGGCTAAAAATAAAAATAAAAACTTTTTTGGAATTTTCCTGTGGTTTACAGCCTAAAAGCTATATGTGTACCAAATTTCAAGTTTCTAGCTCATCTGGAAGTGGGCAAACATTAATGTCAGTGAGTGAGTGAGTGAGTGAGTCAGCCAGCCATGTGGCTTTATATTATAGGGATTTAACTTAATAATAATAATGAAATTAATAACAATAATAATAATGATTAGGGCTCGGATTTGTATGTAATAAAAGGTTTTTTTTTCCTGATGCGTACATTCCTAAAACAAAGTTCAATATCCAAATCGAGGTCCGACAAACGCAAATTACAAATTTTATTTCGCATAAAAACACATATTTTACAAAAAAAGTTATGTGAATAAATATTTTCGATATTTTCTCCATAAATATATATTTTAGTAGCCTACTTTTTCGGATTTTTATGTAATTTTTTTTTTCTGATGCTCTTGTCAAGGTCCGACAACCGCAAATTCCTATTTTATTTTACATAAAAACACACGATTTACAAAAAAAAGTTATGTGAATAAATATTTTCGCTATATTCTCCACAAATAAATATTTTAGTACTTTTCCTCAATCTCTTTTAACATTTTACAACACAAATATCTATCTCGAAAGAATTCAACAGAAATTGCAATGAGGTGAAAGTGATTCACTTGCACTTGCTTGTCGGGGAAGAACAGAACTCAATCTCAACATTGCGTAATTCAGTTAAAGAAATACAATATGTTGAAAAGCAACTTAACACTATCTCAGGTTTGAAAATAAAAGTTCTAAGAACAAAATTTAAAGGTATGTTTGAGAAAAATGGTGGCTACCAAACCCTCTGCAAAGTCGCTCAAGTTTTGGAAGGTCAAATCATAAGTGAACTTGATCGTGTGTGTGTGTTAGTGATATACAGTACACCTCTTGAAATATACAAGGTTAACATCGTGTGATGTAGAACGTTCCTTTTCTCAAAGGCATTATTCTTGTATAATAGGCAAGGATTTGTGATCCATAATCTGGAGATGACATTTGTTGTGCACTGCAACTCCAGTCAGCATTTTACATATGATATTTAGCTGCAATTGGTGATTTTCAGTATAATTTCTTCTAGTAAGTTACGAACATTCTGGTGTTTTTATTCCTTTTTCAGAAAAAAAATATATAGTTTTAGCACATATTTTTAAAAATTTACCATATATTTGTAACATTTTTAGCACATAAAAAATAAATATTTGTAAGTTTTTAAGCACATAAAAATCCGTGCACTAATGATATTAATATTGAACTTTGTATAAACATTGTGTGCACAGCTGCCGGATGTTATTGTTGCTGGTGTTCAAAATCAAAACAACATGCTTGAGCAGAGAGAGAGCAAGGAGGAAAATGACACGCGGACGGAGCGCAACTACCAAAAACACGTCCCAATATGAAATCAGAAATCCTTTGTGTTCGTCGAAAAAACCGACAGGAGACGGATCGCGGCGTACTGTCTGCGCTCTGTACGCGTGTCGTCACACGAACACCTCAAATGCCGTCCCAATCTGCGCTCTGTACGCGTACAGTACGCGTACAGAGCGCAAATGTATACGCACCTTAACAGAATCAATGTTTGTCTAGTAATAATGATAATGATAATAATATTAATAATACTAAATAATAATAATAATAATAATAATAATAATAATAATAATAATAGGAACAACATTAGCATTCTTATATAGATATAGTAATTTTAACGTGACTATTCCACTCATATGCCATGTGTTTGATATTGACCAATAATGTTTAACAATTCCTTGGACATATGCCAATCACGATCGTTTATCTTATAAAATGCTTGCTATTAATACGAGGATGGGCTTTTGTCTGATAAAATCGTCAGCTCGTTACTGGTCACATAAGCATCAATGTTCCATGATTAATATGTCACATACTGCCATTAAGCAGCACGAATACAGATTATTTTATACAACATAACTTGTTTGGAAATTGAAATAATATAAATATAACTTCATTTGAAACACAATTTCGATTCGGTGCAATCCAGTTCGTGTGCTTTTATTCTGTTCTGCTGTTAGCTTACCTGAATTAAGTTAACTACGTCTTATATGCACCATTGGTAGCACAACATGGTAACTCGATTTGATTCATGGATGGTTGATTCATAGTATGCCGTGATTTCGCAGCTGTTAATTTTGTTTTTATATAACAAAGTCATTATTATTTGTATAATCCGATACATTTTTATTCATGGAATGGTCTTAATAAATCCAACTCGAGTTGTCGAGATTCATCAGATACATTAGCTTTTGCTGTGCAATCGCGAATGTATCGATAAACTCGTAAACTCTCGTGGAACTAACTATGATAATAATTATGATATTAGTAATATTATTATTGTTTAAAATTCAATTATATTAATTCAAATTGTCTTATTAATGTTATCTGTGCGTTTGTCTTCTCTTTATGTAAATCCTGTATATTTATATTTATATTTGTGGTACTATAATTATATTTATTTTTTAAACCGTTCTGGTTTATCTGCTAGAGTTGATAGAGATCTTACTGTATAATTTACTTTCTTCAGTTTCTCGAAGATAGCCTATTTGTTGGAAGCTTTGGTATGAAGTATCGAACTTTCAGACACTGACGAGTACAAATCCTCGATTTAACTTTTTAAATATATTCCGAAGCATTAGTAAGTGTAGTGTTACCTTTGTATAATATACAATTTTAAGAGAAAGTTTTAATTCAAAACATAAAAGGCACTCGACTCACTGACTGTTGTGAAATGGAAGACTGTAAGCTCTTGACGTAAAATGCAATAATATATAAAAATCTGAGTAACTCCTAGCTTTTGTGAGTAGTTTCCTCTGTGATTTCCCTATAAACCTCCCTGCCTTGTTAGTATAATGAATTCATTTTGCATTTTATGAAGCTAGGGATTTTATAAAGAGAATAACAAATAGTCAATGATTTTTTTTTCGTTAACCTTTCCAAAGAATTTTTCATGAGTGGGTTGAGAAAGTGACATTACTTAATTACTTTTACTGTGTATAGTATAATAAAATCAGGTAAACTGATGTAAAGAAGTGGCCATCTAATCCCGGCATTTCATTCTCCTTGACAATGAAGCCTCAATTTGGCTTCGAAACGTCGGAATTAATCCAATTCACCACCTGGTTAGTAGCCCGGGAAAATATCATATACAGTATGCTTTTGTTTATTCAGTAAAATGTTAATTGGAATTATGATAGGCAGATAATAAGTTATTTTTGTTATCGATTTCGGAGTTAAGCTGCAGATCGATTCATTAAGCAGGACTTACGGAAGAACAAGAAGATACTTAACCTTAATTCAAACTCGTATACACTGATATAACACATTCTTAAAAAAAATCAACATTTCACAAAATACACTGGCGAAGAACTCCATTTAATGTATGTAGGCCTAATTATTTCTGAGTTTATATCTTCTGTACATAACAGTATTCAACTTGATGAACGAAATAAACATCTGATTAGTTTGATAATCAAATCTTCCAATTTACTTAGTTATTACTAGCATGTGCCCGCGGCTTCGCCCGCGATAATTATTTCAAAAATTAAAAATTAAGAGCATAATAGTTAAATTATTATATTAACACCTAAATCATGTAGACTATATATCACGATTAGATAGCGTCACCTGGTAAAAGCGACCTCAGATTCGAGCTCCTTGGCCCAGAAAACCCCTGTATAGTGAGTTTCGTCCAAATCGAACAACGTTTGACCACATTTAGGCTAATATTGATTATCCCTATAATAATAATAATAATAATAATAATCATCATCCTCTTCGGTGTAGGTTGAAAATTTCATATTATGTTTGCGTGCCTTCACATTAAAAACAAATGAATCGACCAGCGTGAGCTACAACATTCAAGAGATCGCGATGCTTTTATGTCGAAGGAATGACAAAAATAGCCAAAGCCTAGTGTAATTGATTTGTTTTATTGAAAACTCATGCTTCGAAAACGAAATAAATACACGTTTTCTCCCCGTTTTTCACTCATAACTCACGAACGAAAGCGAAAATTAAAATTCCGGCTTCGAGGTGCACATTCCGACCCTTTAGTCCATCTATGTTTACAATTTCAGATCTCTGCGTTCAGTAGATTTCGCTGGGCATCGCGGGGAGACAGACAGACAGAAAGACAGACACTTCCTTTTATTAATATAGATCTCAGCTTAAAAGCGAAGGGATGTGTCATGGCTAACTATTCCAAAGCCGTATATGAAGAGTGTAAAACGATATGTTGTCAGGATAACAGATTTGAATTTGTTAAATTTTTTATACTATATTACCATAAAATAGGCACTAAATTGGGCAGACATTATAAATGCGTATATCATATTTAATGACAATCCGATAAAGCGTATTTGAGTTACCGTGTCTTTAAAATAGACACTAAATTTGGTTTTACTCCAGTACCGGTCAACCGATTTGGTCCAGTATCAATAGACGGCTTCCCATGTACATTATAAATGGGTATACAAAGTTTCATGAAAATCCGATAAAGAATATTTGAGTTATCGCCACTTTCTGATATGTTACCATAAAAGGCACTAATGGGGCATTATTCCCTTACCGGATAACTGATTAGTCCCATGGACACTATAAGGTACATGTGTATACTAAGTTTCATAAAAATCCGACAAAGCGTATTTGAGTTATCGCGGCTTTAAAATAGACACTAAATTACGATTTACTCCGGTACCTGTCAACCGATTAGGTCCAAATTCAAGAAGTTACTTCTCATAAACGTCGTAAATGCGTATAACAAGTTTCATAAAAACCCGATAAAGCGTGTTGGAGTTATGGCGCCATTCTAATATAATCTATTAAAATGGGCACTAAATTGGGCATTACTCGGGTACCGGTGAACCGATTTGGTTCAATATCAATAGGGTTCTTCCCATGATCGTTATAAATGCGTACAGCAAGTTTCATGAAAATCCGATAAAGCGTATTTGAGTTATGGCACGTACAGGCACACGGACAGACATACAGACAGACAGACATACGGACAGATATCTTCCCGTCCCCCACACAATCTCATAAAGTATCGTACTGGTACTTAATAATGCCCTATGTGATTTAGTAAGCCTGTTATAAAGGTATTTATTTTTCAATTCTACTTTTCTTGTCTAGTTTTCTTCTTTATCACTGAACCTCAAAGAGTTACTTTTGGAGGGTGCAGTACAATAACTTTGTTTCATTGTGATTAACTTAAGTCTTGTTGTTGTTAACATTATTATTATTATTATTATTATTATTGCAAATGTAATTCTATTGTACTGTTTTCATATTATATTCATGTTCAATTTTTGTGCTGTCTATTTTTTTCCCGAAAGAGGTAGACGAGAAAATAAAGTCGCTTTGATATTCTTGCATGGGAATGGATACTGAATTTCATATTAGTTTATATTATATGGATCGGGCAAAAATTTCAAATTTGAAGGCAGTAGCAAAATCTTAAATTTTACACAACATGTATATATAAGCATATTCAGAATTATGAAGAACTACTCCTTCCCTTTGTTGAATATAATTTACAAATAATACGAGTAACATCTGTGCATTTTAGATATCATGCTTTAGTATAAAAAATTAAATAAAAACAAAAAAGATCAAATTCTTAACACGTGTTGTTGGTGTATCATTATCTTTCTGCAGTGATTTACACATAGCCTACAATTGATCTTTGAATCAAACACTGGCAATATTGTGTTGGTCTTCAATCAGCTCCTGTAAAGAGTCTTGATTCGATTTGGCAACTATTGTATCTTTTCCGTTATATAGAAATTGATTACTAAATTGTCTATTATGCATAATACCATAACATGTTAATATTTTATTAGAAAAACTTAATATTTTCGAAGTATTAACTTTACAGTAAGCTTTAACGGAGCAAGAGCCAAGTGAAAACTACATTTTTTAAAGCAGCATTGAATTGAATCGTTCTACAAGTAGTAATACTAGCAGTAACTTGTACGGCAGAAACCTTTAATTCTCTCTTATGTAACGCGAAAAGATTTTGAATCCTTAATGAAGGGGTTTAGTTCCTGTCTTTTGCTTAATTTATATAAGTTAATAACTTTTTTATTCTTCAGAAAAGAGCTAAAATAATGAAGATAAGAACATACAATTTGTTCTATAGTCCTCACTTTAACTTGAAATGTTTTTTTTAATCACTGTATTCTCTGTAGTAACACATAATTCGTATCACTGATATTACTGAAATCGGATTAACGTGGATTGGCACACTGTCACTCCAAGAAGAATTTGTGTGTGTTATATGGAGCTGGGATATTTCACACAGAAGACTATTCCCTTAACATCAATTTCCCAAATGTAAGCAACCCTTGACCTTTGCATCACAACAACAACGTCCAATTCTCTCAAGCATTTTCGACTTTACTCATCTCCACTTTGTCTGTTCTTCTATAATGTTATATCTGCAAAGTTTTTCTGAAGGTTATACTGGCTTTACAAGAAATAACGTTAACTTGTATGTTGTAACAGACTATAAAGAAATTTCATGTATTTTTTTTATTTATTTAATCTTCCCATAGTTATGGGTTGCCTACACAGACAAAGAGTACCAGAAAATAAAAACAAAAAGGTAATTGAACATTGAACATTGAAAAGAAAAAGAGATTAAAGTTAAGGAGAAAATTAATACAAAATAGAAAATCTTTAACAGTTACAATTATGATTTATATATTATGTGATTCCTCAGTATTGAAACGGATCCTCTGAGGGTTGCTAAAGCAACTTCAGTTATAATTGATGGAGGAAGTCCCAATCTCTTGAAGGTGTTCAACATGAAAGTTGTAACAGTTCCTCTTGCTCCTACCATGAGTCCAATGACTTCAAGTTCTGTTAGATTGTATTTATCACGATAGTAAGGGATGGTAGGATTATTAATGTCTTGCTTTTCCTTGTTAACATCTTGCGGCTGTGCCTCATTTACTTCAAAACGCACAGTAGGATCAATTATAAATCCGGATCTTGTTGTTCTTTGAAAAGCAATGATATCAATTCGCCTCGTAGTCCCGGTGGTAAAGAGACCATGCACCTCTTCAAAAGTAGTATAACCAGCATCTCTAAGGGCATTTGCAACAATTGACCGTACTGTATGGTGTCTGATGTTTCGAAGGATCTCGCCATGCGGACAGGAACCCAGAACATGTGCAAGAGTTTCTACCTCGTTGTGGCAACGCCGACAACGGTTGTCCTGAGCTCTACCCGGCACAGCGCGCACTGCAGCATTTCCCACCATTTTCAAACAGTCACGCCATTCACTGCAAGAAAGACCAACATGATCCCATATCCACCTGTTTGTAGGAGTGTGCTGTTTAAATAAGATGACACCCTTCCCTTTTTGTGGGTGATTACACCATATATCAAATTCTTTAGTTCTGAGATGGTCTCGAACCTTTTTAGCATTAAGGAAACTGCCGTCTTTATAAAATAGACTGTCGTCTGACTCTACATTAATCTGCTTAAGGCACTGTAAACTTTCATGTTGGAGATTACGAGTTTGCAGAATATAAGAATTCTGAGTCTTATATAGGCATCTCACTGCATTGATTTGCTGCAATATTACTTCCCATTTTGTTCTGAATATCCCTAATCCTTTATATTTCCTAGGGCTGTAGATCATAGCATCTGGGATATCCATGGGAAGGCTTAGCATTTCCTTCAGCGCACTTCTGATTAGTCTGTCTGCATCGTCCAGGAATTTTTTTGGGATCAGCTCAGGAGGAATAGTCTGAAACTTATAAATTAGGGAAGGACAGACAGAAGAATTCAGATTTATCATAGTGTGTACATTTACAGAAGTATCGTTACTTCTTTCTTAGGTTTCCTTTCACAGTCGGGATATAATTTTTTATTTTTTTATTTGTTTAGTTACATTACAACCCGTGTTTCACCAACTGGTATATCACGGGATATTTACAGAATTATACATAATTACTATAACATATTATAATATGAAAAAAGTTTATGTGATGGAGCGGAAGACGTGGTTGATAAAGGTGGTTATTTGTATCGTATTGATATGATACTTGAGCACAATTGGCAACGGTAGTGACTTTAGAATAGATGGTCTTTCTCTTTCAAACCTGGAGCACTGTGTTAGTAGGTGTATGGCGGTCTGAATGTCTTCCTCACGACAGCTGCATGTTGGTGACTCTGTTTTTTTTCATTTTAAATAGGTAGGATCTGAAGGAGCCGTGATTGGTTAGAAATTGAGTGAGCATATAGTAGGGCCAAAGGGATAGAGAAAGCCTGTGGAAGATGTTTGGGATGAATGGTTTGGTGTGAGTGGCTACTTCGGAGTTTACGTAAGTAGCATTCCAAAGTTCGATATAATGGTCTTTGAGGAGCTGTTTGCCCCTGCACAGGGGAATTGCACTGTAGTCAATCGTGGTTTTGTAACTGGCCGCCGTCTTGGCTAGATAGTCAGCTCTTTCGTTGCCCCTGAGACCCGCGTGACCTTTGACCCAATGAAGAGTGACTAATGTGGTCTTCTTTAGGTTGATTATTATTTTCCTGATTTCCAGGGCGATGGGGTGAGTTGTGTGCTTATTAGCTACCGCAATCAAGGCAGCTTTGGAGTTCACGTGTATGGCGAAGGAGGTGAAGTTTTTTGTTTGAAGTTTGATCCATTCAGCTGCCATGAGCATCCCGCACAGTTCTGCTTGGAAAACAGAGCAATTATGACTTAATCTTTTGACTCCTGTGTATATCTCACTGGATTTTAGGTAGATTTTCGAAGAAAAATCTACCTATTGCAATGGATACCACTTTATGATTTTCGAAAAATTCTTTCATATCTTTACGTTTCATGCTCCCCTAAGTACGAAACCACCGCCCGTTCAAAAAAAAAATTTGTGATATTTATATATATATATATATCTTTACACGATAGCGGCCGTAATTTTGAAGATATTTGAACCAAATTTTATTATGTTATTTCTAGGCCCAATAGTTCGGACAAGTTCGTTAATGGGCAAAATTGGCCCAAGGGGGTGGTCGGGGGAGGGGGTTGAAATTTTGAAAACTTTATATCTCGGCCCCTATGAAGTATAGAGGGAAACTTTGTTTCAATAAATTAGAGTACTCCCTATGGAGTTCACAGTGACACCAACGATTCGGGGGTTCGAGTGAGGGTGGGGGTGGAGGTGGGGGTGGGGGATGAAAATTCGAAACTTTTGAAACCACGTCTTGTGGGGTATCGTTGAAAAGCTCATGATGAGTACTCTACAAATCAATAAATAGTTTCTTGATAGCTCTCATATGACGCGAGATTTTAATGTTTGAAAATAATAACACTTATAAGAATTATTATATCATAATTTTGTCTTGTTTAGCGGCTTTGCTAATTTTATTCATTGCTGATCTTGCGCACGGCCTCCCAGAATATTATATCCTATTCTTGTTGTCAAAACAAATGATTGTAGGCTCTTCCTCTTTGCCGAATTCAGTTCTTATTACTGTAGGTTTACCATGCCAAGGCTAAAGAAGAAGAGTGCTATGCAGCGACAATAAATTAAACCAAAAGCACTTCGAAATCTACCTCCGCCTGTAGGCCTGCCTAAAGGGATTTTTTTAAAGGCGATCGCTCCAGCTCCGACATGGCTTTCCGTTTTGGACCCGTCCGTGTAGATCTGCACGTCAGCCTGTCCTATTTCTCCAGATGTATCCACTCGTATAAAGTTGTCTTTGGGGTGAACTCCCCTTTCTCTGGAAGGGGTTTCAATGTTCTTTAGTTCCGAGATTACGGCTTCTGTAGGTAGACTCTTTTTTAAGGCTTTAATGTCGTTACTTAGCCGTATTGCGAGTTTGATTGGCATTATTCCTGCTAGCAAGAAGAGCATCGGTGGACACTGTTTTGTAAGCCTTTGTGATGAATACAAGAAGTGATCTTTGTATTTGTTGTAATTTCATCTGAGCTCTTTTTGAAATATTAATACTCCACACTTCTGCTGCATACGTGACTACTGGTAGGAGAGCGTATTCATAAAGTATTCTAAGGTTGTGGTAGGAAATGCCCCATGTAGCTCTAGAACATCGGACTAGGTTATTACGGATCTTTAACAATTTATTTTCAAGAAACTGGGTGTGGGGAAACCAATCCAGCTTACTGTCAACGATTACTCCTAGGTATTTCATTTTGGAGACAACGTTTATCTTTTCTTTGACGATAGTTGGATGGTTTTTGTATTCGTCTTTCTTTCTTACAAACATCGGCATTACTGCCGACTTTTCTTTGGATATTTGTAGCTTATGGGCTTTACACCAATTCTCTGTTTTTGTGAGTATATCCGTTAATTTGGTTAAAATATGTGTGTGAGTTTGACCTCTACACATTAACATTATGTCATCGGCATATACCACCAACTCTAGGTCTTGAGTGTCGGCCAGTTGTTCTATTAGGTCACTAATGATTAAGTTCCATATAGTGGGTCCTGCCACCGATCCCTGTGGGCATCCTTTCGTCACCCTTTTAGAACATGACACATTTCCCACTGTGAATTGAGCAGTTCTGTTCTGCAAAAAGTCTTTCATTGTGTTGTAAATGTTTTATGGACACTTCAGATTTATGAGACGAGCGAGGAAACTGGGCTGCCATGCATTATCGAAAGCTCCTGCTATGTCTAGTGCGATGAGGCAGCTCTTTTGACCGCGTTGTTTGCTTAGCTGGACGAAATTGATGACTGCTTTTATGGCATCTGCTGTCGAATTTCTTTGTGTGAAGCCATATTGCTGAGTTGGTACCGCTCCAGTATTTAGAAGGAAATGGTTTAGCCTTGTTTTAAGTATTAACTGTTATTTCAAGGGGGGCATACAGCTTTCGATGCTGGAAAATAGGTGTAGTTTCATTACCTTTTTCTCAGCAATGATTTGCTCTGCAGCCTTGGAATCTGGCGAGCTCTATATTGACTATTGGCATACTATTTTCAGAATTAATTTAACTGTTACAGTTAATGGGTAATTATCATTAGAAATGGCAGTCAGATTTCGTGCACTGAAGTGTTGTTTCCCTGATAATTTTCATAAATACAAATATTTTTGAGTGATTATTTTTTCTATCTATTTGTAAATATCATATGAACAACATGATGCAGAATCTTTGGATTACCTGCAGTATAAATATTTTTAGAGATAATTCATAAATTGTTAATTTTTTATAAATTTTTACATCAGAAATATATATATTTTTAAATAAACTATTAAAGATACATCAATGATTCTAAATATTGTTGTTCAATAATATCAAATATACTTTCATGCAAAATTTCACTGCAATATCTTTAAAAATGTTTGATTTATCAGAGAAACGGCACTTCAGTGCACAAAATTTGGCTGCCATTTTGTAATGATAACTACCCATTAACTGTAATAGTTAAAATAATTCTGAAAAAATATGTAATTGTATAACTAATCAACATAGAGCATGACAGATTGCAAGGCTACAGAAAAATTCATTGCTGAGAAAAATAATAATGAAACTTCACCTATTTTCCAGCATCGAAAGCTGTATGTCCCTCTTAATTTGCTTGTAGAAAATGTTGAAGGTTTCAAAGTTATATCAATAAAACATTTTGAAGCCTCACACTGATTTTACACACCCATGATACATTCGTGTCAGTAATTACAGGTAAGTACATTAACTTTAACAGTCTTTTATAGTGGATTCAAATAAAATTCTATCAACCAGAGACTATCTCAAATAGGAAAAACTGGAGGATTGCATCGACCTATTTGCAAAACTGAAGACTATATATAAAAAAATGAAACTTAATGTAAGTACTGACACGTTATTGTCACCGGTATTTGCAGTAAAATTTAACATTGTGGGTTAGATATGTAAACTCTGAGTGTGTGTAAGTTCTGATTTTGGTGAAGCCTGCAAAGTTTGGTGGTCGGACGGGTTGCAGAGAAGTGTTGTTCTCTCTCGTTTCGTAGTTTTGGTCGGTAAACTCTCTGGGGATAACACAGAACTCCCTCATCCCTTAGATCTGAATTAATGGAAGATTTCAAAGGAAAATTTCCATTCTTTCTGTTGGGTGACAATAATGAAATCCAAAATAGCCTCTAATACAGTTTTATTTGTTGTTATATATAACTAGTTTTGCAGTTTGTACTTCTGATTCTGTTATAACTTATTGGATTGTTACATAATATTTTACGTTTTGTGTACATAGTATGGACGACCACAATTGAGTAGACAATAAAGAATCTCCTGCATGTGGGTAAAGCTAAATAATATGAAACAATGTTAACAAGAAATTTTTGATTATCTTAACTAGAGTAATTCAGCTTAATCAATGGCCCTTAACACTCTTTATTTATAACTTATAGCCTATAGGCTGCACATTAAAATTAGCGAGATTTGTTTCAGAGCTTTTCCTTACAGTAATCGCAAAATGCATACAAAAAGTCACTCTTATCAGTAACAGAACCTCTTTTTTTTATTAAAAGCTTAATTTATTCCGTCTTATCTATTAGGCCCATGCATTTCTTGTTGGTGGAGATGTATGGTTTAGGTATTTCAATACTTTTTCTCATAACATTGAATAACATATTTCTACAGCATAGTTAGTCTAGTACTAATCATAAAATTAGTTGAATACTATTAGTTTTCTCTAATAATACCGAAGAGATTAACTGTGCCAACAAGTTTTCTTTTGATCACCTTCCCTCTCGATCCTCGTGCATACTCGTGGGATGCCTCGTTCGCTTTTTCCATTGGTATTTGAGCATTTCTGAAATAAAATTCCACTGTTAACTGGAAAAGATAAGTTATTGTTTTATATTTTCTCTCCATTTTATTACGCTCAGTTGTTGTTCATTCTTTGTTCACTTCAGATTAAGTTTATGCACCCCATTCTTTTTCATGTGGTACAGTATTGGACATTTTCCCACTTTGGTTTTTGTGTGCAACATCAAATTACTTTCTTTGTATCTATGAAGCCTAAATTCTTATATAAATTCAATGAATTGCTTTGATTAATTGCAACCTACATACGTTCAGTGGGCATACTGAATATTTTATAGTTCAATTCTTACCTTCAGTAACTTTGCGTACGGTGTATATGTGTAGAGATTATGCATTATCTAACAATATGTAAAAAATACAAATTTATGTACAAACATTGTACAAACTCGAAATATTACATGCATTATTCCTTGCAATAGCTTTATATAGTAGCTTCATAAATGCTTAGGTAATATTCTTTAATAACCATCATAAAAACATTTTCAAAAGCTGTATTTTTATATATTTATTTTAAAAGTATTCAATAGTGCAATTGCAGCTTCCACCTTCTTATTCTTAGCCTATAACGAGATCTAGTGTGTAATGAATTTGTTTATTTACATTTTAGACCAACGTCAGCAGTCATGATTATTGTTGGTCTATCACTTTTTTTAAGATATTTATTATCTGCATGCTCCATTACACTATGTAATACTACATGCAAAGTACATTTCCTTCATATGTTGGGTTGCAGTTTGTCAAAGTTAATACTATTTACAAATTTTGAAACTGCTTTCTAAATATTTTAGTGAGTTCACTACTACATTCCTGTCTTATTAACTATTTCTTATAATTATTTTTTTTCATTTGATCATATGTTGGGTTGCAGTTTGTCAAAGTGCAACACTGAATTATTTTAGTTACAGTGTTATATTTATAATGTTGCTAATACAGGGAAAATGGAAAAGTATAATCTTATAACCTTGAATAAGTAAATACTATAATTTAATATCTCAGACTAAAGTTGGTTAAATATAATAAATGTAGTTTGGAATATAAATATTTATATATAGTTCTAGATGCTGACTAGAACACTTATTTGTTTTCAGGAAGCTTGAATTCGAAAACACAAAAGGAGCGAGTGGACAATCCCATGAGGGCGCAGAACGATTTCTCTCAGAACAGGGCAATATAGGAGGCAGGATAATAATGCAGCATAGAAAAAAAAGGCAATAATTCAAAATGGTAGTAACAAGTTTAATAAATAAAGCATCAACAACTATCATAAAGGACAGTAAAACTGAATAACAGTTAATAGTAACTGTGATAATATAAATTTAATTGCTATATACAAATATAAAATAGATATGAATAACTAACATAGACTCTCTGATAATGATTATTCCCAATGAAGAATTAAATTCCACATCCTATTCCATAATTCCTACAAGTGCAATTCCAAATTGATGAGTACTAACCTAACCTAACTCATTGGCTAGCTAGGTAAACACCGAATTATAATCTCTGGCAAATATAAATGATGTGAAAGGTAACGATGAGTTTCTAATTGAATATGTCAAGCTAATGCCGAAAAACCAGGTAGTTGAATGAGTAAGTAGCAAAAGAAAAGGTTCAAAAATAATTATAAGTAAGTGACTCGAATAGAAAAAAAATTGAATACAAGAGAATAAGCAGAATAAGTTCTATATATGTTTTTAATTAACAAAGGACAAACTAGAAAAATTTAAATGGAGAAAAGGTATTTACTGAGAGATATAAATACACAATCAAAATATGTAATAGCAGGACTGTAAATAAAAAAAAAACTAACCAGAAGAATAAAAAAGGGGAAAATGCAAATCAGTTACCGTCAGGCTCAAATTAATTTAGAATGAGACTACAAGGCAAGGCAATAAATATCTAATAATAGAAAAAGGGGGGACAGCAGATGAATTAATGTAATATACAATATTGTAAATCTGTATAAATGGTGAAAACTAATTTACAGAAACAGGCCAACAAATTTCTATATATGTATATATATAAATGATAATAGAACGAACAGAAATACAACTATGCAAAAGGCAAAAGATGCCAAAGCGTAGAATTTAAATAGAATAATATTAAATATGAAATACAGGGACATGTGTACTAATCTGAAAAGCAAGGGAATGTCAATATGCTGTAACCTAGAAAAATTAGACCTACATGACCTAGAATGTGCCTAGCCTTATATATATATAATCATCATTTTCAAACCTAAGAAAGGTTAAGTAATCATAAATTTCACATGACGAAAATTTATTTTAACATAAGTCCAAACCTGAGTTAAGTTAGTGATGGAGAATTCTAACTCTAGCCGAAAATAATCCAGAATATATATATAACTTTAAATTTACATGAAGAAAATACAAGATGGCCAAAATTATGTAAGTTATACAATTTACCGATATTATAAAAATTTCGGCATCAGCTCTTAGCCAAAAATATGATTTGTGAAATTTTGAAACTAACAATACATACTTGCTAAAAAGGAAATAATGCAGGGTGACTGTAAAGAATACTTGGTACCAAAAATGAGTAGTTATAAGCACAACAGTAACTCCATAGGATCAATAAACTATTTATAGCCGTGAAAATATCCAACATGGCTACCATAAGTTAACTGGGAAACGCCCACAAAATGGACAGTGAAGAAAACTCACATAAATTATAGTTACTGAAATCTTGCACATACGCAAGATACATAAGAAATACTGCATATAAATTTTACTCAGTACGTGAATCCAAGAAAAACCTATAGGAGGTCATAATATATGAAATCTGGGGGAGAAGGCGTTGTCATATGACAGAGTACAATGGAATGTGACCTGGCGCACATTAACACTTACGAAATCCTAGTATAAGTTAGCATGCCGATTTAGCAAGATAGAAGGAACTTAACTAGAAACATATTTCTTGATGCATGGTTAAAGTTATTTCGTAGAATGACTGACATAATGCTTTTAAAGCACCAATCCTGACTATATAATAAAGATTACTCTCATTATTAGTTAATGTATTGGGTTTCCATATTCAAAAATGCCTAATTCTCGTTACGTTAATGATTACGTGCTTCACGCACACAAAATCTGCTAGTATCATATTGTTACGGGAGGTTGCCTTTCTCTTTATAAGATATCAAATTTCCTAGCTAGAAGTGTGCGTAAGGCACATATTATATTTATTGTCAATTCATAGTAATGTATATCGCAACTCACGTGAGAAAACCAGGGAAATTCTCCAAGGCAGCCCTCCAACAACCACACTTTTGTAATCACTCGGCAAGTCTGGCTGTGGTCTGGTGACAGTGAACTACCTCGGTCTCTCAAGTGAGGGCGACACAGTATTAGTGACGTCACAACCAGAGATCAAAGAAGGAGCAGCGCGGAATTTTTAATTCCACGTTACAAAAGTTAGTACTATTTACAAATTTTTGAAACTGCTTTCTGAATGTTTGAGTTAGTTCACTACTTTCAATCGGCCACTGCTTGCCCATTCTTGTTACTTCCCTCTCTTCTCCTAGTATACTACACTCCCACAGTATATGTTGCACTGATTGTACATTTTCACCACACACACATGAAGGGTCTTCTATTATCTTAAATCGGGGTATTCTCCGAATTTCCCATGCCCTGTTAAAATGGCTGTTAAGTAATGGCTGAGTGTTAGTTTTGATTTCAGTCGTTCTCGCACTGTTCTAAAATAACTTTTTGTGGTTCTTCCATTTATCGTTTTCTCCCATTCCACTTCCCACAGTTGTTGACTAATTTCTCCTTGTTGTTTACTAACTATAGTTTTGGTAATTCATTGTAGTCTTCTGGAAGTTCTGTGCTGTTTGCTGCTTCTTTAGCCAAGCGATTTGATGTTTCGTTTCCAGTATTCCCGGCATGCGCTTAGTTCAATTATCTTTGAGCGCTGCTAAGCTTTCTCTAATCCATTCTGTGAGTCTATTGCGCTTTTGGGGATTTCTGAATAATTGTAGCGTCATTTGACTGTCTGTATGGATTAACGCTGATTTTTCTTGAGGATTCAAGTCTTGCATTCTTTTCAGGTATTCAAGTGCTTTCAGGACGGCAAGTTGCTCCGCTTGCTTATTAGAGCAATTTTTATTTAGCTTGAATTGTAGTTGTTGTATAGTGGAGTCAATTCTTGTAGATTATTATTCCTGCACCTACTCCTTCTTCTGTTTTACTCCCATCTGTATAAATTCAAAATTCATATTTGCTATTGTCTTCCAGCTCTTCTATGTGGGGTAGTTTAGCTGGATGCATCCAATCTTTGCATCTTATTTCTTCCTCAATTTGTAGCTCTTCTGCATTTATGTTTTTGCTTCCTTCTCTACCTCGAATATTGTAATAGGATTTTACCCTTTCTTGGAGTTTTGAGACTATCGGAATTAGTCCTATTATTATATAAAGTGCCTCGTGAGAAGTTGTATAATATTCTTTTGCTATCCTTAAATTAATTAGTCGTTGTATCCTTCTTATTTTGTGGGAATTATTCTTTATCTCTAATGCGTCAATCCATGCTGGTACTCCATATGATATTGTAGGTAGGATGGCTCCTTTGCATATAATTTTTGTTACATCTGCTCTCAGGCCCAAAGTTGTTCTAGCTGACCTTCATAGTGCATGTATAATATTTGTGCATTTTTCCGTAATATACTCTATGTGGTAATTGAATCTGAGTCCTATGTCGAAGATTACTCCAAGGTATTTCAACTTCTCTTCTTCTTCTTCAAGTTTCTTGTTGTTTACGTAGATACATAGCTGACTATCTTCTTTTCTGCCATTCGTTATGAGCATTAGTTTTGATGTTTGTTCGTTAAAATGTACTTTATTGTTTGTGGCCCATCTTGAGATCCTACTTATTTCTATATTCGCATTATTTTCAATCTCTAGTCTCGTTTTCCTTCTGATTGGAACCACTAGGTCATCTGCAAAATCGATTACTTTTGTGCATTGTTTATAATTCAAATTTAACAAAGAATCATACTGGATATTCCATACACCTGGGCTGTATGATGATCCTTGCGGACACCCTGTCTTAGGATTTCTTTCCACAGCAATATTGTTCAGTTGAAACATGCTCTTTCTCTCTTTTAAGTAGCTTTTTGTCAGTTGGTACAGATTGTTTTGACATTTAAAGACTTTTAGTGCTTTTAATATGCTTGGCCACCAGGCTGCGTTAAATGCTCCTTTGTCGTCCAAGCTTATCATAGCCAATTTCTGTTTATTTCTCAAGCTTTCTTCAATGAAGTCTTTAACCGCCAGAAATGCCTCCGTTGTGCTTGATTGTGGTTTAAATCAATATTCATTTTTGTTTAACAAGGCCTTAGAATTTAAATGGTACATTATTCTATTGAATAAAATTTTCTCCATTACCTTCCCTGCAACTGTTAATAAGCTGATGGGTCGATATTTAGTTACTTATTTTTTCTTTTCTTTTCCTGGCTTCACTACCGGTATTATCCTTGCTATTTTCCAAGTCTTTTCGAATTTTCTTTCTGCCAGACATTTGTTAATTGTTGTTACATATTTTGGCGTTACTTTGAATGTTAGGCGTACTATAAGGCTGGTGATTCCGTCTATTCCTGGTGTTTTTTGCTGTTTATAGTCTCTAGTATTCCTTGTATTTCTTCTGCCATGATTGGTAGGTCATTAGAAGTGTTGGGGGTTTTTCCGCCTCTTTCCTTATTTGTTTATGGTAATCATTTTCGTTTCTTTCATCGCCTTCAGGAACAAAATGTCTTATGTAGTTCATTGTGTCTGGTAGATCCTTAGTGTATGTTCCATTTGCTTTCTTTATAGTAGTTATTATTGTTTCGTTTCTAACTTTCCCCGATGCTACTTTATATGCCGCATTCCATGGAATTGTAGTTGTAGTTAAACTGCAATACTCTTTCCAAGTTTTTCTCTTTTCTCTTCTAATTTCTGCTTGGAATTGTCTTTTAACTGTTTCGTACTGATTCTTCCTGTTTAGTCTCAGTTCTGCATCATTTTTTGTCCTCTGATACCTTCTCTTTAAAGCATTTAGTCTCTTTCTAATCAGTGTCAATTCTGTTGTCCAGCAGGGAACCGTCTTTTGTGTACGTGTTCTTGCCTTGCTTATTCTGAATGTTTTCCGACTAGCTTTTTCAAGGAAAAGTTGGAATTTATCTACTTCAAGCTTTGTATCAGTTCCTTCCATTATTAATTGTCATGGATTAGTCTGCTGTTTAAGTATTAGTTGAGTGTAATATTACGCAATGCTTCTTAATAATACAAAATAATTGTACTCCTAATGCTGAAAGAATGCTTTGTTTGCATTCCTTATAACAAATTCTTTAAGCTGGTTTCCATCCAAGTGTATGTGTAGTATAGAGAATTTTAATTCACCTGTATGTCCCTATTCATACAAAAATGGAATTAAAATTTTCATACCATTTAATTTCATATGAATAAAAATTATTATTGCATTTTGTACCCAACTTTAATTTTTTATTTTTAGATGTTTGAATAAATATCCTCGTTTAATTAAGTAGATAAGCATGCCAAATTATATTTAAGTACCTTACATGTATTTTAAATCATCAAAGAAACGATTTTAGAATACTAAAGTTTCAGTAAATGAGTAAAATGTTAGAAGAAAAGAGTTTTTATGGTGCTCAAGAATTTCCCGGATATTGCAGAAAATGAAATTTCCTACTATAAACGATTCCTTGAACACTTTATTTTTGGGGGGCAAGGGTATATGGTTACCATTATAAACTGACCAATTATCTTCATAGCAATGAAACAATTTGCGAATTTTTTAAATAATAAATGAATCACGATCGTATAACTATCGCCGTTTGTAATTTCATCATACAATCATTCAGAAAGTTGTCATACAGTTATGAAATTGGAAAGGTGAAGTCAGACTGAAAATTTCAATGCCACAGCCAGCGTGAAAGAATTATCATTCCACAGTTATAAAATTGTTATTTGAATGTCATATTATGTTTTTCATTAGTCTAATGGGTTTAATTAGCATATATGATTGTTGAATGAGGTGGATTGCTGTTATCAATACGAAATAGCAAAGTTATTCGAGGATGAACATTATTCCTCTAACAGCCATAATAACTGAAGCTCTATTAAAGTGTTATACTACGCTGGACATGATTTATTAGGTGTTCTCGTAGACTTCCACGGCTAAATGAACAATAATATTAATAATCTTGACTGTCCGGGTGGCACCGTGTCATCATGTCTAAAACCGACGTTTCGGCCCTCATGTTGAGGCCTTCTTCTGGGTATACTGAACTAAAACGTTTTGTTTTATCCTTTTGTTTATATGGTTACGGTTTGATAAGTCAGTCGGCCGCTAGGTAGCGAATGAGGCCATTAATGGTTGTCTGACGTGAATGGTTGTCATGGGAGGGCCTGTCTACAGTAAACATAGCACTCCACGCCTAATTTATTTGTCGACCTTTATCCCCATTTATGTTGTTGGGGTGCCTGTCGATTTCCCAGGCTTATTTTATTCTCCTAGATCACCAACGGTCTTCTTTGTGTATAATGGTGGTCTGGTCAAACAATATCGTATGTTTTGTTTCAGTGGCGTGGTGTGCTACGGTGGACGTATGAATGCTATTTTTACTATGTCTTATGTGTTCATTCGGTCTTTCTTGTATCGTACGGACAGTCTCCCCTATATAAACCTTTCCACAATCACATGGAATTTTATACACTCCTGCTTCCTGGAGAGGGGAACCTTATCTATCACATGAACTAGTTCGTTTGGAAGCTTTGACGGTGCAGTGCAGATTGTTTTTATGTTGACTCGACGCAACACTTTGCCTATCCTGTCTGTTATGTTCTTGATGTACGGAGGTACAGCCGTCCTCTGTGACGTAGTAGTTTTCTCGTTCCTCTTGCCCGGAGAAATCAGAACATCATAGTTCAATACCCAGAAGAAGGCCACAACATGAGGGCCGAAACGTCGGTTTTAGACATGATGACACGGTGCCACCCGGACAGTTAAGATAATTATTACGATTTATTATATATTATTTTAAAAACAACGTCACACAGGCAGAGTAGAAGTTCTCTGTGTTCCTGAGGCACAATAGAATAAAAATCATAATTTCTTACCTTGCATTATTATTTATTATTTAGTGAAAGTTCCTTTGCAACTTTCTCAAAGGAAAATATAAAATTATTACGCTACAGAAATCACAGTACACTGGTGAAGAAAGTAACTCAAATTAAGATTTATATTGAATTAGTAAATTAAGTAACGGCAAATAAATTAAGAAATTTATCCTTTCCTATCTTATCGGAATAGAAAGAAACATCTAGCAACCAAGTAACCAGCATTACTTACTTACTCAATGGCAATAGACAATTCCTAAGCAAGCTAAAGGAATACCATCTATTTTATGGAACCCGAAGGTTCATTGCCGCCCTTACCTGAGCCTACCATTCAAACCTATTCCGTGCTAACTCCATTCAACCATCCCTCTCAAATTCTACTTCTCTTAAATCTATCCTACATCCCACCTACGTCTAGGTCTTACAAGTGGTCATTTCCCTTCCTGTTTCCATGTCAGTATTTCTTAGACATGGCTTTCCTGCTTCATGCGCGCAACATGTCCAGCCCATTTCATCTTTCGTGATTTAATTACCCTTACTATATCCGGAGACGAGTACAGGTTATGAAGCTTGTCGTTATGCAGTTTTCTGTAGTCCCCATTTTCTCAGGCCCAAATATTTTCCTAAGTACCCTGTTTTCAATTTATTCTCAGATTATGATCTTCCCGAAGAGTAAGCGACCATGTCTCACATCCATATAATACAACCGGCAGGATAATAAACTCGCGGTTTCTACATGGACATGTTTGGTTAATTCCACTTTTTAGTTTAGCGTTGTTGTCGTAGATAAATATTTTTACAACGATATTCCACAATTGGAATGCTGTCGTGCACATCGACAGTCTCATTTTCGTGCACATCGGCATAGTATTTTTATCTCGTAATATTATCGTGCTCATCGCCACACACCCCGTTGGGGGTAGGGAGGATATAGAGACTCAAACCGACAGCCTCCTTCACCACGACTCCAAGGCAGCACCCCTTAGCTACCGGGGCTAAGGAAACCGGCCTTTGATATCGTAGATAGGTTAAGTCAGGTTAGGTTAGGTTAGCTTAGGTTAGGTTAGGTTAAGTTGGGTTAGGTTAATTGAAAGTCTTATTCAATCGCAGGCAGATACTTAATGAATGATTTCTAAACAATAAAATTATAATATTATTGTACACAGTATGTATCTATAATAATAAAAGGAAGTGTTTGTCTTTCTGTCTATCTAGCAGTTACTGTGAACTCCATTGCATTCAATACGATAATGCAATTCCAATTTTGTCTGTAGCCTATGTCCACTCCTACCAAGGGTGTGTGGCGATAAGCACGATGATATTGGAAGATAAAAATACCATGCCGATGTGCACGAAAATGCTACTGTGCTGATGTGCACACAAACCTTTGGAATTAAGTTGGCGCAAGATTTAAAATGACAAACACCCATTCTGGTATTTTGTCAATTGTGTGAAATGTTATGTTACAAAATCGGTTGACTAAGCACTTGGTTTCTCTTTTCTACGTGGCGCCGTGTACTGCACAGTGAAGCTAACTGAACTAAACGAACCAGGTAAATTAACACCTTTGTTTTATACTTGCTTCGTATTTAATCGTGTCCAGTACAGTGGACTTGAAAGGGAAAGCAAATGAGTAACATTAAAACGATTGAAAAGTTCCGATGTTGGTCGTGTCTGCAACTGCTCTAATAAGACTCCAAATATTTCAATACGACTGATGTTGGCACTAATCTCTACCTTGTTTACTCTGGGTACGCTGCAATAATTATCTTGTTTAGCCTAATGTTTCGATACAATTCCAAATTATAATTATCTTAGTATGAACCATAAAATGTTATGAAAAATTAAGTGGGATGATAATTAACGTTAATATGTTTAATACGTAGACATCTGGAAGCTCCAGCTGATCTTAAGGAACAAGGAGACAAAATACGTATATATTCGCCTTGGAATAAAAGTTATCAAATTGAGTATGATATTTAAAAAAGTGTCAAAGACCCTACTCCTGGAAAATTAATTTAGCATCTTTGGAATGTACAAAAGATTTACTTGTATTAGAATTAGTAATAAGCCCGTAAAGTATTTAAATTATAGGCTGCAAAGGGCGTGCGCACATGAGGGTTGTCTTCATTTTAGCTTTTTTATAATAGTGAAAAGTGTTCATGTTATACTTAAAGAGCCACTACATAAAAATAACATAGGTCTGAACTCAGGATGGGCAATGCAAGTAAGATTTCCAAGATGGCTAAAAACAAAGACGTTGGAAATAATTTTGCCGTAGGCTTGTTTTTCTTTATCCAATTCCATCTTGGTTGTACGAAATACTAATCAGTATAAGTGAACTTTGTATTACGCCGTGGCGCGGTTCTCGATGCGATCATTGTTATGTTTAATTGACCTAATTCTTTTGGTGACACCATGGCCCTAGGGTCGATTCAGCCTCTAATAGACATAAGTACTGTACCAGAGCAATTCTAGGGGTAAAGGCGGCGATAAGCAAGACCGACAACCTAACCATCTTCATGTCCGAGTGTTTAAAAATCTGGGAGCCCCAACCTCCTAAGGGCCTTTACGGCCTGGATAGAGACAATTTTACTTCACTTTTATAATTGAAATTTGTCGGCAAAGTGCTTGAGATGTCTGCATATTAATGTGAAAACAAATATTATTTTATAATGTTATTGATTTCTTTTACACGAATTTTTTAATCAAAATATTTCTAAATCTAAAAATAATGACATATTATGTCTAAAGGGAATCAATGACAAATAATTTACATGGATGCTCAGAACTGAAACACTTTGTCTTTACACACTATGTCTGAAACTTTAAACATTGGGAATCATTATTTATTGTAGGCTATAACAAGCAATGTATCTTCATTTTAATGAAAGCAATGTAAAGGAGTTGAGTTTTCTAGTGGAGTGTCCCCTTAATTAAATAGACAACGGTGCACATATACGTTACAATCCGTGGGATGAGGAATTAGGTTCCTTACAGAGGGCTGTCCCATTTTTGGGACATTGACACATAGTGTTAGCAAAATTCGCATTTTATTCATGAGACTATAATAATGTACTTTTACATCTAATATAATTTATTATGTCTTTTCCTGAATTTAATTGTTTTTTCAACTGTTTCGTGGAATCAGAGTACTACACTGCACTTTACTAAGCGGATTTGCCAAACTGACGCGATATACGATATACATACAACTGTAATAATCAAAGTTTGTTAGCTGTGTACCTTGTTCTGACTTTCAATGCATATTCAATTGAACAACTGAATCTGAACACAACAAATGAAGTGAAGCATTTATCATGAAGCAGAAAGCAAATAATAAGAAAATAATCTTATTCTCCCAAAAGCACAATAAATAAATAATAAATGTTATTGTCGTGACAAAAGAAATTTTGCATGACATTGTCTTACATTAATAGAAATATAACATATAAATTAATATACAAACATACTACGTGAACAATTCTAATATACAGTTGCATCAAAAAACTCATTAAGTTGGTACACACATAAATCCAGCAACATGTTTTTAACCGATATTTTAAATTTGTTCGTGTCCAAAATCTTCATATATTCAGGTATTGCATTATATAACTTTATACCAACTTCATTGAAGCTGTTTTTGCTTGTTGAAGTTCTGCATAAATTGACTCTCAATTTATTATTGTACCTGGTATTGTATAGATGAGTTACGTTGAAAGTTGAAAATGATTCAATATTGTCCTTTACAAAACATAAACACTTAACAGATGTATAAAGATGTAACCGTTAATATACCAAGTTTCCTGAATATTGGTTTGCAATGAGCTCTACCCTCACTGCCATTAATTAATCTTACAGCTTTCTTTTGCAACTTTAAAATCCTTATAACATTTGCGTCATTCCCCCAGACTAATATACCATAATTTATGTAAGAGTGAATGTAAGAAAAATAAACAATTCTGAGAATGTGAGGATTCACCTGACATTTTAATTTTCTAAGTATGAAGATCCCAACCGATATTTTATTACAAATGTAGTTTATCTGAGTCTTCCATTTTAAGTTAGATTCCAAGTGTACCCCTAAGACTTAACACTGTTACCATAGCTGTGTGTTAAGTCAATTATTAAGTTTTCTGTTTTAGCTGTATTCAACGACAAAGAATTTGCTGAACACCAGTCTACTATAGTGTCGCTGATAGATCTCAGTTGTATATCATTCATATGAGTACATTGTCCAGTTACATTAACGGCTAAGTCATCAGCATATAAAAAAGTCCTTGTGTTAATACCAGTAATCGCAGAAGGCAAGTCATTAATATAAAGAATAAACAAAACTGGACCCAATATAGAACCTTGTGGCACACCTGTTACTATTGGTAAATATTGGGATTACACCTCATTGTAAAAAACAGATTGATACCTGTCACCTAAATATGATTTTATAAAATTAGTGGCTGAATCATTAAAACCATAAAATTTCAATTTCTCCAATAAAATTTCATGAGACAAACTGTCAAATGCTTTAGAAAGGTCGTAAAATCTATTATTAATCTTCCTCTTTGTATCGGAGCTATTTACACATATATGTGTTAGTTCTTGGATGACTTTTTCTGTTGAATGACCAGACCTAAAACCATACTGGTTTTCACAAAAAATAAAGTTCTTCTCAAATTAATTAACAATTTGATTCTTTAGAAGTGCTTCAAAAATCTTTCCTATAGTTGGAATTATAGATACAGGTCTATAATTATCATAGTTATCCTTTGCACCTTTCTTATGTATTGGGATGACTTTAGTCAATTTTAAAAAGCTTGGAAGTCATTACTAAAGATGCATTTATTGAATAAATAAGTCAAAACTTCAGCAATATGAGGAGCTGCCAATTTGAGAATATGAGAGTTTAAATAATATACATCCATTCCTTTGCTGTTACTTAGATCTATATACCAATTCCACAGTTACTTCATCAAATTTGAATGTCCAGCCAGGTTGTGGAGATACATTCTGCAAGTAACAGTAAACATCCTTATTTGCTCTGGGTATATTGCTAACTGTATTATGAATATTACTTAATTTTTTTATTAAAATCATCACAATTCAAATTAAATGTCTCCTGAGAAGGTCTGTCATTAATGTTTTGTTTAATAACTGTCCACATAGTTTTAGATTTATTTGTAGCTTGTAATATCATATCAGAGTTATATTTCCTTTTAGCATTTCGAAGCTCCTTCCTATACTTCTTCTTCAATTGTATATAATCTGTATTATATTTTTGGAATCCGGTACCTTTAAACATTTCATAAGACATTAAGCAAAGAGCCTTAAGGTTAACAAGATCAGCTGTGTACCACTTAGTTTTTGTTTTGTCATTTAATTTGTTGACATCATTTTTGTACACTTTCTTCATAGGAAAGGCTGTATTAACTATACTCAAGAATATATCGTTGAAACAGTTAAATTTGAAATCTATGTTTGCCATTGTATACAAATCTAGCCAGCTAATGTTATTCAACAAGAAGCAAAAATACAAAGCATTATTATTGCTGACCGGCCTAACCAGTTTATATGTATTGAAACTATTACTTTCATAGCCGTCATTAACAATAATCTTGACTTCAAATAATATGGCAAAATGATCAGAGAAAAAGGGGTTTTTTCCACTACAGCTGACCATTGATCTGTATGAATAGACGTGCAAATATTACCTATACAGCTCCCACTCCCAATCAAATTAGGTCTAGTAACTTCAAAAATCGTATGTTTGATTCCAAACATTGCTAACAAATTGATAAAATCATTTTTGATGTTGCTATCAACAAGCAAGTCTATATTAAAATCCGCCCCTAAAATAATGGAACCATTATTAAATTTGTTAGTCAAACAATTTAAAGTATTAAAAAGATTGTTGTAAAAATTCATATAATTAGTATTATTAGGTATACGGTATAGAGACAAAATAATCAAATTTCCATTTTTAATGTGAACGGCAGCTAATTCATAGTCATACTTCACAGCTAACCTGGTTAACTCCTTGACTTCAACTCCATGTATTCTATTACGTAGGAAAATAGCACATCCTCCACGTTCACCTGTACAACGACAGTAAGAACTAGCCAGATGGAAATCAGGTATGACTAAGTTATTAATTTCATTCTGATCTAACCAATGTTCACATAAACTTAATACATCCACATTATTTGAATTAAGTATAAGCTCTAATTCATCTAGCTTGTTGGTTATGCCTTGGGTATTACATTGAAGCATCACCAGTTTATTGTTTAAAATTTCTATACAACTGCTTGGGCCTCCGGAGTTTCTTCTAAAAAATGTCCATTCTGATTGAAGATTTGATCTTGCCTTAACCTACCCTTAAATGGCGCAAGTAAACATCCATTCGGCCACAATTCCTCATTGAAGATTTTATCAAAATCATGAATGGCTACCTCAATATGAAACGACGAATAATCAATAATATAATACTATTCAAAATAATACAATAATAATAACTAAAAATAATAAATTTAAAGGAAATCAACGCAAAAACAATAATAAATATTCACGTACAAACCCAGTGAACAAGAAAATATACCGGAATAATTCAATTCTCTTTATGAGCTACAGAAGAATAAACAATAATAATGAATGCATTAAAATCAGTGTAGAATAGCATAAGCAAATAGAAAATATCATTGTGGTTGAATATGTTAATACCTACTATTAATAAATTTAACACTTCAACCAACAGTACTATCTATAGTGGCACGTCACATTCCAAACATATTCTTCTGTTTTCTTCTTGCATAAAGCACATCACCTTTGAGTAAGTATTGTCTGAATAACGTGATTTCTTAGACCAGATCTAACTTCAGTGATCACCCTGACATCTGAAAGCTAGCTCCCTTGAGGAGCTCTACGTTTTGATACGAACTCTTTACATTTATTGAGATATGCTATAACAATTTTTCTTTGAATATCCAATAGGGAAATATTATCTTCTTTATTTGCAGTCTGATATGTTTGCCAGGCATTTACAAGTAGTATGTCAATAATTTGTGTGAAGAGAGGCCATCACCATTTTTGGAGTAGATTCGAATACAGTACAAGATATTTACTTGTCCAGTAAATCCACTCCACCCATATGGGCATTACTTTCTGGTCTAAAATATAATTTCCAGAAAGAAGCATAGTATCAGTTTGATTTTTGTTGTTGCACAACGAACTATACTTTTTTTTATAACTTTTGCAACGCACTTTTCATTTTAGTTTCTGCTATTATTCAAAAGGTATAACTTCTCATTTTCTTCTTATTACTGTTGAGGCGTTGTCGTGATAGAAGAAAAATCTTTTCGTTATGAGATATTATGTGGATATAGAATAAAGCAGATTATTTCTGCACTTACATCCTAAACCTATTAGCAAAAGTTGAAGCTGTTAATTTTGCCGTTTTGATAAACAATTAGAATATTTTGTTTTAATGTCATAAAATCAAGGCGTTACCTTAAGTATAACTATGTTTTTTTGGCGCATACAAAGGAAGTGTTGACGACGCCATTTTGAAAGTACCGCACTAAGTAAACAACTCGGTGCTCTTGAAATTTCCAGTGCTCACCGACTTCATTCGCCTTTTTTTCTAAGTTTCAATTTTCATGTTACTTTGCCGAATTCAAAATGTATCTTCTTCCATAAAATAGAGATACAGTGATTTTTTCACAATCTTCTTCACATATTGTGTAATGAAATCACTAAGCAGGTTTCCTGTACAGGCCTTAGTACTTTTGATAGTTATTTACGATGTTAGACCTAATAAAGAGCTTAACAGGCAAGCACGAAGTTAACAAAGCGAGCGCTAGCGAATGTTATTATTCGTGTGAGCCTGTTAAGTTCTTCGGTCGAACACATGGTAATGTTTAGTGTGACAGCATTTTATTTTGTTTTGAATCGTAAATTTTAAAAGCCAAGTAATTTCAGTTCACTTGTGCCTAGAATTGTAAAATCCCTTTGTTAATTTCGTATGTACCGGATTTCAGGCTCTTTTGGTTGGAAACAGTTTGTTTGAATCAAATCACATATGAAAACAAATGAAAATGGCTTCTACAATTGCTGAAAATATTAAATCATGCTCTATTTGTAAAGAAATTTATATCTCTGTTGTAAAATGAATAAAATGGATTTGAACCAACAACTCAATAATATTTTATTCTTTGCCTAGGGCTTTCGACGCATTTCCGTCATCTGCAGGGCATATTCCTAAGGTGGTGTGGATGCATCAATAATTATGAACTAAAACTACGTTGTCTTATATATTGTTGAATTGCTAGTATTGTTGAATTGAATTTTATTTATTTTTCTTGATCTATTTTTCTTGATAGGTACAACATCAATCTGCTGCGGTCTACAACACGTAATTTAATATATCTTTAGTAATAAATTATAGAATAGGCAAATAACGAACTAATCTGGATAAATCCTTCGTTATGATACAGAATTGTAGACTTTGAACGAAAGAGGGTAAATGAAGGTCGTAGGTAATGTTTAGTGCAAAACTATATATTGTTTTGGCTTACGATTGTGTTTTGTAAAGAATCATCTAGTTTATGGACAAAATTTGTATTGCCGAAATAGTTATTTGTGTTATTGTAATTGATTAATAAGTACACGATAAACAGTAGTAGTAGGAATAAGTTTGTAGTGGTTTAAATGATTGAAATGGATAATTATTAATTTGTACGAAAGGAAAGAGAACGACAGTGATATCTGGTGATACGCTCTATAATCTCTATAACGTGCTAGCAGTTTACTTTCATTGCCTTCATTAATATAGAAGGCAGTAGCTCAGCCCGTAGAAAGAGAGAGTTCTGTTAAACGATGTTTACGATTCAAAATAACACAAGCATACATGTAGATTGTCAACTTTTAAAAATATTTTTAACAGGAAATATATATATATATATATATATATGTATATATATATATATATATTTTAAAATCACATTACAAATTTGTAAATCTGTTATGAAACGATGTCACATAAAACATTCGGGTTCCCATTTTAATATGAATTTTGGTTAAGAAAATCAGTTAGCTTGTGTAATATTAAAACAATTAAGCTATTAAAACAAAATTTGAATCGTTCATTTCTGTTTACAATTATGTGATCGAAATGAAAATTTCTAGGGCAAATAATTTAGAAAATCACTCTGAACACATCGGTCATCCCATTTATTGGTTAAAATGAATAAACTTTAATAGTAACTAGAAGCAGTTCATCTTACGTTTACCCTATTTATACAATGCTTGTAAACGAGATCAGTTCACAACCTAGATTACACACTGAAAATAAATATAGGCCTAACAGTTTGTACAAATATCGAGTTTCATGAGTAAATTAAATACAGCAATAGAAAGGTGAAGTCAAACTCAAAAATTAAATGCCATAGCCGGGATTTGAACCAAGATCTTCCGTTCTCCAAGCCGCTGCGTTTACCAATTGATCTACCATGGCGTTATAACATCAAATTCTGAAACTTACTCATACATCCCGGTCTACCATCAGGCGTTCTCAAATGAGATACCAACCCAGTGGTGACTTACAAACTCGTAAGTGCTTTAAGGTCCGGGCTCCATAGTAAACCACTAGTAGGTCACGGTGGAGTGGTAATTCCTTCACACTGTGTAGGCTACAATTGTTTTACTTTAGCCTAAAATAAAATAGGGTTTTCTGGAATTCCGGAACAAACCATTTTTTATTATTCTATTCGTGTTCAGGAGGGTTTAATTATGTGGAAAACCTGTATCTCGTGTCGAACCAAATTTTTATTGCCTTATAATTTTTATTCAATATTTTATTCAATATTTCAATACTACTATTCCACATAAAATCGTTTTACATTAATGTAATACCGGAATTGTTTCGAAATCCGAAAAAAAATGTATTTTTAGTAAACGCTTTCTAAAACAGCTGTTTGTCGGACTGGTAACATGCCGAAAAATTGCATTTTAGCAAACAAGGCCACTAAAATTGCATAAAAGTGCATTCAAACAGTATTCAAAATGCAGTTTTATCGGCCTAGCACTTTAAAGTCGTCATGACAATCTATAAGAAAATTCCACATGGCATTGACCAGTCACACAAACTCTAACATGGATTTAAACATATAATTTGTTATAAAACAACAAATTTAAGCCAACATGTTTCGTTATGATAACAAGAAACTTTACCAGGTTTTTTCGCAAAACACGGTAGCTTACTTCATCATATAACAACAAATATATGCCAACAACTTTTCACATCTTCGTTCACAAGAGAATCATTGCTTACCATGGACGCACCAGCATTTAATTGCAATATATTCCATCTCATAGTCTTCTGCTGCTGTGATGTTGCTTCCTGCAGCTCCAATTCAATGTTTCTGGCTTGGATTTAAATTTCCTCGGGAATACCATTCATATTTTCACAAGTTTTTCATAAATACTAGTTCGTATGCATTATTCTTTACAAAAAGCTACTCAAATAATTATAATGCATCTATATCGCATTTCGTATTGATATGTACGGTTCATTGTTGTTCCGCGATTCAGTTGGCTGTGAGAATACGACGTAAAGTGGCTGACTAGCTTTCATTATAATTAATTATACGGTACTTTTGTTTCATTTCATATAATTTAGAGAGCTTTTACTAAAAATATTGTAGCCTATGCACCAGGTACGCAAAAATTTTATCGGACTCATCCTCGGTTTACGCCTCGGCCGCTAGCCTATACTAGATTCGTCCGCTAAAGCGTTATTTTGCGTACTTAATACATAAATAGCTATTTTTTTTGTCATATTCGTATTTAAGAGAGTAAATATAGCCTATATATAAGAAAAACATATGACATGCCCAAAAACTTTTTATTGTCACATCATTTATTTGTATTAATTAATTATTACAATTCTAATTGCAAATTTTATGAAAACTATTATGCACGTGTACATGAAAACTGTAACGAATCAAAGATTTTCATGATCTGTTTCGAAACATCAAAATATTCAAAGCTGGCTCTTAGAATCTCTGTAACAAAATGTCTGTAGTACAGTGAATTATCAGTGCGTTCTAGGGAATCTGCATACTTATTATGTGAATCTATTCAATTGTACAAGAGTGAATTTACAATCATACTTACTAAATGGCAATGTTCAAATCCTGAGCACGCTAAAGGAATATTTTCTATTTTATGGAACCTGGAGGTTCAGTGCCGCGCTTACATTCAACAATATTCTGCTAATTTTAACCATCCCTCGCAAATCCCACTGCCATTAAATCTATTCTAATACTGTCCTGAAACCAATTTCTAGGTCTTCCAAGTGGTATTTTCCCTTTTGGTTCTCCTAGTCAATATATTTTAGATAGTGTTTAATTTACCTTCACTTATCTTAATTTCCATTTTTGATGAGACATGTCAAAAGGGCTGAAGTATGAAAACTTAGTTTGCACGGGATTACCAGTCTTGCATGGTAAGTTGCTTACATTTGTAAGTATGGATCTAATAATTTATTCATTTATAGTTACAGATTTCAGGAAAATCTGCAAAATAGTAATTCAATTTACGTTTAAAGGCACTTCTCTTTCTGTACTCATGTTAAAATCATTTTAACTTAGCTAACTCACATGTACTGGAGAAACTGTGTGAGCTGTGAAGCTCTAGAAACAATCCAATTAACCAAAAACATACAGGTCGGGGCTTCTGTTTTCAACGGCAAACAAGCATCCTCGAGCCTTTCATTCTAAAAATGCAGTCTCAGTTCTCTGGAAATATATTCGTGTTCAGGATTACTAAAATTCGAGGCAACTGAAAATGTTACATTATAATTTTCTTGTTTGTTTAATATAGAGGTGTCATATATTTTATTTAATATAGAAGTGTTATATTTATAAGTACAGTTTCACTTTTAATACAATACAAAGCCACATTCTTCTGGTGGCAAGAGAGTTAGCTCGTTGTGTCTTTTTTTCAAATTGTAAACCACAGAATGAAAGTATAAAATTGTTTTCTGTTTTAATATTATGTATTATTAACTCATTTATTGCAGTAAGAAAATAAAGAGAAATATATAGAGATCAAGTATGTCGTTATGTTACTAAACAAATGCTGTCATCTTCAAAATATGACAAGATTGCACCGATACATTAGTTCATTTATAGATTCTTAATTCAAAGCATGATAAACTTCATTGGTAGTTTAGTACCGGTAAATTAATTAAATAGTCCGCGAAATATTGTTTAATTAGTTAAATACTAGTGTTCAGAGGAATTTTAAAACCTCTGCAGATAGTTTTAACCATGTGGCTGTCCCACCATCACTCTCGCGTTAGATTTCATCTAACATGCGTTTTTTTCTTTTATAACCATTTAATACAAATCAAACGCATGGATTAACCTGACAATAAGATTCTATGTAACCATTGTAAATTTTGTAAAAGCAAATATTGTTATATGTTCTTTTTCAAAAACATGATAATAATAATAATAATAATAATAATAATAATAATAAATGAGGTTCTGGCACTGTAAATATTTAAGTTCTGTTTGTATATTATTACTTAGTTTTTATTATTCGTGATGTATTGTTATTATCATAGTCATAGTATTGGTAAAATTTATTATTATTGTTATTATTAAATATTATTATCTTGTTATTACAATATTTGAAAGTGGAAAATCAGAGAAACAAAATAATATTCGAGAGGAATACAGGGTGATATAGTAAATCAACACCAATGAAATATCAACTTCTCACTAACAGTTTGTGAACTTAACTGATCTATTACTATAGGCTATGTTGTAATGCTGAATAGCTAATTGATTAATTACATAAAAAAAATTGCAGTGGATTATTGAGCACGTTAGGTGTAATATCGCCGCTTTGTTAATAATATCGCTGCTAACACGTGTGTAAAATGTTACAATTGAGTTTCACTTATAATGAACCACAGTTGTTGTAGATACATTGCTAGCAAAACACCTTTCTCTTGCAAGTTATAAGCGAGTTATTGAAATAGTGTTATGTACACAATTGTTAGTTCCGATCTAACAGCACGAGCAATCGGATTAATCCTATCAGAGCTGAATCTGTATATTAATATAAACAAACTTCAAGCAAAATCATCAGTGGGCTCTTAAGTTTTAAGACAATGAAGAAAATTCTACTGGACTAGCTGGTTACCAGAACAGGCAGTGAGAAAACAGGAAAATTCTCAGGTCGTAAACAAATAATTATGCTCTATTAGTGTAATACCTCTGCTTTTATACAATTTTTAAGGTGACGAGTTTATACGTCAGTAGCAGTGAAACGGCTAAGCGATGGCCCAAATGTTAAGAACGATTTTCTAACTCTTTTTGTGCTATAAACTTGAAATTTTACACACTTAACTGCAACCAGAAGAGAAATTATGGTATCAAATTTCAGTTCAATATATATTTTTTTTCTGATGTATTGATTAATTTAATGGACTATTAAATAATTACTGAAATCTATCTCGTCCAACAAATATTAAAATAGGAACAGGAATTTTATCTGAAATTTGTTGTACTTTCTTTGCAAAATTACTGACGAATATCTTAATCTATTTTACCTTTTGTTTAAAAAATATTTCTTGAATGAAAAATATACGCCATACGAATTATGCATTAAGATGGGTTTACACTATGTAACTTGTTTAATAAACTTAATACATGTAACAAGTTATATGTTTAACAAATAAGTTATATTAAATTTTTATATAACTACAGTTTAAAGAGACAAAAAGACATTTGTACTGCACAGTAGTGAGGTGGGCCGGAAATATTCGAAGTGGGAAGGAATTTATAAAATTTCCTTGGGCAGGAAATATTCCCAAAAGTGAGCATTTATAAAAATTGTTAGTTTTGAATGTTTTACTGCTTATTAACGGTCCAGATGCCTTAAAATGAAACTATTTCCGTAAAATTCCACATGTTTATCAAGGAACTGTCTAGGGAAGTATTACCTTTTCCTATGATATAATTTTTCACTTATTGTCAGGACAATGTACCCTAAGTCATCGTCTTTAAAAAATAATAATTCGTGATAATCTCTTAGGTTTTCTTTATAAACTTATATGTTATAAAGTGATACCTCACACTTACTTAAACAGGATTACAGACAAGTAATTTAACATAATTGTTAATAGATTGTGTTGGTATTTAAAATAAAATGCCAGAAACCAACACCTTCAATATTACACAAACACAAATTTAAATATAATTAGTATATCGCCTAATAATTAATCATAAATCAGTCCCACGGTCTATACTAATCCTGCTGTAGTTTAGGGGGAAATTTAGTTCTTTCATGATTTATGAGGGCTAAGAGGAACCTGCGACTTAGCAGATGCGGCCATCCAAATCTTAGGAGCAGCAGTCACTTCTGCCTCCACAAAACGTACATTCAGTTCGTTTTCAAGGATGCAATCTAGAAAGAGGATCCGCCTATTATCTGAGCGAGCAGTTAAACTCACTTATCTTTCATACAACTGGAAACTGATGAATGCTCAACCTCAGAAGAAAAAAAAGAAGAGTGAATCTACTGAAGTTCAAACCCAAAGTGCTGGTAATCCAGACGATCCAGATGAAGGGAAGGACCAAAAAGAAAACCTAGATGATGATGATGAAGGCCATGATGACAGTGATGATATTGCCATCCTTTCTGATCAAGAAGGAAAAGAAGAGGATGATGATGAAGAAAATCTAATGGATTTTAATGGAAGTGATTAGGCCAACTTGTAAGATGAAGTCAAGGCCACACAATTAAAGAAAGCAAGTAGGCCTATTCCTAAAAGTTGTTTGGGTTCGTACAGTTTATGATTATTACTGTAATTTGTGTCTAATTAATATTCAATTTCTTCAATGAACTCTTTTGTTAATCTTCTATATTGACCTTCAAGAATCAGGGCAAATTTTAATTAACTTATTTTCATTGTTAACTTTGTGAAAACCCAGTAATATAATATTTTATACGTAAATAATGAATGTTAATTTTTTATGTTATTTCATTAATTATATATTAATCTTTGAACTTATGCAAGTTTTTAGTTTTATTTAACCTAATCATGATTAAATTTAAGTAAAAAATAGGTATCTGCTCGTAAATAATAAATTCCTGGGAATTTATGAAATTTTGGGAACATTTCCGGGAACATTCCCTGGAAATATTTCCTCGAGATTAGGTTCCCGCCAGATGGCGCTGTGAATTGAACTCTGGCGTAGCTCAGTTGGTAAGAGTATCGGCACAGATAGCCAAAGGTCCTGGGTTCAAGTCCTAGTGTCAGAGGAATTTTTCTCCTATAATATTATCACAATATTATCTCAACTATCTTCTGTAACATGTTACTAGATATCGATGAATTTAATTTTTCCGTTTGTTTGTATAAAGAAACTGTCCACCTAACCACAAATAATTAGATTTATCCAAAAGTTCAACCTATGCAACCTTTACTATGCTTTTCAGATGTACAATAGTATAATAATAATATATCCTAATCTCACATATAGGCCTTGCCCCTCTACAAAACTCTCATATGTAATATTAACAATTTTCATCAATGTTCCATATCTTGAAGGCGCTGATTCTCTTCCTTTATCTTAGTTTTACCTCTCCTTTTTAGGATTTAAGCGACCCAAGCCGCCCGGGCCTTACAGGGCCGCAACCTGTCGGGAGAGAGATTATCTTTGGAACACATACATACTTTTTTGACCAGACAAGGCCATGGAGGGCCACCTCCAAGACAACACGAACACATAGGACGAGACAGACCATTCACACACACACTTCACTCCGAACAAGGCGAAAATGGGATGAAGACGATAATGACGGCCAATAATGATATCTGGGGACCACAAAGGACTAAGGTTACCAGAAATTTGTCTCACAGGTGAGGAAAACCCCAGAAAATCCCACGTAGGTAACTTTTCCCGACCAGGAATCGAACCCGGGCCCGCTGCGTGAGAGGACCGAACGCATCTTCTTAGCCGCAGCGGTGGACGATGGCGCTGATATATCGTATAAATGGACCTGTTCAAATATTATCAAAGAATATATAGTAGTAGGCCTAAAAGCTATTGTCGATCACACTGTACTCAATTACACATTAACTAGCAAATGTTGACTTAACCACTCATAAATTGTTAAAATAATTAAAATTGCATTTAATTTATATATCATGTATAACAATTGGTTAGTTAGGTTATAAGCTGTGCACTATCATACCATAACATAGCAGGTTACATGTAACAAGTTACACATTTCCCACTCCATGTGGGGAAAAGTATAACTTATTATATACCGGTAACACAAAAATCAGTTATATAACACAATGTTATCTTTAACAAGTTACATTTATTTGTAACAATTTTGGAAAACGTGTTATATAACCCATGTTATATAAACAAGTTACATAGTGTAAACGCAGCTAACGGAGTGTAAACGCAAAAAACTTGTTTATAACAAAAAAATCAGTTATTTAACACAGTGTTACTTGTAACAATTGGCATGTAGGCTATTTGTAACAATTTTGGAAAACATGTTATATAACTCAAGATATATTAAACAAGTTACATAGTGTAAACCCAGGTATAGGTTTGCAAACATGAAGATAATAAATTTCGTGCCGTCAGTTGGCAAAAATGAATGTTTCATAGCATAACATAAACGCTAAATAAAAAGGTTTTACATTTTCTTAACCGCCACGCCCCCATCATTATCGGCATCATGATCATATGTCCCATCTTCGGAACTGTGTTCGGCGTTCAGGAATATTTCTAGAAAATTCCGGATTCCCGGAAAATAGAATGGAACTATAATAGACTATCCTTCGATTTAACAAGTGAATAGCTGTGTAAAAAGACGCAGACATTAGCGAAATTCCTGGGAACTTGTTCATGATAGAAAATATATTTTCAGCAGAGACTTTGGTTCCTGCAAGGGCGAGTAAGCAGCCACATGTGTTTCCTATGTTCGGAGTAACTATCTAATGCTTACATAAATCCATCAAAAGAGAAAGCTATCTCTGGCCATGGAAAGGTAGAGTCAGACTGAAAAATGCAGTGCCAAAGCCGAGATTTGAACCAGGATTTGGAATATCCGTGCCGCTGCTCTACAATTGAGCTAACATTGCAACGTGCCGCTAGGCCTACTACATTATATTATCCTACTGACTCACATATCCTGATATACCATCAGGCGTTCTCAATATGAGATAACAACCCAGTGGCAACTTACAACCTGGAAGTTCTTTAAGGCCTAGGTTTCATAGTACATCACTAGTAGGTCACATTGAAAACAATTCCTTCACATTGGCCGTGTGTAGGCTAAGGTGGTAATGTAGAGCCAGACTGAAAAGTTCAATGCCATAGCCTGGTTTTGAACTACGATCTTCATGCCGGTACATCATTAGGCCTAAATTCTCCAATTACAATTACAATTTACAATTTATTACTCCAAAGTACACGAAAAATATATACAAAAGTTGATACACCCCCCGAAGAAGCAGAGCTTGTGTTCGGGGGTGGTTCAGTTATATATTAGAAATACTTATACTAAACAATTACTTTTAAAAAAATGCATAATTTGGAGAAGTATGACAAAATGTTATGTATGAAAGGTTAGAACATGTTCTATTTACAATACAAAGGTACGAAGCAATACAACAATAATACATAACAATTTATTTGTTCAAATTTTAGTAAAAAACAAAGAAATTAAGTTCTATCCAAATTTTAAAGTTGAATATGAAAAATGTTATAACAGTAATAGTCGATAACAGAAGTAATAATTATATAAATTTTCTAATTTTAGACCTAAATTGTTTGTTGTTTAAGCTATTTAGATCAGGATGGTTGGTAATAAATGAATTGAATAGTCTTGGGCCAAAACTTGAACAGTGCTTAGCTCCAGCAGTTGTAACATTTTTTGGTTCAAGTAATACATTAAATTGATTCCTTCGCGTGTCATATACGTGAGATTCTGACTTGTAATTGTCACGATGTTTATGAAAATAATCCAGTATGACGTACTTGTATATTTGGTCTATGGTGAAAACGTTAAATTCAGAAAATAATAATTTGGAAGAATAGTCAGGAGGCTTAAATAAACAAATCTTTATGATGCGTTTTTGAAGACAAAGCAAAGGGCTGAGGATCGTTTTTGCAACTCCTCCCCACCCAATTATGCCATATTGAAGAATAGAATGAATTAGGGCCAAATAAATCGCCCTTCATGATGGCGTCTAGTGTTATTCGGCGTTAATAACGCGGGGAAAGAAACTCTGTTCACATGTGCAAAAGTGATCTGATCAGTATTAAGTGTTAAGTAAGAGGAAGTTTAGTCGCTATTGTAAACGGTCAAATGTTAGCAGCGTTGTATCTAACAGACAGGTAAACTATAAGGATAAAACAAAAGTGGCAGTTTCGACAGTGATAGAGGTTACGGTAGTGTAACGGACTTGCTGTGAGGAAGCACGGACCAGCACGCCATACTACGCGAAATCTGAGAACTACATCCCAGGATGCCTGCCGGCAAGGAAAACAAAGGTGCTCTCTATGAGCAAGATTGCGAACTAAATGAAACTGAACGTGCGGAAATATGCTTTATATGTGAAAAAGAAGTGCTGGATGAGAACGCAATTAAGTGTAATGGTCAATGTAAGGAGGTATTTCACATCAAATGCACAAAAATAACAGCAAGTGACGTGCAAGCTATAAGAAGACCATCATCGTGCCTGCTATGGCTATGTAAACATTGTAGAATAAAGAGAGAGGACACGAATGAAGTCATAGACGGTATGAAAGCATTGATAAATGCAATGGGAATCAAGCTACAGGCGCTAGAAAGTGATATAAGAAAGGCAGTAGCTGAGGAGATAGCGAGAGTACTGAGACCAGGGAAAGTAGTAGGGAAAAATAAACAAGTCGATGAAGCCAATAAAATAGAAATCATAGAGGTGCAACAGGAAATAAACAAACCCCAGGAGGAGATGTTAAGTAAAGAGAAGGCAACTACTGCACAGAAGGCAAACAATAAAATAGCAAACATAGAAATGCTTCAGGTGAAAAACAAACCACAGGTGTTGTTCAGCAAAGAAAAGGAAACTACGGCAAGAGTAGATGTCATACATGCTGAAAGAACGAAAAATTCTCACAGTTCGAAAAAGGTAAATGACAAGGAAAAGAGCACAGAAGAAGAACAAGCATCAAAAGACTTGCAAAGTCGATATGAGCAAGAGTCAAGGAAACACCGATTTGACACAAGAGAAAATGACGAAAATAAAGTAGTAGGTCAACATGAGGAACAGAGATACAAGAAAAAAGAATTTGAAGACGACAGCCAAAGGGAATGGTCTGGTGATGGGGAGAGTGAATGGGTACCGATGGTCGGCAAACGCAACACACAAAGGAACACAAACTGGGAAAGGCAACAATTAGAAACAGAAAGACAGCAAGATGGGTGGATATCAGCGTTTAGAAGACGTAACACGCAATGGGACACTAACTGGGAAAGGCAACAGCAACAAGAGATTGGAATAGGACGGAAAGAGGGAAATAACATACTCAAAGTGGTTGAGAGCAAAATATGGCTACATGTCTCTAGATTAACCCTAGACATGGAAGAACAACACATGGTGGAATATCTTAAGGAAAATGGCATAGAAGGCAGCATAAGCTGCCAGGAACTTGGCAATAGGGAAGCAGACAAAGCATTCAAAATTGGAGTGCCGCTAAAATATAGAGAACTTGTGTACTCAGGAGACTTTTGGCCAAGCGGTACCAAATACCGGCCCTTTCGTGCTCCGTGGAAATACCGTGGAGGAAGACAAAGAAGAGAGGATACAAACGAATTGGAATAAGGAAGGGATAAAGTCCCAAGGAGACGTGCCAGGGAAGATGCCGAACTTCTCTAAAAATGCTCGAATAACTAAACGGAAATTAATAGCCACATGGAATGTAAGAACAATGAACCTTGGCAAAATTGATATTGTTTTAAGTGAAATGGACAGGTTAGGAATTGATATTTTAGGCATAAGTGAAATGCGCTGGACTGGTACAGGACATGTGAAAATTGGTGAATACACAATTTATTACTCAGGGTGTGATAATTGTAGGAAAAATGGGGTGGCTTTAATAGTACACCGTAATATTGCAAATGTAGTCATGGAGTACAATACGGTAAATGACAGGATAATATGCTTAAAAGTGGACACCATACCGGTTAAAACTGTTATAGTGCAATTGTATGCTCCTACAGCTGAAGCTGAAGATAATGAAATAGACAACTTCTACGGGCAATTACAAGACATCCTAGACAGTGTTTCAAACAAAACTTTTCTTGTTGTCATGGGCGACTTCAATGCCAAAGTAGGCGACAAACCAGTAAATAATGTTACTGGCAAGTTCGGACTTGGCCAGAGAAACTCAAGAGGTGATAATCTGGTAGAATTTTGTCAAGAAAACAATCTATTTATAAGTAACACAATATTCATGAAACCAAATGAAAGGCTTCACACTTGGACGTCACCTGGCGGCAGTTTTAAAAATCAAATTGACTATATATTAGGCAGGAATAGGTGGCGCAGTGCTTTCGAAGATGTTCACACAATAAAGGAGTCAGACTGTGGTTCGGACCATGAGTTATTGCTAGCAAAAGTTAAACTCAAGCTAAAAAGACCAAGCAGTATTTCTGAAAAGACAATGAAATTCGACACGAATGCTATTGATGTTAACTTTCGTACAAGAATAAAAGAAAAAATCCAAACTCTCCCAAATAAAGTTGACTTCAATGCCGAAGAATGGTGGAGTGCCATGAAATCCACCATTATATGCACAGCACAAGAAAAGCTACCCTTGAAGGAAAAAATAAAGCACAACAGTTGGCTATCCATAGAGGCAATAGCAAAAGCAGAAGAACGCAGGAAAGCTAAGATTAATGACGATCTAGCACAGATGCGTATATTAAATGCAGAGTTTCAAAGATTAGCAAGAAGGGACAAAGAGAATTACATAAAATCTCAATGTAAGGAAATTGAAGCAAACAAGATGTCAAACAGAACACGTGATATGTTTAATATGATACGAAAAATATCTCGAGAATTTGTATCAGGTGCAGTTAGAATTTAGATCAGGTGCAGTTAAAAGCAAAGACGGAGATATTCTAACTAATAAAAATGATATTTTGGTTAGATGGAAGGAGTATGTAGAAGAATTATACATGAAAACACTTCCAGAAACAAGCGGTGCGGAATCAGTATCATATACACCAGAACCACTGATCTTGGACGAGGAAATTAGATGGGCCATTAAGCACATTCCTAACAACAAAGCAGTTGGTAGTGATTATATACCAATAGAAATGATCCAAGGAGCTACTGAAGAACTAATTCCTATATTAAGGAATCTCTGCAATACAATTTGGACTACAGAAGTCTGGCCAGAAGAATGGAAGAAATCAGTTTTCATAGTACTTCCTAAAAAGGGCGACACAAGACAGTGTACCAACAATAGAACAATTGCTCTAATATCACACTGCAGTAAGATCATGCTAAAAATCTTACAGAAAAGAATGGAGCCTTACATTGAACAAGCTATGATGATAGATCAAGCAGGATTTAGAAGGAATAGAGCAGGGGAAGACAGAAGGTTGCTCTGTGACGTCACTGCTTTCTGCTCTCACTGCTCGCGTTGTACCTCTGCGAAGAGTATGTGAAATGTAGGCATCAGTGAACAGGGGGGAAGAGAGGGGTATTAGTATTGCGGGCAGGGGGAATTTAGGGGGTTAGAACTTACGTAATACGTGTTTCCGAGTTAATGAAACATCAATCGATTTTCTTGATAGTTTATCGGTTAATTACAGCACAGTAGTTTAACATATTATAAATGATTCTATTTTTCTATTCTGTGAGAACAATTGCCTTTCCACAATATCTATGTTCTTTGACAAAAATAGACAATACTATCATTTGAATTAACATAATTCACTACTATAAAAATAATTTAAAAAATGAACTGAATTAATTACCATACAAGCTCGTCTGCACCTTAGATGATACAAGATTACAGTAACAATTTTCTGACTTTCCTGTCTCTTTTTTCTTTAACAAGTTTATCAATGTTGGGACGTAATGTTTGAGCAATATTTAATCGAAGACTACATTTAGGTTGTGATTTGACAATGTACTTCTTGATTTGAGCTTTGCACATTTCATTAGTGAAAAAAATTGTTCGGCCACATATGTCGATCCAAAATTACATAATATTCGTGCGGCAAGTTTCGGGAATCTGGTTTCAGAGAAATTTCTGTAAAAGTTACCCAAGACCACTTTACGTTCGTATTTGTCCTTTAACAGATCGTCGCATTGTAAGTTTAGCAGTTCCAACTGATACGGGCAAGGAACGTCTTTGACATTAACTAAATATGGGGTAGCAAAAAATTTAAATATTGGAGAAAGGTTTTCCACATCCTGAAACCTCGATTCGAACTGAAGAAGAATGTTTTGCAGAACTAACACATGTTCTGCAGAGAGAACACTATCAGGATCGCATCTTGCATTAACTTTGAAAAATGCTCCGTATTTCCAACCAGAAGTTGTTCTACCCACAGAGCTAAAGTGAATAGGTCCTCTAGTACCTAAATCTAGCGTACTCTAAACACCCCTACTACCGTGCGCTCTTGCTGACGTCACACACATGGGATCCGCATGCTCTTGCTCCACAAACGTCATCACAAGACGTAGTTGACTTCCCCTGGAATAGAGGAACACGTGATCATATAGCCAATTTGAGATGGATCATAGAGTCTGCACATGAATTCCAGAAGAAAGTATTTTTGTGTTTTATTGACTATACAAAAGCTTTCGACTGCGTAGATCATAACAGGATGCTAGAAGCAATGCGTCACATTGGTATTCCTGAACATCTGGTATCAATTGTTAAAAACTTATACACGAACCAAACAGCAAAAGTAAAGATCGAGCAAGGAGAAACAGACTGGATTAAAATTTGCAAAGGAGTTAGACAGGGGTGTATAATTTCTCCAGCTCTGTTCAATGTTTACAGTGAACTCATTATATCGCAAGCTAATCTGGACCAGCTATCAGCAGGTATAAGAATTGGCGGACGGAAAGTGAACATACTTAGATACGCGGATGACACCACTCTCCTAGCGGATAACGCAGAAGAACTACAAGACATGATCACAAGCATTATGAATATTAGTGAGAGATATGGCCTTCACCTAAATCTATCCAAAACTAAAGTCATGTGCATTGGTGATGATATCAATATCAGAGTGAACGGTCAGACCATCCGCGAAGTTACAGAATTTAATTTCCTTGGCTCACTGATCAATAAAGATGGTTATATCAAGCACGAAATTAAAAGAAGAATAGGTCTGAGTAAAGTGGCAATGGTCAAATTAACTAAAGTAATGAAAGACTCTGACATATCAAGGAATACGAAAATGTCCATTTTAAAGACCATGGTATTTCCAGTCGTGCTCTACGGTAGTGAAAGTTGGACTCTTCATAAAGAGGACAAAAAGAGACTAGACCGATTCGAGCTATGGACGTGGAGGAAAATGCTGCGTGTATCCTGGAAAGACAAAAGAACGAATGCATCAATTTTGGAAGAAATCAATCCTGGAAATTCCCTAACTGCAATTGCTATTAAAAACAAACTAACCTATTTCGGTCATCTGCTCAGAAGAAATGATTCGTTGGAAAAAGACCTAATGATAGGCATCACACAAGGCAGCAGGAAACAAGGCAGACGTAGAATTAGATGGACAGACGGGATTAAGGACACCCTTAAGATGGAATGGGCACAGATCATTAGGCTTGCAGAATCTAGATCTGAATGGAGAGATGCTGTTCAACAGGTTACGAAACGCATAACAAGAGACAATGTTAGGCTGGCACCCTAAACTGCTGTGCATATCCTATAAAAGGGGATCTCCAGAGATCGTTCGCGATCTACGGACCTACTACTACTAAATCGTACGTAAAACATGAGCTGGTAAACATGAACGGAGAATAACGAATTTATAAATGACTTTACGTAGCCTATTGCATAAATATTCAATGTACTTGTCCCATCTTAAATGTCGATCAATTATGATGCCTAGATATTTCACTTGATTTGATTCACTTAAGGAGGGACAAGTGCAGCTATTAATACAGCAACCAGAATGGTGTATTTTTAAGCTTAAATTTTTACTTACTTTTAATTGTTGCATACCGGTAGCTGTTAAAGCGAAAGGAACTAGCGTAGTTTTCTTAACATTTAAGGAAAGTAAATTAAAATCCAGCCATGATTTAACAAGATTTATACCTTTGTTGGCATTTTCGTAAGTTTCAATCCATGAAGAACCACTAAATATTACAACGGTGTCATCAGCATATGAGTAAATAAAGCCATTAAATAGCCTATATTCAAATTAATCTTCAGTAGGTCATTTATGTATATTAAAAACAATATGGGACCCAATACTGTACCCTGCGGTACACCGATATTTATTTTCCGGAAATCACTGAGATCATTATCTATTCTTGTAGCCTGAGTTCTATTACTTAAGTACGACCGAAATAAATTTAGAACATTTCCTCTAATGCCTAGAGCATGTAATTTTGACAGAAGAATATTATGGTCTACAGTGTCAAATGCTTTTTGTAAATCTAAAAATATACCTAAACATTTGTTTCCAGTATCTAATTCATTTGTGATTTTCGTTGTGACCGTAAAAATGGCATCATCTGTTGATAGGTTTGGACGAAAACCGAATTGATTGTTAGATAAAAGTTTATTATTATTTAAATAACTCATCAGCCTAATCTTTATACATTTTTCTAAAATCTTTGAGATACTTGGTAGAAGGGAAATTGGTCTATAGTTATTTAATTGGTTCTTATCCCCTGTCTTATGAATTGGTACGATTATAGCATTTTTTAAATCTGTTGGAAATATACCTTGCGAAAAACATAAATTAAAAATATGAGTCAGCGGTTTAGCTATGAAGTCAACAATTTTCTGTAGAATTTTATTCGTAATACTATCTATACCAGGAGAAACACTAAGTCTCGCATGTCTCGATATATCACCAGGCGTTCTCAATATGAGATAATAGCCTAATGGTGACTTACAACCTGTAAGTACTTTAAGGCCTGGGCTTCAGAGAAAACCACTAATAGGTTACAGTGGAATGATAATTCCTTCACATTGGCCACGTGTAGGCTAGGATGGAGAGGTTGTACCTGCATGTTGCCATGTCAGCTCAATGGTAAAGCAGCGGCAAGAACTGAAGATTCTGGTTCAAATTCCGGCTATGGCATTGCATTTTTCAGTCTGACTCTACCTTACCACCTTAACCTACACACGGCCAGTGTGAAGAAATTATCATATCTCTGGTCATTTTTGCTAACAAAATTTAACCCACTCTTTTAAGCAGGAAGCACGCTGCCTCAGTTTCATTCCGTTCAGTTTACCTCGGATATTATGTCGACAGTGTAAGCATAGGGAATACTGAAGCGCGCGGAACTGAAGCGATGGGAGGCCCGACATTTGTTTACTCCAGGATCGCTCACAGCGGGCATTTCACTCAGTGGGCGCACGGACCACGTAACGGGCGAGCGGAGCAGTTGCGTGCTGTCAGCCCCGTTACATATATGGCGTTTTTTTTTCCGTCGCGGAGAATTTACCGTCACCGCCCAAAGACAGTAGTACATTGAAGTGAATTAGAGCTTGCACACGAGGCGGAAAAAAAAAGATCGGTAAAATTTCCGTCGGCGGCAGTTTTGCAGCCACTGGAGCCCGACGGATATTTTACCGTCGCTTTGAAGTAGTGGTCCACGTGAGCATATGCACATTTACACACACAGCGTTTTTTCTAACGTCGAAGTTATATGCTCAGTGTGATTTGAATTGTGTTGGCAGGTTTATCGTATATTCGTTCATCAATTAACAGAAGTATTATGAGCAGGGCCCGGATTCTAATGATATGTCATCATTTTATTGATGTTTCATAGACATTGCCAACTTGGGGATAAATCCTAATCATGGCCTCTAGATTGTAGAAATGCATTTTTATTAGGTCATTTTTTGGCATTTTATGCCATTTTATATTTTTAGGGCGTTTATTTCAATTTCAGGTCATTATTTTGTCATTTTCGTGTCATTTGCTTCCTCATTTAGTCATTTTCTTGTATTTACATTGAGTGTGTTAACTTTTTTTCGTCGCTAGCGGTGCTGTCTTTGAAATGTTGTTTGTTTAATACAAGAAGGAAAAGTGTTGTCACGTCTCAGTCGGAAATGAGAATGAAAGAAACGCCAAAATTGTGTATTATATTACTATTGTTATTAGACTGACTTGGCACCTGCTTGAATTTGAGATTGCAAACTGCTGTTTACCCTCAATAAACAACAATATTATCCGGCAGACTACAAAAGGAAATGCCGAATTTTGACTCACCAGTGCCTCAATTTCCGTAAGAAATGAACATTCACAACATTACAATTATTTACAGTTTTTACAATTATGTACAAACTAGTCCAGTTTTTACAATTATGTACAAACTAGTAGTAGGGATAGGGGTAGTAAAGCAGAGACCTGCAATACCAACCTTGAAACAATCAAACTAAAAACAATAAATAAAATTCACAGAAATAAATAAATGTTATACAAATGAGTTAGGCCCTTATGAATTAATTTTCAATCCCCTAAAGGGGTATTTTTAAGAAATAAAAAATAAAAATAATAATTTTTAGAATATATTATTAATTTGTATATCCGACAGAGTAGTAACAAAATTAAATAAATAAATGTTACACAAAAAAGAGTTATGCCCTTATGAATTAATTTTCAACCCCACTAGAGGGGTAGTTTTAAGAAATAAAAATAAATATAAATTTTAAAATCTAGTAGTATAATGTTTAGGTGATAGAATTAAGACCATATGATCACCCGTAACAAGAGGGTGGTTTTCACCCCAACTACCAATCTAACCCATTTAAAATTGTTTATTCGACATATAAACATCTTACAGAGCAATATTAACTATCTGACATGATTTACACCCCAAAATTATTTAATTTTATGAGGGGGTGGTTTTCAAGGTCACCCATGTTTTTTGCCGATATGGACAACTTGAGCCACTGTAAATCGTCTGGAGGGTAGTTTTCACCCCCAGTTGCAGTCTAACCCATTTAAAATTATTTTTTCGACATATAAACAACTTACAGAGTTATATTGACTATCTGACATGATTTACACCCCTAAATGATTTAATTTTATGATGGGGTAATTTTTCAAGGTCACCCAGATTGTTGCAGATATGAACAACTTGAGCCACTGTAAATCTTCTAGAGGGTAGTTTTCGCCCCTACTTCCAATCTAACCCGTTAAAAATTTATTTTTCAACAATAAAAAATCATACTGATTGATATCAACCATCTGACATGATTTAAACTCCCAAAAAGGATTGATTTTGTGTAAGGGGTGGTTTTAAAGGTCACACAAGTTTTTCCACAGATGGACTAGATAAGCCATTATAAATAATCTAGAGGGTGTTTTTCACCCCACAACCAATCTAACCCACTTAAAAATTATTTTTTAGATATTGATGCTTTAACAAGTGTCTAAGAACAATATTTAACCCAGGATCTCAAACTTCTTTTTTTTTTGTTGTTGCAAAAATGGACATTTTAAGCTATTATAAATGTTTTTTCGCCCTAACAAACTTGCTTTGTTACGTTAAATGTATGAATAAGTACCACTATAGTCAAAGTTAAACTGGGCAAATCCTAAAAATAAAATAATTTATGACAACTAAGAATTCGTCACAGTTCCAAAGATCTGATTGGTTGAACTTTTGGTAGTATCCCATATCATTGGAGAGTTATATTTTATTTGTGAATATCTGTTCCCTCGTTATAGGATTGGATGAGAGGACACAATATATATGCAAACAGAAAAACACCATCTGTAGGAAAGAGTATGTTGGAACCATTAGGACAAACACAACTGCAATCAATGCAAACTGCTTGTAAAATAAAAAAGATGTGGGAAAACGCAAGTGAAAACAAAGCAGAAGATAAAAATATTGTCGTCTTTGTATTAAAATTTAAAAAATCACATAATAAATACACAAATTATGATTGAACATATACATGGACAGAGGAAATGAAGCCATTTATACAATAAAATTACGAAACGATCATCCCTAACAAACTCAGAATTTATTGGTTTGTTATAGCAAATGTTAAACAGGGCAAAAATAAGCCCCATCCCCACTAAAGCTAAACCCTCAAAATAATAAAATGTTATACCCACCATAACCGGATGAAGGCTCAGCAACTCCTAATTTATGACAATGACGTGCAGGATGAAAGGAAAGGTTGAACGTAAAAGGAAAGACATACCGAATGGTACATCGTTCCTTTTTAAAAATAAAGACAAAAATGTTAGTAAAGATTGTTTATTTCAAGATTATCAAGTTGTACATCTTTTATGTATCATAAGAAAGTTTATTTCATTCACAGATGGAGAATCATACAAACATAGTCTATTATTTGCACAATCTGTAGGATAGCTTGGAGCACAGATGTTCACATAATTAGTAAAAAGAGCAACGATTAAAGTTTAGATACAAGTGATTTAATTTCATTAATCAATCCCTTTTTAGGTGGACAATCTATTCCAAATAGTTCAAGACTATTCTTAAAGGTATTAACAACGGTGTTGTTAAATTCACTATATTGTATTACTCTATTATCCTGGAAGAAGTATAAAAACCCATCTGTATACCTAAACACGTTATCTCTTTTTGGGGGAATCCCGGGGAAAATATTCTTAATGTAATAATAGTTAGCTGGTTTTACAGCACAATCGTCAATCTCTAAAACTAAACCATCATCATAAAACAGATATGTTATTCCTCTATACGTGTTGACACCAGCGGTCAAAGAGTTGTTTCTATTATCAAAAGTAGGTACAGGTTTAGGATAGCCGGATTCAAGCCTAAATGTTTTATGTTCAACGAGGTACTGTTTAGTACCGACTATCATAACGATGTAGGAATTTGGTTTTTGATAAACAGCTGTCACATTAAACTCCTTAGGTAAGTGCTCTACCCAAGTGGGTATGAAAAAGGGAGAGTTTATTTCCATATCTACTAAATCTATAATCCATACCCATTCTCTATAAAACACATATAATGCATTATTAACTACCATAAATGTGTTAACGTTTTTCAGTTTACAGAGGTCAGGAACAATACTCGGCACAGGTCTACCGGATTCATACTGAGGAGTTGTTGATGGCGTAGGTCGAGGTGATGATGGCGTAGGTCGAGGTGATGATGGCGTAGGTCGAGGTGATGATGGCGTAGGTAGAGGTGATGATGGCGTAGGTCGAGTCGATGAAGGCGTAGGTCTAGGTATTGAAGGCTTAGGCCGAGGTGTCGAAGAAGGAAGCAGCGGTGGTGATGGCTGAGGTTTTGGTCGTGACGACGGAGGACCATATCGTTTCTTGGCTTCAGCAATATCATTTTCATTCAAATCGAGTGGTGGATGATAGGAATTGTAAAATGCATACATTACAGCGTTTTTATCGTTTATGTGATGTATTCCCAGCGTGTGTCCAATTTCGTGAATGAGTACGGAATACAGACTGTTGATCTTTTCATCACCAGTGAAATTCGTTTTCGTAGACCATTGTAAGTCGTCGTTAATGTGAATTTCAGGACGAAGACCCTCAACAGGATGGAAGGCATGTGCTAAAATACGGTTATTTGTCACGAAATCGTCAGAACAATCAATATTGAGAAGTTCAAATGCATGGTATCCTCTCTTATTAGTTATTAAGATATCTGGTTGTTTTATATCTCTTGAGAAAGTGAGGCCAGATATAGATGCCCATTTTTCAAAAGCCTTATATGCAATTTCTATAGCCTTTAGGTCCATGGTGATATAATTCCTTGTTAAATGTGTTTTGTTCCACTTGTTCAACTCTTCAGAGTATGTTATATCTGCAACTCCGCATCGCGGTGTCCTCATTAAAATCAAAGTGTCATTGTCTAACTTTGAAGATACATTAAGTCCATAATTAGCTTGAAACATGGCAAGAGCTTCTTCGAAACTTCGTTTGTCTCGTAGTGTGTTGCTATTACACGACAGATATCCATACTGCTTTAGATATTTAATTGCCATTTCTTGATCGTCGTCGTCGTCCACCCTCATAACCTCCGCCCAGCCACAGAGGGCAATCGTTAAAATAATTGCAAGCCGTAACATGATGAAGTTTCACCAACATGGTCTCGGCAGTGATGCAGCCGCTTATATACCCTATCGATGACGTAAACTGTTGCAATCGACACCTCCCCTCTCCTCCACTTTCCTCTGATGCGTAGCAATTAACATATCTACAGCCTGAAACCAAAGAAGTGTTGAGAAAAAAGGAAATCCTATTTGGTTACTATACAAAAAAACTTAACTGTGTTATACCTTTTGTGATGTCCTCTTAAATGTTTCACACTTGGTGTCACATTTTCTGCTCCATATTCCAATCAGAGGATTGGCAGGAATTAAACAAGTTGTGAAATGTTCCTCTCCCGTGCACACTTCCTCGTGGTGATTGAAGTCATGATCAAATTTCCGTTGCTGACCAGCAATCATTTTGTTTGATCGCCCGCATGGAAACACCTGAACTAATTCCTCGTGAATTTGGTCATACCCTTTGATTCTGGTAAATGTAAAGGGATGAACCACCTCCTTGATAACAACACCTCTGTTGTCATACACACGATAGGTGATAGGTCGCTCCTCGCTCTGCAACATTTGCCAACGTTCCATCGTAGCTGATCGTTGTCCAAAAGCAACAAGCCTTTTTATATATCCATGAAAGGGGAAAAAAACCTTCACGACCTTGTTACAAGAATAAAACTACGCCACAAAACCTTTATGCACAGTCATGGCCATCTTCCTCATGACGCATGATCATTATCATACTCGTTCAAGGCTAGTTATACTTTAGTGCATTAAAGCCTTAACTTCATTGGCTGAAATAAAATGTCTGTCAGGTGTGGGGTTCGAACCCACGCTCCCCTAAGGGAACCAGATCTTGAATCTAGCGCCTTAGATCTCTCGGCCTACCTGACACTAATACTATATAGTATTGCAAACAAATAAACCAACGGGTGTATTCTGTCTTACCCAACCTAACACTATATCCCTCAGGTTCAACTAATTTAAACAATATTACAAAAACAGCTCTAAACGTTTCAGAATTCAAACAAAAAGACTTTAAACTAACAAAGAAATTATGAAAATAGTTATACTTTAGTGCATTAAAGCCTTAACTTCATTGACTAGAATCCGAATAAAATGTCTGTCATTTCACTAAACTGACAGATAACTTTTGTCTTGCTTTAACATTTCCCTCAGGTTCACCAACAGTATTATAAAATAATATGAGAAAGACTGTAAATTATCAAATTTAGGTATGTATCACATCTTACAGACTTTAAACTAACAAAGAAATTATTAAAATAGTTATACTTTAGTGCATTAAAGCCTTAACTTCATTGACTAGAATCCGAATAAAATGTCTGTCATTTCACTAAACTGGCAGATAACTTTTGTCTTGCTTTAACATTTCCCTCAGGTTCACCAACAGTATTATAAAATAATATGAGAAAGACTGTAATTATCAAATTTAGGTATGTATCATATCTTACAGACTTTAAACTAACAAAGAAATTATGAAAATAGTTATACTTTAGTGCATTAAAGCCTTAACTTCATTGACTAGAATCCGAATAAAATGTCTGTCATTTCACTAAACTGACAGATAACTTTTGTCTTGCTTTAACATTTCCCTCAGGTTCACCAACAGTATTATAAAATAATATGAGAAAGACTGTAAATTATCAAATTTAGGTATGTATTAATCATATCTTACATGTCATACTTGTTGAGTCATGAATATGTGTCACTAAGAAAGGATTGCAACACAAGTTGAAATATTTAGAATACAGTTTTATTTAACTGTTAACAGTTAAACTGATGTGAATTGATCTGAAGTTGAAACTGTATGCATATACTAGCTTGCTCATACGACGGCGACGGACATTTTTTCCGCCCAGTGTGTAAACGTTTCATTTCTTTGGGCAGTGACGGCTTCTCGGCGGAGAAGAGACCAAGTTGTAGTGGAAATAATTTGGGACAAGAATCTTAATGGGAATGGCAGTGCCTTTTTGTGCAAATTGGAGAACGTGCTAAATGTTTAGTATGTGGACATTCTGTTATAGCAAATAAAAAAAATATATATACATATAACGTTTAGCAACACTACGATTGAAAACATGGTGACATGTATAACAGTGTTCAGTGAGACGAGTAGTTGCAACTAACTGCAAATTTAAAAGAAGCCAACGTCAATGAGGTAAGCTCTTTTATTTTAATTATGCTTGATATGAACTATTAATATTATTAGAGTTTATTATATCATTTTATTTATTCGCCAATTTTAATTCTAGGAAGTTGAAGCTACAAACGACGGTGCGGTGAGGGCGAGCTTTAGAATTGCTCACTTAATTGCACGGGAACTTCGACATTTTCCACCGGGCCATTTATAAAAGAGTGCCTCGAGATTTCCAGTGAATCTGTATGTTCACTAAGCACACAGCAATTTAATGCAATTTAATGCAATTTGGCTGTTTCGTCATACAATTGCACGCCGTATAGAAGACCTTAGTACAGATGTTGAACGACAACTAAGATTGAGAGGGAGACAATTCATTGCATATTCTCTGTGCCTTGATGAAAGTGCCGATGTAGTTGATACAGCACAATTGGCTATTTTCGTCCGAGGAGTAGATATAGATCTTAATATCACAGAAGAGCTTCTGGATTTAATCCCCATGAGAGATACATGTACTGGCGAAGACATATTTCATGATGTTGAACATGTTATTGACAACATGAAACTGCCCTGAAATAAGCTGGTGGCGCTCCAAATATGACAGGCTGTAATGTGGAATTTGTTGGACTTATACAACGTAAGTTGACTCCAGGAAAGACATTTCACTCAGTGTATTGTGTGATTCATCAAGAGGCATTTTGTGCCAAGACTGTACAATTTGACATGGTTATGAATGTTGTTATTTGGACTGTAAATTTCATATGATCTGCAGGATTGAATCACAGACAGATTCGAGATCTAATAAATTCACTGGGATCTGATTTCAATGATATACCTTGTTTTTGCCAGGTCAGATGGCTAAGTAGGGGTAAAACCCTTGTACGTTTCCTCCTTTTGCTTGACCAGGTACGGTAAGCCATTTTATGGATATGAAATAATGGTCTGTTCCTGAGCTTTCTGACCCTCAATGGATTGGCAACCTAGCATTTGTTACTGACACAATTAGTCATTTGAACGCTCTCAATGTTTCTTTGCAGGGAAAAGGTGAATTAATTGTATATCTGTATTCTAAAATTCGTGCAATGCAAATTAAATTGGAGATATGGAGAAATCAATTCCAGGACCGTAATTTCACGCATTTTTCGAATGTGACGAAATTCTCAGCTAACATTAATAATGATCTCCTTGAATCATTCATTCAGTCTCTCATTAATCTAAACGTAGCATTTGCTACAAGATTCCAGGATGTGAGGTCACATGAGCCGGATTTTGATGTCTTCATGTTACCATTTTCGGTTGATGTCAGAACTGCATCCTCAGAGGTGCAATTAGAATTAATAGATCTGCAATGTGACAGCTTTCTTAACGAGAAGTTTAGAATGGCGAATGACATAATTCAGTTTTATTCATACATTTCACGGGATAGAATTCCTCGAGTACATGTGAAAGCGGCAGTTATAATGTGCATGTTTGGTTCTACACATTTATGTGAACAAACTTTTCTCAGCCTTAAAACTCTGAAAATCGAGACATCGATAGTAAATTACAAATAGCCATCCGAGGGCCGTTCTTCGACTGCACGCCACTAGCAGTATATGTCCAGACATTCCCTGCCTTACTGCAAAACATGGGAAATAGACATTACAATATACTGTTCATAAATTACAATTAGTAATGCCTACATTTTGGTATGTAATGTAAAAAAATACATTGTAATAATGTTAGACTTAACCTGCCGCCACTGTAATCGCTACCATCTCCAGTTGCGACACACCACTCTTAGTCCCTGCCTAGCTCAACTGGGCACGTCCGATTTCCTGCCCGCCTCGGTACCCCTGGTTTACTCCGTCGACATAATGACCAAGGACGACTGAACGGGACGGAACGTAAGCAGTGTGCCTTAAGCGTTCATCAGTAATGAATGATTTCATTTGACACAGCTCATTGAACAGCCATCAAGTGGCGTAATGTTCGAGAAAAGTTTTCAAACAATGTCTAATTTTATTCGAAGTCCAAGAATAAAATTCACTATATGGTACCAAACAATTATGGGTAAGCAAAAAGCTTGAAGTGTGGAAAAATGGAAATCAATTTTAAAATAAATATATTCCACATCAATCGTAGTAAAATATCATTAATACAGTCTATTATTTTGCTAAAACAGGTTATTTATAGAGGCTTGACGCAGCGGTTTTTGAGCTGTAGCCAAGATCCGATTATCTGATGATTTTTAAAGCGAAGGGTATTCACTCTCTGGATAGAAACCACAGTATTTGGTTTACAACTGACAACGTAGACAATTTTCGTTATTTCTTTTCATGACGTCAGTATATTTCTGTGAAGGTACCATTACTAACATTAATATCATTATTAATACCATGGGGGTATGGGGGTTTCAGGAGGATTATGCAATATTTTTTATGATTATAACATGAATATAAAGAAATTTAAAAAAAAACACATTTATTCGGTTGTTACGTATTTTACAATTTCGTACATATTATCAAAGCATTATTTAAAATTTATCATAATTTATTTAAGATTCAAATTTCAAAACGGCACTGTATTTACAATTCTTCAGCTTAATAACAGTGATGTATTACTAGTAAATAAAACTCCTTTCGGAATCTCTCTAATTCAGTAGTGAGATCTTTTAGATATCAGAATTTCGTTGTATTTCAGCTAAATTCCTCCAAAATTTGAATATATATAGAAATCTATTCTGGAATCTATGTACGAAATTACTACGTCTGCAATCTACTTGACGATACAGAAACACTTATTCATGGACTTAGTACCGGTACTTGAGTAACTTCACAAGAAATCTGGCTAGAGCTTATAAATCTGCTAGTGTAGGGTTCCCAGAAACATGAGAAAAAAGTTCGTTGCTTTTAGATACGTAAATTTTTTATCATATAACTAGCATACGTTCGATGCGCAGTCCATTGACCATAAACTATGGTTGTGAAAGCACGTGTGATAGACAAATGTATCTTCGTCTGCAACTACATTCTTCTCCAGACCACCAAACGCTTTCTTTTCTGGAAATTCGTCTACCTCAAAACATGATTGAATATTTTGAAAACTCTTTTTGAGATTCCAAGCTATGATCTTCCCTCCCTGTATTACAGCAACGGAAATATTTATAAAATAATAATTAAAAGTGTAAATAAAATTATTAAATTGAAAGGCAAAGCGGGAGAGATGCCGCACGTATGGGAGACATGCCGCATTCATAATATCAGTTTACATTTACATCAAAGGCACGTATAGAACAAACGAGAACATATCTGTACAATATCTTTATATGGGGGACTAGCATTTTTTTCATTTTCTGTACGAAGTACCCCTTCAGGCCGAAGTGAGGGTTTCCCCAATTTCCTGTGTCCACGCGCCTACGAATAGCCCTCTCTGGCATATGACAGCAACTTTCGGCTTCCCGAATGGAAATTTCCCCTGCCTTAATTCGCGAACGGCTTCTTGTAAGTCACTGTCATTCCATAGGCCACTTTGTTTAGCTCCCTCCCTTTCCCGATACCTAGTTGGCATATTTATTGGTGAAAAGAGCAGAAAAAATAATTCTGGTGTGTAATTATACCGCAAAACATTGTGCTGCGTGCCACTCTTGAAAGCTGTGTGGCATGTGACCCAAAACTCCGGGTCACGCGCCGCACTCATCTGTAGAGCTTATTGTTATTGTTGTTATGGCGAACTCCACTCACAATATCTTTACAACCTCCAAATATTCTATTAAAAGTAGTACACGCAGAAAAAATGGAACAAATACAGATCAAGAAAGAATAAAGTAACGAGCCCAAAAAAGTTTCGCAGTTAAACTAGTGCACTTATCTGATAAATACCGCTATAACAATGACATAAACACCACAAACAATGAACAGAAGCGATCCAATTACTCTAGGGAGGGAACTGGAGATCGTATCACGACAACTAGCGGTACCTACCATCAACTATGCGGCAACTATCCCGGTGCGGCGCGTCACCCGGTCTTGCCTGGCTAGGCACATATTGGGGCGCGTTTGACACGTATGAGATGATATGATGCGAGCGGCATGACCCGATCGCGCCAAACGCGTCTCGTTGGGGAACGCATATTGCAACGCAGTTCTCTCGCCCAGCTGATGTGTGTTAGGCCGGGCGCAAGTTGAGACGCAGTTTGGTGAGGTGAAGTGAGGTGACTCACCGTGAATTTTGTGAAACACAGAAATAAATACAACAGTGAATGTTCGCACGCAGGGTGAGGTGACGCAGTTTCAGCGCGTCCGTGAGCTGCGAAGGTCTGTGACCATGCTAAATTTCTCACTAGTGACTACGACCTGCGCGGGCTGAGCGCAAGTTGAGAAGCAGTTTGGTGAGGTGAGGTGAGGTGACTCACCGTGAATTTTTGTGAAACACAGAAATAAATACAACAGCGAATGTTCGCACGCAGGGTGAGGTGACGCAATTGCATCGCGTCTGTGAGCTGCGAAGGTTTGTGATCATACCACAGTTTTTCACTAGTGACTACGACTGCGCGTGAATAGTTGTGTTTGTCCACCGTGGAGGAGAAATTAATCGAAGCAGTGCGAGCAAGCAAGATTTTATATGACACCTCCCATGCTGATTACTTGAAAGCAAAATTAAAATTGCAGATTTGGGACGAAATTTCTAAGGAAATTGGATTGAAATGTGATAAGTTTTTATAATTTTGTTTACGTAAACGAGATTAATTAATTATGAGGGTACAAGGGAAATCGGTAGCAGTCCGTGTTATTTTGTAATGTTGGAATTAGTTTAGGGATAAAGCGGCAATATTATAGGTAAAATAAATTATATAAAGGATCCTATTCCGTTCAGTTGTAGAGGTGAAGTATTGATGTCCGCTCTTCTCTTCAACTCATCATATTTATTGATTATCAGTTTGTTTTTATGGTCTTTTCAATCAAAAGCGTTTCTTGCACTAATTTCTATACAATGTGTTCAATTTGTTCTTCTAAGGTATAAATGCCTCTTTTTTACCACTGCCGTTTTCCGCTGTACCATTTATCTGTTTTAGAAAACATTTTATATACAGTAGACTTCCTGCGAAGATATATATATATATATATATATATATATATATATATATATATATATATATATATATATATATATGCCATAACTAGTATGAACTGTAATAATGCATGACAAGAATTAATTAGTTGGGAAGTTTCAGATTTGTAAGTAAAAATAAAATGAAGACATATTCTTGAAATGCATTTTCAAACGTTTATAAATGTTTTATAATTATGTACAGTAAAATAAATTCATTTCTCCATGTTAAGGAACAGACGATTTAAAATGATACCTTATCTCAGAATGATTTTATTTACTACGAACTAGCAATTAGTTCTATCACTTTATCACGATTAACTTTTTCACGATTTTCCGTTCAGAGTTGGGGTTTAAACCTTTCCTTAAAGAAACCGGAATTTGAAAAGTAACTTTAATTGAAATTTCAATGCTTGAGAAAAGAAATGGTGTTACAGTGACGTTACAAAATAAGAAACATTAGACAACGTAAGTTATTACATTTATTAAAAAGTGTATATGTATTATGTCTTAAAGATGAATTTTTATATCGTCATTATTATGAGACATAGGATCCGAGGCACCTTATGAATGGAACTAAGTTAGGTTGATGTGGCATGGAGTTGCGATGAGTCATCGTACTGGATACAGTCTCGTTGAAGACACAAAGAAAAACTTATTACCGAGGCTTCTTGTATTACGGTAGCTCAATCCCTGATTTCGAAAGTTATTTGAAACTTTAAAGTTTATAAAGTACAATTTTGGGTGTGTAAACAGAAGTTATGCAGTGTTTTGATACAAAATAGTGGGCGATGCGATGCGTTACATAGTAAATAAATTTAAAAACATACAACAAATATCGTACTAGCAGTCGAAATATTTATATGCACCATTAACATCCTTGCGATGTCGAATTCGTCCTTAAGGATGAATTCTCCGTGTGTCTTTCTATTCTTTAAATAATTACTTTTTGGAAGCTTTTCGTGTAATGTTGAAATTACTTGTTCTTCAAGTTCATCTGACTCTGATTCTGAACTTAGTAATGATTCTATGTACATGGCAGCCATCGCGCACATTGCTCACTGTCTCGTAAACACGCAATTGTGATAGAACTGCTTCCCAACTTTCGCTCTCCCTGCGCGCAGTTGATTGAATCCTGCTTCCCGGCGTCACTCTGCGTCACCTCACCTCACCAAACTGCGTCTCAACTTGCGCCCGGCCTTAATGCTCTTTGCGCATGTGCTGTAGTCATATTTCTTGTGACAGCTGACTGACGACTGTCAGCTGTTTGTGGTTATGGTCAATCCCATGATATATATTGCTATGTTGACGCCAGGGCCGTAGCAAGGTCCTTCTGCGCTCTTGGCCAGTTTGACAAATCTGCGCCCTCCAATACTGGGGGGTCCGAACAATTTTTTTAAATTTCTGTAAAATTGTATATTATTTTAATATAAAGACACTGTTATTATCAAAGAAAACCTAAACCTCAATTCGAAAATGAACTAAGTGTTGGACTTTCAAGATACTAAAACCTTATTTTCAGACGATTGAACTACTTAAAATAGAATTAAATAATAAAATCTAGTAACAAAAGTAAATTGCATAACAGGCCTGAGGCCTACTAAAATGTTTAACACATTAATAGGTAAAAGTATTTTTTTTCGAATAGTTGAACCACTTTCATCTCAATAATAATGTACATGTTATCATACTCTGTCAATAAAAAAAACGTGTTAATTAAAGAACGTTGCATGACTGGATAAGACTACAGAAAGTTCACGTGCAGTAATTTTTAATAACCTGAAAGATTTCTTCCATTAACGTGGAATTTTTATTGCTTGATAAATTGCACCAGTCTAAACAAAGGCGGAAATTTTCATGGTTAATTTTGACCCCTCTTTGTACCTGCGCCCTTGACGGGGGCACATCTCGCCAGCGCCTAGCTACGGCCCTGGTTGATGCTGTTTTATTTTACGAAATCGCGGATATTTTGCTATGGAGTGCTCTAAATAGAACATAAGACGATCTAGAAAAAAAATAGAAGTATTCTCCCTCACACTCGTAATACCTTTGTAGAAAATTTGAATTTAGGCCTAAGTTATAGGCACACTTTCTTCCTCCTTGAATAGATTCTGTGTTTAATACGAAATAATCAAGAGGACATCTAGCTTAGCCTGGTTACACACATGGCGTTTTTTTTTCCGTCGCGGAGAATTTGCCGTCGCCGCCCAAAGAAATTAAACGTTTACACACTGAACGGAAAAATTTCCGTCGCCGTCGTATGAGCAAGCCTGTTTATGCAGTATAGATTCCACTTCAGAACAATTAACATCATTTTGTTCCTGTTATTGAGAAAATGGAATTTAAAGTTTCAGAAGGTCTCTGTAATTAAGTGTTTGACAAAACGTTTAAAGTTTTCATGAATTATTTTCACTGACTATTTATGGAGAATATGTGGGTATTGAGTTTCGGTTAACCTTATTAGGACTTAACAGAACTACAATTTAAACAAAAAAATTGTGAGATATGTGGACTTATCTCAGTATGCACGACTGTGTTTTGGACTTACCTCTTAGTTGAATGTTATTTAATGGGACTGTTTTAAAATAATTATTATATTGTAAGTGGTTTGAACAATACACTTTTACGTATTTATTGTCACAGGACCATACTACAGATGTTCTGTTTATTAAATGTCTGGTGGAAAAGTTGTTGATGAACATGACAGCCTTATGCTAAGAATTTAATAATAAATTATTTTGTACCACTGTTAAGAAGTAGGTACCGATAATACGCAATAAATGTAAAAAGGTAAAGTGATCCCTATACAGGCCATGGAGGCCCAGAGGGTTCCAGAAGGTTGAGGCTCCAAGATTTTGGACATTCGGCACATGCAGGTGGTAAGATTGTCAACCTTACGCACCTGCCGCCTTTACCCCCAGGATTGCTCCTGGTACTCATTTCTGTTAGAGGCTGAGTCGACCCCAGGGCCATAATGCCAACAGAAGGATTAGGCCAATTGAAAAATCTCAATGACCTCATCGGGAATCGAACCCGCGACCTTTCGATTTGTAGCGCAGCGCCTCAACCACTACGCTACGGCATACCCCAGCGCAATAAATGTACATTACAATTTTGTTTCTTGTTAATGTTGGCAGTGTAGGTTGAATTAATGTTCACATGCGCATTTATTCCTGCTGTTATTTTTAATAACAACAAACTCGAATAAAAATAACAAGTCACGTAACATGTGGACGATTTTTGCTGACAAGGTACATTAAAGGAAGTTGACATCATAAATCGCTCACTGACTTGTGCCAGATTAATAACACAGCAACAGATGCACTGCAAATCGGTGAAAACTTATTGTTTAGGAAGACATAAGGATCACTGTATTACCTGAATCTTCATTCCTGTTGTATTTGGATGAAACATCACATTGTCTTTGTAGGATTTCAAGCATTTTTTTCCCTCTTGATGCCATTTTCGCTTCAATTTCATTGACTTCCCTTCAGTATCACTCACTTCTCTTACCACAACAATCAACTACTGCCACGAGAATAAAACGCGGGTTATTAGCAAGCAGTATCGCTAATATTATGAAAATATAACACAATAACGAAAGAGATACGTCAAAATAAAATTTACCTTTAGGAAAATATACGGTCGGGCAAAGAGGGTTAAGCCATTTCTACAGGCCTTATCTCGTAATAAAAACTAGAATCCTTCGCGACCCCCCTTACGTGTAAAGAGTGTTAAGATCCATCAGAGTGACTTAACACACTTTACCCGCACAACATCTCTTTTCAGACGAATAAACCCATGAGGCAAACGTCCATAACTGCCTTGGCAGCAGAAATTAGAACTAAGATAATATCATACGAGAAACACGTTTGTTTATCCTGGGTACGAGGCCATATGGGCACATTAGGGAACGAAAGAGCTGATGAATTGGCAAAAAATGCTGCGACCTCGAATTTAAATTTTAGCTACAAATTGTGTCCCCTATCTTATGCTAAGAATAAACTTAGAGATTATATTAGGACTGCTTGGAATGAGCATTGGGTGTCCAGCTCCAAAGGGACCACTACGAGAGAAATCTTCTTTCCAACAGTTGAGTGTCGCCTACGCTGTACGAGTGTTAAACCGGACTTCATATTCACTCAGTTTCTGTCTGGACATGGCAAATTTGGTTTTTACTTTCAACGTTTCATGATCCAAAGACAGAACGGTTATCAATGTATATGTACTGAACAACAAACTGTTGAACATTTAATTTTTCATTGCCCAGTTCTAGAGCTTAAAAGAAGAATATTGGACACACACTTAGATTATTGTAAAAAGAAATTAGATAAACCACTCTTTGATATTTTTAGGAAAAAATGCTGTTATAGAGAATTCCAAAAGTTTTTGTGTTCTATTTTTAAGATGTTATAGTTTTCTTTTATAATATAATATATTAGTTATCTTGTTTTCTTAGAGTAGTAAGGCCTGCATCCAGCCTATGGATAAGAAGTAGTAATATTGCAAATATATTGTCTTGTAACTATAACCCTAATATACCTCCGGGTGGAATAGGGTTTAAGTAATTGTATATTCAATAAATAAATAATAACTGCCGTGTTTTTTAATATGACTTAGTGGACTTAACACAAATGTAGAGAACATTTTTATCTAGAAGCCTGTGGACATATCTCAATTTCTGAGAATAGTGGACTTAACTCTCTTTGCCCGCGCACCCCGGAATTACCCAATAAAAATGCATTTCTACAATCTAGAGGCCATGATTAGGATTTATCTACAAGTTGGCAATGTCTATGCAGCATCAATAAAAGGATGACATGTCATTAGAATCCGGGCTCTGCTCATAATACTCATGTTAATTGATGAACGAATATACGATAAACCTGCCAACACAACACAAATCACACTTGCATATAACTTCGACGGCAGAAAAAACGCTGTGTGTGTAAATGTGCATATGCACACGTGGACCACTACTTCAAAGCGACGGCAAAATATCCGTCGGGCTCCAGTGGCACCAGGCGGCTGCAAAACTGCCGCCGACGGAAATTTTAACGATCGTTTTTTTTCCGCCTCGTGTGCAAGCTCTAATTCACTTCAATGTACTACTGTCTTTGGGCGGCGACGGCAAATTCTCCGCGACGGAAAAAAACGCCATGTGTGTAACCAGGCTAAGCTTACTGAGAAAATTCATGAGATAGGAGAGATATTAGAACAGCATCAGAATTGAATTAACCTTGCAAATATTATGTTTCTTCAAAATGCCGCTTTTTGATGTGCACAACCACAGTGCGTAGCAATATTTATCTAACAAGCACCGATATGCATGGAGTAAACAGAAGCATGACAGTGGACGGTTTATATTACAGCTTGGTGTTTGTTTCTTCTTTCCGGGCAACAGAACGGCTAAAGAATGTGCTGTGGCAATCCGGGTTGGCAGGTGTGCCGATTTTTCGTATGACAATGGTTATTGGGATTTTTTCTTTGATAAATGGTCATTCGAAAGTCATAACTTACTAATAATTTAAAACTACCGATTGTTGTTGTTATTATTATTATTATTATTATTATTATTATTTCACGTTAAAAGCATTGAACATAAAGATCGACCCTGATGCTTTCCGTTCTAGATACTTGTTAGTTTTATGAAAATGTAATAAATAAAATTTGTCTCTTTTATTTACTTTTTTCTGTACTAGCCTTTAACACGTACGAGATGCGAGGAAGTTTGTGCAACATAATTTTCCACTATTTATTTGTTCTGCAATTTCATATAGTGGTGAAGAGAAACCTGGCAACCCTGTTGACAATGAGTGCAATAGTGATAGTGATTGGTGTTCCGTGGTAGTCTGTCGAGTATAGAGAGTGGATGTTCTGTTAATAACATGAATAAATTTGGACCCATATTAATTCTCCCTACTCGTCAAAATGTTTGATTCGAACCCTGATTTGTGGGTGTGTTTTTAAATTAATTTAGAGCTTGCGATACAAGAGGGAATATAAAAAGGAAAGTAGAGAATCCTCAAATTAAGCGGTTGCTGATGTTGGATTCTGGGCATACGGTTCTTGGAACAGGTTAACTCGTTCATTGGTTTGTTTACCCAGTTCATTTCTAAATATTTTCCCCTCAAAATCTTGTTATTAAACATTGTGTTATTAATAATTATTATACTGCAATTCTATCTTCTGATACATTCTGCTAGCACATATAGAACTTAGTTAAAATGATCGATTCTAAATTGCAAATGATTTGTTTGTGGGGGAGTCAACTAGGAAAAAATCTACAAGCACAGAGTAAAATTAGAAGGATTGTAGGATATGAAATGTGTTATAAAGGTTAAAATAGTAGACATTAATTATAAAATGGTTCAATAAGTATATTTACTTAGCGTCTTTCAAGTTCAGCTCCTTTGCGATGTCCGTCCAAATTCTTGTTTTCAATATAGCTTTCATGTAACTTGGATTGTTTGTGTCGTACAGCTCTGGGTGTTTCCTTACCGCCTCTATCAGCTTTTCCTCGACCAACATCGTAAATAAATTTAAAAAAAGTGTTTTAATGGAATAAAAGAAAAATGCACAACTGGACACCAGAACCTTTGAGTGACAGTCAGAGAACAGAAGGCACGTGTGACGCGTGGCGTGAGAAATTGTGGCTCTGCTACTGTGCCACACGTCTGTAGTATCACGCGATTCGCGCTGAGTAGCGTCGCGTTGTCAATTTGCGCTAACCCATTCATTTTAAGTAGGTTACAAAAACTCGCACTGTGCCACGTCGCGTCACACGCGTCAATCGCGCCCCAATATGCGCCTAGCCTTAGGCCGGGCGCAAGTTGAGACGCAGTTTGGTGACGTGAGGTAGAGGTGACTCACCGTAAGTTTAACATAGAATTAAATACAACAACGAAGGTTCGCACGCAGGGTGAAGTGAAGCAGATTCAACGAGTCACGAGCTGCGGACGTTTGTGATCGTGCCACAGTTTCTCACTAGTGACTTCTCACTGCGCGTGAAAAGTTGTTTGTCCACCATGGACATTGAGAAGAAATTAATTATGGCAGGTCGAGGGAGAAAAAATTGTACGACACGTCAAATTAAAATTTCAGATTTGGGAAGAAATTGCGAAGGGCATTGGAAAGAAATGTGATAAAGTTGTTTATAATGTTTTTATACTTAAATAAGATGGATTTATTTGAAGGGAACAAGGGAAAAGCTATAGTAGTGTCCGTTTTTATGGACTTTGAGATAATAATGCCTTCTAATAGTGAATTTGGAATTTTGGAATTAGTTTAGGCAGAAAGCGGTAATATTATAGGGGAAAAAGGATCGTACTCCATGCAGTTTGAAAGATTGATGTCCGCTCTGAAAGTAAACAAACCCTCTTCAACTCTTCATATTTATTGTTTATCAGTTTGTTGCTATGCTCTTTTCAATCAAAAGCGTTTCTTGAATTAATGTCTATACAATGTGTTCAATTTGTTATCCTTTTTCGTTTTCCGCTGTACCCTTCATTTGTTTTAGATAACATTTTATATGCAGTAGATTTTCGACGAAAAGAAAAAGGTGCATAAGCAGGCATAAAAGTGTATATTTTCTATACAGATGTATATCATAACTAGTATAAGCCATAAGAATTAATTAGTTGGGAAGTTTCAGATTTGTAATTAAAAATAAAATGAAGGAGTCATCTTGAAATTTATTTTCAACTTACTTTCATAAATGTTTTATAATTATGTACAGTAAAATTGCTCCATGTTCCTTAACAAACGTTTCTGAAATGAAACATTTTCTCAAAATGATTTTACCAATTAGTTCCGTTTCGCTTTATAATGTTTTCCCGTTCAGAGTTAAACTTAGTATCTCACCGGAATTTGAAAAGTAACCTTAATTTAAATTGAATTGAATGATTGAGTGTTATAGTGACATTAAAAATAAGAAATTAAAGGGTATTATATTTATTAAAAATTATATATTTATTATGTCTTAATGATGAATTTTCGTATCATAATTATTAATTATATGTATATATGATCGCTGAATGTAAGTATTCGCAACATTACATTAAAAAAAATTAAATTTGTAGGAAATTAATACATTCTTCCCAGTGTCGACTCGTAGCTAAAATTACTGCGATTGCTGCTTCATAAAATGTTTAGCCTTCGTTTTGAATATTGTGCAAAAGGAAATATACATATTTAAAAAGAAAATTGATTCAGAAACTTGAAAAGACCCTAAAAGAACAAAATCAAACTTTTTTACTTACTGTAATTTAAATTGTTACAGCTCAAGCTTGATCTATTCGTTTAAAAATTAAATCGATTATTCTTGTTTTAATTTCCGCGAAAAGATCAATAATTTTCTCATTATTATTGATAAACTTCATTATGCAGCTTAGTGTATGAATTCAACTAGTATAAGATAATTCAAGTTTTGGTAAGAAATTCAACCTGTATACTAGTAGTCTTAATAAACACCATATATTGTTTCGAATCCGATTGTGAATAAAAATTTTGGATTATATACATTCATTTTATTAAAGCGTGTCTATATACAATTGTCAAATACTAAGTTGATTTTATTTATTATACACATGAACATTTATTGAACATTTGATAATTCTTTGTATAATAATAATAATGACACCTTAATTAAAATTTGACTTCTTTTCTTGCAGTATTGTTATTTGACGTATTGAAAAGTAATAAGTTAGGTTAGAAGTCACTCTGCGTCACCTCACGTCACCAAACTGCGTTTCAACTTGCACCCGGCCTTATTGTCAAACTTTCCTCCATGCTCGACACTAAACGAAGCACCACGAACTAAACATTCAATTTGTCCATTTTTATCTTTCAAAAATAGAAAATGAGCATTTAACGCAAATCCTTTACACAATAATTATTATACAACTCGAGTACTCCCACCGAAATCAATCAACCTGTTCGTAAAGTCAACAGTAATCAGGCGCTCATCAGAAAACGACCATGACGTAATCTGCATTAATCGGAATTTTCCACCGGTGGATAAACAGATAACTTTAAAAAGTTCCCTATACATCATACAGTATTATGATAATTTGTCAAGAGAAAGTTTTTATTTTTAGACTCTATCTTAAACAAGAAATGGACAGAAACCTCAAGAAAAACTGTTTCAATGACTGTGCTGTGCATTAAATTACTATAGTGTATTAATGATCACAATACAACTCTTTAGTTATTCAAAAAAGTAATAAGTTACAATGCGCGCAAGGAGATGGATTTGAGACGACTTTACATTGAACCCCTCCCGAACAAAATTTCACCATACGCCCATGATTAATACCGTACTAAGTAGGCTTATAAGCACCAATGTTGCTTCTATTTAGTTCACAACCTGTACATAAAAGTTCGTTTATTCACATCGAAATACGTAGTCTAAGTGTAAATATAATAAATATAATTACTTAATAATACAGCTAAGCATTAAATCTGGAATTAGGATATAATTTAGCGGTCTTTCTAACTTATGCGTCGATTCTTTCGAAAGAAGAAACCTTCTTGTGAACTGATCGTTACTGGAATCTTGTAATGGGTAAATTCTGTCCCTCAGTATTTTAGCATGCAGATTTAATGTCCTCAGAAGGCCAGTTCGCCTGGGATTAGTTTCCAGCGTGGTCTTGGTTACGAGCCTTGGTTCAGAAAAATGGATGTAACCTTGTTTTAACAATCGTGACGTGTTTTAAATCATGGCTGTGGAGTAACCTCGTTTTAGCAATCGACCACGTCAAGGATCTGTCCATTAAGATAAGGACGGCTTAATACCAAGTATTTCATATCAGAAATGAAAGTTGATTTTACTTTTATTATAGTTATGTTTAACTGTTGACTTTCTGTCGGTCCAGACCATTGCACTGACTAAAATATTAGGTCCAGTCTGATCACTGCGTAGAAAGAACTATCGGGAAATAAATTTCTACTGATAGACAAGTAATTAATGTAATTATTTTCAGAAAAATGAAATAAAATCAAGTTTTCCTCGAATGTTAAAATCTCATCCCACTTTTTACCTGAGGGCTGGATCATAGCTAGGATTTTGGTACAGGAGGAGCCCACCGAAGGCTCTGGGGGGATAAACCTACTCCCCCGGATTTTTGTTTGTTGTAAAATTACACCTTCAGGTTTCATCTTAACATCTTTTTTCAGTTACAAACAAAATAGCATTTTCTAAACACATACAACACTTTATTACTGCTTCAAAATATCATTTTGAAACACTCATTAAAATGGAATCTGAATGCTTCATTTTACAACTGTTAGGAATAAGTAGGCTACTTTTAGTCTAATATAAAATACTACAAGAACAATAAAACGCTTCATTTAAGAATACTAAATGAGAACATTTTAACTGAATGAAATTTTCGTAAGTTTCTCATTTCGGGGTGCCCGGGCTCCTAGGGCCCCTCCCTGGGTATGTCCCTGCCTTTTACTTGTCCGGTTGTCAGTAAATAATTTTTATTTTTAATGTTCCTGCTTCGGCGGCAAAATTGTTTTCCGGGAACATTCTTTCTTCGGGAAAGCAACTAAAAATCGGGGACTGTCCCGGGAAATCAGGCCCGTCTGTTCAGCCGCCATTAAGATGCCTTCCCATCTTCAGAACTTCTGTATCCCGAGGTGAAGCAATATAATTTCGACCACCGCCGTCAAGGGAATTACACTTTTTTTATATATTCTTATAACGAGTGTTGTGGCATCGAATCTTATGATCCCTGACCACACACAAAACTGTTTACGCCAAATATTGTATAACACATAATTAATTAATCCACCACTCACAAATTCGAGGGATTTCAGTATTGACTACTTTACTGTACTTTTAGAGCCATTTTGGGGGTTCGGTATCGTGGAAAGTCATGTTCATCGTATTGGCCAAGCTTATTCACAATTGCATTTGAACTCTGGTTCAGTCGCGCATAAAATCTAACAACTAAATCTCAGAGCACTTCATGTACGTATGGCATTTCCAAGTCTTCGTGAATTTGTGAAGTTCTTGTATACCGGAATTACACTGCCTCTCCTATGCGGCTAATTTTGCGTACGCGACGACATTACAGATGGCATCTTGCTGCAATACAATATTTTGTTTAATGATTTTAATTTATAAGTACCAGGCGTCATTTGGGCCCTTGCCTTATACAAAAACATATTTTATACACATAATCTTGTTAAATTGTGAATTTTATCAAGGTATCATTAGAAGTGAAGCATGGGGTTACTTGTCACTCCTCTTCCATGAATTCTTGTAACAGTGGCTTTAGATGAAAGTTCAAAGAGTTTTTGAATTTGACGCGAACATAATCACTGAACTTCGTTATTCCCAAGTCTTCATACAGCTGAACATTGCGGATAAGATAGTCTGCTCCTGTTATCGTCCTGCACACAGCTCGTTGTATTCCGTCCAGTCGTTTCAGATGGCGCATATGAGCTGTTCCCCAAATTTCACAGACGTAAATCATACAGGATCGAATTAAGGAAGTACATAACAACAATTTTACCTTCAATTGAACGTGGATTTTTAACATGCGATAGAGTGCCATGATTATACACTATACATTACCGTACATTGCTTCAATGCTCTGTGTTGCCCTCTGAAGTATAAACTCAGAAACTGAAGTATGCTGGAATTTCATGCAATCTGGGTGCAGACTGTCTCGCCTCTACTGGAGAAATTAGGCAATTGAGCAATACATTGAACTCCATGTTAAAATAAAGTATAGGACAGGCAGTGTAAATTCTCGAGACGGCGGTTATTTCGACTGACGATAATCTGCATAGGGAGGCTTTGATAGTCAGAGTTACAACAATGCCTTAAGATTTATGATATAAATCAAAATATCTTGAAAGTAGTGTTTGTTCTGTCAATATAACGTATTTCCTAGTGGAGAGAAGTATGCATGGTCTATTTTTCTACGGCCTTATCGTTTGTGTTAAAGACGTTGTTTCAATACATGATGGAATAATTACGGACAGGAGCGAAATTCCATTTTTGTATCCTGTTATATCTTACTTCTCTGTGGAAAATATTACCGGTGTTACACGAGTGGAAAGGAATTGCACTGCAAGCATGTTTACGTACAACTGCTGGTTTCTTACTACAGTTTCTTGTGTGGTTGATATTTTTGATGGTAAGGAAGTTGAAGCTGAAGAGGTACTTCTGTCATTGAATCCTCAAGAAAACAAATGGTTTTACGTACCTGAGGTACAAATTAGTAGATATTTCACGGCTGGTATAGGAGATTATGAAATTGCTATTATGAAGCTATCGGAGGACGACTGTCTTGCAAAATTTCGTAAAGTTGATCTATATGCTGAGGAATTGATTCAAGGACCGTGCATAGCCGCAGTGCATAATCGGGACATTGTGAAGTGCAACTTAAAGTTTGAATATCAATTGGTGCATAATACTCGCATGAAGTTGGAAAGCTTTTCATCTTGCCGTCCTCATGATAATGATTTCGGATGGGCTCTTATATGTGACGGTAAATTAGCTGCTATCGGTCGCAAGGGAAATGGTTCGTATATATTTGACGTTGCGCCAGTGTTGCCTGCTAGACGCTGGCTGGAACAATGTACAATGCTTAAATTGACTGACATCCAAGATGAATGTAAAGAATGCCAAACATGCGATAGAACTAATATATTATCTTCTTTAGAATCCAGAGGTCATGTCACAGAAACACTTGTATACTTCCCTCTCTTCCAGGTCTTATTTTGCATGTACTTCTGAATAATGTATACGAGAACGCTCTGAATCAGTAACTGTAGTGTGATTACCTGTTGTAAATATATTAACTTTATCCTCACAAACACCTTAAAGTGCTTAGAGTTGATATAGACATATCCAAGATTGTAATGAGTAAAAAGTTGAATAAACTTAGACCTGTAAATGACCTATTTCATTCATAATTGGTTCACCAGTTAAGAAAGGTACCTATTTATTCAGGCCGGAAAGTTTCTTCGCACTCAATCAGATAGATTAATAGGAATTGTCACAGGTTCAACTCGCGAAACATGATGCAATTTTCATTAACTAACCTAGAATTTTAAACAATCTTAATGTTAGGAGTTACAAGAATCAATCACAGTGGTTTGTATTTACAAATAAAGTACAGGGTAGTAATCCCCTGTTATATAATTATCTATACTATAACTATTATATACAAATGTTTGAAACCAAGGTCCTAAAATGTAATAAGTATGTTTGTTAATAATTATTAATCGAATATGATAGGCAATTAATAATATGCTTAAATGAAGACTAAATACATACGTGTACAATATCAATATATTTTTTGTGCCAGTAATCTTCGTAATTTTTTCTAGAGATTTTTTTCCGCAGGAGTTATTTTAGTTCACGTAAATGTCTATCATCTCGAAATATGGTCTTTCAGCGAACCAGGTTTGAACCGATCGAGCAGTGTGGATTGGGCTGTTATCCTGTAGGAACGCTGCTTCAGATGCCGGAAAATGCAGGTCAATCACAGCCCTAACTACACTTTCTCTCAAGCTAGCATTTGTTTGTGGCGACATGGAAAAAATGCAAAATGAAATATGACAATATATTAAGGTGAAAAACGTGTGTTGCTTTTTCCGCGTTGTTCATTTTTCCCTGCCGTCGCATGGCCTCATACGTTCCGAGAATGACCTGTATTTTATGTCTTTTATAGGAAACTTGTGAACTGAAGCATTAAAACTTCAATTTTAACTGCATACGAGTCCCGACGTTTTTTATTTGAGTCACTGCACCAACGCTGGACAAAAATTGATTACTTACAATATCAAGAATCCATGGCCTCGTCTCGCGAAAAATTCCGCGATCACTTTAACGGCTGGTCTCCTTCACGGCATCCACGGTTCTCTCTGCATGGTTTTCCTTCACTTTCCACGATATCTTGCAAAACGTTACCAAAAATATAGTCCCTAAATTCTTATTGGTTGAAATTTAAATTGGTATTAATGCACCCGTTGTCTAGCCGAGCTCCGATTGGTTGCAAATTGACACCTGTCTCATAATTTCTAAGTATTTTTAGTTCCTGGTACCAACTGCCATACATTGTAACACCATTTTAGAACGACCTAGGATTTTCCTCGGCTCACAGTAAAATGGTTATTTATCTGATTTTGCATTGTATTTCTCAAAGTTTTCTAAGAATACTTTTCCCTGAAAATAACTACCCAGCATCTCCACCTCCTATTGTGCTGGCTAAGGCCTACTATTCTACGCTATATTACCCTTCCGTACTATTCCATTCTCTTCTTTAACTTAAAACTCCCTCACAGCAATGAAATTGCTATTTGCTATTTTAATATTACTGGGAATGTTACTAATTGGTAAGAGTACTTACTTATGATAATGATTAATTTAGTTTTTTAAGTTTTTTAAGTCTGGCTATTCTGCCTCCCGTCAATATGGTAATTCTTGCCTATAGGCCTATTTTGTCTCACTTCCCACGTAAAGGAACCAACAATGCAACATATGCTGTCGTTTATTCTGATATTAGGACTACTCACCTTTTCTGTCGATGCAAGCTATAACAAGTTTTTCCGTAAGTCTCTTCACGAAAATAATGCACAATGTGATGCAGTCACATAATTTCCTCACAGAAAACATAAACAAACCGAAAAGCATGATGGCTGTACCCCAGGCAAGAGAAGGGAAACGAGACAAAACCAAAATAAAATGTTAAGGACAAACGCGTGGGCTCACAACTACAAGAGAGATAGAAAAAACTGGAAATGCCTAATATCATAAATGTCTTTAAATTATTAGTTGTGATTTTTAACAGATTTTATAATGTGTGTTACAAAACTAATTAAAAATTTCTCTCTCTCTTTCATAGTTTTACCTTTCCCTTTATGCGACCCGTGTCGCCCGGTCCTTACCGGGCCACGACCTGTCGGGAGAGGAACACCTGTCTGTCACAACACAGATATATTATTTTACCAGACAAGAATATGGATGATCAGCCCAATGCCGGGGCCACCTCCGAGACAACACAAACACATAGGATGAGACACACCATTCACTCACACTCACTCCGAACAAGGCGAGGATGGGATGAAGATGATAATAACAGCCAGATGATATCCGGGAACCACAAGGGCATAAAGGTACCCGACATTCGTTTCACAGGTGAAGAAAAACCCTGGGAAAAACCTCACCTAGGTAACCTGGAATCGAACCAGTGCCCGCTGCGTGAGAGGAGCGAACGAATTCTTGAGCCACAGCGGTGGACAATTAAAAAATTCACTAGTAAATTTTATGCCTCAATGCACCAACCTCGATATTCAGAATGCCGCGATAAAGTTATTATTTAACCCCGTTAAGTCATACTTTTATAATGAGTTGTAGTGGATATAACGATACCTTAGAAGCAGTGGCGGTTTCTCCTATGTGCTGCAGTGCTGCAGCACACAGCTTGTTTTCTGCTCGTCGTATAATGTTATTTTTCAACGCAATATTATATTTTCTTTTGCGTAGATTTTGAACTTGGCGCGTCCACGCGAGAATTTCTTAGCAGGTAGCTTGGGTGTGAAGAGTCGGTAATGTGAATATTATCTTTTCCGCCTCGTGAATGCATTTTGCGAACAGCGCAGCGCTCGTAGGGTGTGACGTCATGCTCAACCTTGACTGCAGAGAGTATATGGGAGTTTTAACCTGCAGGATGTGCTGCGGCAGCTGGCAGCCCAGAGTGGGATTCTGTGGGAGGTTCACGTCTCACCGGCGGGCGCGCTGTTAGTTATGTGAGATCTTCCACCATCTGACGGTAGGAGGCCGTGATGTAGCGAGTAAGCAATGCTTTTCATCTTCACCGCCAAATTCGAATGTGTTAAATTAAAAAAACCCGGATTCCACAACCCCGATTAAGTATTCTGTCGCACTGGGAACACTAAGCGACTTCCTCTATCTCGATCATTAATAATACTATTTTCTCGTCTCTTATTCCATTTCGAGGAACTCTCACGCGATTTTCCCTGCACTAATTATTATTTATTAATATTATTATTATCATTATTATTATTGTTATTATTATGTATTTTAATTTTTTTTTATATTTTCTCTCGTCACACAACTCACACAACGTTCGACGAGACGAGAGAAATTAGCAAAAAAATAATTAGGGCAGAGAAAATCGCGTGAGAGTTCCCAGAGATGGATTAAGAGACGAGCAGTGTAGATAGGCCTACTAATAATTTTTAAAAATATTTTAAGTTTGCTGTATGAAATAGTATTTGCAGCACACTTTCGTTTGGAGCCACGAGCCGCTACTGCTTAGAAGTGTAAGAATATTTAATGATTAACTGCAGTGCCTTTGTAAATTCGGAACAAGTTCAGAAGTAGCGTAGGAGAGGTGTGTGGTGACCGGGGAGGATCACTAGCAGAACAACTAACAAACTAAACTTTCGTGCGCCTGCGCTAATTGACCATATTCCTTCTTCACTTTTGTTTGATCATATCATTAGGTTGCCTGTTTTTGTAGATCGTACTATTTACCAAAATCGTTGTGTTTGTTTGCCAGTTAATGTACTAAAAATTTTTAAAGATGTATTTTCGTACCTATAAAGTGGAGAATATACTTCTGAAACATTTGTTTATAGCTATTGCCTATCAGTGAGTATGGAATAAAATGTTATCCTCTTTCATTTCTTCTGTAAATGTTCTGTTTGTGGAGTTGCAAAGTTTCCTTTCTTGATTTTGTTGATGCTCCACTATAATGTGTTCCGTTTATGAGGTAAATAAATTATTATTATTATTAATATTATTATTATTATTATTATTATTATTATTATTATTATTACCGTTATTATTTGAAAAACCTCGCAATTCAACCAGAGATACTTTTATAAAAGATGAAGACATTTCCAGTTCCAGTATGACCATGAAAAATACTCGACGTCATAATGTAATGTACTAATGTGAATGGCCAAAATGAACAGCGCTCATATTCAGTAAATTCCTAAGATCATATAGATAATTCAACACCAGCGATCCAATTCCATAATAAGAAATTACACATTATTGATACGTCTGAAAAGCAATCAATTTGAATGTGATTGTGAACCATGAGTGCAGCTCACCGTTAAACAACAAAAGCCGTATCTAGGTCAGCTTATTAAATTGCCTAGAACGACCGTTCACTCCGAACAGTTTCAGGTGTTTGGTTCGGATAGGGTCTTTTTTCACATGACTTAGGGCCAGTTGTATAAGCATGTAAACTGGAGTTAGCATGCAAAATTAACTTTCAGGTACACTTAACTATCTTTTTTTGTTGTATAAACATTAATCCAAGTTTATCTCATCCTAACCAACATTTTAATACAGAGTCCGCCAGAAAAATATATACGCTCTTTGTCAGACTGTATCGGGATATTGTATCGGGATATTACCAGTATTTTTTATTTTTTATTTTTATTTATATATTCATCCTTTATTGATATAGTATCGGATTTGTAATCCCTGACTATACAATATATAAACGAAACCATGACACATAAATGTGAACTTATTCCTCTAACAAATTAGGGGAATACAATCAAACAGTGGAAAATATAAACATCACATCACTCATGAATGTTCACGTAGAATCTCAAGGAGTTTACACATGTATATAAATAAAACAGTTGAAAATATAAAACACTCATCACTCAAGAATGTACGTGTAGCATCACAAGAAATTTATGCTTCAAGAGCCATTTTTGGAGTCCTGTGTTTATTATAGATTTACATCATATTCACCAATCTGACGAGCAATGGGATTTTTATTGGTATTAAGACGGTCGTAAAATTTCATTGTAATTTCTTTTAAAAGTAACTTACATGCAAATACTCAACTTCTAAATCTTCGTGAATCTGCGATGTTTTTGTAAACCAGTCAGATCCGTGAATGATTCTCAAGGCCTTGTTTTGGGAAACTTGAAGAGGTCTGATATGATTTTCATTGATATAGGCAAACGCTGGTGCTGCATAAGTAATGACAGGAAGTATCATTGTTCTATAAATCATTACTTTTCTTTTCACATTTACTGCCGGAGATTTTAACAGAGGAAATAGTTGAACTGTTCTTCCAATAGCTTTTCCTTTCGTTATCTGTACATGTTTTTCTAGTTTAATTTTCAATCTAATATTACTCCTAAATATTTTATTTGAGGTTGATATTCTAACTGAGTGTTATTTATAAATAACAATGGAACTCTTTTAAGTGAGTATTGTGTAAAACAGACTGCTTGTGTTTTATCAACATTTAAAGAAATTTTCCATTATTTACACCAAATCTCTAGTGAATGAATATGTTCTTGCAGTCGACTGGTAGCATGCAATGGATTTACGTGAGATGAAAGGAGCGCCGTGTCATCAGCATATTGGGCTACATGAGTTTCTGATGTAGTTGGTAAATCAGCTGTGTAAATGTTATACAGCATAGTGCCCAGAACAGAACTTTCGGGAACCCCAGCAAGCATATAATGTGTACTTGATAGCGCTGCACCTTCTCTTACTTGATACGTTCTATTCGATAAGTAAGAAGCTATTAACTTCACAATGGGATCATGTAGTTTAGTTAATATCAGTTTATAGATCAGTCCGATGTGCCACACGGAATCGTAAGCTTTTGCTACGTCCAAAAATATTGCTGGACTATACCCTCCCACATTGAATGTTTTTGTGATAATTTCAGCGAGACGTACTATTTGATGAGTTGTGGAACATCCTGTTCTGAAAGCCATTTGATGGTCTGGAATAATATCGAGTTGCTGTTCATTTATCCTACTTAATATTATCCGTTCAAATGCTTTGCTTATTGTAGATAACAGGCTCATAGGTCGTCTGTTATTAGGATACTGAGGATTCTTGTGTACTTTCGATATTGTTATAATTACTGCATGTTTCTATGCTTATGGTAAGTATCCAAGTTTCATACTTAAGTTAAATAATTTAACTAAATAAGTCACAGGTTTGCTTGGCAAATTCTTCAGATCATTGTTTGTTACTGCGTCTTTACCAGGCGACTTTCTGCCAGAAAGTGACTTAAAAATATTTTTAATTTCTGAAGGCGTTGTGTATCTTAGCTGAGTTTTACAAGGTAACCCCAAGAACTCTTTCACTGTTCCACGGACATCGTCAAAGTGATCTCTCAAGTCTTCGTCTTCTTGAGAAGTTGCAAATTGTTGATCTAGATGTTCTGCAATTACCTCAGCTTTCTTATTCTTCATAAACAAGTCCATTTGAACTTCGATTTGGTTGCGAGTTGGATTTACTGCGAGGTTTAACAAGTCTTCGAGTAATTTTCCATAACTGAGAGGAGCTACTGGCATCTGCTACATCTTTATCTAATTTATCTAATGTATAATTCATGACAGCTCAATGCACTGAATTTTTTAAGCTATTATAGTCCTTTTTATATACAGGATTTCTTGTTAAATGCCATAGTTTCCTTTTCCTTTTCTTTTCTGCAATTCATTCTTTTATTTCTCTTGGTAGAGGAGTGTTTCTGTTGCTGTATTCTATAACTGTTGTAGCATTTTTTATAGCTGCTGTTAAAGTATTCGTGTAGATTATAGCTGATGCTTCTAAATCTTCAACAGTAGATATTAGTGGGTTTCCGTGCAAAGATTAATTTAAATATTTTCTAAACTCAGACCAATTTGCAATACGATATATTCCAGAAAGAGAAGGTCTAGTTTTAGCACATCTGTTTAGAGAAATTATTACAGGAACATGATCAGAAGAGAAGTCATCTGTAGTTACTATGGAGGCAGGCAAAGCATTTCCTCTATACAAGGCTAGATCAATGATATCAGGAGATATAAGATCATTGTATGGAAAGTGAGTTGGAGTTGTTGGGGCCAATACATGATAATGATGTTTGTGAGAATGTTCCTCCAAAAGTTTACCTCTTGTAGTTGTGCACCGGGAGTTCCAACTAATATTTTTAGCATTATAATCGCCACCTAGTAGAAAACTGGATCCAGTTGAAATTAAACTGTCTAGATCACCTTCTGTTAAGGGCTTAGAGGGAGAGCAATATATTGCTCCAAAAACTATGCTTTCATTTGGAAACTGAATTTCCACAAAATTTCCTTCGATAAAGCTAAAGTTTGGTGTCTCAATTTGTCTGTGATAAATGCCAGACTTTATCAATATCGCTGTGCCTTCATTTGACCCCTCATCATTCCTATAAACATCATATCCATAGAAATCCATCCTAATATTGGAATTTAAATGGGTCTCATTTATCACGAATATAGGCCTATCTATTTCATTTTCTTCTAGGAAATTAGGTATCAGATATTTTTTATTACGGACTCCATCCGCATTCCAATAAGCTACAGATAATGGCCGATGAAGGACATTTACGTGGTTTCTTCTATCCATCTTGCGTTAAGACTGAAGTAATTCCCTATGCTAACATAAACAGTTTTAGAATTGGATCTGTTTCATGTTTACAGTTATTCAATGCAGAATGAATACCATTCATCAAATTTTTTATGAAGTGCATTGTTTCTTTAAACTCTTTTAACAAAGAGCGTAAACCCAATGGATCTGTGTCTTTGGATGAACTTTCTTGAGTTGTCGGTTCAAGTTTAGAATAACTGTCTGATTTTGGCAATGAAGGGAAGTCAGCATTATTAAAAATAAATTTCTGTCTGTCTTTTCCTTGTGAGGGAGTACTTCGGCCATTTGCATAAGCTAAAAACTTCTCACATTTCCTATAATTAGCAGGATGAGCCTTATTGCAATTGGCACAATTTGGAGGATGAAGTGGGTCTTTCGTACACTCTTTAGTTGGGTGATTCTGACCACAACGTACACATTTTGCTGGAATGTAACATCCATCTGCTTTATGGCCGAAACCTTGGCATTTGTAGCACTGAACAGATCCATGGAAACCACGATAGTCCGAAAATGTGACATTTAGGTCGAACAATCCTATTACATTTGTGATGTTCGGGGTGTTGGGAATATCGTGAAGTGTAATGACCCACAAAGGCATGACTTCCAACTTGTTTACCCCAGTCTGGCTGTCCTTAATCTGTCATTTTAACTGTCTCACGCTTTCAATGGGATATTGAAGAGCTCTTAGCTGTCCGTCAATTTCCTCGGTGGGAGTATCTATAGGTAAACCTCTCAAGACAACTTTTATTTTCTTATGTTTTCCAGAAACAAAAGTATAAAACTCAATCTTTTGAGTGAGCAGGTATTCTTTTATCTTCTTGGGCAGAGCTGACATGTTGGCATTACTGATACAAACTGTTTAAATTGTTCTCGTAGCCTATACGGAACTTTCGATGTTATAATAATAGGTTTTGGTTTTCTGCTTTTATTAATGGTAAGACTAGCTGCCATAAGAGGTTCTTTACAGTTTTCCTGTAATCCATGCTGAATAGATTCTGCATTAGTTTTCATGTGTTGAACCAATGTTGAATTAGATGTAGACTCTGAGTTAACATATAAGCACAGAGGAGCAAATGAATTAGAAGTGCTTACCGTAGTTGTAGGAGTGGTGAAGGGTTTAGCAACCTTCTTTGGTAACACAAAGTCTCCTTCATTGCTTGAACTTTTGGCTTGTGCTATTTTGTACATCCTGCTTGGTTTCTTAACTATTAATGATTCGGCATCTGTATTAAATGTCGACATTTCTTGATCTGTTATGATTTCATCCACTGACTTTACTACTTCACCTGGTATTGATTGGTTTTGCATTGTGAATAAGCCCTGTATCGGGCAATTTAGTTGATTACGAAATTCAGATGCCAGTATCTTTTTAAAAAATTAACTGTAGTTAGATTTAAATCACTTAAGATAAGTCTTACTGCCTTAAAAGCACTTAACACTGAAATTAAACCCTTTATAAATTACAATTCACCAATAATTCAATTAATTTCCACTAGAAATAGAAGACACGTATTTCAATCTTCGAGCCAACAATGGAATCATTACCAGTATATTACCAGTATGTTGTAGTATGGTCTTTCGCTCAACAGATGTCGTTACTTTCAACACGATAGTAACAAAACAAAATGGGGCAGTTCAGCGAGCAATGGCGGCGAATATAAACCGATTGTTGTGTTGAATGTGCAATTATCTATTTGTTTGATTGGTTACGTGGCTAAAAGCTCTGATAAAGGTTATTTAGAGTGTTGGATTTTCTGTGTTTTATTCTATCCATTAGATTTAAAGACACAATACATATAGACTGTTTATTTGCGAATTTGAAGGGATCTCTGATTCCTCAAATGGACAATATGGATGATGTTGAAATGGCAAAAAATAATCAGGGTAACTGTGACGGTGATCAGATAAAGCATGTGAATATGCTCACGAATGACGTGAAATGTGACTTTGCCTTACCTAGTGATAATAGTGTTAGCTTACCTAGTGCTGAAGTCCTATCAGTTCCTTCTTTTTCTGCGCATTCTCTCCAAGGAATGAGAACTTATGCTAAACTGAAGAGACCAGGTTTCGAATTTGAACCTGCTAAAAAGACTATTAAAGTTGATACCTCTAAAAAGATAGTGCAGCACATGGCACAAAAAATGCCAGTAACATTAAATAACAGTTTCAGTGTTCTCACTACAACTGATTCCATGAATATAAATACGACAATTACACAGGCTATGTCAGGTCATTCACGAACTACTACTACAAATACAACGCAGTCATCAAATATGACCGAAAAAGTCAGGGATAGTAGTAACAAAAACACCAAAAAGAAGCCGCCACCAATAATAGTGGTATCTAAATGCAATTACTTACAAGTAAGACAGGAATTAATGTCAAAAATGGAAGAAGAGATTACAGCTCAATACTGTCCGAATGGAATTAAAATATTGACAAATTGTGAAAAAGATTACAATATACTAGGCACCTACCTTAAAGACAATAAATATGAATATTACACCTTCCCTTATGGTACTCCGAAAACCCGTAAAGTATTAATTAGGGGACTACCAATAGAAGTCGGAACTACAGAATTAGAAAATGAATTGAAATCTCTTCATTATTCTGTAGAATCTATCCGACAAATGAAAAGAACACGAATTGATCCTGTTACAGAAGAGAGGAGTCAAGAAATGATTCCCTTGTGGGTTGTGTCAGTATATCAAATCCCAGATGCACCCAATATTCAAGAACGTACTGGAATATTTCACATTAGAGTGACAATAGAAGAGTACAAAAGTGTATCTGGTCCTATTCAATGTTTTAAATGTCAGGGATTTGGTCACAAAGCCATCGCTTGTTATGTTTTCCTAAATGTGTAAAATGTGGGCAGGGCCACCTTTCAAGTATATGTGATGCTCCATCAAACCAAGCACCAAAATGCGCTAATTGCGCAGGCAATCACACTTCTAATTCAAGAGAATGTGGAAAAAGACAAGCATATGTAAATGGAAACCTACGGAACAGACGACTTGCTGATAGTAGGAACATGATTGATAGAACAGAGTTTCCAGATCTTCCAAAAACAAACAGAACAATTCCTGGATTTTCGGCCAGAAGTACACAAAGAGAGCAGGAAGTCACAGAATCCACTTCTTTCCTCGAAGACTTGAAATATCTTTGGGCTTTCATAAAAGATTTAAAACCATACCTAACTAAAATCGGTCATATAGTTAATAAGGTAAGGGAGCAGAAGGACACATTTAGCAAAATAAGCTCCTTTATTGAAGGATTTTCAAATCTGGTTGACACCAATAATATTGAAAATGGCAATTGCTAAAAGACCTCTTCGTATATGTTATTGGAATGCCAACGGCATCTTACGTGACAAAGACATTCTCGAGCATTTTCTGTGTACTAATGATGTTGATATTCTATTGGTAAATGAAACACACTTAACTCCAAACAAAAGATTTACTATGCGAAACTATGCCATATACAGAACTGATGGACCTAGAGGACCTTATGGAGGGACTGCAATTATAATAAAACTTTCTATTTACCATGGCCATGTCTCAACTCCTACTTTTAACGAAATGGAAGGAACATTCATCTCACTTCCATTAAATAACAACAGAACTTTACAGCTTGGCGCAATATATTGTTCCCCTTCAAAACCTCTGTTAAACTCAGATCTTGACACCCTGCATCAATCGGCTATAAATTACATTCATGCTGGAGATTTTAATGCCAAGAATACTGTTTGGAATTCCAATATAACAACGGCACGTGGAAAATTATTAGAATCCCATGCAATTAAGAATGGTTACCGGGTATATCATACAAGCTCCTCTCACTCCTACTCATTATCCTTACAACAACCAACATCTCCCAGATGTACTTGACATAGCTGCCATGAAATGCACTTACAGAATATTATCTATTGAAACAATACCTGAGCTGACTTCTGACCATAATCCAGTGCTCCTACTCTTGGATCATGCACCAGCATCTTCTCCTCTACAACCTAACGGAAAAACATCCATAAATTGGAAACAGTATCGTGATTGTATATCTAGTTCACTTATATGCAATCCAATCATAGAACATAAAGACGATCTTGACCTAACTGTTGATATGTATACTAGGACTATACGAGATGCTATCAACTATGCTTCTAAGAAAGAAATAATATCTCATACTGAGACTTTACCTCAGGAAATTACTGATCTCATAAAAGCAAAAAGAAGGGCAAGAAAAAATTGGCAACAATATCGCACTGTTTCAGCAAAGAACATTTATAATAATCTTAAAAACAAAGTGCATAAATTGGTTTCAAGCTATAATATTAATAAATTTGAACAAGATGTCAGAGACTCAGCAGCCTCAAATAACATATGGCGCATAACTCGTCGGCTAACAAAACCAATTTCCAAAGGACAGTCTACACCAATAACAAGCCCGGCTGGTCTTGTGTATACCCCGAGTGATAAAGCTGAAGCAATAGCTGAACATTTCGTCTCACAGTTTTCGCCTGCTCCAGTACATTCTATTTACCAATATCAGACTAACAGAATAATTACAGAAGTTCAAGGCTTTATACAACAGAATGCCACATCAAATCTGAGACATACTTCTCCGACTGAAGTCTCAAAAATCATGCAAAAACTAAAGTCTTCAAAATCACCAGGGAAAGATGGGATTACCAACTTACATTTAAAAAATCTCCCAAGAAAAGCTATTTGTTACCTTACCAAGATCTATAATAGTGCACTCAGACTTCATATTTTTCCAACTGCGTGGAAGCATGCTGTTATTATAGCAATTCCTAAAGGAAAAAAGGACCCAAAACATCCTCAAAATCGCAGACCCATCAGCTTATTGGATACCCATGGAAAAGTGCTAGAAAGAATCATTCTTATCAGACTATTAGAATATACTCCAAATATTATACCACATTATCAGATGGGATTTCAGAAAAATAGATCAGTAATATATAACATTCTATCTCTTGTTGAAGAAATAACGAAAGGATTCAATAGACAAAGTTACACTGGAGCTCTCTTCTTGGACATTGCAAAAGCTTTTGACTCGGTATTCCACTGTGGTTTAATTTATAAACTCATTCCTCATCTTCCAGATGCTCTTACAAAACTCATAGCCAACTATCTACAACAAAGAACTTTTCAAGTACGCATCGATGGAAAATACTCTTCAGTTCGTGCTGTCAAGGGTGGAGTAGCCCAAGGATCTGTGCTCGGTCCAATCCTTTATTGCATATATACCTCAGACTTTCCTTTGGTATCAGACACAACAGTCTCTCAGTTCGCTGACGATACAGTTATATATTGTACCAAATATGATCCAAGCCAAGCAGTTGCAGAAATTCAGACTCATATCGGCTTGATTGAACGATGGTTACTTCTATGGAGAATGCAAGCAAATGCCGACAAAAGCCAAGCAGTCATTTTCAGCAAGTGTTTCAAACAACCAGTCAAGAAGCTTGAACTGTTTGGAAAAGAGATTAATTTTGTTGATCAAGTTCGCTATCTTGGAGTTATTCTAGATAGACGATTGCTATGGACATATCATATAAAATCAGCTGTCAACAGGGCTACAGCTAGAACAGTTCATATATACTCTTTATTGAAATCTCCAGTGCTTAGCCTAAAACAGAAGGTAAAGTTATATATTCTATTGATTCGTCCAGTTATAACCTATGCTTATCCTGCCTGGATTTATGCTCCGAAGACAATTAAACCTTTACAAATTGTACAGAACAAAGTTCTCCGGATAATCCATGCAAGTGATTGGAGCACAAGAAACTCTCAAATTCACGAAGATCTCGAAGTTCCATATCTGTGTCCTCATCTTTTACAAGCTTTAGAAAAACTTTATGATAAGATCAAAAATCATGAAAACCCTTTCATATCAGCTATTGGACAATACGACACTATAAATTATCCAATATACAGAACCCCAAAGTCAGCTCTACAGAACTTTTAAACTAAATGAAGGACAGAAAGTGACAGTATAAGCTATTTAGTTGCTGCTATTTTGATGGCGGTGACTAAATCTTTTTGAGTTTTCTTTTTGTACTATGACAGCAAACACTTAGCTCGTAGTCAAAAAACCTACTGGTTTTGATACTACTTCTTATATTGATGTATTTGAAAAAAAAAAAAGGTGGAGCATGCTTAACGTTCGAGCAGCGAAAATGCATTCTGAAGTGGAGGCGGGAGTTTGAAACAGAACCCCCAACCCGCCTAACAATTAAACGCATTATTGGCAAGTTTGAGGCACATGGAACGATTTGTGATATTCATAAAGGAAGATCAGGAAGACCGTGTACAGCTACAAGTCCTTCTTCGTCGGATCTCGTGTTGGAAAAGTTTGTTACTTCTCCACTAATGTCTGCGTGAAGTGGGGATTAGCAGTACAAGTGTAGGACGAATTCTGAAAGGTGCTATGTGGAAACCTTACATTCCACGATTACTGCATGTTATTAATGATGACGATCCTGATCGTCGAATGCAATTTTGCGAATGGTATCAGCAAATGGTAACTGGAGATGAACAATTTGTGACGAAGGTAGTGTGGTCTGATGAGGCTCGGTTTAAGCTTAATGGAAGAGTGAATCGACATAACTGCGTGTAATGGGTACCGGAGAATCCGAATGTTCATGTGGATAAGGCGGTCAATCTACCAGGGGTTCATGTGTAGTGTGAACTATCATCTAGGGGCTTAGTAGGACCCTTTTTATTTGATGCTACTGTCACTGGAGAAGTGTACCTGGAAATGTTACGCACATCAGTTTTACCAGGTGTACGTGCACTTTATGGAGCTGATGATGAGGTCTTCTACCAACAGGACGGGGCGCCACCACATCATCACCTAGCCGTACGAGGTTTCCTGGATGACAATTTACCGGGACATTGGATTGGACGAAGAGGACCCATTGAGTTCCCTCCACGGTTGCCAGATTTAACCCCTATGAACTTTTACTTATGGGGAACCGTGAAAGATAAAGTCTATCGACGTAAGGCACGCACGTTAGAGGAACTTCGCCAGTAGATTACAGCGCCATGTGCTGTAATCTCCATTGAAACATTGAGCGACGTGGCTGCGGCGACCGCTCATCGTTCAGTAATGTGTCTGGCCGCCAACGGCCAACATTTTGAACATCTAATGTAACCACTGAACTGAAGAAAGTACTACCGGTACATGTTTGATTAGTATTTAAATTTAAAAAAGAACCTAATAAATAGTTTCGTTCCTTAAAGTGTGTATACATTTTTCTGGCTATAACTGGTGAATTTTTGCAAGTTAAAACATTAACTGATGATTTGGAAATTTTAAATACATTTCAAACAGTGAAAAAGACACTAGAAATCCATTTTATAAGTACAATGTGAGTTATTAATTTTACTTTATTAATTTTATTTTACTTTCATTTTACTTTCATTTTGTCTAATGAATGACATTAAAAATACAGACACCGGTACCTTGGCTTTGTTGTTGGTTATGGTAGCCCTACATTACAAAATAACAACATTTATTTCTACAGTTCTGATTATTCTGATACCCCATCTGGTGATGCAATGAAAACCCATCATGCATCTCTTGAATGTCATAACAGAAGGGATCTTTTATTAGTACTGCATGCCATTGGGCAGAACAACTAGACAGAGGTTAACTTATGTCTCCCATTACAATCAAGAACAAAGCAAATTCACGATATGTTTATGATATTCAGGGTCAGTCCTGAGGTCCTATGTGAATTATTGTGATTGGAAGCTTCCAAATAGTTACTGAAGACAAAGGAACAGCCAGTAGAACCATTCACAATTTGACAAGAGAAATTTATACTTTAAGGCCTCGGTTTATTTGAATTCCAACTAAGGCCAGTGTCATAAGAAAACAATGCTAGATTTCAACAATATTCGTAACCTTCCAGGCATTATAGGTGTTGTAGGTTGCATTTACACACCTAAACACCTCTATGGACAGGTTAAAGCAGTTTGAAGCAAAAATATAGGATTACATGGCCTCAATGAAATTATTAAAAAAAAAACTCATCTTTATTAAGCAATTGAAATAAATACCAAATACGTATGTGTAACATGGTGCTTTGTCTTTAATTAAACAACTGAAAATCAAATAACAAAGATATAATACATAATACTCCCTGCAAATATCCCTCAACTTTTGCACTGTTGCCAGATGTTTTACTATTTCCACCAGTTATTTAAAACTGTGAGTTATACAATCTACGGTTATTTTTATACAACATAAGTAGCTAGTTATTTTCAAACTTTCAGTTAAAAACAACCATTAGTTTGTGAGTTTTATTCAACAGGCCCTTAGACTTCTCTAACAAGCTAAAAAATCTCTCTACATTTTAAAGGAACTTTTTTATACTTCTGTAAATGTTTCTCCAAAGTGTAAAATTTTTCTTTTTAGTTTGAATGATCATTCCTTACATTTCATCCCGTAAAAAATACTTTTGTAACATTCTTGCAGTGAAGCAGACAAATACGTGTAAACCGAAATGTATTACTTACAAGCAGGTGCCCACGGTTTCGTCCATGATAATTAATTCGAAGGTTAAAAATAAAGAGCAGAATAATTAAAACATTATATTTATTAACACTTACACGCGAATCATTCATAAACTAATCGATTAATAACTATAATGAAACAGCTAAAATTCCAGGTTTGGAGTGCATTCCACTATTACAAAGCGCCTATATTGTATTAGGCATTCTAAACAAACAAATCGACTAGGGTGAGCTCACAGAATCGAAACGATCGATCATCCCATGCGATATATTGAAGAGTTCCTGATGCTTTTATTTCCACGTCATGGAGAAAAAAGCATAGCCACCTGCAGTTGATTTGACAACTCAAATGTAGGTCTATTACCGAAAACTGATGCGTCGATAGCGCCAAAAATTTACGTTTTCTGTCAGTTTTTCACTCATAACTCGCAAACGAAAGCTAAAATGAAAATTCCGGCTTCGAGGTGCATTCGGCCATTCTTAAGTCCATCTATGTTTAAAATTTCAGATCTCTGCGTGCAGTAGATCTCGCTGGCATCGCGAAAAGACAGACAGACAAACGGACAACAACTTCCCTTATTAAGTGCCAGTATGGTACTTTATGAGATTGTGTGGGGGACGGTAAAATGTCTGGCCGTCTGTACGTCCGTCTGTGTGTCTGTACGCGCGATAACTCAAATAAGCTTGATCGGATTTTAATGAAACTTGGTATAGCCTACGCATTTATAATGTTCATGGGAAAAGCCTATTGATACAGAAGTAGGTCTAAGGCATAGTATAAATTTCGGACCAAGGCTATACAACAATTATACTAAAAGAAACCCTATTCTGACAACACTAAACAATAAATTGTTTAAAAAACAAGTGGTGGACGATAGATGGACATACAGGAGTACCATATGGGACCCCAGACAAGGAAGAAGGCAGCGCGGAAGACCAAAAAGGAGATGGGAGGACCTTTTCAAGGATAAAGTGGGCCAACAATGGACCAGGGTAGCCAAAAGAAGAAACGAATGGAAAGAAATGGGGAAAACCCTGAACAATACGCAAGACTAAGTGCTCAAGACCAAGTGTTAAAGTTCAAGTGTACATGACGCTCAAAATCACGAACAACTTCACTAGCGCGGAGTAGCTCGCCGTGCTAGATAAGAGGAGCTAAACCCTTCTTAGGAGTCCTTTGCCCTACATGGGACACGATAGGCTTATTTTATTATTTTTATTATACTCGAATTGATTAAAACTAACTTGTAATGGTACTTTTACTCGCTTTGTTTTCCATTATTCATTCTCAGTAGTAAATTTTTAAATTTTTAACATGAGGTATTTTGTTTGTATCCTTTCTCTCTTAGGATATTGTAATTTCTTTTTTTCGTATCATTATTTATCTATTTATTTCGTATGAACAATCTTATTGTTTTTGCCTAAATCTTAATATGTTTGTTTTTGTTGTGTTTCTAATGTAATTTTAGTATGGCTGAACTGACCCCGAACACGAGCTATGCTCATGCGGGGTAAATAATACTCTTTTGTAATTGTAATAATCGTGTTTGTATTATTTATATTTGAATTTTGTAATAGTTTGTATTTTTGTAATTTGTAATAATTAGAAAATTTTTTAATAAATAAATATGCAAAATATTGAACCAATTCGGTTGACCTATACCGGAGTAAAGCCCAATTTAATGCCTACTTTAAAGGCACGATGACTCAAATACGCTTTATTGGATTTTTATGAAACTTGGTATACACATTTATAATATCCGTGGGAACACGTCTATTTATATTGGACCAAATCGGTTGGCCGGTACTAGAATAATTTCGAATTTCGTGCCTTTTATGCTAATATATCAGAAAGGCGCAATAACTGAAATACGGTTTATCGGATTTTCAAGAAACTTGGTACACGCATTTATAATGACCATGGCAGGAAGCTTATTTATTTTGGACCAAATCGGTTGGTTGACTGGTACCAGAGTAAAAACTAATTAAAGGTCACATTTTTTTAAAAAATCATGTCTATACTACAATGCCACATTTCTAATCATTGAGGGCTTCGACTTCAATGCAGTTAGATGTTTGTTTATTTCGTTGATCAATTTGAAATTGAGTACTACATGAATACTCTTACATAGTAAGGTATAGTACTGTGAAATAATTAGCGGAGTTCTTTGCCACAGAATTTTGTGAAATGTTGGCGTATTTTAGGAATTTCAAGTTGCAATACATTTAGCTTTGACAAATAACACTATTCCTTCACGTATGCTTATCAAACTAGATCGTTAAATTGAGCGAGGTGGCTCAAATGCTAACGTCTTTGACTTGTATTCTGGAGGTGCCCTGTTATATGCTGGAGCCGGCCAATTTGACAAGGATTTTTTATTTTTATTTTTTATGTGAGTGTGCGACTGTCAAGATATCACAAATCTGTAGTTCTGCTGATGCTGGACGATTTTAATCTGATTAAAAAAAAACTTATTTCCTGCATATCATAATTTGCGGGCAGCTAGGTTGCTCAGTTGGTAGAGGTAGTGCTCTCTCTCCGTGGCTAATTTAAAGCCGACACGGGTGGATAAAGGGGGAGGTGATTGGGGTGGAAATGATGTTTTTATAGCGACAAATAGTTTAAAATATGAAGTAGTTTAATTAAAGTCAAAATATTGCGGTTATTTATATATATATATATATATATATGTCGGAGGAACAACAGTTATTTATGAATACGTCGTCCCATTTCGAAGTCGCAATATTAAATGATTGTTCTGAAAGTTCGTCGTGCAATAATGTCTCTTAAGTCCAACTTAGAAATTTTGTTCTAAGTGAAAATACAATGTCTATAAATGTTTATTTTGTTTGATATTATAACTTTCTTTATCTAGGCTCAATTGTTTTACTTGTAATAATATATTCTTGTAATGTTAATTTAGGCTTACTTATTGACGCGCTACTTTATCTTTATGTCTATTAATCTAATTTACTATAGCACGGATAATTATACACTGTGACCTATCTCAATGTTCTTCCGCTATGGCGGGAAATAAAAGTTTATAGTTGTAGAATTCACTAAAATACACTTACGTGATATTCCTGTCACACTACCTAAAGTAACGCGCTGTTATACTCAATCCTTAATCATGCCTATCCTATTTCTCTCTGCGTGGGTAAAATTATACTTGGCCTAATACTTTCTGCCTACATCTATTCACGTCTGTCTCGTCGTAGAGGTCAAGATGAAGTTCCTTCCCGTAGCTTGGGTTTCTGGTATTATCTATTGGGGTGTAAATTATGTCCAGGTCTCATTGGTCCTAGCAGAACACAAAGTAAAAAATTGTGAAAAAATAACAAAGTCTTCTGCTAGTTTTCAAAAGTATTGTCTTAAATGGAGTGAGGAGTATGCTATACCCATTTGTCAAATCTTGTCAAGATAGGCTTGGCGACACAAATCCTACCAGACTGTGCAGTCCAGCCCCTGGTCATTGTAGTATCTATATCGTCTAATAATTCTTAAAGTCTTTATTAATACTGTCTCTAGTAACTTTCGCCTTTATGATTATGCGTCGAATGTTATAATCTTCTATGGGGTCGGGTTATAACTAATAGTTGTGATTAATTATATGTTATTAATTCTAATGTCTTTTGATTAAGGTAGTCGTGCAATATGTAAAATTCTCCATGTGAATGTTTTCTATCTCGTCGTGTACTTTGTCTTATTGTCAGTTCAGTCGTTTTGGCGTTATTAGAGTTTATTCATCAATAAACTAGCGTGAAGTTCAAACTCTGTCCCTAAATACGTTTTATTGGTCTTATTTCAATATTACGAAGGCTTATATGAACTGTTCTATCACAAATTGCAAATATAATTGATTCAACAAAAGCAGTCTGGCACTTTGTTACATCAGTTTACCTGATTTTATTATTACAGCTATTGCAATAAATGCTATTTTTTCTTAATAGCATTATTCTACCTTTACATTGTCCTGGTTCTACAGTTTTGGCTTGGCATTTCACACTGAAGCTATAGATTACATTGAAAATAATATTTAGTGTAATTTATTTTAACCAAGGCCTAGTAAGACTAAACATTTTATTGAGACTAAAAAAATTAATAAATGGTGCAAAAATATGTTGCACAAACTTTCTCGAATATACGACTTAAAGGCTAGCACAGAAAAAAGTAAATTATAGGGACAATTAAATTTTATTTATTACATTTTCAGAAAACTGTAAGTATCTAGAACGGAAAGCATCAGGGTCGGTCTGTATGTGCAATGCTTTTACCGTGAAATAATAATAATAATGTAACAATGGCTCGTCGGGGTTCAAAATCAGAACACAGAGTTTCTAATTGAAGGATGGAGGTTTCTTTATTTCCTATCAAACAATGGTCAATACAGTCAGAAAACTCCTGAATGTTCTCCAAATCACTCTTCTGTCCGGTGTTCACTTCCAGGTCACAGCACTGTCCCAGTCCCGTCCAGATCAGCTCACCAGCTCTTCCGTTCACCCTTCTCTCCGGTCACTAGTTCCCCGATGACTAGGTCTTCCGTTCGCGGGTCCCTCCGTTGACTAGTCCCTCCGGTCACTGGCTCCTCAGCTTCCCAAGTCCTCAGCTGCGCTGATCGGTTCACTCCGTCCGGGTCCTCAGCTCCTCAAGACACACTTACTTGAGGTCGCGCTGATCAGTGCTCTCCGTTCAGTTCACACTCTGACGCTGACTCCCTCCAGCTGTTACTAACTGTTACGGACTGACTGTTCTCCCATTGACTGGCTCATCACTCCTCGCGGACTGACTCCCTCTGACTGGCCGTTGCTTTCTCTGATTGACTCTCTGCTACTCTCACTTTCTGACTGATTCTCTCAACTCTGATTCACTGACTGACTGCTACTGCTACTCTGACCGCGTCGGCTTTGCTCGCGCTCCTTATATAGTCCCGACGAATATTCCAGAGCCGATGTCTCGAAGGTTCCGTCCGCGTGGAATCTGGAATGCGCGCTGCGCCGCGCGGGCCCACTCCTTAGCGCGAGCTCCTCCCTACAGGCCTTCCCCCGCGAAGCGTGGCCCAATCGCTATGCCGCTGTCACGCCCACTGGCGCTCGTGCCCACTGGCGCTCGTCTGCCGCCCGTCCACTAGAAGGCCGCGATGTTTCTAGACCCCGTCGTTTCTAGCAATTTCTGGCTGACTCCTCTTTCTGTCCGTTTCTAGGCGAGTCTTTTCTGGGCTTTGTGACAGTAATAATAATAATAATAATAATAATAATAATAATAACAATAATGACATGGGGTTTGCATGGTTTCCTCAATCTCAAAGGCAAAAATGCAAGATACATTGAGATATATCTCAACAATAGAAACAAATGATGCACTAATGAGTTACAAAGAGCCTACTGGTAAATTTGGGTGGCCACTAGGTTTAATATAATAATAATAATAACAATAATAACATGGGGTTTGCATGGTTTCCTCAATCTCAAAGGCAAAAATGCAAGATACATTGAGATATATCTCAACAATAGAAACAAATGATGCACTAATGAGTTACAAAGAGCCTACTGGTAAATTTGGGTGGCCACTAGGTTTGATTTGAACCCAGGACCTCTTCCGTATTACCCTATAGCCTACCACGTCGTTCTAATAGATTTTGGTGTGTTCATTACGACTGTGGTGAACAGACTACATGTCACAACAATATCTAGATTGTAGTATTCTTGTTACTATGGGGGACAAAAGAATATTCATATTTTATTCAAAATGTATGTTCTGAAATTCGCATTTAAGTCATGTTATTTCTTTTCTATCTTGGTACCTATTAATTTTATAAAGAAATGTATTTTACAAACAATGTTCTTTTTAATTTTCTCTACAACTTTACTGTGGTAGATTTTCATGTATCGCCTATTGTAATGGAGATAATCTAGAAAAATTGAAAATAGATACGAGTAAAGTACCCCCTAAGTCATATTTGTAGAGCCATTTCATTAGTAATACATGTGAGTTTCCAATTTTTAATTTATTAAAATCGTTAGAGCCAAATATAATAAATAAAAAAATTTTAAAACGTTTTCATGAAAAGTCCCCTTAATATTTCAGTTATAAAACTCAAATTGTGGGTGGGTTCGATAAAATTTCGAAAAAGTCCTTGATTCAAAAAATGAAGTAAATACAATGGAGCGTTTATCCGCTGTGCTTGTCCACAGACGGACGGACAGACGGACAGATGGACAGACGGAAAGACGGACAGATGGACAGGCGGACAGACGGACAGACAGACGGACAGACAGACGGACAGACGTCATTCCAAAAACACTTTTTTCGGTTTCTAGGCATCGTGAAACATGCTTTCCCGGTGTTATCTCGATTTCGAATTTTTGTCACGATCACAATACTTTCTCTATACTACGTATATGCGAGAAAGTAAAAAGGAAATGACAAGAAAGTGAACTCAGCATTTTTGACATTTTGCAGTGTTTTATAAGCAAACTTAAGCTATAGTATGTTAATTATTTATAACACTTTTATTATTGATGCAAGCCTACTTGTCTATATACTTGACCAATAATTTTTATTATTATCTACATTACTACTGAAGATATTGGCAATTTTCTGTGGATATTCGTATGCTGAGGGTTTAATGTGGACACGTTTAGCTATTAATATTGTTTACCTCATTATATCAAAATTAAATTAATTAATATTAAACATAGACTAGTTTTTGTTACCATATGCATCAGGCTAACATATTACTGAATATTTACTAAAGCTAATGAAATTTTTCCGCCACAAGGTACTGAACTAAAATATTTATAAAATTTGAAATGTTTAATGCAAAAATTTTATACAGTAGCCACATCCTCAGGATCCCCAGGCGGCAACCGTCTAATGCAGTGCCCTATCCCACCCCTGACCAAACCTCCATAAACATCTACGGGTACAATTCGAAAAGGAAGGAAAATGTGTAGCACGTGCCTAAAGCTTAAGATGCGAGATGTTGCCACAGTTTAAATTAAATTTAAAAGCCTTCTAGCTTATTTGCAGAAGTACGAACTACAGTCATAATAAATAAGTAACTGTGTATCTCATGATAATTATTTATGTTACAACTGTTAGTTTGTTAGCAGGTTGAGTGAAATCTGTTCCTATTTGTAGCAACGGACAACATACATTAGTGCTTAATATGTACTTAAGATATTGAAATCAGAATAATAATATTTAAATACATAGAATAAGGAAAGTTGCACAACAGTCTCTGATCTTCAACGTGTACGACTTTATAACAGTATAAAGTATAACAATTACAATATAAAACAATATAAAATTACCTTCTTGTTTTTAGTACATTTTTACCTAAGACATCATATTTGTGAATATTTGATAAATATCGCAATTATGTTTCCTTAAACTCATAAAAATTGTAAGTGTAGTGGTTTTAAAAGATTAAGGACAAATTTTGGAGATCAATTCAGGTTAGTAGTGTGGTTTTGTGATTGACGTCACAGGTGGATTGAGTGGGTTGCTTACGTCACAGGTGGGCGTGGCTTATGAAGTCACTTCCGGTCACATGATCCTGACGTCACGGAGTCGCGGCTATGACGTCACGACCTACGTCATTGGTGGACGTGGCTACGACGTCACGACCTTCGTCAAGGTCACGTGATTCAAAATGGCGTCGCTTCCGGTTCCTATTTCAAATGGCGGACCAAGTGCGAAATTCAAAATCAAAATGGCGTTAAATTTGAAAATTGTATATTACAAAATAAAATGGTTGTGTTTCCGGTTCCTATTTCAAATGGCGGACCAAGCGCGAAATTCAAAACAAAATGGCAGTAAATTTGAGAACAGTATATTGCAAAATGAAAATGGTGACGCTTCCGGTTCCTATGTAAAATGGCGGACCAAGCGCGAAATTCAAAATCATAATGGTGGGAAATTTAAAAGTTGTATATTGGTAGAAGGCGAAGGATTTGAAAATTCAAAATGGTGGAACAAGCGCACGATTCAAAATTGGAAATTCAAAATGGCGAAATTGTGGAGGAAATGCAAGATGTCGGCTAACGCAAGATTTTATCATTTTATAATCCGATTTCACATTGTACAAAACTTCCATCTAGATGTTATGTTACAGGAGTTTGCATCATCACTGTAACAGGAAGCGTCCAGGGTCATGTGTTGGCATATTTCGCTTGCCTGCGTGTGGAATTACATCCGGTCTGTGTTATATCCAACACTATGTTTTGCATGACATTACAACATACTTACGTGGTCACATGATTCAATATGTCGGATGGCGCTCAATTTAAAAATTATAAATGGTGGAATGTGGGAAATTTAAAAATCGCAAATGGTAAATGACAGGTGATTTGAAAATTCAAGATGGCAACATTGTTTACGTCATCAGGGGAATGGGGGGATACCTATGACCAACCTCAACGGTGGATTGCTTAGGTCACAGGTGGATTGAGTGGATTGTGTTACGTGACAGGTGGATTGCTTACGTCATAATTCAATATGACGGATTGCTATGACCTACCTCAACGGATGGTTGGATGACGTCACGGCTTACGTCATAATTCAATATGCCGGATTGCTATGACCTACCTCAATGGTGGAGTGAGAGAAGCAGGTGGATTTCTTACGTCACAGGTGGATTGAGTGGATTGGGTCACGTGACAGGTGGATTGCTTACCTCATAATTCAATATGGCGGATTGCTATAACCTACTTCAATGATGGCATGGGTCACGTGACAGGTGGGATGATTACGTTGTAATTCAAGAAGGCAGATTTCAAAGTGTATAACTATTTAAATTTGTATATTGTAGAAGGCGGGAGATTTGAAAATTCAAAATGGGGGAATTTAACATTTATATATTAATAGAAGACAGATTATTTGAATATCGGTAAGATTTAAAATTCAAAATGGCGGGAATTTAACATTTATATATTAATAGAAGACAGATTATTTGAAAATCGGTAATTCAAGATGGCAACATTGCGTACGTCATCAGAGGAATGTGAAGAATGCTATGACCTACCTCAACGGTCGAATGATTACGTCATCGGAGGAATGAGAGGGGAGGGTGGAATGAGAGGGGAAGGAGGCGTGGTTATGACATCATCAGATCAATGATTACGTCAAGATTTAATATGACGGATTGCTATAACCTACCTATATGGTGGGATGGAAGGGGAAGGTGATATTCTTACGTCATAATTCAATATGGTGGATTGCTATGACCTACCTCGACGGAGGGTTGGATGACGTCACGGCTGACGTCATAATTCAATATAGCGGACTGCAAAATGTATATCCATTTAAAATTATATATTGGTAGTAGGCGATGAATTTGAAAATTCAAACTGGCGGTAAATTTGAAAACTGCTAATCTAATATGGCGGATTTCAAAAAAATATATTTCAAGCGCTCTATTAAAATTGAAAATTCAAAATGGCGAAATTGTCGAGGAAATTAAAGATGTCGGCTAGCGCAAGATTTTAAATTGCATATTTGTAATTAATGCGTAATTTTTATTATAGATTTCAGAAAAACAAAATGGCATCTGGCGGAGGGTTTGAAAATGATATATTTCGAAATTATGCGTACTTCTTATTATAGATGTCACAAAAACCAAATTGGGTCTGGTGGGAGATTTTAAAATTATATATTTAGTATTAATGCAAAATTCTTATTAATGATGTCAGAAAAACAAAATGGCTTCTAGCGCAAGATTTAAATTTGTTTATTATGAGTTGGTTCGTAGGAACAAAAGACTTCTGGCGGGAGATTTTAAATTGCTTAGTCAATAGTCATTATGTTAATATTTTTACGAGAGAGTTCTATACATTTTAAAATTTATTCAAAGAGAGGTTTGAGACCGGATGTACGTCTCATATAACACAATGAGAACACTTTTCAGAATATCTTTAAAAAAAGGACAATTTCTCGATTCACATGCAAGAAATGGAATATCTTTGGATAATGCTGAATCAGCAAATTCATTATTTATGACGCCATCACTACAGACTTGTTCAAAACTGTTTCAAGGTTATACACGGCACGTGTTGAGCCGGTTCATTCTTGTTTCAAGATCACGCGTCTCACATTACAGCTGAGTCTTGAATTTTTTATGACGTCACGGCCTACGTAATGGCCACATTATTCAAGATGCAGTCATATTATACAAAGCAATACAACAAGGAGAAATGTTAAGCCAACCATTTGACATTGGAAACCTGGCCTCATCCAGCAGATTTAACAGTAATTAGCAAAGTAGAAAGACATGAGAATTACACAATGAAATTATATAGGGACGGAAGGAAAAATGAAAACTTACTTGGATCTGATGTTGAGGTAATCACGGTACACGCCTTAACATAGACCATCTTGAAATTATAATATACCCTTTTTCAAATAGTGCGCAATGTTAAAATCTTGATTTTGAATTTATAAATATGAATCGCGCGCTTGGTTTTTGTATTGTATCATGTGACCATTACATCATACCGTGACGTCATTGCTTTATATATAGTGACGCTATGACTTTTTAATTTCCAGTCAGACGCTATTTTGTTTTTCTGACATCTATAATATGAATTACTCATTATTTTGTAATATACAATTTATAACCTCCCGCCAGACGCCAGTTTCTTTTTCTGACATCTATTATAAGAATTACGCATTAATTTGAAATATACAATTTCAAATCTCCCGCCTTCAACCATTTCGTAATTTCATATCGTGCGCGTGGTCCACCATCTTAAATAATGTGACCATTACGTAGGCCGTGACGTCATAAATAAAGAATTCTTGACTAAGCTGTAATTTGAGACGCGTGACCTTGAAACAAGAATAAACCTGTTCAGCACGTGGCGTGTATAATCTTGATACTGTTTTGAACAAGTCTGTAGTGATGACGTCATAAATAAAGAATTTGCTGATTCAGCATTATCCGCAGAGATTCCATTTCTTGCATGTAAATAAAGAAATTATCCTTTTCTTTGAAGATACGTCTGAAAAAACTGTTGTCATTCTGTTATATGAGACGTACATCCGGTCTCAAACCTCTCTTTGAATAAATTTTAAAATGAATAGAACTCTCTCGTAAGAATATTAACATAATGACTATTGACTATTCAATTTCAAATCTCCCGCCAGAATTATTATGTTCTTACGAACCAATTCATAATAAACAAATTTAAATCTTGCGCTAGAGGCCATTTTGTTTTTCTGACATCTGTAATAAGAATTATGCATTAATTCGAAATATATCATTTTCAAATCTCCCAGCAGACGTCATTTTGGATTTCTGACCTCTATAATAAGAAGTACGCATTATTTCGCAATATATCATTTTCAAACCCTCCGCCAGATGCCATTTTGTTTTTTTCTGAAATCTATAATAAGAATTACGCATTAATTCAAAATATACAATTTAAAATCTTGCGTTAGCCGACATCGACAGTTTCGCCATTTTGAATTTCCAATTTTAAATAGTGCGCTTGGTGCGCCATTTACAAACCAATGTTGAATCTTTTTTTGAAATTTATTGAATATATTTTGAAAATTTTTTGAATTTTACTTGAATATTGGATTAGCAATTTTCAAATTTACCGCCAGTTTGAATTTTCAAATTCCCCGCCTTTTACCAATATATAATTTTAAATGGATATACATTTTTAAATCCGGCATCTTAATTATGACGTCAGCATCCCACCTGTCATGTGACTCATCCCACCGTTGAGGTAGGTTATAGCAATACGCCATCTTGAATTATGACGTCAGCCGTGACGTCATCCAACCCTCCGTTGAGGTGACGTCATAAGCCACGCCCACCTGTGACGTAAGCAGTCCATTCAATCCACCTTTGACGTCAATCACAAAACCACACTACTTAGGTTATACGGAAGCTTTTCATACACCAGCAGTTATGGAAAGATCTCTCATGACTACACAACGAATCGTTAGGATTTTACTTCTTTTGCCCGTACCATAGGTACAATAGGTAGAGGAAGTATTATTTTCGACCCCCAAATTCGAAGTTGAGTTTTTAGCAAAATATACACGTTTCAAGGCCCCCTGAATCCAAAAATACCATTTTTGGAAACATATCTGTGTGTGTGTCTGTCTGTGTGTCTGTCTGTTTGTCTGTCTGTGTGTCTGTGTGTGTGGAAAGTCTGTGAACAGGCTAACTCCAAGACGAAAAATCGTATGAAAACAATATTTCGTATTTGAGTCAGGTACCTTCTAAAGATGTGAGCGGTGGATTGGCGATAAGTTTCTTTTATTTTTAAGGGGACTTTACATGAAGAAAATTTCGTTTTTTACGATTTTCTCGAAAACGGCTCTAACGATTTTCTTTAATATTTGCACATTTGTTCCTGTTACTGAGAGCTAAAACTTTTATTTGAAACTTTTTTTCGAAAAAAATTTCTGAGGGTAGTTACAAGCCACCCACTGTTCACCCACTGTTTGTAGAAAGTTTGTCTTGCGTGATGAACAACTGAATACGCACTCTTCCACGGCCTCTTATTCTATATAAGAATGTGAAGTGAGAAAGATGTATTGTTGGCCTTGCATAGATTAAAGAAGTATCTGAGGGAAATATTCGATAAATTTTGGAAATTATTCTTTACGGTGGAAAGTTCAATAAACGTCTGCAGTAACTTTTTTTAAAGTTTGTTATATAGCCTGCGCTTTTAGTCGAATCATTGAAAGAGGAGGTATTTATAGGACTATTCAACTCATACGCCGAGTGTTTGATATTGACCAATAACGTTTAGCAATTTCTCAGATATAGACCAATCACGGCCGTTTATCTTGCAATATTCTTGTGGAATCGCGAGGATGGTGTTTTATCGTGATAAAACCGTCTGCTCGTTACTGGAGACGCAAGTATCAGTGTGCAGTGATTAACAGTCAGATGCTGCCACTACGCGGCACGAAAACAGATTATTTTATACAACATAACTTGTTTAGAAATTGAAATAATAGAAATGTACATTGATTAAGAACACAATTTCGATTCGGTGCAAGCGAGTTCGTGTGTTTTTATTCTGTTCTGCTGTTAGCTTACCTGAATGAAGTTAACTATGTCTTATATGCTCATTTGGTAGCACTGATTACACCAAGGAAGCTCGAATCGATTCATGGATGGTTGAGTCACAGCATGCCGTGATCTCATAACTTTTAGTTTTGTTTTTATACAACGAAGCACGAAAGTAATTATTATTTATATTATCCGTTACATTTTATTCATGGAATAGTCTTAATAAATCCAACTCGAGTTGACGAGTTGCATCAGATAAATTCGCTCCTGCTGCGCAGTCGCGAATCTATCGATAAACTCGTCAACTCTCGTGGGATTACCTATGATAATTAGCGTAAAATTGTGTCTCGCGATTCTGTACAAGGATATGTGAATACTGCTAACTTTTATTTCGCTAGAGCTATTTGACTTTCACATCAGATTTTTCCTATTGTTTCCCATAAGACCATGTCCAGCTTATCGTTGAAAATTATACTGTATATGTTATGTAACAAACGAAACCCGACGACACAGAGGCCTTGTATGCTTTTATAGGGGATACGCATATATTGTATGGGTTATTTCAGTTTTATCTTTATTAATGTAATAATTTATTATACGGGCAAAACAGTATTGGAACGAAACAAATGGAACAGTATTGTAAATCAAAACTGTAGCGATCATTTTTAGAACTTCAAACAAGTTGTCACATTACACCGAATAAATCATCGAATTGCTATTAACACAGAACTTTCCTAAAGGCTATATTCATGTATAAAAATCTAAGACCTTTTATTCATATAAGATAAGTAGGGTATGAAAAAATATCTTACGCATTTACTGCCGTGGGAAAAGACCAACTAAAATTACGTTAAAGTGGCAACATTCTCTTATATAAATATATTAAATAATAAAAACGGTAAACTGATATAACAAAGTGCCAGATGAAGTTAATAGGCCATATTTCACATGCTTCTGATATACACTACACCAGGGGAAGTCAACTACGTCTTGTGATGACGTTTGTGGAGCAAGAGCATGCGGATCCCATGTGTGTGACGTCAGCAAGAGCGCACGGTAGTAGGGGTGTTTAGAGTACGCTAGATTTAGGTACTAGAGGACCTATTCACTTTAGCTCTGTGGGTAGAACAACTTCTGGTTGGAAATATGGAGCATTTTTCAAAGTTAATGGAAGATGCGATCCTGATAGTGTTCTCTCTGCAGAACATGTGTTAGTTTTGCAAAACATTCTTCTTCAGTTCGAATCGAGGTTTCAGGATGTGGAAAACCTTTCTCCAATATTTAAACTTTTTGCTACCCCATATTTAGTTAATGTCAAAGACGTTCCTTGCCCGTATCAGTTGGAACTGCTAAACTTACAATGCGACGATCTGTTAAAGGACAAATACGAACGTAAAGTGGTCTTGGGTAACTTTTACAGAAATTTCTCTGAAACCAGATTCCCGAAACTTGCCGCACGAATATTATGTAATTTTGGATCGACATATGTGGCCGAACAATTTTTTTCACTAATGAAATGTGCAAAGCTCAAATCAAGAAGTACATTGTCAAATCACAACCTAAATGTAGTCTTCGATTAAATATTGCTCAAACATTACGTCCCAACATTGATAAACTTGTTAAAGAAAAAAGAGACAGGAAAGTCAGAAAATTGTTACTGTAATCTTGTATCATCTAAGGTGCAGACGAGCTTGTATGGTAATTAATTCAGTTCATTTTTTTTATTATTTTTATAGTAGTGAATTATGTTAATTCAAATGATAGTATTGTCTATTTTTGTCAAAGAACATAGATTTTGTGGAAAGGCAATTGTTCTCACAGAATAGAAAAATAGAATCATTTATAATATGTTAAACTACTGTGCTGTAATTAACCGATAAACTATCAAGAAAATCGATTGATGTTTCATTAACTCGGAAACACGTATTACGTAAGTTCTAACCCCCTAAATTCCCCCTGCCCGCAATACTAATACCCCTCTCTTCCCTCCTGTTCACTGATGCCTACATTTCACATACTCCTCGCAGAGGTACAACGCGAGCTTGAGAGCAGAAAGCGGTGACGTCACAGAGCAACCTTCTGTCTTCCCCTGCACTACACAGACTTGGTAGTATTAATATTGTTATATAGGCCTATCTAAAGCATTAATGTTTTTCATTAATAGAGTACCCTTATTAAATATTATAATAACACGTTTAATAAGCAATTCATTACCAGTAATGTAAGTAAATACTGTTCACAAACTATAATCACAATTCCACCTATAATCGCAATTACTACATGAATATGGGTTTAAACGAACTACTGACAAATATATATCATTAACGTTTGTTTACTTACCATGAGTTATCTGAAGGTGAATTGCATATATCCATTTAAGCCGTCTGGATTCATTTTTGGGGAATTTAGACACTTGGGAAGACCCTTTTTTGGCATTATTGCTACACCACAGCCAGAAACACAAAACTTCTTAGGCAATTTTCCTATTTCTATATATAAATAACATTTTCACACAGCATAACATATTTATTCGCTGACATGCTGTTTCACTAGCACACCCGGCCTGCTATTGATGATGTGTATATTATGACGTCTTAGCAGTGGTGGGAGGCCATTGTTATGGTTAGAAACGTAGGCAGGGTATCATGGGTGTGTAGTATAGTGATGATTTGGCATTTAAAAGGCATGTGACGGTTAGTTAGTTTCTACTCCGACACCTCTCATCCGATTCTGTCCTAAACCAAAAGGCTTCTTTCCACGGACATTTTAAATGCCCATACCAAGTTTCATAATAATCCGGTAAACCATATTCGAGTTATCGCGCGTACAGACACATGGACAGAAGGATATACATTTTCCCGTCCCCTACCATTCTGGTACTTAACACTGGAGGTATATTATATTTCTACTTACTATTATTATGCTCTGAGTAATAAAAACGTCTTTCTTTTGTTCTTATTTCAACCAGAGAATGAGGTAAAATCAAGTTCCAGAGGATTTAAACAGAAGGAGCATATAATTCAGAAGTTAAGAGAGAAATAGAAAAGAAATTAGTGAAAAAGGAAATACTTTTTCAGCAAATGCTACGTATTGAACACTAGTTTTATGCCACTTTTGGAAGATCGCAACTTTTTTCGTAGTTTAGATCAACAAATAAACCTTGCTTCACAACATTGTTTTTTATATATAATACTAATAATAAGAAGCAAATTTGTATTGGCATTTATCTACAGTACAAGATGTATTAAATAGCAATACAGCTTCTCAATGAAGAGATTTATTAGGAAATGCAAATCAAAGCACATATGAGAAAAAAATGTGAACAACCAAAGTAGTGGGCATCCAATAGTCTCGAAAGTCACATTATTCGTGGGGCAAATTTGGGTATGGAATGAGTAGCTTATAACTATCCTTCAGAGAATTTATTACGGAGGAAAATTCAAATTAAAGATGTAGCATTTAGCATAATATAATACATAGTACCGTATATAATATAATATGTAGGCATATATTATACAATTCATGCAGAAAATTTAAACAAAATCATTAATGGCATTTTCAAAAAAATTACGAAAGACAAAATTGTATTCACGACAAAGTTGTTAAAAATTAAAAGAAAATCGTTAGACGCTTCGTTATTCCCCAAAGGATAACCCAAATAAAATCTGATTTGATGCACCTGAAAAAACCCTTTGTTACTCTAGCATGGGTAATAGCCTACCCCTTTCTCACTTTACATATCCATATAGGTCTACAATAAGAAATCGAATTGCAAGGAGTGCATGATCAGTTTTGTTCAGCCTGATGTGGTGCAAAGATTTATTGTTCACCAGACAAGACTGACTTTGTATGATCATTGTATTTATAACTAATCTTCAAAGAATTTTTACGAAGAAAATTTTTCTAATGAAAGTTTTACCTTTTGATTGAAGCACCTTATATGCAAAATTTAATCTAGTCGTTTTCAAGAAAATCACGAAAAATGAATTTTCCTTAATGTAAAGTGGCAATGAAAGTAAGAGAAAGATGTCTCCTATCTTCATGTCACATCCCCAGCAGTTACCTAAGGGTACGAACAAGACGCAGCTTGGTTGGTCCCCTTCCTGGTCGCTACGCTGTTGAGCCAGGCGCCGAGCATGAAGTGCGTGCGCGCAAGACGCAGCCTGGTCGCTCACCGGCTGGTCGCCCATCTGTATATTCAGTGTGTAGCCAGTGACATGTTAAGGATTAAATTTCTTAATTATCTCGATCTATGTTTTTATTTCTTTGTTATTATCTTCTCATTCATAAGGTTTTGAAGACTCAGAAGACAATGGGAATGAGTTTATGAATTCAAACTCATTACAGGAAGCTTCATCAAAATTAGTTACATGTAAAGTATGTCACAAGAGTATTTCACTGATTCACAGAGCTACTAAATTGAATGTGCATTTTATAGTAAATTTAATGCTCTACAGCTTTTCTTCTAAAAGTATTCGTTGTAAACCTAATACTTTAGGTGCTAGGATACAAAGTTCGCCGAAAAAGTGGCGTAAAAACTTTTTTCGGCAAGAAAAGTAGATTAGATATATATATTTCTTCAACGGTTTGAGATGGAGAACCAATGTATGGATAGAAACTTATTATTATTATTATCATTATTATTATTGTTTTCTTGAGTTGGTGCGACCATTGTATTCAATCTTCAGAGCACAAGAAGACGTTGAAACGAACACAATTAACCCCGCAACACGAAAATTAACATAATATAAAAGTATTAGGTTACTATAAATTATACAAAAATACTGAATATAAACCATACAAGTCAGTAACTGTATTCATGACTGATCTCTAAAACCCCTTCATTGAGTAGTAACAATATTTATTTTGGTAGTCTGAGCTGATTACAGAGGATGTATCTTATAAACAGTCCTTTGTTTGTGGAGCGATTGCAAAATGCACAAGTGGAACGCCTGAATCTAGACTATACGCTAGCGGCCGGTCGCATGAAAAAAGAGGGCTAGCATTCTACCAGCAAACTGCGGCCTGACCAGATGACTGGCAAGAGACCATCCAAGCGGCGTCTTGTTCATTCTCGTAAGAAGACATGACTTCATTCTTCATGCGGCCTGCGGCATGCGACCATCCCGGTTCCGTCTTGCGCGTACCCTAACGCAATATGCCTTTCTTTTCAGGTAAGAAAAGCAGACTGAAGATGTAACATAAAAATAAGTCAATTAATAGAATACTTTCATTTATGGTAATCAGTGTATTCATTTTTATATGAGATTAATGCAGGGAGAGGGAAAGGATCTTCGGACTATACTGCATAATGTGTGGAGAGCTTAAAGTCACGAATGTAATTCCCAGACATTAACGCTTGAGTTATCCCTCTTTGTTTCTCTCTTTCTTTCTTTCTATGAGGGTCATCCAGAAAGTAAAGAACGATTGTTCATCACGTTCGGCGCCGGTCCCCCACCACAAGATCTCATGCAAGCTAGTTAACTCCTTACCTCACCTTAGTGTGAGTCGAGTTTCGTTGCTGTGATGTCTTGCCTGTCTGTTGTACAACATATCCAAATGGCGGCGCCAACTGAAAATCCCGCCAAATGTGAAGTGCACATTGTGATTCATTTTTTGAATTGACAAATTGTTCGACCTGTCAAAATGTATAGGCAAATAATACAATGATCGAGTCTTCAGCGAGTAAATGGTGCATAATGTTTAATCAACGAAGAACCCGTGTGCTCAACGAGGACCGGATTGGGAGGTCATCACTCGTTACGGATGAGTTGAAGCAAGTGTTGATGAAATAATTCAGGAAAATCGACGTTTCACTTTGGACATCTACATGAATTTTTCCCACAAATTTCAAGATGTCTCCTACGTGAAGTAGTGACAGAGCACCTTGGCTACAAAGAAATGTGTGCTCTGTGGATACCAAAGATGTGATGTTGATTGAAGTTCAAAAGGCTCAATGGAAGGAAGCAGCCCTTGAATGATATAAAAGTTACATAAAATTATGTAATTAAAATACATTCAATATGCTTATTAATTTATCGCTATTAATTGAACCGCTATAAGAAACACCATTTCGCCACACAAGAAAATTGATGGCAACAACTTTTTTTGGGACCGAAAGGGTTTAATACCCGTAAAATTTCTGTCAAAAATACAAGAAATAAACGCAGAGGCCTATTGTGCCATTCTTTAGAGACTACGACGCGCTTTCTAAAACAACAGACGTGAAAAGTTGTCTGAAAAGTGTTCTTCATTCAAGACAGATCTCGGCTTCAATCGGTTGCTCAAACACAGGCACAACTTAAATGTTTTAAGTGGGAAAGTTTTGGACATCCTCCTTACAGCTCTGACCTGGTACCTAGTGATTTCCACTTGTTTCCGAAACTAAAGGACTTTGTGGGTAGAAAAGATTCTCAGCCGATGAAGATCTCAAAGCGGCAGTAACATCCTGGCAGTAAAAAACTGTTACTATAACCGCCTTGACAGCAATGGCAATTACGTTGAAAAATGTAGTAAGGTACTGTACATGTTATATTTTGAAAATAAATAAAAAACGAGTCCCTCTAAATGGTTAATATTAACCAGTATTGGGATCGCAATGAGGAAGTAGAAAGCGTTGACGCAGGAGGTTGCGCTATAAAGAATTAACTTCGCTGTTTTGCTGACTGGAGATTCAAGGTGGTTGACAGTGGAACAATTGGGAAACAAGGAAGAATGTTTTAAGTGTAGAAGTAGCATTGAACCGGGAAGTTGCGAATAAGCTTTTTTTGTTGTAATGTCACGGCTGCCAGTGGGGGAGACGACTTGACCACAAAAAGTTATAAAAGAGGCGAACAAATTGTTCACCCCTTCTTGTTGCTTCTTGGTGGCTGCCAGGTCCACGCCGGAAGCCAAGGCACTTGGTGCAAGTTTAATTTTATCAGTGTATACAACATCTTGAAGATGAAATGTAAGTAGAAAGATTTTCACCTCATTGTAATTTTCAATTTTTTTATCTTAAATAAATCTAGTCATTTTGGGTATGTTAAATTGTGGCATTTGTAATTTCGAGTGATGAGATGATGTCCTTCCTCACCCGTATGGTATTTCATAACATTCAATCCGAGCCATCCTGATTAAATCATATCCTGGGGACAAATGGTGTCAGAAATAGTTAGGGCCCCGGGATATGACATCTGGTGTCAAGAAGTGGGCGAACCTAACGCGGGACAAAACTGATGTCCAGAAGTGGCGAACCTACCCCGAGCCGCAAATTGTTGTCAGAATGGGCGAAAGTAACGGGAAAAAAAATATAATAAAAACCAAGGGAAATTAGTTTAAGGGAAGTACATATTGTTATAGAACATGTTAATGGGTAACGTAATGGGTGGACACCATAGAAGGGGAATGAAGTAGAACATGTAGAGGTAACGAAAAGAAAAGAAAAAAAATGTAAAAGAAGTGACTAAAACACATTGTTAATAAGTAGCCACGGATTGATTTTCTTTTTTTTCTCTTTCGTTCTATTACGAGGACACATCTCAAGTTCAAATTACAAATGCTATTGTCAAGGTAAGTGAGGAAGTGATGAGTGGACATGATCAAATAGCAGAGATAGCGAAAACAATAGTAGGAATTGTGCAGAAGTGGTAAAATACATATGGCAGAAAATTTAATGTAACATAATTAAAAAGAAAAAGAACAGGCTGAAGTTGAGGGAATTTAATAATAAGTTTTATACCAGTATAGGGTGCAAACAAACATTTTAAGATGCCGATCGACGAAGAAACTAGAAAGGCTATCGAGGACCTTAACAATAGGTTAGCGGCCCTTACCATTGCAAATAGGGCTTTGCAACAGGCAAACCAACCTGTAAGGCATAAGGACTTAACTGTGTGTACCGCGGTTAAAGAATGGAACGGTGTGTCAGGATCCTTACCTGTGAGGGAATTTTTTAATAATATTGAAGCCGCTGCTTCTATGGGTAACCTCGAAGCAGAGGACAAGAAACAAATAGTTAAATTAAAGGTCGTAGGGCCAGCCGCAGAATTTCTGTACGGTAGACCCGACCTAACCAGTAAAGAGGCAACTTATGACCAGCTTAGGGATGCGTTCCAAGAACGTTTTAAGGAAAAGTTACCGGATAGCTATTACTATACACAATTGCAAACGGCGGTGCAAGGGAAAAACGAAACACCAGAAGCATTTGCAGACCGATTAAAAGCCCTCAGCTTGAAAACACTTAAAGTGACAGGAGATGCAACTGAGAAAAAAGTTCTGGAGGAGGAAGCAGAAAGAAGGCTTCTTGCTGCTTTCACCGCAGGACTTAAGGGTGAAATAGGCAAGCAAGTCCAGTTAAGAATGCCGAGAAGTCTTAAGGAGGCAGTGCAAATTGCAGTAACCGCTTTCAATATCATACAGACGGAGCATATTAACAGGAAAGAACCTGAAGTACACCCTAGGCCTGTGTTTAATATGTCTGCACAGTTAAAGTGTTTTAATTGCGGAAAGCTAGGACACAAGGCACGAGACTGTCGTACCAAACAGCAGCCCAATCATCAAAAGGTCCCCAGAACAGAGTCGGAGGGTATATCAAAATAATTTTCACAATCAGGGAAAAGCATATATAGGGAAACCACAAATAGAATGTTTCTTTTGTAAGAAACGGGGTCATATCCAGAGTAAGTGCTGGACGAAAAACCCTCAGTTAGCACCTAACAAGGGAAATTATGTTAGAAAAAACGGAAGCTATGGAAGAAATTCGAATAATAGGTCGGATTTTTAGTCAGCCTCTACCAGCACCCCTACGTGGAGGCCAAGCCAACAGTACCACCAGTAGTAACCACAATTGTAGAAAATTCCCCAGAAGTGTTAATGGTCGATATCTTAATTGAGGGCCGGAGGACACATTTTATCATAGACACAGGAGCAACGATTTCTGTTATTAAGCCGGGAATCTCAGAGGCAAATTGGGAAACTACGGAGGTATTAGCAAAAGGGGTCACGGGAATTGGACTGGACATAAAAGGGTCACAGACAATAGAAGTTCAGTTCGAAAACAGGGAGAAATATGTTCATTCGTTCATAATCTGTCCGCTAGGAATTACCCAAGATGGAATTCTTGGTTTAGATTTTTTGAGTAGGCACAAAATAAATATTAACATTGTACATCGCATGTTACTGACACAAAGTGGGGCAATAAATCTCGGAGTACCAACCGATGACAATGGAATCAGGAGGACAGAATTCGGTCTGATCAACCGAAATGTTCTGAATTTCTCTCAGAAGAAATCAGACACCTCCGAAGACATTCCCAGTACAAAGGTTGCGACAGGGAGAGGTCCTAAGGGAAACCACCCTACAGATCAGTTAAAAATGCAAATAGGATGTCCAGTGTTTAATACGAGAATTGTGAAGGTTCCTTCAAAAAGTGAGATAATAATATTGGGAAAGTTAAGTAAGAAAGGATGCGCATCCAGGAAAAAAAAATAGAGAGGACAGGAAAATAATTAAGGAAGACAAAGAAGTTACTGTGGAAGACAGGGAAAAACTTTTTGAACCGGAAGGTTTAGGCATATATGGAATATATATAGCTAGGTCGTTAAACGATAATGAACAAGTAAAGAAAGGAAGAATTCCCATAAAGATTGTAAACTGCACGGCAGAAGAAATTGAAATAGTGAGAAACAGACGTTTAGGGCATATTTACCATGTAGTAGCAAACAGTGAAAATAGAGTTAACCATGTAGAGGGAGTGAATATATTAACTCCGATGGCAGGGAAGGAAGAAAAAGTAAATATTGCAGATACCACGAATTTAGAGCACCTAACAGCTGTAGACCAGAACAAAATAAGAGAAGTATTAAGAAGATATGCTGACGTATTTCAAGACCCAAGAGACAATGAACTAGGTTGCACTAGCAAAATTAAGCACCGTATCGATACGGGAAATGCACGACCGGTAAAGAAAAAACCCTACCCCATACCGTACAAGTATAAGGAAAAAGTAAAAGATATGTTAGATGACATGTTGAAAAAAAATGTTATACGTCCTTCAACGTCGCCATGGAACGCTCCAGTCGTTCTTGTCCCGAAAAAGAGTCCAGACGAGGCAGACAAATTAAGGTTCTGTATTGATTTCAGGGGGTTGAACTTGGTATCTCATGGGGATACATACCCAATACCCAACATAACGGAAACTTTAGAAGGTTTAGCAGGCACCCGATATTTCAGCAAACTCGACTTGCAATCAGGGTACTGGCAGGTTGAAATTGAAGAAAAGGACAAGGAAAAGACCAGTTTCCAGACGCAATATGGCTCATTCGAATTCCAAAAAATGCCATTTGGATTATCAGGGGCACCCGGTACCTTTAGTAGACTCATGGACAATGTGCTATTAGGACTAAAAGGCTTATCATGCTATTGTTATTTGGATGACATTATTATTCATGTGTCGTCAATAGACGAGCACGCGGAAAGATTGGCCGAAGTTTTGGAAAGATTGAGAGAGGCAAATTTGAAAGCACACCCTCGGAAATGTAAATTTGCGGTGGAACAGATAGAATACCTTGGTCATATAGTGAATCAACACGGCATACTTCCAGATCCAGGAAAAATCCAGGTAATTAAAAATTACCCTGTCCCGAAAACGCAGAAGCAAGTCAGATCATTTTTAGGCTTAGCGGGCTACTATAGAAGGCACATACCAAAGTTCGCACACATTGCGAAACCCCTCTCAGACTTAACACGGAAAGAGGAAACATTTAAGTGGGAAAAACCACATCAGGAAGCATTTGATAAATTAAGGGAAGCATTGTGTCACGATCCTATATTGAAGTACCCGGATTTCTCAAAACCCTTCCTTCTATGTACAGATAGCTCAAATTTCGCTTTAGGCGCTGTTTTGGCACAGAAAGAAGGAGACGTGGAACACCCAGTAGCTTATGCATCACGGGTTTTATCAAAAAGTGAACAAAATTTTTCCGCGACAGAGCGTGAATTGCTAGCATTAGTATGGGCTACGAAACATTTTCGATGTTACTTATACGGAAATGAATTCATTGCAGTCACAGACCACGCCGCACTGAAATGGTTATTTTCACTAAAAGATCCGAACTCAAGACTAGTGAGATGGGCTTTGAGACTGTCAGAATTTAAGTTCACAGTACAGTACAAGCCAGGTAAATCACTGACCAACGCAGATTGTCTTAGTAGAATAATGGTAAATACAGTACAAACTACTAATGAATCCAAGTCCGTGAGAAGTTTGCAAATGGCTGAACCAAATTATACAGAATGGATAAAGGATACAAAAAGATTTCGATTAGATGAAAATGGAATTTTATTTTATAAAGAAGGAAATTCAGAATTTCGATTGGTAGTACCACAACAAATGAGAAAGTCAATTTTGGAAAATTTTCATGACACCCCATTCGCTGCTCACCAGGGTCAAGTCAAAACATACGACTTAATTAAGTCAAGATTTTATTGGCCGGGAATGAAACAAGACATTCAAACATATGTTGCCGAATGTATGTCATGTAATTCTAGGAAATCAGGCAAACGCAATATAGCTCCGTTGCAATTATTTGAACCAGTAGAAAAACCGTTTCAAAGAGTACATATGGACATAGTTGGCCCATTACCTAAGTCAATACGGGGAAATGTATATTTACTAACTTTTGTTGACGCATTTTCTAAATACACAGAGGCTATACCAATTGCGGACCAGACAGCAGAAACCATAGCTAAAGCCTTTGTTTATAACATTATTGCAAGGCATGGGACGCCTCGGAAATTAATCACTGATAAAGGAAGTAACTTTATGTCCAAATTGTTCAAAGAAGTTTGTAAATTGTTACATATAACCAAACTTCAGACTAGTGCGTACCACCCCATGTGCAATGGCGCAGTTGAAAGAACGCATCAAACACTAGCTGACATGATGTCACATTTTGTTAGGAAAGACCAAAGAGATTGGGATTCATATGTTCCTATTATACAGTTAGCTTTGAGAAGTACGCCACACACAATAACAGGATACTCCCCATATTTTTTGTTGCATGGAAGAGAAATGGAATTACCTTTCGCGGACCATGTAGTACCGAAATTCCAGCTAGACGAAATAGAGCAGGCAGATGTAAAAGTATTGGCGAAGAAGTTGGAAGAAGTCTATGAAAAAGTACGAGAAAATTTGGAAAACGCAACTCACAAACAAGTAACACAGTATAATGAAAAGAACAAAACTAAAATCAGCAAAATAAAAGTCGGAGACAAGGTATTGTTGCATTCAACGGCTTTAAAGAAAGGAGTTTCAAAGAAATTTGCAAAAAAATTTATCGGACCATTTTTGGTAGTAGAAAGGATAAATCCAGTAAATTATAAAATTAAAGCGGAAGACGGAACAATATCTATAGTACATTCTAATAGATTGAAGTTGTTTAACACACGACAGCTAGTCATGCAAGATGGCAAGGACATGCATAGTGAGGCAGAGAGCGACTCGTTATTAGGTCAGGACGAACAGAACTGTGAAGCAGAGAGAGAAGAACACACAGCTGATGACGAATGCGCAGGCGCGAGACAATGCGAGGATACGGACGTGCGGAAACAAGCAGAGACAGAAGAAATTATTTGTGCACATGATTTGAATATAATACCAGGGGCGTGGGAAATTGACGAAATAAGCAATAATAGGGTTGATTTATCAAGCATGAACCATGAACAAACACAGACAAAGACAGGAGACGATGACCATGATGATGACGAGATACCATTAAGTTTGCTAAAAGAGAAATTAAGTTTAGAAAAAAAAAAGACAGTCCTCCAGCCGCCAATTTTGATGACCCGACATTAAAGCATGAAAATAATGTACCACTTACAGAGCATTCCGAAGTCCAAACTAGGTATAACTTTAGGCCTAGAAATTTAAGTCAGGTACCGACGACATCGCAGGAAAAAGTAAATGGAAAAAGGGAAGCAGAGGAAACTATAAGATATAATTTAAGACCACGATAAAAAGGATTTTTTTTTATGTTTCAGGTTACATCTACATATGGGCAGTCGTCCTAATAACCATACCAGGCAGAGGGATGAACATCAAACCACAGCAGGAATTAGACAAGGGACTTGTTTTTTTAAAGAAACAGGACATATTATTATCGGCAAATAAATGGTCTATTGTATTAGATTTTTCATTGCAACAATATTACGAGATTTTGGATAACATGACACAACAAATCAATTATGTGAAACAAACATTACGTAAACCAAATTTTATGAATTTTCAGAATTATAAAGCTTTAACGGAAACTTCGAAAAACACTGTTCAAATATCATTACAAAGATTTGAACACGAATTGCAGACAATGGGAATAAAATTGGATGAAATTGATAAAGAATTATTTTTTTCAGAGTGTAGAACAAAAAGAGGACTTATTAATTTAGGAGGTTCAACTTTGAAAATTTTGTTTGGAATATTAGACTCTACGGATAGACATAGGATAAATCATCAAATCGAGTCACTAACGCAAACGGATGTAAAAATTGTCGATTTATTGAAACAACAAATCACATATGTAAAGAAGGTTACAGACAGAACAGACAAAAATTGCATTAAATTGAATAAATTTTTTAAAATACTTAATACAACATTACATGTACTAGATAATATTACGGAGGATGTATTTTTTGAGATTAATTTAGTTATGAGGAATATGAATTTATTAACTAATTTGCAAATTATGGCCGATACACAGAAAGAAGTCCAACATCATTTAATTCAATTTAGAATGGCAATTGACTCAACAGCAGCTGGTATATTGAGTTCATATTTGTGACCCCCACATGAATTTTCGCAGATATTACAAAGAATTGCATTAATGTTACCTGAAGGAATTTCATTATTGTTCACACCTATAAACAATAATATATTTTTGTATTATTCAATTGTTTCAGTCCATGCTATTGTAGTAAACAATAAGTTGAGATTAATAGTAGATCTTCCCCTCAAAGCTTCAGAGAAAACTTTTCAATTGTATCAGGTAAAAGAATTACCTTATGTTAAGTCTCAAACTACCAACACTACATTAGGATCAATAGTTATAAAGACAGAGTATCCATATTTCGCGATCACGGAGAATAGATTATGGTACGCAGTATTGAAAGAAGAAGATGTTCAAAAATGTAAAGGTAATCCTGTCTCAATTTGTACAGCAGAGGTACCGATTTATTCTATAACTCAAGAGACATGTTTAGCAAATTTGTTTGTAGGAAAGGACGGAAAAGTTCACGAACTTTGTGACATACGTTTGATTGGAAATAACAGACCACCAATATGGTATAGACTTCCTAAAACAAACACATGGATTTATAGTGTCCCTAGTAAAATATCGCTTACGCCAATTTGTTTCAATATCTCCGGAGAAAAACATACGATGCCACCGGTAGAAGTATACAACACGGGAATGTTGGAATCCGCTGCAGCTTGCCAATATTTTTCTGAAACATTTCAACTTTTACCACACGTAGAAGGGAATATTATTCGTGAAAAGACACAATGGGTCAACGATGCCATTGTTCCTAAATTGCATAACCAAAAATTAAAATTGCCGGAATTATTGGATAAAGAAAAATTGTTAAGCATTATAAATGAATTACCAGACACGCAATCTTTTCAAGAGGACGGAATAACTTTGCATATGTTAAAACGGAAATTAAAAGAGATTAAACCACCCAAATACAATAATATATCATACGGATTTTTGCCGACGTGTATACTCGTAATAGCAATTGTACTAATCGCTATTTGTTTGTATATGTTACAGCTGTTCCAGAACAGACGAACAAGGTCACACATATCGGTGCACACCAACACAAGTGCAGATGTAGCACATTCCACAGCGGTCAATGCAGACAATACGACAACTCAGGAAGAGACAACTGAACCAAGACTTAGTTTAAGCAATTCACAAATACCATCTGTGTTTAAGGGCATGGGATTTTTATAAAAGCATAAGGTGGAACACACAGATTTTTTTTTTCATTTTAATTAGACAGACTTGAATCAGTTAAGATGAGATGTTAAGGATTAATGGAAAAAAAAAAGACAAAAGAAAAGAAAGGGTAACGGAAGCAAAATGTTAAACATTTTATGTAAATAAGAACAAAGGAAAACATGATTTTTTTTCTCAGTCACAATTGAATACTTGGAATTAGAATGTTATAGTAGCATAAATTAGGTATTAACGTAGAGAAAAAAAACTACAAATAACAAGAAAACGGGGAACAAGCAAAACCAGGAATTAAATTGATATATTGTAAATAAAATGAGTATTAGTGTGTCAAGCCGTTACATTGGTAGCCATGACGAGAAATAAATGAATTATTAAGATAATCGAAATTAAATTATAACACTCTCAGCCACCTCTGGGTACAGGGCAGAAACGCAACCTAACGGCAAATGAAGATTCAGAAGAAAAACCAACAAAGAAACAAAATAAATGAAGATTCAGAAGAAAAACCAACAAACAAACAAAATAAATGAAGATTCAGAAGAAAAACCAACAAACAAACAAAGTACAACAAATTGACCGCATTACGACATGCGACGCCGATGTCAACATTCAAATATAGCTACAGATTGTATATCTGTAATTGTTTCAAGCATTTATAGGACATCCACACCCCGTTCGAACCCAACTACCGTGGGTTCGATCTAGGGGGGGGGGGTGATGTTATATTTTGAAAATAAATAAAAAACGAGACCCTCTAAATGGTTAATATTAACCAGTATTGGGATCGCAATGAGGAAGTAGAAAGCGTTGACGCAGGAGGTTGCGCTATAAAGAATTAACTTCGCTGTTTTGCTGACTGGAGATTCAAGGTGGTTGACAGTGGAACAATTGGGAAACAAGGAAGAATATTTTAAGTGTAGAAGTAGCATTGAACCGGGAAGTTGCGAATAAGCTTTTTTTGTTGTAATGTCACGGCTGCCAGTGGGGGAGACGACTTGACCACAAAAAGTTATAAAAGAGGCGAACAAATTGTTCACCCCTTCTTGTTGCTTCTTGGTGGCTGCCAGGTCCACGCCGGAAGCCAAGGCACTTGGTGCAAGTTTAATTTTATCAGTGTATACAACATCTTGAAGATGAAATGTAAGTAGAAAGATTTTCACCTCATTGTAATTTTCAATTTTTTTATCTTAAATAAATCTAGTCATTTTGGGTATGTTAAATTGTGGCATTTGTAATTTCGAGTGATGAGATGATGTCCTTCCTCACCCGTATGGTACTTCATAACATTCAATCATTCAATCCGGGCCATCCTGATTAAATCATATCCTGGGGACAAATGGTGTCAGAAATAGTTAGGGCCCCGGGATATGACATACAGTATCTTTGTGTTGATATCTTTCGCTATTATTTTGTTATGCCAAATCGCTCTTTTCTTTCAGAACGACCCTCCTATATCACTTAAGATACCCTATACCGTACTCCTAGAAAATTACGCTCTATACTCTTTCAATAATTTAGTATAAAAACATTAATGCACTACATATTTCTCTTCACTTGACTCTTCAAATCTCAAGCTGAATATTTCAGACAGGTAAGATAAAAACTTCGTCATGAAAGTACATTACATATTATAACATATTACATATAACGTTTTGAGCAGTGTAGAAAAAATATTTTGCGAGAAAATATGGAGTTATTTTATCTACTTCTGTTACAAAACTGATGGTTTAGTTTACTGTTTCCTAAGTAATAAGAGCTAATCGGTAATCTTTATGTTTTAACCCTTTCAAACCAGACAATTCTCCCTTTAATTATGCTTTACGTTTTACAGAATAACTGCTGACGAGGTACATTAAATCAGACAACTTGATTTTGTTATAGAATATTCTGAGAAAAGGCTAGATGCTTAAATCTTATTGGACTTTTCGTAGGAATACACTAATACTGTACCATCATTAAATTCCTACTCCATTACTCACGCACCAGTCCTTGAAATTCGTGAAACTGCTCATATAAAGTTTGTTTTTTTACTTTTAGGTGGGAAATCCAAATTGAATGCTTCTAAGATTGCAGACGGTGAACCATCGAATTTATCTTCTTAATTTATTTTTACTATTTTAAGCGAAATGGAGATTTTAGTAAAAGGTTTGCTGATTTCTGTTGTTCCCAGAAAACAATTTCTCAATCATAATACTAAAGATTAAAGTTGGCTATGACCGACTGAAATATGTAACTTATTTAAATTTCGGAATTATAAATACAATTTACGATAAATAGACTGAATGTAGATAAAATATTGTAGACCACACATTACAAGATTAAGTTTAGTAACTATTTGTCTAAAACTATTATCCACTCATTTGAGTCGTTAAAGGCCTATTTCGTCTACTGTTTTCATTTGTTTAAACGAAGATTTAACCACGGCCATCTGCTTAATAGGTGTAGGCTATATGACTGGCACATAGTCAGCATACTTTCGCTTTAGAAAAATCTTCAAACAGAGAAACTTCGAAATAGCGGCATCTTTTTTTTCAAGAGATGAACACTGAGTAACTACACCAGATCGTTGAAATCTTACATTCCTTTGATTTCTCGGCAAAATAAGAGAGTAAGATATTTTCTGGAACAACCTACCTCTAATATTTCGGTATTCTCTTTCGTATAACATTTTCGATTTTCAACTAGTAAATGATTCATAACGGATTTAGCTTCTTCAGCGACATCTTCTGGAATAAAAATATTTTTATTTCATTTTACGACAAAATTCAACTGAGAATTAATTTCGTCCTTATTGAACAAATTTATTTTGGATCGGTTCTCATGGCTTCGATTTTCATATCGATTCTTTACTTTTGTTGTCATTCCTAATCACCTACAACAAATTATAAACTTTTATAATATTTCATAAACATTTGCATTTTGATATTTAGACGTAGCCTACTATTTAAGATTAAAATGCTTTCGTAGGAAAGAAAGAAAAAATAAAATAAATTGTTATATTTTACACATCTTGCAATATAAATAAATTAATTTTCTTTTAGCACAGCAGGCTTTTAGTCTTGTGTGACGGGATTAATATATTAAAGACGCAAGTGGATTATGGATTTGGTTTGATGATTCCTGTAATATCGGAAATAAATTCAAGATTTTTGCAAATTGTATTTCCTTAAGCGAATAAACAGAACTAATAAATTTAAGTGTTTTTATTGATTATTATTAATTAGGCTAAGCATTGCCATAGTGAAATTGTTTTTGATGACAGCTTTAATAAATTTCAAGAAATATGGAGAAAACTCACTTATAATGAGGTCACTTTATCTTGCAGGGAATAAACTCCTATACTTACGCCTAGGCGAGATATTCGTTATCTTTTTGTCATTCCTTTGCATTAAAAGGGGACCTGTAACAGCTAGTTGCATTGATACTCCTGCAGGCAGACAAGAAGTTCAATGTCGTAAATATAAAATCTATCTAAGCCTTACATTCCCGTTGCCCTTGTGAATAATGTATACGTTTTCATATTACTCGTATTAAAATTTGTATTAGATAAGAGAAGAAATTTTATTTATTTTCTATACTGTTGCGATAATTATACTTTAGTTAAAGTATAGGCCAAAATTTCATATTTTTACACTGTAATTTCTATTGTGATTTTAATGAAAAATTGCTCAGTTACGTATCCCTAATATAAAAATTCATTGATATTAACATATCAATGACTTAGTGCAAACATGGGTTAAATATAATTCTAATCTTTCAGTAAACCTACTTTAATACGAAGTTATCACGATTGTGCACCAAGGAAAAGTATTTACCACATTTTGCCTCTGCAGGAAATATACTGAGCATGTGTGTTCTTGTTCAGTTGTCACACTTTTATGGAGTATAACACGTTTAACCCAAAAGTTTTACTTAACACATATGTGTACGAAGCCATAGATATAATCAATGACATTTCATGTTATCCTAGAGTATCCATTATTCCCAATTTCTCCGGGGCAGTCCCGTTTTTTGGCAAAATGTCTCATTGTCCCGAAAGATTTATTGAGGGCTCTCAAATGTCCCGAATTTATATGATTCAAATTGGCCAGTGTATTTTACTTTACATTAATGAAAGTTGCAACAGTGAAGGCTTGCTTATTGTGAAAACACGCTTTAATGGGGTTTCGTGTACTGACTTATATGACAAAGCATCAGAAGAAAATGTACTTCTTGAAAAAATACATAAAAGTTAAAAAGAAAGTGACAATGAGGCATCTACTTCTGTAGCATAAATGAAGAAATTTAAGTAGTATTTAAGTCATTTGGGATAATTTGTGTGCGCGAAACAAAGTTAAATTTTAAATGTTCACAACATTTTCTGGATGAAATTTTTGTCCGCTATTTCCCTTAATTGTCCAAGTTTTTTTCTTTGTTTAAATAAAATATCCCGTATGATTTCCGTATCATCTCTACATGCTACTTTATTAACTACACTTACAGTTAGTACAAGTCAAGAAAAACAACCTTGGTGCTACGAAAGGTAAAAAGAAAAATTAATAATAATATTTAAGAATGTGCTAAATTTAACTTTTTTTTTATCGCTTTTGAACTTAAAAAAACGCCTTAATTAACTGTCTCATCGGGGCGTTCCTAGCGTGAGTGGTATCTGAAATTTTGGAATCCCATGTATTAATATCTGTAAATGAATGTTATATAATTAAATGAAAAAATTTGTTGAAAGATTATTGATAAAACTCAAAACTTTGCTCCATCACCTCATTTAAAAATAGATGTCGTATGAACTAACAAAGGTCTACGTCAAATTGTTTTACTAAAATGCAGCAGTTACACAGAACCCAGAATGCTAAACCGATAATCACTGCGATACAGTGGCGGCTATTCAGGGGAAGTAGGTGAAGTAGCACTTCACCAGTATTTTCCCTTTACAATACGTATTTTTAAAGTTTATATCCCATATCACGAATGTAGGTTTTTACTATAAATGCATTTATGTAATTTTGTATTGCCCGCCACGAGTGGTGTCAAAGGAGGAGGCGCCAGAGAGCTCCCGAGTCTTGCAAGCAAGCACGAAGCAGAACAAGTTATTTACTAGCCTTGATTCGCTTCCCCTGTTGCATGGGTAGTCTGGTCCACTCAAAATGATGCTGGCTCATGCTGCAAGCAGCATTTTTCTCGCTTATCCCACATCCATGCTGAGGGGATCAGACTACCCACGAAGGTGTCCAGCTCCTTGTTGAGACCATTGCACTTGAATATAGAGCGTGTCGTCCTTCGGCTTCATGATGGCGCGCGGTTACCACAGCAAGCTGCTACAATGACAGTGTCTGGCGGGTTTCATACCTACTCCTCTTCTGCTAACAGCTCCATTAATAACAAAACACCAGTTTCACTTCCTCTACCCGTACCAAAGGTAATAAATGTTCGAAATCAATGTTTTTAACATAAATACCTGTTTTGAATTCTCCTCTGTCTAATAATATTTTCAGGAACGTGTCTGTGTGGCTTGAGAACTAAACATCGTGTATAAATAAAACGTATTTGGATTAGATATCTTCTGGGGAGATTGACGACTTTTCCTTACTTTTGTACGGTATCCTTATACTTTGAAGGGTAGTTGTAAGCCAGCTATTGTTTGTGCAAACTCAGGCTTTTAAGTCTTACATCTTTGGGCAAGGCTAGAACAGACTTTCATTCTTCACGATTTTATATTAAAAAAACTCTAACAATTTTGTTTAAATTTTCCACACGATTTGCATAGACGCTAAAAAGCTAGAATTTTTATTTAAAAAATATTCAATTAATTATTTAAAAGGTGTTTATAAACAACCATATACTTCATTGAAATATGAACGGTAGAGGAGCTTGGATTCTTCCTCATAAAATTAAATATCATTAACGGAAAAAAAATCATAAGCGTTCGATTCTATTAGCACAAAAGTGAGGCATAGGGATGAGACTAGAACTTAATTTATTTAATGTGTGTCACCATATACCAAGACTACTGTGTACTGTGATGAAAGCCCACTGTCACGTGTCACAACACTGAACCATCTTCGGAGATCGTCACCGATAGGACGCCATAGGACGACAACGTTGAATCACGACGTTTCATTCCTACAAAGTACATTTTTCATATGCAATCATACGACATGTGACATATTAATCACTGCATATTAATGCCTTGAAGTATCCAGTAACGAGCTGAAGTTTATCAGATAAAATTACATCTTTCCGACCCTTGCAAGCATATTAACTTATAAGATAAACAACAGTCATTGGTCGATATCCGAGGCATTGCTAAAGATTATTAGTCAATTTCAAGTCCGCATCGCATGAATGGTATATTCTGAATAATCTGATTAGGAGAATAATAATTACGATAAACATCAATAGATTCGCGGCGGAAAAGCAGGATCGAATTTATCTGATGAAACTCATAATCCCGATTGGGATTTATTAAGAGTATTCCATGAATAAAATGTATCGGATTTTATAAATAATAACTATATTCTTACACGCATTGTTTAAAATCAAATCATCATTGTGCCAGCTGTCAGATCACGACGTAGGCCTACTAAATGAAGGATCAAAAATGTTGCCAGACAAGTATCTTGTTTAGCGAATATTTCAATTCAGAAAGAACCTTTACTGCAGCTAGAAGAAAAGCAGTCATTCTATGATGATATTACCGACAAGTTTGCAGCCTTAAAGGACTATCGAAGGATTGATTTGCTATACAAGACATAGGTGAGTTCGGTTATTAATATAAGCATATGGCATTTTTTTTTCCTCTTCACCTAATTTTCCGGCCACGAGCCGCCACTGCTGCGATATCATCCTTTGCTAATACTTGTACTAGAATTCCATGAATATAAGATATGATCAAGGTGGAAAATATGTAATTAACCCTGCAAAGCCATGGAAATTGTAGGAGCAATAAGTTAGACTCAAATTGCGTGCTAGCAAATTTGTAAAGCTTCATGCCTCACTTTTAATACGAGCTTAGATCATTCACCTGTTTCGAGATTAAAATGTGCCTTCCCTGCTAATCGATTTAGCGCGTTGTAAAACCCACCTTTCTGAAAATTTTATTACATACGATATTAAGTGGTTGTCTGCTGGGTAAACAATGATTGGTATAAACGCAATCCAAGAAATACATTTCTTGTTGTAGAGATCATATGAATTACGCCTTATATAACAGTAAAAAAAAATCTGTTTGATGCACATAACTTCCTTTACCCATAATATATTCATGTATAGAGTATTGCATTAGTGTGCATTCAGTTGTCTTAGCCTCAATCAAAATCGCCTTGCAAGACCTAAAGCCTAAGTTCGTGTATGAAATGAGCTGCTTATAGTATAGTATAGGGCAATAGTATAATAGGATAGCATTCTTTAGATAATTTATTGAAAAAATGTGAATTTTATGTCTTAGTGTAATTCCTGTAAAAAATTTAAACAACGTCGTTAAAAGACTTTTTGGAGAAAATCAAGCACAATGAAATCGTCTTTATGTAAACTGTAGAATATGCTAAATGTAGAATTGAAAAGAAAGTCATTGTCATGCTTCGTGTCTCATCCCGGAAGAACAAAAAATTGCACAACTTAAATAAAATAATATAACATAACTTATTTTATCCTAAGCATGCACAATACACCTGTTATACTTCATGTAGTCCAATGCAGCAATGTTCATTCAATTAGTCCATGTATTATTTTCAATGCCTGTCATATTTGTATGTTTTTTGTTTTTATGTAAAGTCTTTGATGAAGCCATGAATCTTCTATTCCTAAAGGTGAATAAAGGTGAATGAATGAATGAATGAATGAATGCATTCTGATATAGAATAAAATCAGGTAAACTGATGTAACAAAGTGCCAGTATGTTTTTGTTTAATCAGTTATGATTGCAATTATGATATGCAGAATAAAAAAAAGTCAAATTGGCCGGTTTCGGTATTTGAACCATAGAACTCCAGGATGTGAGGCCAAGACGTTACCACCTCGGCCACCTGGGTCAGTTTAATAGTGTAGTTGGAAGAGCGCATGTAAAGCAATAGTGTTATTTGTCATAGCTAACTGTATTTTAATTTCCAAAGCCTTATAAGATCACAGTAAAACCATATGCTATGTTGTCATAATAACTTATTTGCATTTCATAAATTCTTTCGAATACTTATATTACCATAAAATAGTCACTAAATTGAGTATTACTCCGAAACAGGTCAACCGATTTTATCTAATATCAACAGACGTGTTCCCATGGACATTATAAATGTGTATACCAAGTTTCATAAAAATCCGGTAAAGCGTATTTGAGTTACAGCGTCTTTAAAATAGACACTAAATTGGGTTTTACTCCAGTACCGGTCTACCGATTCGGTCCAATATCAGGATAAGTCTTCTTACGTACATTATAAATGGGTATACAAAGTTTCAGGAAAATCCAATGAAGCATATTTGAGTTATCGCGACTTCTTATAACTGCCCAGCTTCACATAAATTGAGAGAGGACTCATTCTCCTTTGTCAAGCTTTAGCCAGATATAGTTACATATTTGATTTATGGAAAATATACATTTTTACAACCTTGGCTGTTCCGAAAATTTAATATGAAGCTTCGAACAAAATATTACTGGAAATTATAATTTAATCATACACATACCCCAATAAATCCGAAAAATACAAGCCTAGAGTAAAATAAGTATACCTTGGGGCTGATTTGGGGATGTTTGTTCCCCACACCTGCCTCAGTCTTCGTTGCGGTCTTAATCACAAAGAAAACTGCTCCCCAGCAATTCGGTTTGTAAAGACAAATTCACCGGTCCACGGGCGCCAACCTGTTAATAAACAGATAGATTTATATTGTGGACCAGTTCCGAATCGCCAGAGGTAGTTGATTTGCCTGGTTAGTCAGCCAGTAGAGAAGATCGTCTTATCTCCGTGGTTAATTTCGAATTAAAGGAGAATACGAGAAACAACACAAGATCTTTCTATTAACCCAATATTTAATGTTCTCTGATTTATTTTAATTTTGATAGGAGGCTTTTAACGTGTGTTGCACAGAATGTCAATATATATATGATATGTCCTACGGCGCACTTCAATCAAATTTACTGGCTACTTTCAATGTTAGTCTTTTCTTTCGTGTATAAAATCTTACTTATATAGCGCGGATAAAATATCTTTAATTAATAATCACTTGAAAAATACTGTCCTTCACAATTAACGCGCTTCTACTACAATCTACTTCTTCACTCTACTTACGCGCTTCTGAATCAACTATGCGTCGAACTTGCTAATACTTATAATAATCTTATTTTTATAGCGCGGATAAAATATACGTCTTCTTCCTACGACTCTCAGTGATGCAAGACTTATACTCAATTTACTGTCACTTTAAAGTACTTCTGCACTAGACTAACGCGCTGCTAATAAAATATACGACGGACTTGCTAATATTTCTAATAATCTTATTTTTATAGCGCGGATAAAATACACATCCTCTCCCTACGACGTTCCGTGATGCAAGACAAGTTAGTTCATTTCATTTGTTTCCAAATGCTGCTCTCGTAACGAAGTTTTTCCCTACTCTTCTGTTTTTCTATTGGCTAATTATACTTCCTATATGCCCTTTTTGGTCACACGTGAGTTCTTACTGGTCCACTCAAATTTGTATCTAAAGCTTCCTTTTCAGCATTTCACAGTTGAAAGATGCTGTGTTCTACTAACGCAACCTGTCAAAAGTGATGTGTTACGTCTGGAGACAGTTTGACGGGAATCGGGCTCGACCCATTTCCTGTTTAAGATAAATCAATCAATAAGTCTTATAATATAAGTCCTGTTGTCCTTTAATGGTCATAAAAATGTTGTCCTTAATTTTAGAAGTATTTTGATATAAGTCTGACCTATATCGGCTAATTATTACTGTGTATAAATAGATTTTGATATCAAAGGGTAATTCAATTAAATAGCGAAATGAACTGTAATATGTCATCTTGTAGGTCTTAATGTCCTCCTTCTAAAGGTGTAATTTGTTTTATTATGCTATATGTCGTTTTGTCGTAATAAGTCCTGAATGGTCACCGGTGTAATGCGTTTTGCTTGTCGTTAGGAGTCGAAATGTCGTGGGTGGTCTGGTCAGTCCGTGAAACAGTTGCAAATGTCCGTATTAAAAGATTTAATAATCAGGTAATTGGTAGTAAACATTCATGGTCACTAGTAATGCATGATTTTAAAACTTTTGATACCCTCACTTTCAAATTCTCCTATGTCCTAGCTTCTCTTCATCAGAATTATTTAATTTAGCCAATTTTCTCACTTAATCGCTTTCTCTATTATATCGCCTCTTTCTTTCAAATATCCTTTTAATTCATTTATCGCATTTTTCTTTTAAATATCCGTTTAATTCCTTTTTCATTAATTGTTTCCTCTGTGCAACATTCGTACATCGCCTAGTTCAACATTTAAAAAAAAAACACATAAATTCAAAACAATTACAAATACATATATGAACAATACCTTGTTGTAGAATTCCACACTTCAATTGAATATATGATGACTGTCCTCACGTGTCCTTCAATTTCTGTTAAACATAACATTTTTCAATTTATAACCCTTAACATATTGTAATATTTCACATTTTATCTTTCTTCATTTTGCCTTCTATTAACACTTGTCACCATAATTCTTCATACTTCGATTTTCTATGCAGTGGTTAGGTAAGTTTAGACCAAATTTTCATGTATATTGCTCCTTTACAATTTCAAAAGAGGATTCCTTCACAACTTTGTGCATTCGCAAATCTACATCATTTTATTCTTTACTCATTATATCATTTTATTTCTACCTTCTTGTTTTCACATCTGACTACTTAATAATTCTTCTTTCCTGCCATTTCATATGCATATATGTTTATTTTCCCATACACTTGACCTTATATTCATACATTTTTATACCTTTATTTTCCTTTTACATTTCACTTTCTCATATTTCCTATCAGATTGGTCAGCTGTTAGAAGAAATTCCTTAGATATACAAATAGTATAAAATAATTATTTATACTTTTGAAATTTTTCAAAATCAGGCAAAATAAATTTGGGTCATAAAATGTGTTTTCTTTTATCTTTTAACTTTTCCAAAATGTATGAGGCTTTTAAGATTTTTACATCATATAAGTGTTAGTTAAAACTTAATCTAAATCAAATAATTGTGTGATTACTTAGCCGAAATTAATGCCTTTTTCCCCTCAACATTTCAATTCAATACGGGAATTAGCCAATTTATTTACAACTTATCGCTAATTATGTACAAATTCCTAGAGGACAGAGTAAATCTCGATGTACCATACCTAGTCATGTAGTGTTTGCAATGATTTACATTTTATGTAATAAACATTGTCGTCAGTCCATTTCCTATTATTCACTACATTAGGGCGTCATTACTCAACCGTAGAATGCAGTATTCATATGTGTCCCTTTGACAACATATGTTGGAACAAGGCACTAATCACGAAGAAATCACACTATAATTATTTTACTCATCCGAGAAGTCCTTATTGTCAGTCAATTTCTTTATCATTTTGATACCTCTAATTACCTTCATTTTCCCTGAGATAATTTAGGGATTCCCCGCAATCCATCAACAATTCTGGTCCGGCATTCCTCCTTTGATTTTCAAGTTTGTATTATGGTGTTTTAAGTTTATGGGGGTTGTTTATTTACATTGTATCTGGGAAGGTGAAGATCAAAATAAAATGTAATTTTATATGCATATGAATTCTAATTCATCTTCATCATCAGTATCGAAGTTTTGAACAAAATTTCCTGTACTTCTAAATGGTGGTTGTGTATTTACAATGCTAAAATTATTTGTGTTTACTGTTTCGTGTGGAGCAAAATCTGGGTCAAGTTCCTTTTGCAAAGAGTTCATTTGGGGTGTGAGGCTACCTGCTGTGCGGTCAGCTGGGTCTGAAGTGGAAGGTCTAACTCTTACCATGGGGTGAGATTCTGCTTGAAGATATTCAACAAAAAAGCTTTCTTCTCCAATTTCAGGGGAATTCTCTCTTTCAACTGTTTCTGGGGCGTTAAAAGGTATTACAGTTTCTATTTCCTGCTCATTTATAAATTCCAAAGAATTATTACGGAAATTGAGTATTGCTTGTAACTTTCTAAATATGTCGCAACCTACTATAATGGGTAAATTCAAACCTGGGACAATTAAGAATAATATTTCCAATGTCTGCCCTTTTATAGTTACTGGAACTAAACATTGATCTGTGATTCTACACCTTTTCTGGCCCACGGCTAACTGAGCGCTCATATTCTGTACAGGGAGTATTTGTTTTATAGCTTTAACTCTCTGTAATTCTAAGAAAGTCGCGCGAGACATGATTTCCGCATCGGATCCAGTGTCCAATGTTATGGGATATGTTTGGTCTCCTATTTGTGCATTTATTACAGGTGATTTCATATTCATTGGGTTGACATCATTCCTTTGTAAAATGCCTATAGCTACATCTGCCTGTGGTTCATTGTTACTGAGTTGTGCATGGTTTTCTGGTGTTAGTGTTGTGGTATTGTCATGTATCAACTGATTGTTTTTATTGTTTTTCTCAGACGAAATGTCGATTATTGGGTTCACTGTGGTTTTAGGAGTACAATGGGGGTTCATATTTACAAGGGGAACTCCTATCCTGTTTGTGTCTTTCTCATTATTTACATTGGTAGGGTTATCATTACTGCAGGCTTCAGATGAGTTTATGTTTCCTCCAGAATTGCTAATAGACGCAGGGCTTCCGGTTGGAGGTATTACAAAAGCCCTTAAGCGTTTAAAGCTACGTCAGCTGGTGGAGTGTTTGGCCTACTCGTCGTTCTACTATTCCTCTCATTAGGGGATCTGGGACGATTCTCTGCTTCGGCACGGGCAAACCTGTTATTGTTGTCATTTCTTATGTATCGGTTATCCACTACACGACCACGAAATTGAGGACGAAAATATCCCTGATTTAAATGGCTCCGATAATACCAAGAGGGGGTTCTGCCACGATTATTTGGAAAATTCCTGCCTCGCGAATAATTACCATACGAGTTTCTGCCTCGTCCGTAGGATCTCTGGTACTGCTGATTATTATTAGGGTAAGGCCTGTATCGGGAATAGTTACTATTATTATTAGCTGTCCTATTGCCTCCATTTCTCCAGAATGGATTTCGTGTGCCTCTCTGATAGTCATAATTTTGCCAATAGGGCTCCGGGCTTCTTCGCTGTGAACTGGGCGAATGGAAATTTTCCCTCCTTGTATTCTGCATTTGATTATTATTATTTTCCGGTGTCCCGACCTCACTTTCAAAATTCTCTGGTCCAGTATGCACATAATTTATGGTCTTTTTCTGATTATTTGCATCTGGCACCTGAGGATTTTGTCCTACTCTTATTGGTTGACTGGGTACCTCCTGCAAGGATTTCAATAATCGTAACATATCGCTGGTATTTTGTGGAGTGGCTACTATCAAACTATTTCTTATTGAGGTTGGAAAATGAAGACAGAGGGCTTGAATGAAACTTTGCTCATCAATTTTTGGAATCAGGAGTTGTTTTTGATCACACAAGGAAATAAAATATTCTAAATAATTCATTCCACAACTTCGGTCATATTTACCATAAAAAATGAGGTTTCTGATACGTTCCTGTGTTGATTTCGACCAGTACTCTTGCAAAAAGGCCTCCTCGAAAGTTTGCATATCTAAGCTTTGAGTATCATTTATAACATGAAACCATCTAAGTGCTGACTTCTGTAGGGATCGAGAAATTAAAACCATTTTGAGGTTTTCTGGTACATTTCGTAACCGGAAATAAGTTTTTAAGTCACTCAAATACCTCACAGGATTTGTCTTTTGTGAGTCTTCAAAGGTGGGTAATGGTAAATCATTATTACTCAGTGCATAATTATTTACACTATTTGCTGTATTTATGTCCTGCATTGAATTATTTCCACTAGTGGAAGGTAAGTTCAATCCGTTATTAGATCTAAATAATGGAGTGGGAGGTTCCTGTGGAATCGGTAGTTGAAAATTATTTATTGGGAGAGAGGTGGTCGAGTTGGTAACAGGGGTGTTTACAGGTGGGTTTTCCCTATTCTCAATAGACAATTCATGGTCTCGTACCTGCTGTCTCAATCGGTCTATTTCCGATTGCATATTTACAGTCACACGCTGAATTTCACTTACCTGCCCTCGGACAGAATCAACTTGCCCGGATAATACACTTTCTGAATTGGCAATTTGAGTTGTGACCCTGGAATCTAATTCTTTCAATTTATGTTCTACCTCAGTTCTTTGCTTTTCTATAGTTTCTTTCAATTTGTTTCCTTGTTCAGTTAACTGAGTGTTCAATTCTGTTTTCCAACTGTTCGGCTTGAGTAGTTAATTGTGTTTTTAATTGTTCACTTTGTGCATTTAACTGTGTCTTCACTTGTTCAGATTGTGTTTTTATTTGTTCAGATTGTGTTTTTAATTGTGTTTTCACTTCATTCTTTACTTGTTCAGATTGTGTTTTCATTTGTTCAGATAATTGAGTGCTTAATTGAGCCATTATTGCTCCTACTTGTGTCAAAATAGTGTTACTCAATAAATTCAAGTCAGTATTGTTACTCTGATTAGTACTAGTAGGGATCACTTCACTTTCACATGCTACTACATTATGAAATTCCGGCACAATATCATTAGTCGCATTCCTATTATCATCCATATTTATGTTTTGTTCATTAATTGGCTCTGCACAAGGAATCTCTTTTGAAACAGAGGCTTCAGTTTTCTCAGTGTCCATTCTCTTTATTAACTTATTATTGCGTAACTTCATAAATTTTACTCCGGACACTTAAATGGAGAACCCTGAATTTTCTACATGAAAAGATTTTCTAAACAATACCTTTGTATCCCTTCGGAGGTAGTAGTGGAGTCCTGCTGTCCTGCTTCCTTCCTTCAGTCGGTCAGCCAGCTGTTGTTCTCGTTCTAATCCAAGAATGCCTGCCTAATTCTCTCTAACACACGTATTTTATTTTTCTTGTTCGGTTTCTCGGTATACTGTTCAAATAAATTTGTCTTTATGCAATTTCAATGCCCAACTTGAAAAAATTTTGAAGTGTTGTTTTCTAAAATTCTTTACTGTCTTTAAATTGTCGATGAAAAGTTCGTAAAATTTGCCTTTAATTCGAAAAATTCTGCCCCAGTTGGGACGTCACATGGGGCTGATTTGGGGATGTTTGTTCCCCACACCTGCCTCAGTCTTCGTTGCGGTCTTAATCACAAAGAAAACTGCTCCCCAGCAATTCGGTTTGTAAAGACAAATTCACCGGTCCACGGGCGCCAACCTGTTAATAAACAGATAGATTTATATTGTGGACCAGTTCCGAATCGCCAGAGGTAGTTGATTTGCCTGGTTAGTCAGCCAGTAGAGAAGATCGTCTTATCTCCGTGGTTAATTTCGAATTAAAGGAGAATACGAGAAACAACACAAGATCTTTCTATTAACCCAATATTTAATGTTCTCTGATTTATTTTAATTTTGATAGGAGGCTTTTAACGTGTGTTGCACAGAATGTCAATATATATATGATATGTCCTAGGGCGCACTTCAATCAAATTTACTGGCTACTTTCAATGTTAGTCTTTTCTTTCGTGTATAAAATCTTACTTATATAGCGCGGATAAAATATCTTTAATTAATAATCACTTGAAAAATACTGTCCTTCACAATTAACGCGCTTCTACTACAATCTACTTCTTCACTCTACTTACGCGCTTCTGAATCAACTATGCGTCGAACTTGCTAATACTTATAATAATCTTATTTTTATAGCGCGGATAAAATATACGTCTTCTTCCTACGACTCTCAGTGATGCAAGACTTATACTCAATTTACTGTCACTTTAAAGTACTTCTGCACTAGACTAACGCGCTGCTAATAAAATATACGACGGACTTGCTAATATTTCTAATAATCTTATTTTTATAGCGCGGATAAAATACACATCCTCTCCCTACGACGTTCCGTGATGCAAGACAAGTTAGTTCATTTCATTTGTTTCCAAATGCTGCTCTCGTAACGAAGTTTTTCCCTACTCTTCTGTTTTTCTATTGGCTAATTATACTTCCTATATGCCCTTTTCGGTCACACGTGAGTTCTTACTGGTCCACTCAAATTTGTATCTAAAGCTTCCTTTTCAGCATTTCACAGTTGAAAGATGCTGTGTTCTACTAACGCAACCTGTCAAAAGTGATGTGTTACGTCTGGAGACAGTTTGACGGGAATCGGGCTCGACCCATTTCCTGTTTAAGATAAATCAATCAATAAGTCTTATAATATAAGTCCTGTTGTCCTTTAATGGTCATAAAAATGTTGTCCTTAATTTTAGAAGTATTTTGATATAAGTCTGACCTATATCGGCTAATTATTACTGTGTATAAATAGATTTTGATATCAAAGGGTAATTCAATTAAATAGCGAAATGAACTGTAATATGTCATCTTGTAGGTCTTAATGTCCTCCTTCTAAAGGTGTAATTTGTTTTATTATGCTATATGTCGTTTTGTCGTAATAAGTCCTGAATGGTCACCGGTGTAATGCGTTTTGCTTGTCGTTAGGAGTCGAAATGTCGTGGGTGGTCTGGTCAGTCCGTGAAACAGTTGCAAATGTCCGTATTAAAAGATTTAATAATCAGGTAATTGGTAGTAAACATTCATGGTCACTAGTAATGCATGATTTAAAAACTTTTGATACCCTCACTTTCAAATTCTCCTATGTCCTAGCTTCTCTTCATCAGAATTATTTAATTTAGCCAATTTTCTCACTTAATCGCTTTCTCTATTATATCGCCTCTTTCTTTCAAATATCCTTTTAATTCATTTATCGCATTTTTCTTTTAAATATCCGTTTAATTCCTTTTTCATTAATTGTTTCCTCTGTGCAACATTCGTATATCGCCTAGTTCAACATTTAAAAAAAAAACACATAAATTCAAAACAATTACAAATACATATATGAACAATACCTTGTTGTAGAATTCCACACTTCAATTGAATATATGATGACTGTCCTCACGTGTCCTTCAATTTCTGTTAAACATAACATTTTTCAATTTATAACCCTTAACATATTGTAATATTTCACATTTTATCTTTCTTCATTTTGCCTTCTATTAACACTTGTCACCATAATTCTTCATACTTCGATTTTCTATGCAGTGGTTAGGTAAGTTTAGACCAAATTTTCATGTATATTGCTCCTTTACAATTTCAAAAGAGGATTCCTTCACAACTTTGTGCATTCGCAAATCTACATCATTTTATTCTTTACTCATTATATCATTTTATTTCTACCTTCTTGTTTTCACATCTGACTACTTAATAATTCTTCTTTCCTGCCATTTCATATGCATATATGTTTATTTTCCCATACACTTGACCTTATATTCATACATTTTTATACCTTTATTTTCCTTTTACATTTCACTTTCTCATATTTCCTATCAGATTGGTCAGCTGTTAGAAGAAATTCCTTAGATATACAAATAGTATAAAATAATTATTTATACTTTTGAAATTTTTCAAAATCAGGCAAAATAAATTTGGGTCATAAAATGTGTTTTCTTTTATCTTTTAACTTTTCCAAAATGTATGAGGCTTTTAAGATTTTTACATCATATAAGTGTTAGTTAAAACTTAATCTAAATCAAATAATTGTGTGATTACTTAGCCGAAATTAATGCCTTTTTCCCCTCAACATTTCAATTCAATACGGGAATTAGCCAATTTATTTACAACTTATCGCTAATTATGTACAAATTCCTAGAGGACAGAGTAAATCTCGATGTACCATACCTAGTCATGTAGTGTTTGCAATGATTTACATTTTATGTAATAAACATTGTCGTCAGTCCATTTCCTATTATTCACTACATTAGGGCGTCATTACTCAACCGTAGAATGCAGTATTCATATGTGTCCCTTTGACAACATATGTTGGAACAAGGCACTAATCACGAAGAAATCACACTATAATTATTTTACTCATCCGAGAAGTCCTTATTGTCAGTCAATTTCTTTATCATTTTGATACCTCTAATTACCTTCATTTTCCCTGAGATAATTTAGGGATTCCCCGCAATCCATCAACAATTCTGGTCCGGCATTCCTCCTTTGATTTTCAAGTTTGTATTATGGTGTTTTAAGTTTATGGGGGTTGTTTATTTACATTGTATCTGGGAAGGTGAAGATCAAAATAAAATGTAATTTTATATGCATATGAATTCTAATTCATCTTCATCATCAGTATCGAAGTTTTGAACAAAATTTCCTGTACTTCTAAATGGTGGTTGTGTATTTACAATGCTAAAATTATTTGTGTTTACTGTTTCGTGTGGAGCAAAATCTGGGTCAAGTTCCTTTTGCAAAGAGTTCATTTGGGGTGTGAGGCTACCTGCTGTGCGGTCAGCTGGGTCTGAAGTGGAAGGTCTAACTCTTACCATGGGGTGAGATTCTGCTTGAAGATATTCAACAAAAAAGCTTTCTTCTCCAATTTCAGGGGAATTCTCTCTTTCAACTGTTTCTGGGGCGTTAAAAGGTATTACAGTTTCTATTTCCTGCTCATTTATAAATTCCAAAGAATTATTACGGAAATTGAGTATTGCTTGTAACTTTCTAAATATGTCGCAACCTACTATAATGGGTAAATTCAAACCTGGGACAATTAAGAATAATATTTCCAATGTCTGCCCTTTTATAGTTACTGGAACTAAACATTGATCTGTGATTCTACACCTTTTCTGGCCCACGGCTAACTGAGCGCTCATATTCTGTACAGGGAGTATTTGTTTTATAGCTTTAACTCTCTGTAATTCTAAGAAAGTCGCGCGAGACATGATTTCCGCATCGGATCCAGTGTCCAATGTTATGGGATATGTTTGGTCTCCTATTTGTGCATTTATTACAGGTGATTTCATATTCATTGGGTTGACATCATTCCTTTGTAAAATGCCTATAGCTACATCTGCCTGTGGTTCATTGTTACTGAGTTGTGCATGGTTTTCTGGTGTTAGTGTTGTGGTATTGTCATGTATCAACTGATTGTTTTTATTGTTTTTCTCAGACGAAATGTCGATTATTGGGTTCACTGTGGTTTTAGGAGTACAATGGGGGTTCATATTTACAAGGGGAACTCCTATCCTGTTTGTGTCTTTCTCATTATTTACATTGGTAGGGTTATCATTACTGCAGGCTTCAGATGAGTTTATGTTTCCTCCAGAATTGCTAATAGACGCAGGGCTTCCGGTTGGAGGTATTACAAAAGCCCTTAAGCGTTTAAAGCTACGTCAGCTGGTGGAGTGTTTGGCCTACTCGTCGTTCTACTATTCCTCTCATTAGGGGATCTGGGACGATTCTCTGCTTCGGCACGGGCAAACCTGTTATTGTTGTCATTTCTTATGTATCGGTTATCCACTACACGACCACGAAATTGAGGACGAAAATATCCCTGATTTAAATGGCTCCGATAATACCAAGAGGGGGTTCTGCCACGATTATTTGGAAAATTCCTGCCTCGCGAATAATTACCATACGAGTTTCTGCCTCGTCCGTAGGATCTCTGGTACTGCTGATTATTATTAGGGTAAGGCCTGTATCGGGAATAGTTACTATTATTATTAGCTGTCCTATTGCCTCCATTTCTCCAGAATGGATTTCGTGTGCCTCTCTGATAGTCATAATTTTGCCAATAGGGCTCCGGGCTTCTTCGCTGTGAACTGGGCGAATGGAAATTTTCCCTCCTTGTATTCTGCATTTGATTATTATTATTTTCCGGTGTCCCGACCTCACTTTCAAAATTCTCTGGTCCAGTATGCACATAATTTATGGTCTTTTTCTGATTATTTGCATCTGGCACCTGAGGATTTTGTCCTACTCTTATTGGTTGACTGGGTACCTCCTGCAAGGATTTCAATAATCGTAACATATCGCTGGTATTTTGTGGAGTGGCTACTATCAAACTATTTCTTATTGAGGTTGGAAAATGAAGACAGAGGGCTTGAATGAAACTTTGCTCATCAATTTTTGGAATCAGGAGTTGTTTTTGATCACACAAGGAAATAAAATATTCTAAATAATTCATTCCACAACTTCGGTCATATTTACCATAAAAAATGAGGTTTCTGATACGTTCCTGTGTTGATTTCGACCAGTACTCTTGCAAAAAGGCCTCCTCGAAAGTTTGCATATCTAAGCTTTGAGTATCATTTATAACATGAAACCATCTAAGTGCTGACTTCTGTAGGGATCGAGAAATTAAAACCATTTTGAGGTTTTCTGGTACATTTCGTAACCGGAAATAAGTTTTTAAGTCACTCAAATACCTCACAGGATTTGTCTTTTGTGAGTCTTCAAAGGTGGGTAATGGTAAATCATTATTACTCAGTGCATAATTATTTACACTATTTGCTGTATTTATGTCCTGCATTGAATTATTTCCACTAGTGGAAGGTAAGTTCAATCCGTTATTAGATCTAAATAATGGAGTGGGAGGTTCCTGTGGAATCGGTAGTTGAAAATTATTTATTGGGAGAGAGGTGGTCGAGTTGGTAACAGGGGTGTTTACAGGTGGGTTTTCCCTATTCTCAATAGACAATTCATGGTCTCGTACCTGCTGTCTCAATCGGTCTATTTCCGATTGCATATTTACAGTCACACGCTGAATTTCACTTACCTGCCCTCGGACAGAATCAACTTGCCCGGATAATACACTTTCTGAATTGGCAATTTGAGTTGTGACCCTGGAATCTAATTCTTTCAATTTATGTTCTACCTCAGTTCTTTGCTTTTCTATAGTTTCTTTCAATTTGTTTCCTTGTTCAGTTAACTGAGTGTTCAATTCTGTTTTCCAACTGTTCGGCTTGAGTAGTTAATTGTGTTTTTAATTGTTCACTTTGTGCATTTAACTGTGTCTTCACTTGTTCAGATTGTGTTTTTATTTGTTCAGATTGTGTTTTTAATTGTGTTTTCACTTCATTCTTTACTTGTTCAGATTGTGTTTTCATTTGTTCAGATAATTGAGTGCTTAATTGAGCCATTATTGCTCCTACTTGTGTCAAAATAGTGTTACTCAATAAATTCAAGTCAGTATTGTTACTCTGATTAGTACTAGTAGGGATCACTTCACTTTCACATGCTACTACATTATGAAATTCCGGCACAATATCATTAGTCGCATTCCTATTATCATCCATATTTATGTTTTGTTCATTAATTGGCTCTGCACAAGGAATCTCTTTTGAAACAGAGGCTTCAGTTTTCTCAGTGTCCATTCTCTTTATTAACTTATTATTGCGTAACTTCATAAATTTTACTCCGGACACTTAAATGGAGAACCCTGAATTTTCTACATGAAAAGATTTTCTAAACAATACCTTTGTATCCCTTCGGAGGTAGTAGTGGAGTCCTGCTGTCCTGCTTCCTTCCTTCAGTCGGTCAGCCAGCTGTTGTTCTCGTTCTAATCCAAGAATGCCTGCCTAATTCTCTCTAACACACGTATTTTATTTTTCTTGTTCGGTTTCTCGGTATACTGTTCAAATAAATTTGTCTTTATGCAATTTCAATGCCCAACTTGAAAAAATTTTGAAGTGTTGTTTTCTAAAATTCTTTACTGTCTTTAAATTGTCGATGAAAAGTTCGTAAAATTTGCCTTTAATTCGAAAAATTCTGCCCCAGTTGGGACGTCACATGGGGCTGATTTGGGGATGTTTGTTCCCCACACCTGCCTCAGTCTTCGTTGCGGTCTTAATCACAAAGAAAACTGCTCCCCAGCAATTCGGTTTGTAAAGACAAATTCACCGGTCCACGGGCGCCAACCTGTTAATAAACAGATAGATTTATATTGTGGACCAGTTCCGAATCGCCAGAGGTAGTTGATTTGCCTGGTTAGTCAGCCAGTAGAGAAGATCGTCTTATCTCCGTGGTTAATTTCGAATTAAAGGAGAATACGAGAAACAACACAAGATCTTTCTATTAACCCAATATTTAATGTTCTCTGATTTATTTTAATTTTGATAGGAGGCTTTTAACGTGTGTTGCACAGAATGTCAATATATATATGATATGTCCTAGGGCGCACTTCAATCAAATTTACTGGCTACTTTCAATGTTAGTCTTTTCTTTCGTGTATAAAATCTTACTTATATAGCGCGGATAAAATATCTTTAATTAATAATCACTTGAAAAATACTGTCCTTCACAATTAACGCGCTTCTACTACAATCTACTTCTTCACTCTACTTACGCGCTTCTGAATCAACTATGCGTCGAACTTGCTAATACTTATAATAATCTTATTTTTATAGCGCGGATAAAATATACGTCTTCTTCCTACGACTCTCAGTGATGCAAGACTTATACTCAATTTACTGTCACTTTAAAGTACTTCTGCACTAGACTAACGCGCTGCTAATAAAATATACGACGGACTTGCTAATATTTCTAATAATCTTATTTTTATAGCGCGGATAAAATACACATCCTCTCCCTACGACGTTCCGTGATGCAAGACAAGTTAGTTCATTTCATTTGTTTCCAAATGCTGCTCTCGTAACGAAGTTTTTCCCTACTCTTCTGTTTTTCTATTGGCTAATTATACTTCCTATATGCCCTTTTTGGTCACACGTGAGTTCTTACTGGTCCACTCAAATTTGTATCTAAAGCTTCCTTTTCAGCATTTCACAGTTGAAAGATGCTGTGTTCTACTAACGCAACCTGTCAAAAGTGATGTGTTACGTCTGGAGACAGTTTGACGGGAATCGGGCTCGACCCATTTCCTGTTTAAGATAAATCAATCAATAAGTCTTATAATATAAGTCCTGTTGTCCTTTAATGGTCATAAAAATGTTGTCCTTAATTTTAGAAGTATTTTGATATAAGTCTGACCTATATCGGCTAATTATTACTGTGTATAAATAGATTTTGATATCAAAGGGTAATTCAATTAAATAGCGAAATGAACTGTAATATGTCATCTTGTAGGTCTTAATGTCCTCCTTCTAAAGGTGTAATTTGTTTTATTATGCTATATGTCGTTTTGTCGTAATAAGTCCTGAATGGTCACCGGTGTAATGCGTTTTGCTTGTCGTTAGGAGTCGAAATGTCGTGGGTGGTCTGGTCAGTCCGTGAAACAGTTGCAAATGTCCGTATTAAAAGATTTAATAATCAGGTAATTGGTAGTAAACATTCATGGTCACTAGTAATGCATGATTTTAAAACTTTTGATACCCTCACTTTCAAATTCTCCTATGTCCTAGCTTCTCTTCATCAGAATTATTTAATTTAGCCAATTTTCTCACTTAATCGCTTTCTCTATTATATCGCCTCTTTCTTTCAAATATCCTTTTAATTCATTTATCGCATTTTTCTTTTAAATATCCGTTTAATTCCTTTTTCATTAATTGTTTCCTCTGTGCAACATTCGTATATCGCCTAGTTCAACATTTAAAAAAAAAACACATAAATTCAAAACAATTACAAATACATATATGAACAATACCTTGTTGTAGAATTCCACACTTCAATTGAATATATGATGACTGTCCTCACGTGTCCTTCAATTTCTGTTAAACATAACATTTTTCAATTTATAACCCTTAACATATTGTAATATTTCACATTTTATCTTTCTTCATTTTGCCTTCTATTAACACTTGTCACCATAATTCTTCATACTTCGATTTTCTATGCAGTGGTTAGGTAAGTTTAGACCAAATTTTCATGTATATTGCTCCTTTACAATTTCAAAAGAGGATTCCTTCACAACTTTGTGCATTCGCAAATCTACATCATTTTATTCTTTACTCATTATATCATTTTATTTCTACCTTCTTGTTTTCACATCTGACTACTTAATAATTCTTCTTTCCTGCCATTTCATATGCATATATGTTTATTTTCCCATACACTTGACCTTATATTCATACATTTTTATACCTTTATTTTCCTTTTACATTTCACTTTCTCATATTTCCTATCAGATTGGTCAGCTGTTAGAAGAAATTCCTTAGATATACAAATAGTATAAAATAATTATTTATACTTTTGAAATTTTTCAAAATCAGGCAAAATAAATTTGGGTCATAAAATGTGTTTTCTTTTATCTTTTAACTTTTCCAAAATGTATGAGGCTTTTAAGATTTTTACATCATATAAGTGTTAGTTAAAACTTAATCTAAATCAAATAATTGTGTGATTACTTAGCCGAAATTAATGCCTTTTTCCCCTCAACATTTCAATTCAATACGGGAATTAGCCAATTTATTTACAACTTATCGCTAATTATGTACAAATTCCTAGAGGACAGAGTAAATCTCGATGTACCATACCTAGTCATGTAGTGTTTGCAATGATTTACATTTTATGTAATAAACATTGTCGTCAGTCCATTTCCTATTATTCACTACATTAGGGCGTCATTACTCAACCGTAGAATGCAGTATTCATATGTGTCCCTTTGACAACATATGTTGGAACAAGGCACTAATCACGAAGAAATCACACTATAATTATTTTACTCATCCGAGAAGTCCTTATTGTCAGTCAATTTCTTTATCATTTTGATACCTCTAATTACCTTCATTTTCCCTGAGATAATTTAGGGATTCCCCGCAATCCATCAACAATTCTGGTCCGGCATTCCTCCTTTGATTTTCAAGTTTGTATTATGGTGTTTTAAGTTTATGGGGGTTGTTTATTTACATTGTATCTGGGAAGGTGAAGATCAAAATAAAATGTAATTTTATATGCATATGAATTCTAATTCATCTTCATCATCAGTATCGAAGTTTTGAACAAAATTTCCTGTACTTCTAAATGGTGGTTGTGTATTTACAATGCTAAAATTATTTGTGTTTACTGTTTCGTGTGGAGCAAAATCTGGGTCAAGTTCCTTTTGCAAAGAGTTCATTTGGGGTGTGAGGCTACCTGCTGTGCGGTCAGCTGGGTCTGAAGTGGAAGGTCTAACTCTTACCATGGGGTGAGATTCTGCTTGAAGATATTCAACAAAAAAGCTTTCTTCTCCAATTTCAGGGGAATTCTCTCTTTCAACTGTTTCTGGGGCGTTAAAAGGTATTACAGTTTCTATTTCCTGCTCATTTATAAATTCCAAAGAATTATTACGGAAATTGAGTATTGCTTGTAACTTTCTAAATATGTCGCAACCTACTATAATGGGTAAATTCAAACCTGGGACAATTAAGAATAATATTTCCAATGTCTGCCCTTTTATAGTTACTGGAACTAAACATTGATCTGTGATTCTACACCTTTTCTGGCCCACGGCTAACTGAGCGCTCATATTCTGTACAGGGAGTATTTGTTTTATAGCTTTAACTCTCTGTAATTCTAAGAAAGTCGCGCGAGACATGATTTCCGCATCGGATCCAGTGTCCAATGTTATGGGATATGTTTGGTCTCCTATTTGTGCATTTATTACAGGTGATTTCATATTCATTGGGTTGACATCATTCCTTTGTAAAATGCCTATAGCTACATCTGCCTGTGGTTCATTGTTACTGAGTTGTGCATGGTTTTCTGGTGTTAGTGTTGTGGTATTGTCATGTATCAACTGATTGTTTTTATTGTTTTTCTCAGACGAAATGTCGATTATTGGGTTCACTGTGGTTTTAGGAGTACAATGGGGGTTCATATTTACAAGGGGAACTCCTATCCTGTTTGTGTCTTTCTCATTATTTACATTGGTAGGGTTATCATTACTGCAGGCTTCAGATGAGTTTATGTTTCCTCCAGAATTGCTAATAGACGCAGGGCTTCCGGTTGGAGGTATTACAAAAGCCCTTAAGCGTTTAAAGCTACGTCAGCTGGTGGAGTGTTTGGCCTACTCGTCGTTCTACTATTCCTCTCATTAGGGGATCTGGGACGATTCTCTGCTTCGGCACGGGCAAACCTGTTATTGTTGTCATTTCTTATGTATCGGTTATCCACTACACGACCACGAAATTGAGGACGAAAATATCCCTGATTTAAATGGCTCCGATAATACCAAGAGGGGGTTCTGCCACGATTATTTGGAAAATTCCTGCCTCGCGAATAATTACCATACGAGTTTCTGCCTCGTCCGTAGGATCTCTGGTACTGCTGATTATTATTAGGGTAAGGCCTGTATCGGGAATAGTTACTATTATTATTAGCTGTCCTATTGCCTCCATTTCTCCAGAATGGATTTCGTGTGCCTCTCTGATAGTCATAATTTTGCCAATAGGGCTCCGGGCTTCTTCGCTGTGAACTGGGCGAATGGAAATTTTCCCTCCTTGTATTCTGCATTTGATTATTATTATTTTCCGGTGTCCCGACCTCACTTTCAAAATTCTCTGGTCCAGTATGCACATAATTTATGGTCTTTTTCTGATTATTTGCATCTGGCACCTGAGGATTTTGTCCTACTCTTATTGGTTGACTGGGTACCTCCTGCAAGGATTTCAATAATCGTAACATATCGCTGGTATTTTGTGGAGTGGCTACTATCAAACTATTTCTTATTGAGGTTGGAAAATGAAGACAGAGGGCTTGAATGAAACTTTGCTCATCAATTTTTGGAATCAGGAGTTGTTTTTGATCACACAAGGAAATAAAATATTCTAAATAATTCATTCCACAACTTCGGTCATATTTACCATAAAAAATGAGGTTTCTGATACGTTCCTGTGTTGATTTCGACCAGTACTCTTGCAAAAAGGCCTCCTCGAAAGTTTGCATATCTAAGCTTTGAGTATCATTTATAACATGAAACCATCTAAGTGCTGACTTCTGTAGGGATCGAGAAATTAAAACCATTTTGAGGTTTTCTGGTACATTTCGTAACCGGAAATAAGTTTTTAAGTCACTCAAATACCTCACAGGATTTGTCTTTTGTGAGTCTTCAAAGGTGGGTAATGGTAAATCATTATTACTCAGTGCATAATTATTTACACTATTTGCTGTATTTATGTCCTGCATTGAATTATTTCCACTAGTGGAAGGTAAGTTCAATCCGTTATTAGATCTAAATAATGGAGTGGGAGGTTCCTGTGGAATCGGTAGTTGAAAATTATTTATTGGGAGAGAGGTGGTCGAGTTGGTAACAGGGGTGTTTACAGGTGGGTTTTCCCTATTCTCAATAGACAATTCATGGTCTCGTACCTGCTGTCTCAATCGGTCTATTTCCGATTGCATATTTACAGTCACACGCTGAATTTCACTTACCTGCCCTCGGACAGAATCAACTTGCCCGGATAATACACTTTCTGAATTGGCAATTTGAGTTGTGACCCTGGAATCTAATTCTTTCAATTTATGTTCTACCTCAGTTCTTTGCTTTTCTATAGTTTCTTTCAATTTGTTTCCTTGTTCAGTTAACTGAGTGTTCAATTCTGTTTTCCAACTGTTCGGCTTGAGTAGTTAATTGTGTTTTTAATTGTTCACTTTGTGCATTTAACTGTGTCTTCACTTGTTCAGATTGTGTTTTTATTTGTTCAGATTGTGTTTTTAATTGTGTTTTCACTTCATTCTTTACTTGTTCAGATTGTGTTTTCATTTGTTCAGATAATTGAGTGCTTAATTGAGCCATTATTGCTCCTACTTGTGTCAAAATAGTGTTACTCAATAAATTCAAGTCAGTATTGTTACTCTGATTAGTACTAGTAGGGATCACTTCACTTTCACATGCTACTACATTATGAAATTCCGGCACAATATCATTAGTCGCATTCCTATTATCATCCATATTTATGTTTTGTTCATTAATTGGCTCTGCACAAGGAATCTCTTTTGAAACAGAGGCTTCAGTTTTCTCAGTGTCCATTCTCTTTATTAACTTATTATTGCGTAACTTCATAAATTTTACTCCGGACACTTAAATGGAGAACCCTGAATTTTCTACATGAAAAGATTTTCTAAACAATACCTTTGTATCCCTTCGGAGGTAGTAGTGGAGTCCTGCTGTCCTGCTTCCTTCCTTCAGTCGGTCAGCCAGCTGTTGTTCTCGTTCTAATCCAAGAATGCCTGCCTAATTCTCTCTAACACACGTATTTTATTTTTCTTGTTCGGTTTCTCGGTATACTGTTCAAATAAATTTGTCTTTATGCAATTTCAATGCCCAACTTGAAAAAATTTTGAAGTGTTGTTTTCTAAAATTCTTTACTGTCTTTAAATTGTCGATGAAAAGTTCGTAAAATTTGCCTTTAATTCGAAAAATTCTGCCCCAGTTGGGACGTCACATGGGGCTGATTTGGGGATGTTTGTTCCCCACACCTGCCTCAGTCTTCGTTGCGGTCTTAATCACAAAGAAAACTGCTCCCCAGCAATTCGGTTTGTAAAGACAAATTCACCGGTCCACGGGCGCCAACCTGTTAATAAACAGATAGATTTATATTGTGGACCAGTTCCGAATCGCCAGAGGTAGTTGATTTGCCTGGTTAGTCAGCCAGTAGAGAAGATCGTCTTATCTCCGTGGTTAATTTCGAATTAAAGGAGAATACGAGAAACAACACAAGATCTTTCTATTAACCCAATATTTAATGTTCTCTGATTTATTTTAATTTTGATAGGAGGCTTTTAACGTGTGTTGCACAGAATGTCAATATATATATGATATGTCCTACGGCGCACTTCAATCAAATTTACTGGCTACTTTCAATGTTAGTCTTTTCTTTCGTGTATAAAATCTTACTTATATAGCGCGGATAAAATATCTTTAATTAATAATCACTTGAAAAATACTGTCCTTCACAATTAACGCGCTTCTACTACAATCTACTTCTTCACTCTACTTACGCGCTTCTGAATCAACTATGCGTCGAACTTGCTAATACTTATAATAATCTTATTTTTATAGCGCGGATAAAATATACGTCTTCTTCCTACGACTCTCAGTGATGCAAGACTTATACTCAATTTACTGTCACTTTAAAGTACTTCTGCACTAGACTAACGCGCTGCTAATAAAATATACGACGGACTTGCTAATATTTCTAATAATCTTATTTTTATAGCGCGGATAAAATACACATCCTCTCCCTACGACGTTCCGTGATGCAAGACAAGTTAGTTCATTTCATTTGTTTCCAAATGCTGCTCTCGTAACGAAGTTTTTCCCTACTCTTCTGTTTTTCTATTGGCTAATTATACTTCCTATATGCCCTTTTCGGTCACACGTGAGTTCTTACTGGTCCACTCAAATTTGTATCTAAAGCTTCCTTTTCAGCATTTCACAGTTGAAAGATGCTGTGTTCTACTAACGCAACCTGTCAAAAGTGATGTGTTACGTCTGGAGACAGTTTGACGGGAATCGGGCTCGACCCATTTCCTGTTTAAGATAAATCAATCAATAAGTCTTATAATATAAGTCCTGTTGTCCTTTAATGGTCATAAAAATGTTGTCCTTAATTTTAGAAGTATTTTGATATAAGTCTGACCTATATCGGCTAATTATTACTGTGTATAAATAGATTTTGATATCAAAGGGTAATTCAATTAAATAGCGAAATGAACTGTAATATGTCATCTTGTAGGTCTTAATGTCCTCCTTCTAAAGGTGTAATTTGTTTTATTATGCTATATGTCGTTTTGTCGTAATAAGTCCTGAATGGTCACCGGTGTAATGCGTTTTGCTTGTCGTTAGGAGTCGAAATGTCGTGGGTGGTCTGGTCAGTCCGTGAAACAGTTGCAAATGTCCGTATTAAAAGATTTAATAATCAGGTAATTGGTAGTAAACATTCATGGTCACTAGTAATGCATGATTTAAAAACTTTTGATACCCTCACTTTCAAATTCTCCTATGTCCTAGCTTCTCTTCATCAGAATTATTTAATTTAGCCAATTTTCTCACTTAATCGCTTTCTCTATTATATCGCCTCTTTCTTTCAAATATCCTTTTAATTCATTTATCGCATTTTTCTTTTAAATATCCGTTTAATTCCTTTTTCATTAATTGTTTCCTCTGTGCAACATTCGTATATCGCCTAGTTCAACATTTAAAAAAAAACACATAAATTCAAAACAATTACAAATACATACATGAACAATACCTTGTTGTAGAATTCCACACTTCAATTGAATATATGATGACTGTCCTCACGTGTTCTTCAATTTCTGTTAAACATAACATTTTTCAATTTATAACCCTTAACATATTGTAATATTTCACATTTTATCTTTCTTCATTTTGCCTTCTATTAACACTTGTCACCATAATTCTTCATACTTCGATTTTCTATGCAGTGGTTAGGTAAGTTTAGACCAAATTTTCATGTATATTGCTCCTTTACAATTTCAAAAGAGGATTCCTTCACAACTTTGTGCATTCGCAAATCTACATCATTTTATTCTTTACTCATTATATCATTTTATTTCTACCTTCTTGTTTTCACATCTGACTACTTAATAATTCTTCTTTCCTGCCATTTCATATGCATATATGTTTATTTTCCCATACACTTGACCTTATATTCATACATTTTTATACCTTTATTTTCCTTTTACATTTCACTTTCTCATATTTCCTATCAGATTGGTCAGCTGCTAGAAGAAATTCCTTAGATATACAAATAGTATAAAATATTTGACTTGTCAGTTCAACTATTTCAGTTATAAATTATGTTAGTCTATGCAGTTAAAAATCTTGACCACGGAGTCCTCCGGGAGGGACTTTAAGCTGAGGGGCCCATGTCGTAGATTTACGGCACGTAAGAGAACTCCAAGCCTAAATTAGAGCCTCTGGAAAACAAATTTCACTGCCCTCTGCAAAATATTTCACGTCCAAGTAATACCTTAGTGTCCAGAGGGGGGGTAGAGAGGCGATAGGCTTACCATCTGTCCCTCTGCCCTCTCTCTGAAAATAAGCGTAAAAAACATTCACGTAGGTAGCAGAAACCTCCACTTGGTGGCCTTTCGCCCCAACATAAAGGATATAGAATTCCAGACACAGATGCAGTTACCCCTTTACCAAGCACCTGTCCAACTGACCACATATCACTACCTGCTCTTGGTTTGACGAGCAATTGAACAAATATTGGATGGTCGGCTTAGAACTTAGACTAGATGTGAATTTAAACGAACATCAACGAAGGTTCGTCAGTGTACTATGTGAACTTAACAACTTTTTTGTTTTCTTATCCAGTAGACTGGATTGTTTGAATCTTGGATTCGGCATGCACTGTTTCATATTTCACATTCAGTTCTTCGAACACATGTTCTACATGTACAAAGTTTCGCCAATCGCTTCACAAACAAGAGATTCATCACAATTTATTATTTGGATCTACAGGATTTCCCATTGGACAAGTTACCTAGCCTTAGACATAATCGCAACGGCTATCAAATACGAAGTCGCGTTCATTTCTTATGTTTTGAACATAACACGTTCAAACGTTGATGCGTTGATACGTTGAACACGTTGATGTTTACGTGTTTACTTAATATTTGGTTGTGAAAATTCTCCAATACAAACACCTAGGCCTATATAGAAACAACCACTGAAATTGAAGATCTTCTAAATATTCTCTAAGGCTGCAAAACTCCTGCTCGCTATACCGGGTGAACGTGCATGCCCAGCTATTCAGCTTAGGCCTACCTGGTTAAAGTGCGTCTTTATGTGATTCATAATGAAATATGTGTATTTTTTTTTAGATTTTTTTTTTTTTTTTTTTAGATTTTTAAAAATTATTAAAAGTATGGAACTACATTTTCAAAGCAGTTAGACTTTGATTTAAATTACTGACCTAATAGCGAAGTTGTTTTTGTCAATTTAGGATCAGTTCAAAACTCTTGCTTATATATTTATTTATTTATGTATTTGTTTCAGAAAACCTTTTATTTCATAACTTACTGAGTGGAAGTAGTAAAAGTGTGAAGATTTATACAGTTTATTCCTTTGGTATTCACATTTTAACCGTTCTTTAGTTGATAAATGATATCAGTCGTTTTCTATTTTTTTCATATCAACAGAGAAAAATATTTCCCTTTGAAGTTTCTCAATAATGTTCATAGTTTTCGTGCAAACTAAATAAGAATATTCTGATATGGACCGTATGTTTCACATAACCTGGCAACGTAAAGGCAAGTGTCTTCCTTCGAGTAGTGTGTTTGATTTATACGACTATCAGGTTATTACCTCTTCATCAGGATCTGGAAATTTGCTTCACAATATTCCGGAGACTATTAGGTCTAATCTAATTATGTTTACTTCAACACATCGTTGATCTAAAATACAGATAAGTGCTTTTGTCTTCTTAAACATAGCTTATCGTTCCCTTTGGAAATGGAAGTAGAACTGATTATGCGATTTTTAAGATCACGGTAGTAAGTATTCGTTCTTCTCTTTGAATCTCTACGATGATTCTTTTGTTGGATTCACAATAAAGCGTGTAGTGTCGTGTGCATACATATAGGCCTACACTTCACTTGTCAACACAAAAACATAGCCCAAAAAAAGCAATAATCAGTAACATGTGATTGCATACACAATCTCACAAGTGCGAGGTACAGTTTGTAGCTTTTGCGTGTTTAATTTCTGGAGTCAACCCACGAAACAGTAATAGATCATTACGGCGATATAGTCCATAAAGTATTTCCCTTCATAAATTGTATAAAATTAGTTAAGACCTTAAAAATTGATATCTGATTAGAAACTAATTTAACTTCGCATTGTTCATAGTAGAAGTAAAAACTTATTTTCGTTGTTAACCAAGTTTCGTGGAGATCACTGGACTACAAACACATAAGCAAAAAGAATTTCTAAAAATTAAATTTCCGGTCTCTCAGTACACAAACTATACTAACATAAAATTTCAGTTACATGACCAAACGTGTCAGTATTTTTAACTGTACTTCCAGGGTCAAAATAAATCAATTGTGTTGCTTTCTCCACTTTTTCTTGGGGTGCTGTATGCACCCATTCATTCCAGCAGTTGCCGAATTTGCAGCCCGCCCCGTAGTTGGTCTCTTTCTAGCTCGGCTCGGGCCGGCTCGGTGGATCGATGAGTTGCCGCTATGGTCGGAGGTAGGTTTCGCAAGGCTTCTACAGTGACCCAACTAACTCTATACATGTCGGCGGGCGGGAAGACTAAACACAACATTCGCAACTTCGCTGAAACAAGTGATGACACACAAATTAAGTGACGATAGTATTTAAAAATAGTATTTAGAAGTTCCTTGGAATATCATTATATCTTAAAATCATAATTCGTTCTAATTAAAAATAACTTTAGTAGGAGTTCACTTAATTCCTTTCTTTATCAAAACGTAGAAACCATATACTATTAAAGTTATACAATTATAATAAAATGTAGTAAGTCCTATGTATTACTTAATAGGCAGATGAACAAATATATAATATATTACCAGTAGCCTATAACAGAAAATACATACCTAAGACACTGTAATATTTTGCTAAGAATCTCCCCTTTGTTTTGAATTCATTAAACAATTGTGATATCTGTAGGCATTTAAAAATCTACAATTTTAAGAATCCTAGCATTTAATATACTAGGGAAATTATTCAATAGCTGAATAATGTTGCCATGAAAGCTAATATTAGAAGAGCGAGTGACTTTTTAGTGCGTGTGCTTTACCATGTGCGTGGAATCGTGGAATGCGTGTTTATTGCTGTGCAGTGGTGATCTTTGTTTCAAATGAGTGAAGACGAGACCTCCACCAACCCATCTCAGCCGGAAGCACTGGTCGGCCCTAAAGCGGTGACACGTCGTAGGAAATCCTATAGGCATCCTTTGTTTCCAGGGTGGAATTATGAGATGTTACCAGACCCTGGGGATGGGGTTAGTGATATTTTGTTGATGGATGAATTGAGTAGTAGTGATACAATGAAACAAACTCATCCAATGGTGAAAGTGAATTTCCCACCTGATAGCCGTACCAGAAGACCCAGCAAGGTGCAATTCCCATACCAGAAAAGAGGTCGCAGCATGAGCGCCTGGAGCGACATCAGCAGATCCAGTTTCCGGTTAGAGGAGAGGTCAGTACGGCCCCGCCCCCTTTATATGTCTTTTTTCACACACGCTCATTTAAAAATTACTTACATTGTTTTACACAAAAATGAATACTGGCACTCAGAATGTTACTACCCTAGAACCATTACCATTGCACATTGGTCATATTCGTAATAATATGTGAGATTAATTTAACATTATCGAACTATTTTTATGCATTACAGGTGTGTTCGTACCTTTTCACATTCTACATGTGTTTGTGAAACACCATATCTACATGAATTTCCGTATGCAAGCAGTCAAGTTTCTCTTCCTTATGATTTTTTAACACCGATATATCTTTACATTTTTTTTTTCTACTTTGACGGCAGAATATTTGATATATTCTACCTGAAGAACAGTGAGTCCTAAATCCATGTGGATAATTATCAACATGTATTATTTATTATGTAGTTAGGCCTACTGCTTTTGACTTCATTATATCTATTATAGGATTAAATGCCATTAAAACGAGACTCCTTAAAAGCAACAGGATAGACGTTAATCCACATAACCATTTACCGTGGAACAAGATTTTATGAAAAAATATATGAGCATCGAAGAACAGTAACTGTACATACGAATCTCTTAATTCACAATGGCTCTAACGCAGCTTTCAATTGGCATATTTAAATGACCTCCACAACTCTTTTCTAGTCAACATATTCGTTTTTTGATCACATGTTAGTTACTATATAAAATCCACTTCCATCTGTCATAGTAATGAGCTTTAAGACAGAAGACATGTTAAATACGAAGGTAATTACTACATTCGAAATGTGTTTCAAACTTAGAGTTAAAAGAGACTTGTTAATTAGTTTGAACAAAATTAATCGTACGAACTGATTGGCTAAACTTGGGCGCTTTCTATTTTTAAGTATTTTGTGATGCAACTGCTAAAATGTAGGGATGCATACAAGCAACAGCTGAGTGGGAACGCCCCCTTCCGGTCCAAACCAACAATATCGACCCAAGTAGAACTCTACTAGTATTGTGAAATTCTCCTTTAGTTGGAACAACTTATGCGTTCTGTATTAGAACTGTCATGAAATCTTATCGGAAGATATAGTTTTAAACCTCTACTAAATTTTTTATTCCATTTATAGTACTTTAAAATATAAATTTCGAAGTAACGCATAAACAAACAAGCATATTTACTTATATATTTAAAGTAGCAGTTGACAGACCTCATGTTTGGCCTTGTAGTTAGGACTATCATGATATGATTGATGCATATATTAGATATTTTTGTGTAGGCTATGAGACAAAGCTCCTTGAACTCAATTTTCATCTACATACTGTGTTTATTCATACATGCAGCATTGCACATATTTGCATTGTTTGTATATTCTGTTTTTAGGCTGACTTTTTTTTTTGTTTTTGCTCTGTTTTGTTTAGTTAGTTACCCAGATTAGAATTACTATATTTTTTAAATTATTGTCTAATTTGACTTAAGTTCAATTAGTGACAAGAATACAGGATAGTTTAAAATAATTTTTTTTTAAATTGTTGATTAGATTAATAATTAATTTTTCACTGTGTGTAACATAAATTCAATAACGATTCCAAATCCATTAGTTTGCAACGTCGTTTTACATTTGCCGAATTGAGTCCAAATCTCTCTGCACAAGGTTTCCTGCAGGATTCATAATAATAGGATATGATAAAATCTTCTGTTAACAGCAATAATTTCAAGTCATCATGGAAGTCGACAGAATTTTGTAAGTTTAGTCCTGTATATTACTGAAGTAATAACAACCAATGTTAAATTTTCCGTCATTCAATCAGCAGACATTAATGTTTTCTAACTCTCTTTCGCTACTGACAGCACTTCCCACGATCGCTTCAAAAATACACGGAACCCAATAGTATCGGCGAGCAGAATAAGTTGTGATTAGGCCTACGGGTACGTTAACCGTGTATTTGAAAAGTCGAATTAAATGCTTTGTATTGTAATGAGTTAAAACATTTTATGAACAACAAATGAGATGGAAAATTATGGTGGTGGTGATGATGATGACAATCACAATAAGGCTAATAATAATTTAATTTAATTTTAATTTCATTTATTTATTTAGAGATGTTACAAACAACTTTTTACAAAATATAAATAGTAGGCATCTAAAAGTAACATAATGCTGATTATTATAGTGAGGTAAAAATATGATTACAAAAATGATATATAATTATAATAACACATAAAACATGTTTTGTAATTAGGATTTACAGAGTTCATTTCATAACATATATATTTATGTTAAGTCAGCCTCATTGATCAGCTACTACATTGCCTAGACAGCACATTCCAGAGGTGAAATGACACTGTTAATTTGTTGCAGACACAGTATGTATTTGCCTGTGTTTAAGGAAACCAGGCCACATACTTTTATTTAAAAATATTAGCATTAGGAAATATTTGGTTAGCAGCATTTCCACATAGAAAAACTGGTAGGGTAAAAGGCTGTTTAACCAAACATAATGGACGATTTCTTATCTGTCTAGAATACGGAACCCGTAGTCCTGAGTTCTCTAAAACCTATTTACAATTTATGTTGCCTCGAGAAACATTTACTATGAAATTAGTATAAGATGACATGCGTCTATTGTGCAGTTTTTCAAGCTGTGGAAGATCAAGGAGTTGTCAGTACTGAAAGTCTTGATTTCGGAAGAATTTTCTACGTATTAATGAAACAAATTTGATTTGTATACGTTCTAATTTATTGCTGTCAGAACTGGTTATACTGTTCCAAGCTACACACGAATACCTCCCCTATATGTTCCGTCTATTTCAAACTCAGATGTCTTGTCATGAATTAAAAAGACTTAAAATATCCAGATCAAATTACAAGCTTTATTGTGAAAGGGTGTGCTCCCATAGCCTATTATCACCAGTTCTCACGTGTATTTATAATATTGCACTTAGAACAGAAGCTTTTCCATCCCATGAAAAAAACTCTGCTATCTGGTCAGTTCATAAGAAGGGGAAAAGTAAGGAAGTTATGAATTTTAGACCTATATCTTTAATAAATACTATTTCTAAAACTTTTGAGTCAGTTATCCATAAACGTGTTTCATTTTTCTGCAAAAGTATACTATATGATTTCCAACACGGTTTCACCAAAAACAAATCAACCACAACCAATATTGTTACTCTTCTTAATGACATAGCAAAACAAAATTGCACCCAATCAGATGCTATTTTTTTTACCTAAGTCGAGTATTTGATGTAGTAGGCTAAATCACGACTTACTAATAATGAAATTGACCAATTTAAGAATACATGACAAATATGTAAACTGGTTACAAGCTACTTACGAACAAAAAAAAAAAAAAACTTTATTCCTCGCTAGCGTATAGCGTCTTAATGTGTAACTACTTGTTGACCGGTAATGAGGTTTGACCGGTACAGGGCAATTTCCCTAAACAGTCTGAGGTGCAAGTTTGAAATTGCGGTGCAGGTGCTGATACAATAGGCTTATTCATAGACTTAAAGTGGTCTGCAAACATCTTCACGGTAATAATAATAATAATAATAATAATAATAATAATAATAATAATAATAATAATAATAGTAATAACACTAAAATAATGATGATCTTGCAATAGGATAATATCTTCATTCAATAAGAATGAATTTAAAAGAAAATTGGGAAATTATTTCTACCCAGCTTATAATAAATATTTTAAAATTCTTATTTTACTGTATTTTACAATTTTTAGCATACCAAGATTAAAATCCTGGTAGTGCGACTGCCTAGAAACATAGCCTACAGTTCATTTAAAAAAAAAAAAATTATCTTTAACCTTTTCACTGTTACTAACGTATAAATCCTTCTAAAAAAACTGTATAAGAGCAGACGTATCATATTAATAGTCTACTGTTTTTTGTAAAATGTGAGAAATTTTATCTTCTTGTTATGATAGTCATTTATGAATAATTTACTGATGCATTACTATGCCTTTAGACATTAAGACATTTAGGGAAGACTTATTTTAGCTAAACTGGTTAGTCAATTCTATCATTCTCGCAACACATTTTTCATCACATTATAGCTAAGGAAAAGTCACCAGCATATTCTAATGCTGATAGTTTGTGCTATTCCTCTTCCTTGTTTAGTGGAGATGGTAGCATTTATTGAATATTTACAGAGTTGTTAGACAGAAGTGATGTAATCAGTTATTTATGTCCTAAAGGAGCTGCTAAAGAATAGGACAATATTGTAAATACATATGTCCAATTGAGTAAAAAGCTTTGATGGATACAGCAACCTTTATTCTTGTATTTGGAATCCTGAAGACAGCTGTAAATCATCATCTTGTGGTACACGTGGGATTTAAATATACTGGAGTTAACAAGTCTCTGGAGTTTTGAAAAAAAAAAAGAAAACACTACTTACGGTAACTAAAATTTTATTGTTAATGAAACAGAGCCATATTGACTTGTCTATGAATCTAACATGCGGTAAATCTGAGTTTTCAAAATAAAAGTCTTTAAAATATTAAAATCAAATATATTTCAAGCAATGAATAATAGCTCTCTACTAAAATTGTCCTCATCGATTCTATGCTTAGAGCACACTGATGATTTCACTTTTGTATACCTTATGTTTATATATGTTTATATATATATATATATATATATATATATATATATATATATTCAGCTCTGAAAGGGTTAAGGGTCAATCCATATCAAATCAACAAATTGAAATTGAAATGGTCGATCACAATTTTTATTATTTTTTTACCTATGTTTTTACTCTATTCAGAGAGTTAAAAACAAGTATTCATTAATTTTTTAGATGTTCAGTTTCTTTTTGAGCGGCCACTTTGTATTGGTCAGCCTATTTTGCATTTTACAGAGATCTGCATTAAACGCTATAGCTTCTTTGTAATTTAAGACATTTGGTTCAAACAAAAACATGTTAAAGAACATAAAAGGTACAATATTTTCCATCCAATATATATAGGAATACTAAATTGTAAATAACCGAAACTCGTAGGTAAATGCTAACGTTTTAAAAATAAAATTCTTCACTTTTAATATTAAAAATGTTAAAGATAAAACTAAGACTCACCGTCAATTTTTATGGGTATAGTGCTTATAATATACTACTTCCCTAAAAAGTTTCAGATCTGAGAGTTACATCATTTTTTTGGGGGGCTTCAAATATTGCGGTTTTTCTAAAATCAAGTATTTTCAATCTGAAATATCTCAGAAGGGACACACTTTAAAAATTCCAAATTTTCGGAAAACATTGTTTTATTGCGTTGTAATAAGTGGTTAAAATTTCAAAATTGAGACTTTATTATATTTTTAGTCAAAAAATTTTAAACTCAGCTAAAATTTCAAGAAGTGCTATTAAGTGCAGATGTAATATTTGCACACATAAAAGCACTTCCTGAAATCTCATCTATGTTTAAAAATCTTTAACTAAAAAAACAATAAAGCCTCATTTAAGACATTTGAGCCACTTTTTAAAACGCATTAAAATAATGTTTTCTGAAAACTTTGTTATTTTAAAGCGTGTCCCTTCTGAGATATTTCAGATTGAAAATATCTCATTTTAGAAAAATCGAAATATTTAAAGACTAATTTACAAGAAAAGGATGTAACTCTCAGGTCTGAAACTTTTTAGAGAAGTAGCATACTATAAACACTACATCCAGACAAAAATTGAAGGTGAGCCTTAATTTTATTTTCAACATTTTTAATTTTAAAATTAAAGATTTCTATTTTGAAAACGTTAAGATTTCCCTATTTGTTTCGTTTATTTGCAATAAAGTAGGCCTACGTATATTCAACGGAAAATATTGTACATTTTATGTTCTTTAACATGGTTTTGTTTGAACCATATATCTTAAGAAACAAAGAAACTACAGAGTTTAACGCAAACCTCTGTAAAATGCAAAATAGAGTGACACACCAATACAAAATGGCCGCTCAAAAATATGAATATATAAGAAAATAAAGCCGGTAAACTGATATAACAAAATGCCATTATGATAGGCCCATGCAGAAAAGTTAATTTTGTAATAGATCTCAGAGTTAAACTCTAAAAACAAAATGCGCTGGCAATAATAATAATAATAATAATGATGCAATAGTCCTACGATTCGCTGATGTGTCTGTTTCAAATTTAAGTCAGCCTTGAATGTTATGAATGAATAAAAGGTCAATATGAAATCTATCTGTCAGAAATTACATTAGGTATATTGCTGCACAGGAATGAATTAGAAAATACTCACATTAAAATGTAGCCTAATGTAAATATCGGTTGTATATATATCCAAAGAATGCACAATATAATCTCAATATTCAACAGGCTAGTTGTTTTAAATCTTTTATTTACATTATTTACATTATTATTTAGACTACACTGACATCGTTATGAAGAAACGAATCAATCAAGGCTGCTCACAATATCAATATACGATTCGCAATTTGTTACGTTATGTTAATATATTGTGGGCCATGGAAGAATATTCATTACAAAATTAATATTGATATGCTCGTTATTTCGGAACCGGTCAACCGATTTGGCCGAAATTCAATAGGCTTGTATCCAAGGACTTTATGAGATTGTGTGGGGGACGGGAAAATGTCTGTGCGTTTGTCCGTCCGTCCTTCCGTCCGTCCGAGTGTCTGTACGCGTGATAACTCAAATAGCCTTAACCGGATTTTAATGAAACTTGGTATACGCATTTATAATGTTCACGGGAAGAACCCAATTGATATTGGACCCAATCGGCTGACCGGCACTGGAATAAAACCCAATTTAGTGACTATTTTAAACCGCGATAACTCAAATACTTCTTATCGGATATTCATAAAATTCTGTATACGCATTTATAATGTCCATGGGTAAAAGTCTGTTGATATTGGACCAAACCGGTTGGCCGGTACCGGAATAATGGCCAATTTAGTTCCTTTTTATGGTAATATATCACAAACACGCGGATAACCCAAATACACTTTATCGGATTTTCATGAAACGTGGTATACGCATTTATAAAGTCCATGGATAGAAGTATATTGATATTAGATCAAATCGGTTGACCGGTATCGGAGTAATGCTCAGTTAAGTTCCTAGTTTATGGTAATCTCTATATTTATACTAGCTGACCCATCAATGCTTCGCATTGTTAGATTTATGTGTATATATAATACTAGCTGAAAAGGCCCGGCGTCGCACGGGCTTTGTATTTTGTAATTTGAAATTAACTTATGGAGACTTTCGATTTTGAAACTCTAGGTCCTTATATAATATGTTTGTAAAACTTGAAATGAAGGAAAAGATTTATCAAACTATTCCATCAGAAAACGCTAGATATAGCTTTTATGGCTCATAGAGGATGTCGAATGCTGCATTCCGTTGCTTCTACACATCATGCCTGGGAGGGGTTGAAATAAGAAGAAATATAAATTACATAAGATTGTATTGACTTGACGGAAAATTTTATTTCTCATTCTCATGTTACAACCGTTTCGGGGCTGAAATAAAATAGAAATGCAGTATCACTTTCATACTTTCCTCCCCTAAAACCCGGGACATAATATACTGCGAGTATAGGACTCAAATTGTTCAATTTTAATGTTGACCGCGTTACTTCCCAGGCTTAACTGGGTATGTGTGCAAAATTTCGTGTAAATTGGTAAAGAAATGTAGATTTGTATAGGGAACAAACCTACATACATACATACATACATACACACTTTCGATTTTATATATGAGGTAGGTTAAGTGAACACTATTTAAAGTCGATTTTATATACCGGTACTTCTATAAATCATCAGCCGTCCAGCCAGCACGGTGGACGTATTTATATTCCACATACTCCTTCACCCGTAGTTTACTCTGATTATGTCTTAAAAAAAATAGTCGTTCTGTTTCAATTTTGGCAAACATACAGTAAATAGCTGAGCGTAGGAAATGCGTTCGCTCCTCTTACGCAGCGGGCTCGGTTCGAACACTGGTCGGGACAAGTTACCTAGCTAAGGGTTTTTCCGGGATTTTTCTTCACCTGTGAGACAAATGTCTGGCAACTTTAGGCTCTGGTAACTTTAGGCCCTAGTGGCCCCCGGATATCATCTGGCAGCCATTATCATCCTCATCCCATTCTCGCCTTGTTCAGAGTGAGTGTGTGAATGGTATATCTCGTCCTATGTGTTTGTGTTGTATCGGATGTGGCCCCGGCATTGGACTGATCACTCATCCGGGAGGCCCCCATGTCCTTGTCTGGCCAAGAAAGTATATATGTGATCCATAGATAATCCCTCTCCCGACAGCTCGCGTCGCTGTAAGGTCCGGGCAACGTGGGTTGATTAAATGACCCCAAAAGGGAGAGGTAAAAACTATGGTAAAGATAGAGAGATAATATGGTAAATAGAAATTAATCAGGAAATTATAGGCTATCTATTGATATTGTAGGAACTATATTTCGCAATACAATCCTAGGCTAACTATAAGAATAGAGTTCTACTCTTAAGAATTGAATCCAGGACGTTCTAAATTTACTTCGTGTCACAAAATAATTAATAATCTTTCATAGGAATTATATTGATACAAATACAAATACAAATTTGTTACACTTTCTTCGGACCCATGGTTATAAAAAGAAATGTGATAAAGTATGTAAAAGCACAAAAAGCGCAAAGCCCTAGAAAAACTTAGCAAAGATGCTTCGACAGCGAGGTAAACTAGCACACTGGGGGAATACGTGGGATAATGCGCGAGACTCACGAGGCGCAGGCGCAGTAAACTGGTGGGCCGTGTGCAGCGTCGCAGCTGGCCGTTCCTCGTATCTCAAATGTCGCTCGTATTTCAAAACAAAACTTCGCTCGCTCGACAGCTCGTATCTCAAATAACTCGTATGTTAGGGCACTCGTATCTCGAGGTACCACTGTACTTTAAGTTTATGACTGAGAAAACATCTAGCATGTATAAATTTGACATTGGAGGAAAAATCTTAGATTATTATAAAACATGTTATGATATACTGTAATCGGCGTTAAGAAAGTGAAAAATTGTCACTTACAAAACTTGTAAGTCGAATGCGAGTTTACATTGATATATTTTATAAAAATAATTATTTGCTTTTACACGCGGTTATGCAACGGTTTTATTAATTATACCGCACATATTGATCTCTATGCTTTTTGTTTGTTTGTTTGATGCTATATTAGCATTATAATAGTCATTGTTTCCGAATAATAGGCCTACAAAAAATACATGAACAGGTAATGTTATCCAATTGGACTTATGTGATTAATACATTTGTGACGATACTAATTTTATTTATAGAGTGGTCAGTTCATGCAGTAATTTTCTATACAAGCAAATATCAGGCCATTACTATTTTGTTGTGTCTGCCAGTATCCTATCATCTTGTTTAGTTTTTATTTTTTAATATTTTTTTTATTTGTCATTTTTTGGCTTTGATTTTATCAGTAAGAAAATTGATGAAGATCGTTCCCATAACCCTTCATTTCCTTCTGTTCATATCTGATCGAATCACGTGGCTTCAAGTTGTTTTAGCGATGTCTTCGTATCATCCTCTAGAAAGTAGTAATTTTCCCATGGACCCTAATACCGCCTCCGGCTAACCGACTCTTCCAACTGGTCAATGCTTCCTTGCAATCTCTGCCCTGAAATTCTCCCAATAAGCTTCCTATATTTTTCCTGCGATCGTTTGGTTTATAAGCCTCATTAGTGCAACTTCCAAGTGCTGTAACATTATGACTGGAAGAAATATTACTTTATCTGATGTGTCAATTGCTCCTTGAATTTTATTTTCCCCACTATCTTTATTTCTGTACTATAATAATAATTCGATCACACGGTCGAATAGAGAGTACGTATTTTATAACAGCAAAAGTCGCTACAACCAAGATGATATTATTCTTATGGATCTGTGAATATTTGGTGTAAGAATGAAATACCATGACAACCAATAACAATTATTTTTTTAATCATACTTCTGTCTTTTCTTTCGCTTCAATTTTATTAAGTGCATTTATACTTTCTCTACCCATATCAAAGGTCTATACGTAGAGTAAAAGTTGTGGTTTGATGCCTGAAATTCGATGTCAAGTTTTCAACATTAATACAAGTTATCAGGCTCCTAAATCCATAATTCTACTACCACTTGATGTGAAGAAAATTTTATATTTGCTATATTCTAAAAGAGCTATAAAGACTCGTTTAATATTTGTACAATAGGTGCTCATGCTGAGCGAAAACATTTATTTGAAATATTGTTTTGGTAAATATTTTATGAATGGAAATTATGTCAGCCAGTGTTTTATAAGGGCAGACTTTTAATTATTGCGTAAAGAACAATAAATATTTCCACCGGGCTAAAAGACCTGAATACACAATCGTTACAATATATCTTGTGCTAATGATATTGTAAAGTCAGACAGATATATTGCCCATGCTCGGGAAAATAACGTTAAGTCAATGTATCACAGGTTTTTATATTAATTCATCAGGCCAAACCCTTCTAAAAACTGAACTAAACTACTTGAACTATTTTAACATCTTTTAACTAAATCATGAAACGCATAATTGTCGTACAGTTGATTTTGGGTATGTAAATTCCATCGCAACGTAGCACACTGTTCAGAATGTATGGATAATTGCGACCAAACAGTTTTGCAGAATTCAATAGTATATTATTTTGGATTTTTTTAAAAGTAGGCATATTCATTTTATTAAAATGTATGTATTGTTCAATATGTTATTAGATCATGGTCGAATTTTGTGTTATTATCAATTATCATTAAGTAAATACATAATAATTGCGGTAAAAGTTAAGCAGTGTAAGCAAGATAAGATTTGGAAATGTTGTTCAATGAAACATTATAATCCTGATGTAGGCTATGTCTGCTGAGGTATTCACCGGTCAGAGAATATTCCTCTTCCCCCTATTAACAAGGAACTTCAGGGAAAAAAGTAAATAGGATATTTTCTTGGGAAAGTTATGTTTTCTGTGTAAGCAACAGGCAGAATTAATTCACTTGCAACGACAGAAGGAAACCATCATATTAGGTATTTGGTTTTATATTTTGTGGTCACTTTTTTTCTTACGTTGTTCATTACTGATTTAAATTTGTAGAAATTTCCTAAATAGTCATAATAAATACAACTCGGGCTCCGGAATCTGTCAAGATAAATTTATTAGCAAATCCTTTGTCCGAGAATGTAGTGATAAATCAGGTCATGCCGTTATAGTACCTATATTGTCACATGTTTCCTGCTTCTTCCTTCTAGTCTGTTCAGCTCATCTGTAAGGGTTGTTGCGTTGATCCACATTGTATGTGTATTTACTCTCTGCTAGTGGAATTCGTAGTTTGATAGATTGGGCGCCTTACTTCTATATATATGTATGTAGTTGTGGGGATGAATAATCTTTTGTTGTTTGGTAGAGCAATGAGAGACTTATATCAGGGGAATATTCAATTAGCATTTATTATGTATAATTACAAGTGAACATATTACATAGATATATACTCTTATATCAGTGGGGTAGGAAGAAGCAGTCAGATTATATACTGTGGTATAATATTAGGGTGAGACTCCCCTATATCGATAATTACGTAAATGGCCTATTCTTATGTAGTGCAGTTAAATCAGTAGTAATAATGGAAACCCTATTAACCAAGATGTATAACCAACCTCATGATGTCTGGTACGGCCGCTGATCGATGCTGTAGAAGTTCCTCGGTGCCATCTTTGTCTCGTCTCGCGGATGCACTGCCTCAGTAATACTTGTCAAGTCATGTCCCGACGTGTAAAGTAATCAATCAGTAAGTCCGTCCCGATCTCCGTACATTGTATATATAATCTGACTTCCCCCTCTACTCCTCGTGGTACCAGTCAGTACTGTCCATAATACATGCCACCCTCCTGACTGATGACATCACGATCTCCTTCCTTCCTATTGGCTATCGCCAAGAATCATACCACTATGTATGTGTGGGGTCAAGATATGTGCAACAGATGCTTGTGTGCTTATTCGTAATCTGAACAAAGCAATTCACTCGCACCGGGTTTTTCCCACGCGTCCACGCTTCAGATCACTATCTGTAATCGTTCGCGCCAATCTCGGCGAGAACAATGGAAATGTATAAATTAATTAGTAATTATTGATTACTTAATTGGATTGGAGATCCAAATACATATTCTGATAGCTTGCATTATGCCGCTTCTTTTGATATCTAGTTTGTTATTTGTTATTTGTATTTCAAGATGCTATTAATTAATTAGTTATTCCTTTAATATTGTTGGATTGAAATAATGGTGGAATATGACATTTTCATCGTGTAATATTCCGCTACACATCTTTGGCCTTCCTCTGGCCCAGCGTCAAATTCTTGGGCACCGTCATCCTTTACGTGACTCATCCTTAACAACAAATCCGCTTCACTTCATTTTCATTGTTCTGCCCTTGATACACTGTCGGCCACGATCGTCTTTCATTCTTCCCACTATAAGTTACTCTCGAAGCTAAATAACTAACAGATTAACTTAAAACTCCAGACTATTTATTATGCTGGATTGATTCGTCGCTTTATTTTCTGTTCTGATCTATTTTCGGAGATTGGCATATTATTATAATTTTACTAATTTTGCGTACCTCTTTGCGTAGGTGACTGCAGATTTGGCTACCGAAACGAAGTAACAATCTCCTCCTGCTAGTGTGAATTTCTTCCCTTCCGATCCTATTCTTATTTTCTTCTTGTATTCTTACGGATTTTCTTGATGTCGGATTCTTGTCAGTTCTTGTATGATATATTATAATGAGTCTGTTGCCTTTTTATTGTTCACTAGTGCGATATAAAGTATAATTTTGAATTATTGTGACTTCTCGCTTCACCTATTAGTTACTGTATTGCAATAGCCTCCAGACGACTTTGTTCACCCCTGGAATTGTGTCGGATACAGTCTTCCATGCGGTAACTAGTGAAATGAGCTGAATGCCAACATTAGTAAGCTGATATTGACCCAGTAAAGGGGCTGTGAAAGAACACACTGTACATGGGTTTATTCTGGAGTACGGAGTTCAGTTGTCATTCCAAAGGTATAGGCCTAGAACTCGGATTTAAAGTATTGGACTTATTTTCAATGTCTCTAGTTAGCCTATTAGCTGTAGGCTTCAGCATACAGCATTTTCATATAGTTTTTCCTCACAATTTCCAGATATAAGTGGTATGATTTTTAAAATGTCCTATTTCCTTGTGTTTACTCTGTAACTATGACAAAGTAGAAGAAAAATGTAAATGGTAAAACATTAATTTGTGATTTTTACTTTGAAACTATGAAGACTTCGGTACAGAAAGGTACTCAGTAAATAATGAGATCTAGTTCACAAACTCTTAAAAGTCGCCTAAAATGTCAGTGTACGAAAATGCCAGATCGATCATTCTGTCATCCCATGTTCTTTACTCTTCTCCAAAACATCTTCCAGGAGTAGGTTTTTCTTTACAAAGCAGCTTAAGCGAAGGTTAGAATTCAACTTGTTGTAGAACAGACCACACTTGTAATTGGATGTAGGAAAAGTTACTTGATCAGAAAGACGTAATTTAATGCAGATGTTGAACTCATTTCATGAGTTATTTCCATCATTGTAATTTGGTCTTTTAATTTTATACTCACTATAAAACTTAATAGAGTTTACTCTTACTCTTAAAAAGTTAAGAAATAAATTTAAACCCGGCATGTAACAATTATGTAGCCTTCAGAATTTGCGGTTAAAGAAATAACGCAAATTGGTTTGGATTAATATCTGTTCACATATTCTAATATATGAGTCAAAATACGTTTCATTTTATTCACCATTGCCTTATAGGAAATATATAGTTGAAATAGTTACAACCAAACAGCGTTTAATTTGGAATAGGCATAAATATTTTAATATTTTATCTTTTTTGCTGTATAAGTTGCTATGGAAGGTGCATCTTTATTCTTATGCATCTACATATTAAAAAATGTTCAATAGAATCAATCCTGCGCACGGGCCTATGTGGCCGTTCCTTCTTTTACTGTGCCCAAGACAAAGAGAGAAAAAATTGCAACAATACGATACAATATAATAATATACAATGTAATATCATGCACAAACTACTTTTATGAAGCTTATTTCCCCATGTGGTAAATTCTTTTGGCAACCTTTCAAGACGAGGCGTAAAATATGGGATTAAATGAAAACATAAACTTTCTCTTTCTCGTATATTCATTCACAAAAACCTGCGTAAATCATGATGTGAAATTTGCGATCCTTCCACCTACATAAATTCGTTTTGCTGAAGCATTCAACAATCTTACAACTTATGGAATACTATGTGAGACAATTTTTTTCTCGTCAATAGAATATAGAAATACCGGAAAGTTGAATGCTGAAATTTCACACTCCAGAGAAACAGGGTGTAATCTGGATATAGGAATTTACTCAGGTCTAGCGGTAGAGTACGGGCTTCGGAATTTAGTACGCCTACTCCGAACGTTCCCTTTCGGTCCTCTTAAAAGTTTTGGCATCCTCGGAAAATTAAACTATAATAATATAATATAATTAATCACAAACAGATAATTACACTGCAATGTATAATATTTACTAATGATTCCATTACACTAGCTTAAAACACTCGAACACAACGAAGAAGCCACAAGAAGTATATGTAACTGGAAGCTACTTCAATGCTAATGTGTTAGTAAAACTCTTAAACATTTTAATTTTTTTAACTGTGACAAGAGATAAGGCAATGTAGTTTTAGTTTTTAATTATTGATGCATCCAAACGAGCAAAAGAAGATGCCCTGAAGATGGCGGAAATATGACGAAAAGCCTAATGCATAACAATCAGTATTTTGACAAGGGCGTTAATATTTTGGTAAAATTGTTCTTTCGGCAAGAGAGTGCCATGCCACTGATAACAGTTTACTTCATGTCTGGAGATCATAAACCTAGGATGTACTGTATAACTTGATTAATACTGCATCGTTATTAAATTATTAAAAACTGTTTTTCTTTTTAAAATTCGCACTGCTATTTAGTTTCCTCGATGCTTACTTTCAAGCTTTACTGGAGTGCTGGTAATTCTGAAGAACAAAAACATTTAATGCCGCAACAACAACAAAATAAATGCTATAAAAATAATTAAATATCTTAGTTATCGAGATTTGATCCTTATTTTCGGCTGAATAGACGTTCCGAGTACTTAACTATTGCGCTATCGAGTGACAGAAGGGTATTCGAAGACATGTCCATCTGTATCACAACGTCAATCGAAGTATAATTTGTGGCATGCTAACCCTTAATAAATGTTATACCATGGCATGGATTTTTTAATACGTAGCCCATAAATTCTCTGTCTCAGAATGTTTGTCTAGTATCCCACCACTATCCTTGCAATTTGTTTGGTTGGGTTCAGAAGCACTCTGTAAATATGAAATGACTACAACAGTAAAAAGCACGTTCTAAAAACTAGCGATAAGCACATGTTTTTCACCTAAAATCTAACAATGAAAGAGAAGACTGAAGGATATTGTAATGCTGAGAGTGAAGCAAGTCATAATCTTGTCCAATCACCCTCTCATTGTCAGTCTAAGGCAGGGGAAGTCAACTACGTCTTGTGATGACGTTTGTGGAGCAAGAGCATGCGGATCCCTTGTGTGTGACGTCCGCAAGAGCGCACGGTAGTAGGGGTGTTTAGAGTACGCTAGAGCTAGGTACTAGAGGACCTATTCACTTTAGCTCTGTTGGTAGAACAACTTCTGGTTGGAAATACGGAGCATTTTTCAAAGTTATTACAAGTACGCGATCCTGATAGTGTTCTCTCTGCAGAACATGTGTTAGTTCTGCAAAACATTCTTCTTCAGTTCGAATCGAGGTTTCAGGATGTGGAAAACCTTTCTCGAATGTTTAAACTTTTTGCTACCCCATATTCAGTTAATGTCAAAGACGTTCCTTGCCGGTATCAGTTGGAACTGCTAAACTGACGATCTGTTAAAGGACGAATACGAACGTAAAGTGGTCTTGGGTAACTTTTACAGAAATTTCTCTGAAACCAGATTCCCGAGACTTGTCGCACGAATATTATGCAATTTTGGATCGACATATGTGGCCGAACAATTTTTTTCACTAATGAAATGTGCAAAGCTCAAATCAAGAAGTACATTGTTAAATCACAACCTAAATGTAGTCTTCGATTAAATATTGCTCAAACATTACGTCCCAACATTGATAAACTTGTTAAAGAAAAAAGAGACAGGAAAGTCAGAAAATTGTTACTGTAATCTTGTATCATCTAAGGTGCAGACGAGCTTGTATGGTAATTAATTCAGTTCATTTTTTTTATCATTTTTACTGTAGTGAATTATGTTAATTCAAATGATAGTAGCCTATTGTCTATTTTTGTCAAAGAACATAGATTTTGTGGAAAGGCAATTGTTCTCACAGAATAGAAAAATAGAATTATTTATAATATGTTAAACTGCTGTGCTGTAATTAACCGATAAACTATCAAAAAAATCGATTGATGTTTCATTAACTCAGAAACACGCATTACGTAAGTTCTAACCCCCTAAATTCCCGCTGCCCGCAATACTAATGCCCCTCTCTTCCCTCCTGTTCACTGATGCCTACATTTCACATGCTTTTGGTAAAGATATAACGCGAGCAGTCAGAGCAGAAAGCAGTGACGTCACAGAGCAAGCTTCTGTCTTCCCCTGGTCTAAGGTATTTAAGATAGTTGAGGTATCTAAGGATAAGGAAAATCTAGTAATTAATGGCGTTCATTCCATGCCGAGGGAAGGCTGCATGATTTTGCAACCTAAGAAACACATTCCCTTAAGAATCTGAAACTAATGGCGAACTTCCTAACCAATAAACTGTACGGGACATAAAATACATGTATCGTAGAAGATCTAAATTAGGAAGCAGAACTACACGGTATTTATTTCGTACTGGAAGCATTTTTATATTGCTGTATACTGCGCCACACAAAGAGATGGATCAGTAAAATGACTCCAGTTATAACAGTGTTGCCAGTTTCTTTCATTTTGATCATCACGCAAGTAAATATATTTAAACCTACGTCCTTATGAATTCTATGTGATCAAGTGTCGTTATTTGAGACGAATTATGCCGTGCTAGGCAAAAAAGCCTTAACTCCAATTTTAGCCGAAAATGAGTTACATGCATATCCATCATGTACATGTTGTTCTGCATCTGCTGAAATAATAATATCCAAATTTTTACTTGCCTAAGCCCTTTTTTAGGCCTATTAAAGAAGCCTCATCTACAAAATGACCTGCGTTAAGAAGGAAATCAGCCTTATGTCCATTCTGATAAAGGAAAATACCTTATCTCCTTCTCAAAGTGGATTTAAAGTAAATTTCCTTCCTATTGGTAACAAATAACAAACCCACAACGAGAAACAAAATTGCCTGAAGTACCGAGAAGCTTGGAGTTAAGGTAAAATGTCTTCTTTATTTGGACTGAAATTTAACCTTATGTGAGAATATAGTTAATACTGTAATGCAAATTGTATTTAGAATTTTTAAATTTATAAAGATAAGATAGCAATAAATGAGCTGTTTTTATTCGATGTTATCAGCTTATGATTTTCAAGATCTGATGGATTCAATCAGTGATATTATTTTCATTCTTCAAATGTAATTTTAACCCTTCAAGCCGGACATTTAAATGCCTCACAGCTGCCTCAGGAAATATCTTCCACCGGTATTTAAATGCTACGCCTAGCTATGAAACAAATTTTGCTTTGTAACTTAGAACTGTATAAAAATATAAGTTTACAATTGTGTGGAAGGTTGCAATAGAAAACTCCACTTGTCAGTCAGGGCAGCAATATGCCAGGGGTGCCCACAGGGGGGGGGGGTTAAGACGCAGACTGCGTCATTGAAATTTCTGGGGGGGGGGCAAAATATTATCGTTTTATGGATTTTCTGGGGGGGGGGTTGAAAATTGTTGCAAAATTAGCGTTTTATATGTTAAAAATAAAAACGGTCAAGTTCTATAACTTCAAAAGGTCTCTTCTAATTTTTTATAAAGATAAAGATGGGCGCCCATACCCGGGGGCGGGGGGGCGCAAGGAAAAAAAATGTATATTAATAATTATTATAGTCAGGTGTTTTTCTTTTAAGACAATTATTTGAAAGTCAGTTAAGACATAAAAAGTGTGCAGAAGTTTTACCAAATCGACAACATGGAAACAGAATCCACAGTGGATTAGGAAAGGGGGTCTAGGGGGTTTGGACCCCTAAAAGTCAAAACCTAAAATTCTATATTTGTATTTAAAAAATAAAATATTTATTTAATTAAACAAGATTTGTTGGTCTGTCAAATGTGATAAAGCAGTTATTTTCTTTCCATAACATAATGAGTAGGCCTATTATGTTCACTGTTCCATGTGTTATTCAACTTTACTTATAAATAGTAATAAGCATTATAACTTAGGTAACAGTTTCTTGTTTAAGTTGCCATGTCTTAGGGTATAGTAAACAAATTTGCTATCTAGTTTTTCAGTGCTAAAATAGCGTAAAATGTGATTTTCATTAGTTCAACATTTAAAAATTTCCCGGGGGTGGACACCCGACATAGGTAACATTTTCTTGTTTACATTGACATGCCTTAGAGTATGGTAAACAAATTTCCTAACTATTTTTTCAGTGCTAAAATAGCGTAAAATGTGATTTTCAATAGTTCAGTTTTTATAAATTTTCCGGGGTGGACCCCCCACTTAGGTAATGATTTCTTATTTACATTGGCATGTCTTTGAGTATGTTAGACAACTTTCCCAACTAGTTTTTCTGTGTCAAAATAGCGTAAAATGTGATTTTAATTAGTTCAATATTTAAAAATTTTCTGGGGATGGACCCCCGGCACTTTCGACACTCCCCGCAATTATTTTCTGGCTACGTCATTGTTGCACTTATTATATTATTAATATAATGTCACAAAGTGGCCAAGAAGTTAAAGCGACAAAAAATAAATTACAAAAATTGCCCCCCCTCCTAGAAAATATCATATGGGCGCCCTTGTCGACAGCCAATTAGGTTGGGGGTGAAAAATGAAGTTCGGGGGGGGGGGTGAGTCATGAAGTTTGGGGGGTGAGTCATGAAGTCTGGGGGGTGGGCACCCCTGAATATGCAGCAGATCTTCTAATGGTTCGCTTTTTGTGTTTCTCATGTTTTTCCTCTCTTGGGCAGTATTTTTTCTGTAAAATGTCTCTCTGTGACTAATTTTGGGTAAAATTTATTACAGGCATGTGTTTAAGGCCCTCCCATATATATTGAAAAGAAAGTAATTATCCTTAGTGTGAGAAAATGGTTTGTCAACAAAAACCAAGAATTTCATATTCACAGTTAGCGGAACAAAAAATATTTCCTTTTGTGGAGAAATATCTGGGTTGAAAAACTTCTAAACTTTGTCAGTGTATGACTGAGGTATTTAACAGACAGGCATAGCCTACTCAGACTATTCTTAGCACGTTAAACCAGCCCAGAGAAAGTACTCAGCACATGAAACTGGCTCTAAGGGTTAATTTAAAATATTTTAAAACAATTTGCTTGGGAAATAAGCTATAACACAAATATTCATTAAGAGTTAGATTAATAAAAGTAAAACTGTCCTACTTTGAGGGAAAGAAAACACTGTAATTAAAACTAGTATCCAACAGAAATAGTTAAAATATAACCGACGTAGGAAGGAATTATACCTCAAGTCCATCTATTTAAGGTAATTTTGCTTCTGTTTGAGGGCTTGAGGTGATTTTCTTTCATATTATGAAGTAAGTAAGTAACTCCAGATATTCCATAATTGAACACCTTGAATATTTTAAAGCTCTCATATAAATTTTACACATTATTTAAACTTATTTATCATATTAGAATATATAAAACACATTTTAAAAGTTGTGGCCTAGGTCAAAATGCAAAAAGGCGATTTACTCAGAGCTGTGGCTACTGGAGTTAAATTTTTCTGGCATAGCAGGGCAGATTATACTGAATGCGTTTTTGCTTAGCTGATCTTGCGCTTTGAGATCATCAGTTTTTCGTTAGCTTCTTCGTGCTTAGCTGCTGAACTTGATGGACGGGAGGCTTAAGGAGGAAGCACTCTGCCAGGGTTCCGTTCAGGTAACCTTGGATATTATGTAGACAGTGTTGTGTAAACAAATGTTCGGCGGCCCACTGCTTCAGCATTTCATATTATGCTTATAATGTCGACATAGTATCCAAGGTCAACCGAACGGACCGGAATCGAGGCAATGTACTTCCTCCTTTATCATGATAGTTTACGTTGTCTGATTTCTGAAGTAAGTACATATGGAGGTACATACGTGAACAGTAAAATAGTATGTATGTATGTATGTATGTATGTATGTATGTATGTATGTATGTATGTATGTATGTATGTATGTATGTATGTATGTATGTATGTATGTATGTATGTATGTATGTGTATGTATGTATGTATGTATGCATGCATATGACGAATGTGTATGGAAGAGAGAGTGTGAGAGACAGGAAGATTAGGCCTCCTCTAATGTTTGGCAGATAAGCACAATGTTTCGTATTTATGAGAGTTATCATACTCATTTTTACTCTGCCTTGTCATTTAGATATTACGTTTAATGAGCACATGGTCCCGCTGACACGAAGTGTATAAATATTAGACATGACAGCAGAGCAGAGTCTCACTAATTGGGTCGCTGAACAATGCATAGTAATAAACTAATTAATCTCATCATCTGTAAAATTATTTTAGGTTAGATTTTATTATACACATGATTGGCGTGCTGTCATCCTCGTGTCAGAAGCAGTTTACGAACTGAACTTTACAACGTGACATAAATTTATAAAGACTCCATCCATCGCGAATTTTATTTAATATGTTATTGTAATTGTGATTAAATTTACGTAATTCCGGTAATTATTTATAAATCACCATCAATATTGGTACATTTGGTCAATTTGAATTTTTCAGTGTTTTATAATAGGCCCTATAATTCCGAAAAGAACGTGTTAGTAATTTTCTTTTTAATTGGAATAGGATGTTGAATGAAATTACGTATTAAAACCATTTATACCCAGACGAGTTAAGTAGGAATCCTGAAGTAAACAAAAGCAGTATGTCCGTCTCACTCTTAAGTCATATGAGTAATGTGCTAGAGTGAGACAGATGTACTGCTTTTTGTTTAGCCTACTTGAGGTTTCCTTCTTAGACAGGCCAGCCTTCAGAGTGATACGCGTCCTGTTTTTCGCAGAATACTCCTTTTCAACACCTTAGTCTGAGGCCAGCAATAAAGCTTGGAAATACCACAATAATATACCCGCGAAAAGTCCTGCGAAACTGAATTTAATCTAAAATTTAGTACTTTACAATTTCAATTAAGATATTTTGTACACGTAATAATGAAAGTGAGTTCAAGCTAACGTTCGTAATGACAGTTAGGTATATCTCACTTTTGAGATCAATAGTCATATCACACTATGTGTTTCAGTGTCGACATATTGTAACAAACAGTGAACATTAATAATACTACGTAGAACTAGATAAATTATAATTAATAGTAACATTGTTTTGAAATTATAGGTTATTTAATTTATTAGTTGGATTCAGCCACTTTTTGTGTCATCCTAAAGCTAACTCTATTTTTAAGTAAAATATTCACTCTCTAATATTCACTAATAATTTTATGATGAACGCTATGATAACTGTAAAAGCTTTCATAATGAAAATATGTGAAAAGTCTTTAATATTTTACATAAATAACAAAAATCTCAGTTTGTAAAAAACAAATGCACCTGTATTATTACACCTGAAAGTGAAATTACAATTTTGAAAAACTAACACTATGGAAGTATTTTTTCAACCAATGATTTTTAACTCGATAATTATGCTCTGACCAGTATTACGCTTGTTATGGATTCGTCACTACCCAGAACAGAAAAGTAATATTTTGGTCATGGATAAGAATGTTCACTACGTTTTAAACAGAAGTTAGCTAAAGTAGTCTGACACAAGACGGCAACTTTCGTTTTATCATAATGCCAGCAATTTTTTCAAAACATGAATGCGAATTAGGGGACGTTATATTTTCAAGTGTGTCCATCGAATAGGATTTAACCCTAATTTTATTGCAAAGGTATCTGATAAACTTTTCAAGTTAGCACTATTATTGAATTAGTTCGTACTTAGTGCTAACTTCTCCCCTTGACTGGATTTTTTCATAATTTCTCCAATCGTAAAGCCAAATGCCGAATTTGAAATTTACTAACCATGACTCAACGTCACTATTTCTTCATGTACCATATCCATTAAAATTGAATATCAGCTGAAATTTACAAGCCAACAACACAACAACAGAAGCAAACAGATGCACGAAATAATTATGGCCTACTCTGCATAACCTAGACTCCTGATATGACTACGATGTTCAAGGTTAATTTAAAAAATCTCACATTAAGCGATCATTTCCTCACTCTCACTGATGGAAAATTGATATTGTGATATATTTATGAGGTTGCATAATCTTGCTCATATAACGTATTTTCCCATAGAGTATTTGTCCAAGTATAAATTCATTTTGCCTTACTTGAAACTCCCCAAATTAAAATAAATCCTCATTGACCTATTTCAATCGACAATTTTTTAATATCATTTCTCTGTTGTGACGTAGAAGAAGTTGAACTGAGAACTGCACTTTATGTATGGAATCTGGATTCTATGAGAAACCGACAAATCGGGTGAAACACCTTTAAAATCACCAATTCAGCAACTAAGTCACCAGTAATAATAGTGATTGTTACTACCGAAGTGTTAAAAGTAGTTAATAAATTAATTTAATTAAATGTAGTTACTTTTCATATTAAAATTGTGAAAGATGTTTATGAATATACAGGCCTATGTACTGAAATCTTGTTAGGTTGATATTGCGTCGAGTTTCTTAAGACAAAGAGGAGGCTGTTCCTGTAGACGTCTAGAATATCAAATGTCAAGACCTGTCACAATATCATGCAAAAAAGATGTTAAAGACATCAAACGAGAATATTCCTGTAAAATAATACCTGCAAGTCTTAAGTTAGGCTACATTATAATAAATAAAAACGAAGTAATATATACAGTGGATCATACTAAATCAATAAAATGAATAAAATATTGCATACACTGATGCTCCCCAAAGTCACAGTTCTTAAAACGCAGGACTAGTTTCGGAGTTTTCTCCCATCCTCGGCTGCTGGTCAACTGTTCAGTGTATGCAATATTTTGTTCATTTTATTATTCTGTAGTTATCTGTTTCCTGGCTTTAATACATTAGAGTTAATCATACTTACAGCTTAGGTGCAATACTGGAGTTATTCCAAACTTACAGCTTAGCTCATTCGTTAATTCTTACATACTTATTACTTATTAGAATGTTCCAAGCTGGCATCCATTCTTTTTGTGTACTCACATTAAATTTTATTCTTTCTACCTTTCTTCCATTCTCTCCCTCTTCCATTTCTTGTTTTCTTATTAATTCTTCCTTTGAACACTTCTTCCTATCTTTTGTTTATTGTTTCAGTTAATATTTCTTTCTATCTATCGTGCATCCTATTTATTTATTTAATTAATTAATTCTTTGTTTTCTTTCTTTCTCTTTCTTTTTCTTCTTTCCTCTTAGTTTTTCATATCTGAACTAATTCTGTGTCATGTAGCCTTCAGTTCTTACGTTCTTTTTTATATTTTGCTCTTTTCATACATTAATAATCAGAATTTTCTTGAACTTTGCTTTCATGAAAATGGTTTCTCATTCGAAGAATATAGGACTTCGTTGACTTATTTCCGCTATTTCACTTAACATCATATTTCAATATCAGTTAGAAAGACCACAAGCCTGACATAATAGCAATATAAACCGGCTGGTGTTATTTTTTTACGGCCTACTGGTAAAGTCAAAGATCCTAAACACTTGGTTTGGGAGTTTGTGTAGTTACCAAGCACTTTAAGATTCCGTGGAAGTAACGCACATGGGAGTAGCGCACAGTGGTACTCGTATTTACGCACAGATAAAGAGCGGACGTGGACCTTGTGCGCATCTGCAGTGGTTGACATAGATGCTTGTGATATGTTGCTAAATTTGAATAGGTTGACTGTTAAATTCGCTATTGCTGAAAATTGACGAGACTGTGGCTGATTGAAATAACCTTTAAACCACCTATGTGTATTATCTACATGTTAAATGTTGATAAAACAGAGCCATATGAACTTCAATCTAAAATGCGGTAACTCCGCCTTGTTAATATAACAGTTTTAAAATATTAAAAATCAACTATATTTTTACCAACTTGTGGTCATCCTCAGTAATGAAATTAAAAAATTAAAAATAAAATCATGATCACATCAAGACCAACACATCCACATACCGCACACCGTGTAGTCTCAAGCCTGGAAAAAAGTGCGAGGGAAGGTTGATACGTTTGGTTTATTATTAATTAAAACAACCTTAAAATATACTGCTGTTAATAAGTTTCTCTAACGCAAGCCAGATGTTTAAATTCATCCTTTCGGTTCGATGCACATCCCAATCAAAATACGTGCGCAGAACTGATGCTGGTTTAATCGCCAAACCTGTCCTGCGCGCTAGATCCATGGAATCGGGCTTTGCGTTACTCCCACGTGCACTAGTATCACGACACGGCACTTTAGATCACTGCTGATTCGACATAGTTATCATGAAAAGAAACAGCCAATAAAAGAAATGCTGTTTTTTGTCGCAAAATTAACAGATCTCGTGTTATTGACTAGCTGGTTATCTATCCCTCGCAGACTACGGGTAAAATAGTATTTTGCACGGTTTTAGCCTAACCCGAGAAATATTACGAGAAAGTAACCGTTTATTTTTAGTGCTCTTACGCTCTTCCGGAGTTTTAGAATGACGCTTGTTTGCATCGAACTCCATGCGATGCGAACCTAACGTTCTTCCATCGACTGTCTGCAGCGTTAGACAATATGCCTTTCAGCATTAGGCTAACTCTACTCTCTGTTGCCGACCTTGGTTATATTTATCTTCTCGCACAGACGACGTTGCTCCAACTTTTTATCAAATATTTGATGTATGCATATACATACAAGTAAAATTTTGAAATAATACTGTACAAATTAACAAATAAACTGGTTGACATGGACTTAGTCTCAGACAAGCGTCGTAATCAAGGTGTGATATTAATAAAACGAAGTACCCACACTTAATTCCTCGTTGTGTTTCTCAGGATAGGCTAAAAACAGTATGAATAGGATATTTTGAAACTGGTATCATGATGGGAGAATGTGTTGAGACACTTGGCGACTATATAGAAAAATAGACAAAAGATAGCCCTTCATGTGTACATTTGTTTGTAATTGTACCTTTTAAACTTTTTGTAAATAAATTATTGTACGTTACTTTTCGATCCACCCTCGTAATATATCATTGTTTACCTAACAGTACAAGGATAGGAAATATGTAAATAAACAGTGTTTAATAGAAAATATCTCAACTTCTCAAATTTAAATGCAATATAGGCATATTGCTTTAAAGACAAAACTATGGAACAATACTGGGAATTGAAGTAATATGAGGTGGCATCCAAATGGAGGTAACTCGTTATATGAGAAAGGGATTTCATATAAAAAGAATATGCAACATAAGGTGTACGGTAGCTATGAATTGCTCTTCACTAATGACAGTAAAAATAAGATCGTAGCCTACTTAAAGTTTTCTCCAGTAAGCCTTCAGAGAATAAGTATATTGAACGTTTGCATCTCTTGAGACATGACAGACCTACAGTCTAACTAGGTCACGCTTGTCTATTGGGAAAGGTAATCGAAGGAACATTGTTATGTGCTGACAAGCCACTAGAGAAATATTTACAGTATCTGGTTACCCGTGTTCCGTTGGCTGAAAAATAATTTCTTCATGGGACCAAACAAATGGATGCTGGAGCACCTCCCAACAAAATTTGTTGATTTTCTCACGAACAGCTTCAGCAACATGGGGGCGAGCATTGTCGTGAAGAAGTTTGACACCATCAGCATGAATTTTACAGTGTTTGTGACGAAGGGCTCGACGCAACTTTACCAATGTTTTAATGTAGGCTGCAGCATTCACAGTGGTCCCGTGTTCACCGAGGTTCACCGATAAAACACCATTCTTACCCCAGAATACTGTCACAAGCACTTTATGAACAGATTGAGTCACTTTGAATGTTTTCTTTACTGAGGAAGTAGCATGTTTCCACTTCATAGAGGCCTGCTTTGTTTCGGGCGTGTAGTGGTACGCCCATAACTCATCATCGGTGACGATTCCCTCCGGGAAGTCATGCCCTTCTGCAGCGTAACGAGATAGGTGATCATGCTTGTCATCATTCGCTGGCCCTTGTGATCGTCTGTCAGGTTCTTAGGCACCCAGCGAGCACTAACTTTACGAAACTTCAATGTGTCGTGCACAATATCGTACACCGTACGGTATGAAATGTTGAACTACTGAGATAAGGTTTGCAATTTTATCCGCCGGTCATTTAGAATTGCCGCCTCGATGGCTGTGACATTCTACGTGGTTACAGCTTTTGCTGGTCGTCCGGAACTTCGCGCATCACAAAGGTTACCACGGCCATCTTCAAAGAATGCACACCACCTGGAGACATTGCTGCGGTCCATACAGTCGTCCCCATACATGCCACGCATGTCCCTGTGAATTTCACTCGGGTTATGCCCTTCAGCCCATAAAAATTGAACTACACCTTGCTGCTCTTCACAAGTGGACGATAGTAACAAGCGCGCCGTCTTTATTCCATAGTTCACGCTTTTCTCGCTAGAACTACACATGAGAACAAAATAGCGTCCGTAGCGGAAGCTTCAAACTCCGTCCTGGTGAAATTTCTACCTCCCAGCCGCAATACCAACGCAGAAAAAAGTTATTGTAATTACTTTTCGAACAGCCCTCGTACAGCCCTCGTACTGAACCATTCCAAGTGTAGGCTTGGTAATACTAATGACTATCATAAACTGTTATTCAACGTTTCAAAAAGAAAATCCTTAGGTGTTTAATTAAGCATAATTTTTTTAATCTTTTACTCAAGGATTGTCTTAATTAAAGTACATCCAAGCAGGTTACAAAAATGTCATCCGAAAGTTTAAAGGGTGAAACTTTATTTGATGTCTGCTTATTTTCAGCAATAGCCAATAGGAATAGATTTATTTAAAATATATGGGTTACCTATTCCATACTGAAAAATATCCAGATAAACCACGATTTTTTACAACGTTGTCATAGAATATTTTACTTCTTGAAGTGAAATGGTATTTTAATATTACGCAGAAAGTTATACAACTCATCATAATGTTGGTTCTGAAACCATTCACATAGGTTAATACTGTAAATATTTATTCCACATACCAAATTATCTCATACCGTCATACCGTTAATGATGAAATTACTTCCTTCGGCTACTGGTATCATTTGGCTGTGTGGAACGCGCTTCGAGAAAGAAAATGTTGCAGATTGGAATTGTTTTATGGAAGAGACCATCTAAATTAAGGTTTCAGTTGTTTGCCCCTTATCAATTACAGCATATCCCCAGAAAACTCGGAAAACCACGGAAATCCGGAGAAAATTACTTTGTTTTAATTTTTTAAATCTCAGTTCTTTGCTCCTACTATTCAAAGGGAATTGGTGACTCGTATGTTTTTGTATTGGTATTGCCATCTAGATTAAGGTTTCAGTTGTTTGCCCTTATCAATTACAGCATATCCCCGGAAAACTCCGAAAACCACGAAAATCCACAGAAAATGAGTTCGTTTTAATTTATTAAAAATCTTTGTTCTTTGATCCTAATATTCCCACGGAATTTCTGACTTACATATTTTTTTTGTTGGCGTTGTCATCTAGTTTAAGGTTTCAGTTGTTTGCCCGTTATCAGTTACAACATATCCCCGTAAAACCCGGAAAACCACGGAAATCCACGGAATTTCTAGAACTAGGAACTTGTGATCTACAGTCACTGAAACCATTATTGCGAAGTGATTCTGCTTCAGGTGTGTCCTTTGCAGGTTCATAAAGGGTGAGTATTTGGACTATGAGATATCTGCCATAATTGTGATGGTCACATGCAAAGAAAATGGGAATCATATCTTCTAAGCATGCCAAGTGTAAGTCAAAGTTGTTTTCTTTAGTTGCTCGCTGAAATCTCAAAATCAAAGGCACTTTGTCCATATTACCAATCCAAAATTGTGCTGTTTTACCCAATGTTCCTTCTATAACTTCAGTCAAGAAAGTTTGATAGTGACTGTGGAAGGTTTGGCAAGATAAATTATTATCATTCACAGATGTCAAATTAGAATATGAAGGGTGTGCTGCCAGGTTTTCAATCGCTTTCATCCCTTCAGCAACAGGATTTTTTCCAGTATTCTTTGTCATGCTGTAATTGGTAAGGGGAAAACAACTGAAACCATAAACTATATGGCAATAGCAACAGAAAGTATGTGATTCAGAAATTCACTGGGAATATTAGTATCAAAGAACAAAGAATTTTAGAAAATTAAAACAAACTCATTTTCTTCGGATTTTCGGGGTTTTCGGAGATTTCCACAGATATGCTGTAATTGATAAGGGGAAAACAACTGATCCCTTAATCTAGATGGCATTAACAACACAAAAGCATATGAGTCACAAATTCCCTTTGAATATTAGGAGCAAAGAACTAAGATTTAAAAAATTTAAAACAAGTAATTTTCTCCGGATTTTCGTGGTTTTCAGGGTTTAGGTGGATTTGCTGTAATTGATAACGGGAAAACAACTGAAACCTTAAACTAGATGACAATACCAATAAAAAAAACATATGAGTCAGAAATTCCCTAGGAATATTAGGAGCAAAGAACAAAGATTTTAAAGACAGTTTTAAAAAGTCAATTTCTCCGGATTTCCGTGGTTTTCGGAGTTTTCTGGAGATATGCTATAATTCATAAGGGGAAAAGAACTGAAACCTTAATCTAAATGGTAATGCCAACAAAAAAACATGTGAGTCAGAAATTCTCTTCGGATATTAGGAGCAAAGAACAGAGTTTTAAAAAGAAAACATAGTCATTTTCTCCGTATATACGTGGGTTTCCGGGTTTTCCGGGGATATGCTGTAATTGGTAAGGAGAAAACAACTGAAAACTTAATCTAGATGGCAACACCAACACAAAAACATGTGTTTCACCTATTCCCTTTGAATACCAGGAACAAAGAACAAAGATTTAAAAAAATAAAACATAGTAATTTTCTCCGTATATACGTGGTTTTCCGGGGATATGTTGTAATTTGTAAGGGGCAAACAACTGAAACCTTAAACTAGATGGCAATACGAATAAAAATGTGTGAGTCAGAAATTCCCTGGAAACATTAGGGGCAAAGAACAATAATCAATTAAAACAACTCATTTCCTCCGGATTTCCGTACTTTTCCGGGGTTTCCGGGTAAATGATGTAATTGATAAGGGGAAAACAACTAAAATCTTAAACTAGACGACAATACCAACAGAAAAATATGTGTCTCAGAAAATCCCACGGGGGGGGGAGGGTTTGCTATTTCTAGCCCATGGTCTATAGGGTACGTAGCGAATGCCCCAAACGGATTGCCCAAGTGTAAAGATACTAAAATAAGTTTACATGGTCACGACTAGTGCAAGGGCAACTACCCCAAGGACATAAACAAACAAACAATGGCGAATACAGAAGAAACAAAAAGTCTTGGATCTGGTAAATAAAATGTCGCAATCAGTCATGCAGAGATAGGAGTCCGATCCAAACATAACGAGAATGGGAAATTCTTTGGCGGAGAATGAACAACTACAAGTCATAGTGGAAATGGAAGAACAGACAATAGGTGGAAATGATTTAGTTGTAGAACCAGTAAATAATAAAGAAGGTCAGTATACGACGGAATTACACTACATGGTACTGAAAGATAAAGAAAAGAGAACTGAAAATGGACAGGAGGATGAAACAGATGGCCAGGAAAGCTAACTCCTAGACGACAGTGTAAAGAATAGTGCTTTGCCGAATTCGGCCCATAAAATGGGAGAACATATGGAAATTGCAGGAGAAGTTGAACTAGAACGGATATAAATTAGTAACAAGTAAACAAGTCAGCAGCCGAGATCCGAGGCTGGAAAAGAAAAAAATAGAAGACCCCACAATGAAAATAGAAAGAAAAACTAATAAAACTACGAAGACAATAAATACAAAGAAGGACAATAACTTACAAAACAAGGCTTGACGTCAAAACTTAGGAAAATCATTTGAGTGGCAGAATCACTTCAGTACTAACGGAAGGTAAAATACTATACCTAAACCTATATTTGCCTTCAGTCTCGAATAGACGGAAAAAGAGAGAAGAATTCATTACGAGTCAACTCCCATATCTTATTAGCTTCAAATGAAATAGAATTATCCTAGGTGGAGATTTTAATTGTGTACTGCATGCGAAAGATTCAAGAGAAGAGTTTCATTCCTCTTTAGCTCGAAACCGATTGATAGAAGACCTTAAATTGACAGAAGCTTGGGAACATAAAATGGGAATAAAACTCAATTCACTTTTCACAGGGGAAATTCTGCATCCAGAATTAATAGATTCCGTGTTGATATAAAAAAAAGAAATATACATGATATAACCGTTATTCCCTAGGCATTAAGTAATCATCATAGTCTAATTTTATAAATTAAAATAAACAAATTGATTCCTCTGATTCCTCTGTACGGTGGACGATACTGGAAGATAAATGAAGCATTGATGCTAGATGAGGATATAAAGGAGAGTATTTTACAAAAGTGGAGTAATCTAAAAATAGGAGTCCAATTACCTAAGAAAAGTCAAATTCAACAAAACAATGGCTCTTAATATATAATCCAGGTATCCAGTCATTCTTTAAGCATTGACGTAAAACTTACAATTGACATTTAGCTGTTACAAGAATTTGCAATCTCAAGCTACGCTGATCACACACAGAGAGATATTTTTCAGAAAAATATTTATTTTACCAAAGATATAAGACACAATAGAGTATAAGTGATCAGATGAGACATAAGTCATAACCTGCGCGAGGAAGCCGCTTTGAAGTCACGTCACATATTATATTGCTACCGCTCATCTTCAAACGAAGCCTCTTGTCTACCTACCCAGTTACACGCCCTCTACCTGTAATAGTGTCTATGGTTACAGATAGAAGAAATAATAACATGCAGTATATCGTATTAGGGGATTGACATTGACAAATTTTTTCAGAAGAAAAAACAAAGACATTATGATGTCGTCTGTTCATGCTAGGATGCATCCAAAGGAATTATGGTTTGTGTTTTAAAATGTTTCTCATTTGTTCCGGATTTAAAATATTTAAAATTTCACATTTACTGGTTTATGAAAACATGGGGTGAGGGACTGCTGAAGAGAGAGTATTTTGCGGTTTCCCATCTCCATTAACGACTACTTTACTTCTTAGGGTATGAGAATATTTGTCACTACGTTTTAGTGTTATAGAATAGGTAATAGGATAATAAAAGCTGATAGGCCTAATAATAATAGATTAGGATAAGGCGAGGAAAAGGCTTTCCTATTTATGTTCGCGGAAGCCTCATATATTTTACAAGAAGCGTAGACTCCGGGCACCTCCTCGGGGAATAGGATGCGTAGTTTATAACAGCCAGACTTCATATGTGAAAGTTCTAACAAGCTGAAAGTCTTAGCATGTAGCTCATTCTGAGAATGGCGTTATGGCTCAACAAGCTATCCAAGTCGTAAAATGTGTCATACATTATTTTAGAAGTAAAAGATTAAAGGAGATTTCTATTAAAGTAACGATTATTAATCTCTTCCAGTGTTAAATTGACGTACTTGCAGATTTGCTGTGGCGATTGTATTTTTAACTAAAAATCTTACTTTTTCAAAGCAAACACTAAATCAATACTTATTATACTAGTAATGTTCTATGAACAGAAGACCTAACGTCCAAAACTAATTTAAAAAAAAACTTAAAATATGCTCTTCGTCTGTTAAAATGGCCACTTTCTTGAAACGGAATAAAAAGAAAGCCTTGCAAATAAGTCCTTCTTGCAACATTGGAAGAAAATCGAACAGTCACAATAGAGTGACTGAGTGATAAAACCAAACCATTAAAACGACCCCCAGTAGTCCGTAAAGATGTAATATTTACCCGTTTTTGTGATTTGGTTCGACTACTTTTCAAAGCGAGTTGCTAACACTGCATACTGATGCTGCTACAAAAATAAGACTTGAATGAAACTAAATTACGAAGAAATCCAGTATTGTGGTACAAGGTACTGAAAAGGTTAGAGGCCGAGTCCTATACATAGGAGGGCGAATTACAACCTGACACCAATGTTATGGATAAGTCCTCGGGGGGAACCCTGGGTAGAAAGAGACACTTAATTTATAGTGCGGTCACTTCCCCTCTGGTTCAACCCAATTTGTAATTCCTCACCTCAGTCAACATACGTTTGTGGTCCCATTAATATTACACATTTTTTCAGCCATGCACATAATCTCTCAAGTGGAAAACTTAGGGAGTTATTCCTTCTGAGTGTTGAATAGGTGTGTTGTACGAGTATAAACTAGTGTTGTAAAAATACTACATGATATAGGGAGTTATTCCTTCTCAGTGTTGAATAGGTGTGTTGTACGAGTATAAACTAGTATTGTAAAAATGCTACATAATATATTTAATACGAAAAGGGGATATAAACGACCGTGTTCTTCCTGAAATTACTGGTATTATTGGAGAAATTTGTTGCAACATCATGAGCCGTATGCTTTCAGCTTGTGTAAACTGGTGACGAATTTGCTTTGACTTCTAACTATCGGATATTTTAGACACTTCATCTAATATTTCGTTTATAATCTCAAAACAGAAGAGTGTAACTTTTATTTTATTTTTAATTCGATTTTTTTTACCTTTTCCACTTCATGGTAAAAATATACAGCAATAGAGAGTTTTCTTTAATAAATAAATAAAATAAATACTTTCGGTTCGGCCGTCATTGCCAGTGAAGAACCTCTTATGTGCAAAAAGTGAAATTTTACAGGAGGGATAAAAAAAACTGTATTAAACAGAGGTAATTGTATTTTTTAAATTTTTTGCACAGTATACCGGTACTCTAATGTATAATTACTTGTACATTCATAAAACTTCTGTGGTTCAATTGTGTAATACTTTAATAGTGTTTACTTTTCATTATTTTTTATGCACATAGGAGATTTTCCCTTCCACGAAAGTGACGCTTAGGAGATTTTGTTCCATGAAATGTTAAGAACTCTGATATTAAAACATGTTTATTCCACAGAAAAATTTAATGAAAAAATTAACTTATACATTAAAATTCACTTTATTTATTTAGTCATTACTTTTATTAAGTCTTAAAACAGTGTCTCAAAGTATTATCAGTAACAAGATTAAAAAATCAATTATTGCATCTTTCAGATTAACACTTTTCAACTTTCCTATTTGTCTGGTTTCGCCTTCAAATTCTCATAAAAAGTATGATGATAACGCTCTATTACTAGTTTTAACTGTTGAAGATTATTAAATTTGGATTATAACTGTACGAAGCAACTTCTTTAATGCCATCATATTCTTCCTCTATCAAAGTTTTCTCTGCAAAATGAATAAATGGATAAGTATTAGTTGAATAATAACAATAACAACCAGGAATTCATAGCATTAGCATTAACAGTAGGAGTAGTAATGGTAGTAATAATATTAATAATAATAATAATAATAGTGGTACTAGTATTAGCAATAATAAAAGTTACTAGAAAACAAGCATTAATTTTGTAAAAATGTTAAACTCAACGTACATGCTATAGGATAAATGAGCTGTTCATTATTAATTGTTATTGACTCAGAACTATAAGAAGGAACTTCTTCGGTGCTATCAACTTTATTTAATAAAGTTTCTTCTGTAAAACAAAATAAGTCGACTGATGTTAATTAAAGATGAAGGTAATAATAGTAATAGTAATAATATTAATAATAAAAGCTATAATTATATTATGTAGAATTCAGAAAACTATTCATAATGACAAAATAAAAAAAAATTGTACGAGAAATTTGATTGAATTATTTAAATTTTGTTATTATAATATTAAGACTATGATTCATAATTTTTTTCCCATTTTCCGGCAAATCAGCTGAAGAATCTTGCGATAGTGTCAATTGCACTCATTTTTACCACGGAAAAACATATCTACAACCTATAAAGTCAACCCGGTCACTACTTTGAGTTTGTCTCTAGTGTTCACTTAAAAAACATTTATGGCCCTCGAGTCAGAGGAATTTTTCAACACATTGAAGGTAAAGAACAAGCATAACATATCGAACCAATGTAACGAAGAGGTGGCAGACAAACCACATTCCTTGGCTATTCATAAACCCCTCTTAAGCCCATAATACGTCAAATGTCTCATATCACCCAGACCAATATACATTTATTTCAGGAAATAAATTTACAAATTTAAATTTATATTACATACAATTAAACACATGGACAGCGAGTCATATAAGGTATTTATGTAAATAATAATTGTTAATATTTGTGAATTGTAAATTACTAAATAAATCTACTATGAGTATTACCAAACCTCTTATGTGCATAGTTGAATACATGAGAGGTAGGCAATTTCGCGGCAGTCTGGTGAACATGCATTGGTACCAAACCTTTCATGTGTATATGTGAGCACATAGGATATTTTTCACGGCAGCTGAACTGCACTGACACATAGGAGGTGGTTTGATATTTTCGTAAATAACAATTTCTGTTGTTTTACATTTTACACATAAGAGCTTTTGTCACAACATGCAGAGCTATCTAAGCTTTCCAGCGGAATCAAAACCTCATTTTCGTCCATCACGACACATAAGAGGTTTTGCACTAACAACATATGCATAATACTATAAATTTAAAATAGATGCTACCAAACCGTACGGACAGGAACCCAGGACATGTGACAATGTTTCTTTCTCTCCCAGGATATTTATCTTCTCAAACAAGATAGATTGATCATGATACTGGACTTGAGAAAATAATGCGAAGTTATGAGGAATTTAATAAAATAAGATATAATTTTTCCACCTGATAACCTCATTTAAATAATAATGCTTGGATGGTTTGCCCTTAATTCCTCAAGTCCTTTTATTCTTTTAACATAAAATTCCTTTCATAATACATAATACCCTAGATTAAAATTATCAAGGTAAATTTAGGGCTATTTCTCTTTTGCGTCAATGAATTTAAATTTCAATAAAATGTTCCTGTTAAAATTAATCTTACGAATTAAAAACAATGTAACATGTATAAGAAGAACAGTAAAATGATAAAAGAAACAAGTAATGTGTTAAAAATGTGTATTACTCTTTATGTACATAATATCAATATTAACGGTCAAAGAAATTAAAAGAAAATTGTGTAAACACTTGGTTATCACAATGTCTATATTAATCGCTTCATTTTGATGTTGTTCTTGCTGCTCTCTTCTACCTGTGGATTATGTTGTTGTTTTCTTGTATGAAGTCAGAAGGCAAAGCGTCCAAGTCTTATTTACTTTTATAGTTGGAAATTGCATTTCGGTTTAATAAAACCATCTTCAGCCTGAGTGAAGTTTTCTCGGGCAGTCAGCCAGGTGGTTTCGTCAATTAAACCCGACGTTTCGGAGGCCAACGCTGCCTCCATCTTCAAAGGCGTTGAAGTGCCGAGTGGTCGTCCTGGGGTCGTATTTATATTAAAGGCTACTTGGACCGTACCGACCAATCAGGTGTCAGCACGGCTCTGCGTCTTCCCATTGGTCCGCTCTCTCCTGTGCTTAACTGTTTGGAGACAATTCTCCCAAATCGGGCTGATGTTAATGCCCACGTCCCTATTCATGTTTTCTGGTTGAAATTTAATTTCTATTGCCTCTCTAATCAGTCGTTCCCAGTAGCCTGATGTTTTGGCCAAGATGGTGGTGTTTGCGAACTGGATTTGGTGTCCTGGGCCTGAGTTTATAGCATGCTCTGCTATCGCTGATTTGTCCGGGTAGAACAGTCTTAGATGTCGGGCATGTTCGTCGCAGCGTTGCTGTATTGTTCTGGATGTCTGGCCGATATACACCCTGCCGCATTTGCATGGAACTTGATATACGCCCGGGGTCCTGAGGCCCAGGTCGTCTTTCACAGGGCGCAGCATATTCCTAATTTTGACTGGCGGTTTGAAAACCGCCTTTATCTGTCTTTTCCCCAGTATTCTTGCCAGCCTCTGGGACAAGTTCCCGAAGTATGGTAGTACCGCTACTCCTGCGGTGTCCTCAGAAACTTGGGTAGTCTTATTTTTCTGGCGAACGGCCCTTTTCAGGGCCTGGCGGATCTCTGCTTCATGGTAGCCATTTTGTAAAAAAGTCTTCCTCAGATGTTCGATTTCCTCAGGTAGGCTCTCCCTATCAGAGATAGAGACGGCTCTCTTGAAGAGGGTGTGAAGAACCCCACTTCTTTGTGCCGGATGGTGATGGCTGCCCGCGTTTAGGTAAAGGTCGGTGTGTGTCGGTTTTCTGTAAACACGGTGGCCCAGTTTTCCATTGGTCTTTCTCTGTATTAAGATATCCAGGAAGGGAAGACGGCCTTCCTCCTCGATCTCCATAGTGAAGCTGATGTTCTGATGGATACTGTTGAGATGGGTTAGAAAATCCTGCAGTTTATCCGGGCCATGAGGCCAAATGACAAAGGTGTCGTCCACGTATCTGTAAAAACAGGATGGCTGGAGTGGTGCAGTTTCGAGCGCGAACTTCTCGAAATGTTCCATGTATAGGTTGGCTATTGCAGGTGAAAGTGGCGATCCCATGGCTACACCGTCCGTCTGTTCGTAATATTTTCCCCCGTAGAGAAAATACGTCGAAGTGAGCGTGTGCCTGAATAGTTTAATTATGCCTTCACTGAAATGAGGCTTGAGAAGTTCTAGAGAGTCTTCAATTGGAACCCTAGTAAAAAGCGACACCACGTCGAAGCTGACTAACAGGTCTCCATCTTTCACTGAGGTGTTATCCAAGATCTTGATAAATTCCGATGAGTTCTTGATGTGGTGCTCACCTTTACCCACATATGGCTGTAGAAGTTTTGCTAGTTGTTGAGCCAGTCTGTATGTTGGCGCTCCTATAGCACTTACTATAGGGCGCAGTGGCACCCCCTCCTTGTGAATTTTCGGGAGCCCGTAAAGTCTGGGTGGCACCGCCCCGTGTGGTATCATTAGCTTCTTCATCTCATCAGGTACCGTAGATTTCTTAATCAATGTTGTGGTCTTCCTTTCAATGGTAGCTGTGGGATCCCGGTCGAGTTTTCTGTAGGCAGGATCATTCAGTAGTTCCATTATCTTAGCGTCATAGTCAGTTGACTTCAACAGAACTGTGGCATTTCCTTTATCTGCTGGCAAGACTACTGTGTCGTCATCGGCGCGCAGAAATATCAGGGCATCCCGTTCCTCCCGTTTTAGGTTCGATTTCGGGGGAACGGTCCTTTTCAGGGCCAATCTGGTTTCTAGACGAATGTCGTCGGCCACTTCAGGCGGCAGAGGTCTGATTGCTCGCTCTATGCCACTGATGATGTCAATAACAGGAGGTGCTCTAGGGGTAGGTGCAAAGTTGAGTCCCCTGGAGAGCACTGAAATGGTGGCTGCATCAAGCTGTTTGTCGGTAAGGTTGACAATCGTGCGCTGCGGGTCCCCCGTCGGAATCTTTTTACTTCTATCCTGGAGACGTCCGTACTTGCTTTTTGTCTTTCAGATGTCTTCCGGAGCAATGTTTCCTCCTGAGCCTTGGTGAAAAGATCTATTCTTTCCCAGTCCATCTGTGACAGTCGTCGGCTTATACACAGGTGGAGACGAATTAACTCCCGGTCATTGGAGTCCAATAACTGTCTCGTATGGTGTATGCGTTCCCGTGTCAAAGCCAGGCTTGTCCTTCTAAGTATCCTTCTGGTGGCTGGAGTGTTAACCGGGTAGCGTAGTACTGTGAATCCAGGTACGATGTCATTATCTCGGCATCTTCGTAAGAAAGCCAGAGAGCTCAACAGCTTAGCTTTCTTCTTCCGTAGAGTCTCGAATTGGCGTATGCTACGATGCATCTCCTCCCCGTAGAGGTGTGTGATGTAGGATCTGAGGTTTTCCTGGCGCAGAAGCTGAGTGAAGTTTTCTCGGGCAGTCAGCCAGGTGGTTTCGTCAATTAAACCCGACGTTTCGGAGGCCAACGCTGCCTCCATCTTCAAAGGCGTTGAAGTGCCGAGTGGTCGTCCTGGGGTCGTATTTATATTAAAGGCTACTTGGACCGTACCGACCAATCAGGTGTCAGCACGGCTCTGCGTCTTCCCATTGGTCCGCTCTCTCCTGTGCTTAACTGTTTGGAGACAATTCTCCCAAATCGGGCTGATGTTAATGCCCACGTCCCTATTCATGTTTTCTGGTTGAAATTTAATTTCTATTGCCTCTCTAATCAGTCGTTCCCAGTAGCCTGATGTTTTGGCCAAGATGGTGGTGTTTGCGAACTGGATTTGGTGTCCTGGGCCTGAGTTTATAGCATGCTCTGCTATCGCTGATTTGTCCGGGTAGAACAGTCTTAGATGTCGGGCATGTTCGTCGCAGCGTTGCTGTATTGTTCTGGATGTCTGGCCGATATACACCCTGCCGCATTTGCATGGAACTTGATATACGCCCGGGGTCCTGAGGCCCAGGTCGTCTTTCACAGGGCGCAGCATATTCCTAATTTTGACTGGCGGTTTGAAAACCGCCTTTATCTGTCTTTTCCCCAGTATTCTTGCCAGCCTCTGGGACAAGTTCCCGAAGTATGGTAGTACCGCTACTCCTGCGGTGTCCTCAGAAACTTGGGTAGTCTTATTTTTCTGGCGAACGGCCCTTTTCAGGGCCTGGCGGATCTCTGCTTCATGGTAGCCATTTTGTAAAAAAGTCTTCCTCAGATGTTCGATTTCCTCAGGTAGGCTCTCCCTATCAGAGATAGAGACGGCTCTCTTGAAGAGGGTGTGAAGAACCCCACTTCTTTGTGCCGGATGGTGGGGTTCTTCACACCCTCTTCAAGAGAGCCGTCTCTATCTCTGATAGGGAGAGCCTACCTGAGGAAATCGAACATCTGAGGAAGACTTTTTTACAAAATGGCTACCATGAAGCAGAGATCCGCCAGGCCCTGAAAAGGGCCGTTCGCCAGAAAAATAAGACTACCCAAGTTTCTGAGGACACCGCAGGAGTAGCGGTACTACCATACTTCGGGAACTTGTCCCAGAGGCTGGCAAGAATACTGGGGAAAAGACAGATAAAGGCGGTTTTCAAACCGCCAGTCAAAATTAGGAATATGCTGCGCCCTGTGAAAGACGACCTGGGCCTCAGGACCCCGGGCGTATATCAAGTTCCATGCAAATGCGGCAGGGTGTATATCGGCCAGACATCCAGAACAATACAGCAACGCTGCGACGAACATGCCCGACATCTAAGACTGTTCTACCCGGACAAATCAGCGATAGCAGAGCATGCTATAAACTCAGGCCCAGGACACCAAATCCAGTTCGCAAACACCACCATCTTGGCCAAAACATCAGGCTACTGGGAACGACTGATTAGAGAGGCAATAGAAATTAAATTTCAACCAGAAAACATGAATAGGGACGTGGGCATTAACATCAGCCCGATTTGGGAGAATTGTCTCCAAACAGTTAAGCACAGGAGAGAGCGGACCAATGGGAAGACGCAGAGCCGTGCTGACACCTGATTGGTCGGTACGGTCCAAGTAGCCTTTAATATAAATACGACCCCAGGACGACCACTCGGCACTTCAACGCCTTTGAAGATGGAGGCAGCGTTGGCCTCCGAAACGTCGGGTTTAATTGACGAAACCACCTGGCTGACTGCCCGAGAAAACTTCACTCAGCTTCTGCGCCAGGAAAACCTCAGATCCTACATCTTCAGCCTATTAATAAAGTTTACAAAAACATTTGTTAAGAGCAAGGAAATTATTAAGCATCCTATAGAACAATTATCACAACATCCAGTGTACATAAGGCTATACGCATAGGCCTACCCATTATTTGCTCTAATTTATGAACACACTCAACCTCCATAAATACAGTAACTGCAAGCAAATCATCATCCGTACCTCACAACATTTAGTGTTCTTAAGGCTATATGCATAAGGTAAGGTAATATTAATAATATAGTTTTTCTATAGGATGCTTAATAATTACCTTGTTCTTAACAAATGGTTTTGTAAACTTTATTAATAGGCTGAAGATGGTTTTATTAAACCGAAATGCAATTTCCAACTCTAAAAGCAAATAAGACTTGGACGCTTTGCCTTCCGACTTCATACAAGAAAACAACAACATAATCTAAAGTAGAAGAGAACAGCAAGAAAAACATCAAAATGAAGCGATTAATATAGACATTGTGATAACCAAGTGTGTACACTATTTTCTTTTCATGACTTTGACCTGTAATATTGATTTTATGTACATAAAGAGTAATACACATTTTTAACATATTACTTGTTTCTTTTTTCATTTTAATGTTCTTCTTATACACATTACATTGTTTTTAATTCGTAAGAATAATTTTAACAGGAACATTTTATTGTAATTCTAATTCATTGACGCAAAAGAGAAATAGCCCAAAATTTACCTGAAAATTTTAATCTGGGGTATTTATGTATTATATAAGGAATTTTATATTAAAATAATAAAAGGAAAATTGAAGAATTAAGGGCAAACCACCCAAGCATTATTATTTAAATGAGGATATCAGGGGGGAAATTTATATCTTACCTTATTATAATAAAACCCTCAGTGGAGATAAAATGCAATTTATTAATATGAGGAAGTTCACAATTTTTAGTTTTTGCAATTTCATAATTAAGCGTCAAAGAAATCAAGATTAAAGCAAAAAAACCTGTAATGCTCACCTACTGTGTTAGCTATTGGCGAATGTTATATTGATTAGCACTCCAAGACATAATATAAAAATGGTTAAGTTTTTTTTTTTTAATGTTTAATTTTTTTAAGAAAAAGAGGATCCTACGGATACTGAAAGGACATATATGGATCAGTGATCATTTAGTGTCACAAAGCATGTGATTTTTTATAGGAATGTGTGTTAGTGTTATTTATCTTTTTAAGAATGAGCACAATTCATTTTTATTTATGATTTTTAAAGATGGTGTAATCAGGGCTCGGCAACCCCACGTATGCAATAGATCAGTCGATCGCCAGGGTATTTCGGTAGTTTCTCGGTAGAAATTACGTGATAAAACGAAAGAAGATGTTTGCTCTCCTGCTCTCCCCCCCCCCCCCGGTTACAATTGCCAGTCATTCAAAATATAGCTCTGAAAGTGAAGGCGATATTTTGGTCTACTTTTCTCAGTGAATCAACATTTTCAATCTTGAAGTTTATAAAAAATTAATATAGAAGCAGGATGGCATTATGAATACCTGGACTCTTATATCCGGTTTGATGTAACCAGCTTTGAGCCAGACGTCAAGAATCTGACTGATGAAATGGATTTCCAAATATCACATTAAATCGAACGTGGTTTTATTTTTAATGTGCACTGGAAGTTAATTGTTTCCAAATTTCAAAAAGTATCTCTTTGATACCCTAACAAAGTCGTGTATTTAACGAATGAGCCAGTTTGAGGGTCTTTTATAACGTAGTAGATTATCAGTATCAAGCTATTTTGTTGAGTAAGTCACATAATGATTATTAAGTTCGAATTTATCTGTAAGACGTTTTCTGTGGCTAGCCGGAAGATGTTTATAGAATAAATAAATATTCCTTAAAAAGAAAGAACAAAATAATTCTTTAAAAGTAACCAATGACACTAACTAAATACCAGATATTACACCGAGTAATTCTTTGTTTTTCAATTCCCAAAATTGCCTCTTTGGTAATGACCGGTATACATCTGTATGCTACAATGCATTGTTGAATACTGGAAGTATCTACTCTTATACAATTCAACGGTCTTAATTAGCGTGCTCACTCGCTCCCTCACTTCGTGAGACATCGGGTATAGTCTGCGATGTTCGTCTCTCGCAGTCTAAACTTTCACGAAGAGTACAAAATTAGGAAAACTGTTTCTTTATTATATAAGGCCTAAGTGAAATGAACAGAATGAACAAATATTATAATTTTATTTTTACTTTCAATTTTCATAGCTCTGAACCACAAACATTTTTAATAAACTGCCAGTGTAAATTTCTTAAAAATCCAGGAGTCAATTAATAATGGCGGGCGAAGCCGAGGGCACCAACTGTAATATATTGATAGTTTAACCCTGGAAGTATCGCGGACAATAAAAATCCAAACAAACCACTCCTTCTCTTGAAAAATTATATAACTTCTGAAAATTACACTGAATTTATCAAATAAAATTCACATCATATTCATCTGTCAACAAACAGTTGAGAAACGATATTATCCACCTCCGTCTCGAGAATTACACACGAGTAATACATTCTAGAAGGCAGTGGTATTATCAGTGTTCACAGTTAGCTTTGGAACTGCATAATTGAATCTGAGACCGTTTTCCCAGGCTGCGATTTCTAATCGTGGAATGTACTCTAAAGCCGGAATTTTAGCTGTTTCATTAATTATTAATGGTTTAGATTATGAATGATTCGCGTGCAAGTGTTAATGAATATAATGCTTTAATAATTATTATACTCTTAATTTTTTATTTTTCAATTAATTATCGTGGGCGAAGCCGCGGACACCTGCTAGTAAACTACATAGTGAAAGGCCTATTCTAACCGATAAAACTATCGATAAGAACAAGCGCGATTTATTACTGATTTACAAATAAGCAATTTATATGGTTGGCTTAACAGCGCACAAAACAAAATTTCAGAAACTCAGAGATTGACCCCGGAACTGCCGAGGGAACTTAAGTTTTAGGCATATCAGAAAAGTTATTGTCATTTTTCCGGTTATCCCCAGCATAAAATTTACACCGATGGAATTTCTCACAAACCCAATCGTACCTAAAGTTATCAATATTCCATCTGAAGAAAAAGACATACCTTATTTTTCCGCAGATAAGACGACTGTTGAATCATAAAAAGGCCCCGAAAATTCGGGGTCGTATTGTAGAACAGATACCTAAAATTAGACTGAAATTTATACAAATTAAAAGATTAGTAAATTACTATTGTGATGTCAAGATTATATTATCTTGGTATATTAAGAAGTTAGGTACCATTTGCGGGCAAATGTAAGTCCCGAAATAACGCGAATTTCGGATAAGAAGCCATAAACGCCATAATCCGCGAAATAAAATCTCCTTTTGTTATTATTATTATTATTATTATTATTATTATTATTATTATTATTATTTTTTCCATTTTGCTCTATATACCGGTATACGTGTTTCACATGGCTCACTCACAACGCGTGTATCGTTTTGTTCCATTGTGGTGCGACTTTACTCTGTGACAGCTTTTGAAGAAGAAAAAAATTGTAACAGTATTTCTGGGGCTTTAAATAATTTATGTTATGAAATTATTGATATATAATTTTAAGTTATTAGGTGAATAAAACATTGGAGTTGGGATTCACACAGTATGTGGACTTAAGACGGATACTGTCTTAAACCATTAAAGCAGTTTCAATGCAGGGTCCTTGAGTATTATAAGCTTTTTTTCAAGGAACGCTATAGACAGGATGTGTAAAGCATAAATAAAACTTTCTAAAAATCTTCGCTTCCCCAAGCCAAACCATTAAGATTTCAAGATTTTCCACACGTGGGATGCTATATTTTAAGCCTATCGGCGAGCTCCTTATATGTTTTTTAGGAAAAGAGCGCGAATTTACTACATCTTTCGGACTATTTTGTTGCGGGTGTAGGAATATGAAAATCACATATATATACAGAGACTACTTTCAAATCGAGGTCTTGCCCCGGTAACGCCGTGAAAGACGGGGCTGCGCCCGTCGTGAATATAATTAATTTTGTGGAAACTGATATAAGTAGTGACTTATATGTGTAATTGGGCAAGTGACATAAAGACCGCTTTTTAAGTCCACATCGTGTGTTTTCCCTGTATCATTACAATATATACATTAACAGGAAGATTTTAATTTGTATTACTTTTGTTGCTCTGAGTTGTGAAAATGAACGAATAATACTTTTATTAAGAATATAAAATAAACACATACGTAAGAAGTGAAACGGTATAAGTAGTGCTAATTGTGTTCCCCACATATCCCTGAAATCAAGAGTAGGCTATAGTGCTGAACCGCCGACTGAAGCTACGCGGGAAAGGACGTGAAGGGACCTAAGTGGTTACTGCACCTACTTCTGAAGACATCAAAAGTATGTTAAGTGTAAACATTAGTGTGATTCTCGAGATAGTTTATACCCATGCAAATTACCCTGATTGACAAATAAGTGACCGAGAATCATTAGTGCCGAACACCCGGGCCTAACGCCCGCAGAATGGAGGAAGTTTTGTTCCGGTAAGGGTAGCCAACAATCTTTTTAACTAACTGTAGTTATTTTGCCCTAACCTCGACTACCCACCCTATGGATTATAATAGTGCGATGGTTTGCAACATTTTTGCCATCAACCAGAAAACTGAAAAAAAAAAGGAATTTACTAAAGTTGTTTAATAATCATAAATCCATAGGCCGTTGATAGTTTGGGGGCCGTCTTTTAGGACAGATATATGCTAAAACTAACAAACTTTGACCAAAATTTATACCTCGTCTTATCTGAAGGTCTTTTTATCTCCGGAAATATACGGTAATGACAACTAACACGCCCAAGGACTTTACTAAGAGAACATTACCTAGTTATTATACAAGGATATTTATAGCTTAGTCTACTTCATAAGATTTCTTGAAATTTAAAAGAGCGCAAAAAAATTCCCCAGTGTTTCTGCACAGAATTTTATAATCCTCGTCGTTAAAGTTCAAAGCTGGTAATAATCACACAAAACAAAATAATTTTATAATATTGGAAGAGGAGGCTTACGAGCCAAACTGCACATCTCGTGAAATTTTTGCTAACATAATAAAGTTATTTAGGCCTACTATCCGCATACATTTTAAAATAAGATGACCGTATTTCTGGAAGTCGAAGCTGAGACCAATTGAGTACGGTAACTTCTTACGACGAGCTGAATAAATGACACCAAATCGTCGCTTTATTTCTATAAGGTTGTATGGTCATTTATATATTTGGGGTTGCAATATTCTTTCCAACCTAGAATTCATATAAAATATAAAATTCATATAAGTAACATCCGAACACCGCTCTATTACAGTTTCGGAATCCTCTTGTGTTTTATTTCCAAATTCCTGTACACACAGGTACGTACCTGTGCGGGTTGCGTGCACATAGGCACAATCGCAATTTCGTGCACGTTGGCATATTATTTTTATCTTGCAATATCATCGTGCTCATCGCCACACACCCTTCGTAGGGGTGGACATACAGACAAAGCTGGAATTACATTATCGTATTGAATGCAATGGAATTCACAGTAACTGCTAGATAGACAGAAAGACACACACTTCCTTTTATTATTATAGATACATACTGTGTACAGTAATATTATAATTGTATTGTTTAGAAATCAGTCATAAAGTATCTGCCTGCGATTGAATGAGACTTTGAATTAACCTAACCTAATCTAATCTAATCTAACCTAACCTAAACTAATTTAACCTAACATAACCTAACCTAACCTGACCTGACCTGACTTAACCTATCAACGATATCAACGGCCGGTTTCCTTTGCCGCGGTAGCTAAGGAATGCTGCCTTGGAGCCGTGGTGAAGGAGGCTGTAGGTTTGAGTCTCTATGTCCACCCCTAGCCCCAACGGGTTGTGTGGCGATAAGCACGATAATATTACAAGATAAAAATACTATGCCAATGTGCACGAAAAAGAGACTGTGCCGATGTGCACCTGTGCCAATGTGCACGACACCTGTGCGTAGCTATGACGTACCGCTTCTGTCTTCTCCACTGTGGTGGGTCACGTGATTCATATTCTTTCTTTATAATATAGTGCAGTTATTCATTGCATGGCCAGTCGGCTTCAAAGGATTCGGTGTTTCTTTATGTTAACTGATCTGTCTAAATCAGTCTTGGGCTTCCGCTTTCCAAAACAAAAGCAACGTTACAATATCACTTTTATCACTGACCTCTGTTCTTCCTTCGGTTTATTCAATTATGTCACACGTGTTATTGTTTACTGTAACTTGATCTTTCAACCGCGCATTTCACTCCACGCGGAGTTGACGAGTAACTGTCAAAATCGCCACAGGAAAATGGCTGGGGTAACTAGCTGATTGGTGCGGTAAAAACAAAGAACATTGGTTGAGCTGTCGGTAAACTTTTCCTCCTAACGAAAGGAAGCCGCCTGGCCATGCAATGAATAACTGGACTATATGCGTCTTGATGATACAAAGATGCGATCGCGAGAGATTACCAGCTATTTCGTGTTATTAAGTGTGAAATTAGTGTGCTATTAATATTTATTAGTGTTGTGTGCTTCAAGATAAACTGTGCGGATGGTGCTATAACTGCTATGGAGTGACGATTGCTAAAGGAATGATAGGAATTTTACTGTTATGATGAGGAAATAAGGTGGCTTTTCATACGTGACATCTTTACTGTAGGTATCTGTGTCTGTCTCTAATGTTTATAATTCAAGAAAAATACTGATCTAATTTTCAACCAGTTAATTAAATAGAATAAAATAAGTAGTCCACTCATGGTTCAGTTTCGTCTTGCCAAATGCAAGGTTTTATTTACGTTGAATAGGTTATCTTCCATTACACTGCATCGAGTCCAATAGAACGTTAATGGCAGGTGTGTGAGGCGCGGAAGTTCTGTTGGGCATGATCCGTATATTTACTTCCGAACGGCGAGATTCCTGAAAAACCACTTGACTGTTACGAGTTATGGCTTTCATTAACAGTAATTTTACTTTCTCTGCCCTTACCATAGGTGCTATAGGTACAGGAAGTATTGTTTTCGACCCCAAATTCGAAGTTGAGTTTTTAACATAAATTCACATTTTGAGGACACCTGAATCCAAAAATACTATTTTCGGAAACATGTCTGTTTGCCTGTGAACGGAAATCGTATGAAAACAAAATTTTGTGTTTTAGTTAGGTACCTTCTGAGGATGTAACACGAAGATTGACCACAACTTTCTCTTAATTTGGAGGGGCTTTACATGATGAAATTTTTTTTTTTTTTTTTTTAATTGCGTCGAAAATGGCGTTTACAATTTTCTTTAAAATTTGCACATTAGTTAGTTAGGCCTATACCAAGAGCTAATACTTTTATTCAAACATTTTTTCGAAAAAGATCCTCTGAAGGGTAGTTATAAGCTGCCCACTCATAATACGCGCTCTTTGCAATACGGTCTCTTGTAACGAAAAATCGTATGAAAACAAAATTTTGTATTTGGGTTAGGTATCTTCTGGGGATGTGATACGAAGATTGGTAACTACTTTCTCTTAATTTTAAGGGGACTTTATATTACATTTCGTTTTTCGAGATTTTCTCGAAAACAGCTCTTAATATTTTGTTTACATTTTATAGAAGGGATGTTTCTACTATGAGCTAAAACTTTTATTTGAATTTTTCTTGGAATAAAATTATCTGAAGGGTAGTTATAAGCCACCCACTCTGAGTATGTGCTCTTTGCAGTATGGCATCTTGATCTACATTAGAATGTGAAGTGAGGAAATTGTATTGAATATGCTTAAGGTAAAAAAATTACGACGGTACATTAATAAGTTTTTATTTGGGCTTTTTATACTTGGTAACGTAATGTATGTGATGGTAATGTAATGGTACTTGGTAATGTATGTGATGTGGTAACGTCATTCTCATAATTTTTACAACCAATTTACATGAAGAGAATGTCATACATAATAATTATATTATACTAAGGGGCTAACTTTTATTTGGGCAGAGGAAGTTATGTGAATTTCACATAAGATTTTTTAAGATGTGATTGACACGGACAAGGGGGTGACTGCCCTGAAGACTGCGTTCATGTTTGAGAGGTGATAATCGAACAAAGAAGCAACGATGGTCCAACAAGAGAATGGTAGCATTGATTAAACTTGAGGGGAAAAGTTTCATATTAAATAACCAATAACAGTTTATAAGTGAAGGATTTTTCAGTATTCGTTCGTTATTTGCCTCTTCTATAACTGCAAGAGACATATAAATGTCTTTACGAATAGATCACTATTTGTTATTTTTACTAAATGTTTGTCCTGTGTTGAACTGTTTTCATACGTTATTTGTTTTAAACAAATTGTTGCGAGCCAAAAGAACCTCCCACGAATAAAAAGACTCGCTGGGCTAAACAGTAGATTTCTTATTTCTTCTTCTTCTTTAGAGATAACCCAATTACACATTTATATTGCTTGCTGTTATGCTATTCTTTGTCAATTGGCAGCCTCTGATGTAGAGGAAGACTGTTAAAATAAAATAAATTGGATCTCATTCGTTGTTGTAAATCAATAATGGAGTAAATAAATATGGGGTGTGATGCATCAAATGGCTTTCTCTACCATGGGCATAATAAATCTCACATGACTTTGTTTATACAATTTGTGGATACAAATACAAGGCACTTGCGACAGTTACAAGGTGTAACCGTACTTTGTACTCAACTCAGACGACAATCTCATATATAGCCCCTGTACGACTGACAATACGCACCCTACTGTTTATACTTCCACACATAACACCTAACTTCAAACATTAATTACTCCATTAAGGAAAAAGCGACAAGGAAACCAATTACACCCATCAATAGCCAATAATACCCCCTACAGTTTGATATATTACACATAACTTTTTATTAACCCTTTCCATCATTTTAATATAAAAACATCAATAACTCTTTTCATTTTTATCACACCCACTACAAATTAATACCATTGGAAGCCCCATAAAATAGCCCATCAGGAATAAATAACCAGAACTATGATAACTTTCAGTTATCACAGTTATTGATAAAAACATAAACCCAGCACCGCCTACTTCCGCTCGAGCAGTCTGGCTGGAGCCGAGAAGATTTTGACAGCTCAAGTAATTAATGACCCATGCAACTTGCCTGTTCTAACGAAGAAAAACGGAATATATTTTAAATTGGATAGCAGAACAAACTATCTTACACCAATCAGAGAAAACTTAAACACGGACACAACCAATTGGAACTACTTACCCCCACTACCCCTTACAATGATATTAGCAGAAAGCACGGACTTCTCGTCATCTATTGATCATACGACAGCTTAGACTAAAGACCTTCAAGACACACTTCAGACAAACGACTACGTTAAATATTATTAAACTAAAGTAACTTCGCAATATATTGATATTTAAACATTATTATCCGCGCGATATAAATAGAATTTATTAGCAGCGTCGAAGCGCGTAATTTATATTATTTGATAAAGACATTGATTTTATTATTACGAAACATTAATTGTGAACGTAAGATTGAACATTATTATCCGCGCGATACAAATAGAAACTACGAGAGAGTAAATGTGAAAGTAAATAGAAGTTTTCAACAGCGCGTACAAGTGAAGTAATTATTATTACAATTTAGCAAGTTACAAAGTGTTACTTACGAACTTCAACGACGTACTAAATACTACTAAATATCAGAACTTACATCATCTAATAGAACTAAATCGATTAATTCAGCATTGCAGAAAATACTAAACTTTGGAAAATATATATTAATTTGAAAAGAACACCTCAACTTTTAGTTACCATTATTCCTGACACCGCCCCTTGACTGTTATCTTGATCTTCTCTAGCTACTTCCCTAGATAAGAGTTCTCTAGCTTACAACTACCCCTGAGTACTACGCCCGGCACCCCTTATTTTAATCCGAACTCGAGAACTACTAAACATCCAAAACCCCACCTACAGTTATAAATAGCTTCCCAAAACGACGAACGGTCATAAATAGTGACCCAACGTGAAGCGAAATCAACTCCACCCCGAAGAACGGTTATAAACGGCTCCCTACTTAGTGGCAAATATTAAGGAGAGCTACGAACGGTGATAAATGGCGACCATCGTGATTGCTTGAATTTGAAGATCGAGGGACCAGTCAATAAAATTTAATTTTTCAACAATAAAATTCAGGAACACTACACTAAACCACACACCACCAAGTTTTAAATTCTGTGAGAAATTTTACTAGAGTCAGCACACCATTGGATTATTCATCATTTCATCAATACCCCCCTCTGGATCTTCATCTACAACATTTTCCCTTATCACCTGGATACCTGGACATCACCGTTGGCCTGCCGCTGGACATCTGGACTACAAAAGGGTATCGTTAATCCAACTTAAGTGTTGAAAACTGAATTTTGCTCCTATTTTTATTTAAATTCAAAGTAAATTTTTTCAATTTAAATTTCAATTTTTTTTTGCGTTTTAATTAATTTTTTTTTTTTTTTAGAAAAGTCAATTGTATTGTATTAGTTTATGAAATTAAGGAATAATAAAGTATTCCAAGTCATGGAGCCAAATTCTGATACTCAGATATTATGTTCAGAACAGAATCCTACTTCTGAAAATAATGAAAGTGCATCTGTTCCTATTTCTGACAACCTAGAAATTACTCAGCATGAAACAGAAAGTGACCTTGCTAACTTGACTGTTACACAACCCCCTGTTAATATCCCAGCTGTGAGTGCACCCACCCCATCGACTTCTACTCAAAACACCATAAACTTAGACCCTAACATTCCTTCTTTCAGTCTAGATTTTTTGTCACAAATACAGACAATGATGGTAGGAATTTCTACACAAGTGAACGAACTGGCTACACAAAATAATACACTAAATTCCACACTAGAGGCACAAAGCCAACAATTGAGAACCGAATTCGCTACACAGAATTCCACACTTGAAAGTCAAATTGCTAACATGAACACGACTATAAATTCAACACTTGAAAATCAAAATCAACAAATCACAACAATGAACTCCACTCTAGAAAATCAAAACCAGCACATAACAACAATGAACTCTACACTAACTACATTAATCACAGAACACCGCACTCAGGTTACTTCTGAATTGCAGAATTTAGACACTAGAGTCACAGCTCAAATTGCTACCTCAGAACAAGTGTTGACAAATCATATTTCCTCAGTAGAAAGGGTAACCTCTAGCAATTCTACTAAATTGGTATCCCTTCAATCAGAATTAGACCGACTTAGGCAAAGGGTTAGAGACCAGGAAAGCCTAATCGAACAAACTAGAGAAAATGCTTTGATCCCTCATGTTTGTAATACCCCCTCAACTTCTGCCTCTACTTCTTCCAACCCCCCTGATCCAGTACCTCAAGCCCCTGAAATACCAGAACCACCTGCACCATTACCCAGAACCAACAATGGATTGGATCAACGAGCTGCCAGCACTAATCAAAATCCCCAAATTGTTGTAAATAGTAATTTTTCATTGCACAATTCGGATTTTCCATTACCGTATTTTGAAGATACATTGAAAACAAACCCTGTCAGATATTTAAAGGACCTAAAAACTTATTTTGCTTTACGAGGAGTCCCAGAGCATCTGAAAATGATCTTTGTGAATCAATCTTTGAAATCTAACGCAGCTCGGTGGTTACAAGTCATCGATCCCAACAACCTCCTGTCCATAGGTCAGTTTGAGGAAATGTTTTTATCTGAATACTGGAGCGACAGTGAACAATGTCGTCTTCGGTCGAGAATATTTCAAGGTAAGTACGACCGTAGCCACGGCCAAAGCTACTTGGAATATTTCATATCCTTGTGTGAAAGCCGCCAACTGTTTAAACCAGAAATTTTGGAGCAAGATTTTCTAAAGGCACTCCCGTCTCACTTTCCGCCAGTAATAAGAAATTGCCTTGTTGTTGCATCTCCCCAATCCACCACTGAGATGTTAAAGTTACTAAAGTCAATGCAGGACCTAACTTACCCTTCCACTAAACCATCACATCCCATTGTGTCAGCTAACCAAACTCACCGGAAAAACATTAATCTGGTACAAACTTCTGACAATCAGGAAAATTTCCAGATTGGGTTGCGGACAGGAAATTCTAATGAGGACCAGCAAAAGAATGATTCTAGTGACAACAGACCTTATTGGCCCCAAACAGAGTACGTGCGAAACGCCCGCAATAATTGGCAAACCCGTGGTTTCCGTTTCAGGCCGTATGGCAATTACAATAATAGACAAGGGAATAGTTACCGTGGTCAGAACAGACGTGGCTATGCAGGAAATAGACCTAACTGGTTTAACCGGAATCAGTATAACCAAGGTTTCTTTCGCCCCTACTACAGAGGCTGGAATAATTTCAGGTACTCCCGCTGTAACAACAATAATCAATATGAAAGGAACAATTCATATGAAAGCCCGAGAAATAGACCTAACAACAATTCCCCGAGTAACATGGACGACAGACAAGAAAATAATGACACATCTCAAAATGAAATAAGGACCCCTAACCCCCACGACCAGATTGATAGATCATAATTTTTTTTATTTTTCCTTCGCCAAATAACTCAAACAAAATGAAACTTCCCAAGACCGCATAGAATGTTAAAATTATTCCAGGAAATGTAAATATCAAAATGAACCAGCATTACTTTATTATAAATAAATTTAAATGTTTGAAATTTTATAAACAACAATAATTAAAAGAGAATAACAATGCCAGTGCCAGCAATGTGGAGTGCACACCCATTGTTGACAACAATCCAATTGTTAGTAGTGTTATTTCTCCTTTTAGATAATAAAGAAATGGAAATTATTTTGTTCAAAATATTAATGAGACATGTAACAATAATAGTAATGTTTATAACAATTGAAATTTTCCAGAACATTTGTGTACTAAGGAACACTAGTAAACAAAATTTTTAATAGCGTCGACATGACCACAACCTTGTAAATAGTATGTATATATGTGTATGATGTCAACCCTATTAAGCAGACATATTTCAGAAAATACAATTTTTCCCAGTTAATTTTCATTTTAACTAACATGGTTCCGGGAACCCAGTACAACGTGACAGATATTTTAAGAATTTAGAAAGTTCATTCAGAGAGAACAAAACACCTCGCAACATAAGACTCCCCCGACAAGTTGAAACTCAGTGAAGGACAGACTATTGTCCGGAAACACCCCTGCTGTGCTACAAACTGGTAGGAGAAATGAACTTGACATGTATAATACCAGGCAACGACCCCAATACAAACTGTTGAGAAGAAATTCTTGTAACCTACAACAATCACCTGTTAGAACTATATTATGTCATGACCCCCAAACAGAAATGCCTAAGAAAGTTTGAAGTGAAAAGGAGAAGTAAAAAGGATTATCGACTAGGACTCAGAAAAACGTTTTATCAGACTGACATTGTAAAATAATTAGAGTGATTCATACTTCTCAAATTAATGTTTTACCTGACGTTATATATAACGAATGTGATACTTAAAAGGTAGAGTATAATTAGCCTCCCCGTGGTTGTTGAAAAGACTATGATGAGATGATTCTTACTCTATAAAATAGGGTGGGACATCACAACAGCCATTCCACTACAGATATAAGTGCAACAAATAAGTTTATTGCCATTTTTAGTGAACCTCTGTATATATGTAATTTTAAGATAGGCCACTCCCTTTATTTATTCAACTGAAGAGTTAAAACATTCATTTGACAAAGGTAATCACACTATTATTTGAAGTAGTAAATAAGTAAACATTGAAATTACGACATATTTGAATTTTATTGGAGTAGTACACAAAGTAAGAATAACTAAATTTTATTAATTTTTCAAAAAGAAAAATTATTTTACATAAACAATATGGACAGGAAATAACCCTCTCCCTACACTAATTAAGTAGAATTGTATAGCAAAAGTGAAGTGAAAAATGATCAGAATTAAATAAGAATTTGAAAGTGAAATGATTATTGAGAAACATGTGTGTCAATAAATAAGAATCTTGAAGGTAAAACAATGAGGAATATAACAAAAGGTAAGAAATAAATGTATGATAAACAAAATGAGTGAATAATTAAGATGGTATAATATATGTCTACGAGGAAAATATGAAGTAATGATAGTTATGAAATGAGAAATATGAGAACAAATGAGGAAATATGATAACAAGTATTAAAAGTAATATGAAAGAAAAGAATGGTAATGAATATTGAGAGTAATAAAGAAATTTTGAAGGTAAGACATAAAAGAGGATTTATGAGGTTAGAATAATGAAAACAAGGTAAAAGAATATTGAAAGAATGAAAAAGGAACATTAAGAAATGATTATTTATGAGGTAAATAGATAAAAAGAGTAGGAAGAAAACATATGTAATCTGAATATAATATCAGTGTATTAAGTAGACCAATGAGGAAGATTAGCGTACTCCAACGTTTGACATCAACAATATATGGATTAGCATCAAAAATCAGCGTTATGCAAGAAGCTATTGAAATTAATATTAATATCAAGAAATTCGAGTGTATTTTATAATTTTATTTGTGTATAAGGTATAATTATGATTTTGTTTTATTAGTTAATCAAATGGACTATGAACTCAGCAAAATGTGTACTACGACCAAGAAGAAAAGTGACCAATTCAAGGTAAAATAATGTTAAAAGTGTATTTTATTGATTATGAATTTATTTGTGTATGTATAATTACGGCAGAATTAATCAAAAGTATAGATGATGTAAGGATCTAAATTATTCAAGGACAGACATTGAAACAAAGACGATTGATCGAAAAGTGATATCAAAGTAAAAACACAACAGAGAAAATCCCGTGAAATTCTTTTAGCCGACGGAAAAGTATTTCAGGGAATCGAAAAAATTAAACTTCCAGATTTTATTCAAAACTAAACACCGCCACTCTTCAAATTCCAGATTGGGTATTATAATGATCATAAAATCCCGCTCTTATTGATTCTGCAGATCAATTCCTCGCGTGAGTTTTTTAATCATTATGCGGACATCTTGTAACCGTACTTTGTACTCAACTCAGACGACAATCTCATATATAGCCCCTGTACGACTGACAATACGCACCCTACTGTTTATACTTCCACACATAACACCTAACTTCAAACATTAATTACTCCATTAAGGAAAAAGCGACAAGGAAACCAATTACACCCATCAATAGCCAATAATACCCCCTACAGTTTGATATATTACACATAACTTTTTATTAACCCTTTCCATCATTTTAATATAAAAACATCAATAACTCTTTTCATTTTTATCACACCCACTACAAATTAATACCATTGGAAGCCCCATAAAATAGCCCATCAGGAATAAATAACCAGAACTATGATAACTTTCAGTTATCACAGTTATTGATAAAAACATAAACCCAGCACCGCCTACTTCCGCTCGAGCAGTCTGGCTGGAGCCGAGAAGATTTTGACAGCTCAAGTAATTAATGACCCATGCAACTTGCCTGTTCTAACGAAGAAAAACGGAATATATTTTAAATTGGATAGCAGAACAAACTATCTTACACCAATCAGAGAAAACTTAAACACGGACACAACCAATTGGAACTACTTACCCCCACTACCCCTTACAATGATATTAGCAGAAAGCACGGACTTCTCGTCATCTATTGATCATACGACAGCTTAGACTAAAGACCTTCAAGACACACTTCAGACAAACGACTACGTTAAATATTATTAAACTAAAGTAACTTCGCAATATATTGATATTTAAACATTATTATCCGCGCGATATAAATAGAATTTATTAGCAGCGTCGAAGCGCGTAATTTATATTATTTGATAAAGACATTGATTTTATTATTACGAAACATTAATTGTGAACGTAAGATTGAACATTATTATCCGCGCGATACAAATAGAAACTACGAGAGAGTAAATGTGAAAGTAAATAGAAGTTTTCAACAGCGCGTACAAGTGAAGTAATTATTATTACAATTTAGCAAGTTACAAAGTGTTACTTACGAACTTCAACGACGTACTAAATACTACTAAATATCAGAACTTACATCATCTAATAGAACTAAATCGATTAATTCAGCATTGCAGAAAATACTAAACTTTGGAAAATATATATTAATTTGAAAAGAACACCTCAACTTTTAGTTACCATTATTCCTGACACCGCCCCTTGACTGTTATCTTGATCTTCTCTAGCTACTTCCCTAGATAAGAGTTCTCTAGCTTACAACTACCCCTGAGTACTACGCCCGGCACCCCTTATTTTAATCCGAACTCGAGAACTACTAAACATCCAAAACCCCACCTACAGTTATAAATAGCTTCCCAAAACGACGAACGGTCATAAATAGTGACCCAACGTGAAGCGAAATCAACTCCACCCCGAAGAACGGTTATAAACGGCTCCCTACTTAGTGGCAAATATTAAGGAGAGCTACGAACGGTGATAAAGGACAGTGGTTACAAGCCACTAGCGGCAACATATAGAGAACAGTTGGTCACTCTGCTTCTCTCAGAAACAAAATACATCACACAGTCCGTGCAAATATGAATATCAAATGGGCGGAGCTTAAGATGCGACCTTCTTTTCTCCTTATTCATTATAAGTCTGCAACTACTACTCGCAGAGAAGGATTTGTCAATATTGGTTCCTTATTGTCTTTTGTGTAACTTGAAGAGAGATATACATTTCTTTAAGAATTGGTCAATTTTTACGCAAAATTATGTTTCTGCGATGTTCAACTGTTTCAAACATTGATTTGTTTTAAAACAGATTGTTGACACTCAAAAGAACACGAATTCCACTAATGCGAAATGACAAGAAGCTTTTTGATTACTATTCTAAGTGCAAGCGAACTGAAGTTATTTTATTTTTAAAAATTTAGGATTTAAAATAATATAAGCCTAAAGCCACACGGGATTGTTTCCGCGCTGCGGCTAAGCAGGAAAACAAACAAAATATATAGATTACATTGAGAGATGTGAGACGGGCCACATGGGAGTGATTCATCGCAGAAAATTAGTCATTTTGCTGCGTCTTCAAAGTTGCCCGCTCAGAGAATGGGCTGGGGTCCATTTCTTTGTTGGTTTTCACTCTGACTTGAGTGGCCACAGTGCATCCTTTCAAGCAGCTGTTGCAGTTCTGTTCTCGCCATCATTTCGAATATCAATTTCAATAACAATGGAACATTTAGATAGTGAATTAATTATACTGGAGTACAGGAACACCCTTGTTTGTACGATATCCTGGTTCATGATTTTAAAAACCGGGATATCAATAACTGCAGTAGTAGTCCGAGAAAACTGGGAAGAGATGGATAATGAAAACGAAACTAATATTGTTTTAAGTACTCGTACAATGTTTGGAAAATTATTCATATTTTATTCTACCAATTTTAAGGAGGGAGGTAGGGTTTTAGAAAATAGTTCATACTCCTAAAGTATTGCAGCCACAGTTATGAAAAATTTTACTCTCATATGGTATGCTATGGTAATAATTATTGCAAGGCAATTGATGATTTTGCATCATTTTTATATGAAAGTTAAAAGATAGCTCTAAATTTATATAAATGTGTATCATTAAACAATTTATTAAATAAGGGCAATTAGTTTTTGCATTTTTTGCTTTATTTTGCACTTTTCGTCATTTTCAAGAGATAGGTAATTTTTTGGCAATTTTAGGTCTTTTTTGCATTTTCACGTCTTTTTCTGCATTTTAGATCATTCTCGACATATTTAGGTCTTTTTCGCCATTTCAGGTCATATTTCAGTGGAGGTAAAGAGGAGCTTTTCCATATAGGCCTACAAATCGTTTCAGGCAACAGACAATACTTTTTATTCGAGAATATCTGCCAAATATACATAGTTCATTTTAATTCAAGTTTAGTGTAAACACCATATCAGTTTGTCTTGTAGCAATAAATAATTATTTTTTTTTATTTTTAAATTGCACATATTTTGTAGGGGCAATTAGATGGGCACGCCAGTTCAGAAAGGATTTTTTTTTCGCTAAGGGTGTCCAGGTTGTACACATTTACTTTTTTTTTTAGTAAGTGTGTTTTATATTGTAAATTCATATATAACACACTGTCATCCGTTAAATTGGTTTTAGCAATTCATTACTTAAAAAAACTAAATATAAGTAATAATGGAAAATTTATTGGTCATTGTTTAAAATTTTATGTCATTTTTCAGTAATTTTAGGTCATAAATGCATTTTTTATTTGGCATTTTTTCACTATTTTATGGTAATTAAATGCCTTGCCCTAGTAATAATATATCACTTAAAAATACATTTTTGTGTCATTAGTATTTTTTAAAAATTGTCTTTATTTCAAATTTAATCGCCACACTTATATACCTTTTCTATGGAAACCACTTAATGGATAACTATGAAACTTTGACTTCTTAAGTTTGGTTTACAAGACCAATATTTTATTAAATTATTAAACTTAATTAAAACCTGCTTACTTTTAAAGGATCCATAAAACTTTCTATTCAGGCCCTTTTTAAATTCCTTTCCATTATTTACTTTTAAGAAATATAAATTTCGGTATAAAATTTCTGTTAAAAGTCAGTCCTCTTATTAATGCAAATATTAGTTTAACTTATTTTTCGTCTCGTTTTGCTGTATATTTCAAAGGAGCATGGGAGAGTAGGCCAACATGCAACTACTGCATTAACAAAAATGATGAGTCGTCCATAACTTGCACCCACACAGCCGCTAAAACAATGACAGGAATAAACAGACCATGTTTGTTTACACTACATTCTCAGCGTGAAAAGATAGGTCGTGTGGCCATGAGTGCTGCAGACTTTCCGACGCTGTATTTCCACGCAGAACCGCAACATCAAAACACGCCCGTCTGGCCCTAGCCTCGTACGATGTTCGACTTAACTGGCTTACACGAATATCAGAAGTCGCTGGTGCTTGTTCTAATTAACGGTCTTACATCGTAATCAACTAAAACAATCACCGTAAGTTATTTCTCATATGTAAATTCATATGTTATATCTGTTAGTGTAAAGTTTCAGAATGTTTTTCACATGTATGTGCCATTCGTATCACCTAATTTCAATCGCTTGCGTTATCCAATTAATCAGAAGTAAATCAATTATTTACGCCATTCACTCATGCATCATTTCCGATCGCTTGTATTATCTCAACAATCTGTATTGAATCAATGACTCAAGGGAGTATAAACTAGTTTTAAAAACTGCAACTCAAAGGTACTTACCAGTTAGGAGTTTTCAGGATTTATTTGGAAGTTATATCCGCGATATTGGTCGAGTTACGTAAATACCGGTATGTATTTTGTTAGGCCTATATAACATTAAGTCCTTAAAAAAAATTATTACTTAAAACATGTCCGCTAGTCGGTACTGTTCATTTGCTTCACAAATAGCTTCTTGTATAATTAAGATCGTGGATATTCTATTTTCTTGTTTCCTTCGTCTACAAAGCAAGGGTAATTAAATGTATTCTGCCTAGGTCTACATAATTGTTTCCGATTAGATTATCTCTTCCTTCCACCTTGCAAAGTAAGATGCTTAATCCAGGAGTTTAGCGACGGTTCTAAAATTCTCTGCAGGGTTATTTACCCAATTGGTTCAAGAAAATATCACTTTATTTGATCCAAGATGTGTTCGGAGCAAATGTAAACAGCAGACTTGCCTAGACTAACTGCGTCCTGTCGTTTCATCGGTTAATCGCACCAGTGCATACTCACGATTGTGTGACAAGCTCCGTCAGATGTTTATTACCATTCCGCACACATCATGGAATTATTTATATCTTATGTAATTGTGAAAACGTAAGTTCTGTTAAGTGAGCTATTTGCTTTCGTATTTATATCATAGGCTTACATGTTTTACAACATGTATCTAGCAAACAAGATTTCATTTGTTGGTTCTGAAAAAAACAAGTGACATAAGTTACTAAATACAATACTATTTTATAACATAATTAATTAACTCGTTGTACTTTTCATTAAGGCTATATAATGTGTGAAGTTGTAACAGATTTCTTTAAGGCCAAAGCGGTCCATTAAGCAGATCTTCTTCTTTAACAACAGGGTTTAGGCCTACTGGCCTGTTCCGTCTCCAGATTAAAACTGGTCACTCCACCTTTTTCTAGGTCTTCCTACATTTCTTCGACCTCTTGGTTTATATTGTAATGCTTTGAAGGGTATGCGGCTTCTATCCATTCTCATTACGTGTTCTCTCCAATTATTTGAATAATTGTTCATTATTTGAATTACATTTTCTATTTGTAGTTGATTCCTTATATCTTCATTTCTTTGATGGTCTAATAAAGAGTACCCCGCTAGCGGTCTTAACAATCTCATTTCTGCAATTTCAATTCTTCGCTTCTTCTGTTCTGTTATTGCCCATGTTTCTGACCCATAAAGCAATGTTGGGAGTGCCATTGTTTTATAAAATTTAAGGACTGTCTCTTGTCTAACCTTTCCTAGTAATGTTTTCTTTATCGTACCCAATAATTGCTGAAATTTATTAAGTTTCAATTCCATATCCTTGCTCTCCGTAATAGTCAACAGGCATCCTAAATAACTGAAGGAATTTACTTGTTGTAGTATTTCATTTTTTATTACTATTTTAGCTCTTACTGGTTCTAGTCCTTTAAATGCTAACACTTTTGTTTTGTTTGTTGAGATTTTAAGGTTGTATTTCTCAGCTACATTGCTCAATGTGAAAACTGCTCTTTGCATATTATCTTCTGAATCTGCCAACACTGCCTGATCATCAGCAAATAAAACAGTATTTAAGGGAGATTGTCTTATTATAAAATTATGTTTCAAATTCATCTGCCATTCTCTTACGGCTTCGTCTAAGTATAAATTAAACAAAATGGGTGAAAGAGGACACCCTTGTCGCACCCCCTGTGATGTTTCTCTATGCTCTTTGCTAATCCCTTGGCTTGTTTTCACCTTTATAATATTATTAACATATAAACTCTGTATTATTTTGACTAAGTGGTTTGGTACTCCTTTTTTCAAAAGTATCGTCCATAATAACTCTCGATTAACAGAGTCGAAAGCCTTTTCATAGTCCACAAATGTAATATATGTTGGGATATTAAATTCTCTGTGCTTTTCTATGATCTGAGACAGTGTGAAAATTGCATCTATACATGATCTGTTCTTTCTAAATCCATTCTGTTCTTCCATAAGCATTGATTCTGCAATAGCTTGTAATCTGTGTGATATTATTCTTGCATAGATTTTATATCCCGTGTTCAACAAACTTATTCCTCTATAGTTACTACATTTCCTTCTGTCGCCTTTCTTAAAAATTGATACTATTACTGCTTCTTTCCAGTCATCAGGAATTTGTCCATACTTCCAACAGATATTTATGAAGTCTAAAAATCTTTTAAGCAGTAACTGTGGAGCGTTCTTAAAAAGTTCCATATTCACATAGTCTGATCCTGGCGATTTCCTGTTTTTACTTTTTTTTAGTACTTCTTTTAATTCTTCCATTGTTATTGGGTCAATATTTTCACTGGGTTGAAGACTAACTTCAGCGTTCCTATTTTTCGTTGTCCATAGATGTTGATAATAATCTAACCATTCTTCCTGTGAAATTACATTTAATTGGAGTGTGTCTTTCTCATTTGCATTTAATCTTTTTAAAATTTTATATGCTTTTATTTGTCTCCCATGGAGGTCGTATTCAATATTATTACTAACAAAAGTTTCCCAACTTTGTCTTTTCAGTTTTCGAACCTCTCTCTTTGTTTTAGCTGCTAGTTGCCTGTATATTAATAAATCTTCCTCTGTTTTGCTATGTAGATATTTTAAATAGCTTTCTTTTTTTTCCTTAATTAATTCTGCTAATTCTGCATTCCATACGTTTAAACCTCTTTTTTGACCACGTTTTTTCCTCTTGCCTAGAGCTTCTACTGCAGCTTGTAATATTACATGTTTTATTGCTTGCCATTCTAAATTTATATTATTATTCACAGGTGTACTATTATTTAGTTGTTCTATTCTATTCTTATATAGCTGTTTAATAGTTGAGTCTTCAAGTAAGTTCACTCTAAATGTATCTTCTGGTTCCGTCTTTGGATTCTGCTTTTTCATCCATCTTGGGGGAATTGTTATAGTGGATATTAGTAAATAGTGATCAGAGCTTATATCATAACCTCTAAATACTTTAGTGTCCTGAACAAGTGGTGAAGTTTTCTCATTAGTCAACACATAGTCGATGATGCTCCGACTGCCTCTGGCACTCCATGTGTATCTATTGATATCTTTATGTTGGAAGAAAGAGTTTGTAATTTTTAGTTTGTTAAAAACTGCAAAGTCTATAAGGCTTCTTCCATTATGGTTCTGAGTTGGTTCTCCATATATTCCCTGTATTTTATGAATAGGTGCTCTTCCTATTCTAGCATTCATATCGCCTGCTATAATAATGTAATCTCCCTTATTTATTTTGTTTAATCGTATTTGTAATTGGCTATAAAATATTTCTGTTTCTTTTACTTTTCCTTCCTCTGGAGCATATGTTGCTAACACAGTCATATACCCTCTTGAAGTCTTTATTCTTACTTCCATTATCCTTTCATTTGTGTAAGTGTATGAATCTATTTTATTTTCTAATTCTTTTCTTATCATTATTCCTATTCCCGCTGCTGCACGTTCTGTATTTTCGACTCCACTGTATATCATTATGTATTTTCCAAGAGTTAATGTTCCTTTTAGTTTCTTTTTCGTCTCTGGAATAACTGCTATATCAACTTTTGCTGTTTCCAGTTCTCTTTCTAAATTTTGTTCTTTATCATATATCCCTCGTACATTCCATACTGCAATTTTCATACTGTTTCTTTTTTTTATATTCTTAGTCCGTTTCTTTGCCTGAGTCGTCATAATTTGTTCAATCCTATTATTATTACTATTCTGGAGAATTTTAGCAGATTAAAACTAATAATCAACCCAATTATAAAAATCCCTTTAGGCAGGCCTACAGGCTGAGGTAGATTTCGAAGTGCCTTTGGTTTAATTTATTGTCGCTGTGCAGCACTCTTCTTCTTTAGCCTTTGCATGACAAACCCGCAATAATAACTGCAAAAAAAGAGGAAAGAGCACTTTTTGAAACATTCAAACCTCGCCTTATATGAGAGCTATGAGGAAACTAGTTATTGATTTGTAGAGTACTCATCAAGAGCTTTTCAACGATACTCCACAAGACGTGGTTTCAAAAATTTCGAATTTCCATCCCCCCACCACCACTCGTACCCCCAAAACCCCCGAATCGTTGGTGTCACTCGAACTCCATAGGGAGTACTCTAATTTATTCAAAGTTTCCCTCTATACTTCATAGGGACCGAGATATAAATTTTTCAAAATTTCTCCCTATATATACAGTATATATATATACAGTGAGTCCCACGCTAGAGTTGGCCAATTACGTGTGTTTCTGCGTCGCGACGGGTACAGCTCCAACTCCCGAGCGATCGGGTGAAATATCTACACAAATAAAGCCGCGTTCGGTGTAATGATTCAGGTTCTCACATTTACAGTTCAAATTACAATGAAAATAACCACGTACCACATCACAAGAGATGTTGGAAATGTTCTCCTGCTGCATCCCCACAATAGTGGCACCTTTTTAGGAAATTTTCTTTCACGCGCATAGGCCTAAGTTCAGCTCCCGAGACAGAGTTAATTTATCTTGTTTTAGGCCTATGTGATAAGTTCTTCTAACAGTATGTGAATATTATTTATGGGGAAACTTGTAAAATAAAGTGTATAGGTTAATTTCCCATACATTAGAAGAACTTAAAGACAATATCACAAGAGAAATTAACTCTATCTCGGAAGCTGAACTTATGCGCGTGAAAGAAAATTTCCTAAAAAGGTGCCAGTATTGTGTGGATGCAAGAGAAGAACATTTCCAACATCTCTTGTGATGAGGTACATGGTTATTTTAATTGTAATTTTAACTGTAAGGGCCTGTATTACCAACTGCCGACAATTTCTCCCGATACGTGACTTCCAGATAGCTTAACTAGAAGACGTCTTGTAATACCACCGCTGAACTGCTATCGGGAAGAACGCAGTAAAATTTTGTCAAATGGTCCTTAGCTCATTGAGCAAAGAGGTGTGTTTGTTGTAGTTCGGTAAGCGTCCACTACGTGCGGCAGCTCGGATTTGTATTTTTACAATTAAATTACACAAGAACATATCGTTTTAAGTGAATTAATCGATTTGTTCAATTCTATTTCATTCATATGTGAGCATAAAATGACATTTTTATGTAAATTAAATCTTCCGGCATCAGTTCTAAAATTCAGGTGGCTGCCATCTTGCTTCAACTAAGCTTCCCTAACTAGCAGTTGGAAGCTTGTCAGCCACTCCATCCTCCCGCTAGCTTATCTGGAAGTTGTCTTGCAAGACAGATTTTGTCAGGAGATCATAATACGCAATTCTTGGCCAACTTCCAAATAGGTTCTCTATCTGGCAGATAAATATGATATCAGCAGGTCGTCGTACAGGTCCTAAATGTGAGAACCTGAATCACACCGATCGCGGCTTTGTTTACGTAGATATTTCACCCGGTCGCTCGGGAGTTGGAGCTGTGCCCGCCGCGACGCAGAATCACTCGTCATTGGCCAACTCTTGCGTGGGACTCATTATGTATATATATATATATATATAGTATATATCACATTCTTTTTTTTTAACGGGCGGTGGTTTCGTACTTAGGGAGGCATGAAACGTAAAGATATGAAAGAATTTTTGGAAAGTCATGACATGGTATCGATTGCAATAGGTAGAGTTTTCTTCGAAATCTACCTAATTATTTCATATTCACAGCAAGTTGCAATAGTACATCACGATGGCTTTCTTCATATCAGGTGAAAGTTTCATTCCCACTGGAATAATTTGTGTCTAAACAGAAAATAAGTTCGGGGTATGCTAAAACATGAAATTTACAAGCAGAGGAATAATAGCTGCTTTGTGAGCGTAAGGAATATGAATGAAGCGAGGGATAATGTCTCAATAAGATATAATAATATTTAAGTGGTTTCTGTTGTAAAACCCTGGTCTCACAGAATTAATTTGAATACCTGAGAGCGGTAAAGTACTTATTTAAGTTGAAGATATTAAAGAGGCCAACCGTATTTTCATCAATGTACTTTCCAAATGTATCGCTTCAGTATTTATGTTATTCTCTATGATCCATCAGTAACACATTTCAATTCTATAACAAAACCCAGTTTCAGATAAACGATATGGTCATGTGTAAAGAAACCGTAATAAGAGAAATTAAAGTATAATATTTTAAGGTATTGTAATAATAATAGTAATTATTATTGTTATTATTATTATTATTATTATTATTATTATTATTAAAAATCCAAATTTATAGGTGAAATTGAAATCAACATTAATCAATTTAAACAGGAAGAATAAAGTATAAAGAAAGGAAGAAACAGTTACACCTTACTAACTCTTTGAGTGTAATAAAAGATAAGCTCTTTCCTTTCACGTTCCTTTTAACAGATTAATGATTATGAACCTAATTAAGTTATTTTCTTCTCTGGAAAAGCACGTTATTTACGAAAGAAAGCGAAAGGTTGTGAAAATACCACCACTTCTCTGGAATTGAACTGAATGTAGATACAACATATTTTCTTCCCGTAATAATTTCAGATAGTATCACCTTCGGTTGTTCAACGGGATTTTTTTTATCATGATTTTGTACTAGGGCTATTACTCTGTACCCATCGGCGGTGTGCCGAGGTTTTATCATAGGTCATCCCACGAGAGTTGAATTTATCTGATGAAACTCGTAAACTCGAGCTGGATTTATTAGGACTATTCCATGAATAAAAATATTACGGATTGTACAAATATGAATTACTTTCGTGCTTTGTTATACAAAAACAATCGGCGGTGTGCCGAGGTTTTATCATAGGTCATCCCACGAGAGTTGAATTTATCTGATGAAACTCGTAAACTCGAGCTGGATTTATTAGGACTATTCCATGAATAAAAATATTACGGATTGTACAAATATGAATTACTTTCGTGCTTTGTTATACAAAAACAAAACGAACAGCTGCGAAGTCACTGCATACTATGAATCAACCATTCATGAATCGATTCTAATAACTGTGTTGTGACCAATGCTACCAATGGTGCATATAAGACATAGTTAACATAATTCAGGTAAGCTAACAGCAGAACAGAATAAAAGCACACGAACTGGCTTGCACAGAGTCGAAATTGTGTTTTTAATCAATGTACATTTATATTATTTCACGTTCCAAACAAGTTAAGTTGTATAAAATAATGGATTTTTCACTGCTGAATTACAGGATGTGACATATTAATCACCGCACGTTGATGCCTTACGTGTCCAAAATGCATCCTTGCGGTCCGAGGATGGATATTATAAGATAAACAATCGTGATAGGTCTATATCCGAGGAATTGCTGAACGTTATTGGTCAGTATCAAACACGCGGCTTATGAGTGGAATAGTCCTGTACAATTCTTTCACAAACATACAGTTATGACTAAGACCCGAAAATTAATGATCTATTAGAAGACGACATATGCGCGCAATATGCTCTAAAATAATATTTGTAAAATAGGCTTATGGTCCTGAAACATTAAGTATGCTACATTATTTAAGTAATTTTAATACTCTACGTTTTCTCATTAGCTGAATTTGTAAATGACAAAACAATAGTAGAAGTTTTCTAAATTACATTACAAAACATTGAAAAACAACATCAATGCAAAAAAAAAAATATTAAATTGAAAAATAATGAAGGGTAATGTTGTCTTAATATTATATAATCAGTTTCGAAAACAATAGGCTGTGTACCGTCAATTACTGTAGGCTACAGTCGGTTCTCGAAACATCACTTAGTTCTCAAAACATCACTTAGCCTAATATGTTGTAAATGTTTCAATAGTACACAATAAAAGAGCCATCTAATATCCGAAATTTGTAGAAATTCAAAAAAATATATTAATAAGTGCGAAGTACGTCTCCTCCAGGACAAATATTGAGAAATCTGAACGAAAATATGATTTAAAATTCGTAATAGTTCGCGTCTGCATTTTCATTTTCAGTAGAATTTAACTGTCTGACTGTCCGATTAGAGAATAAGGAATCCAACAGATTCCGTATCTAATAGGCTAGTGTGGATTGTGGTTATCAAATCTATTTGGAATTGGCTACTTATTATTAAAGAAAACTTCCCTCATTAGAGGCTGTCACATGGACAACGTGATACAAGATATAGAACTCAGAATAATTTGAAAACTGTAATTTCAGAAATATAATGATCCAGTTTTTTTAAATCCCCATATATGGTATAAACTGTAATTAATTATATTACTATCTTTCAACACTGAAGTTAAAATTTCTTTATATTTTCAAATAAAGGCAGTATGATAATGTTTGTTGTACTTTTCAGTTTTCACTGCTTTATTTAAGTTTTAATGTAAATAAAGGAGTGAACTTCATAATCAGATGCATCGGTAGTAGGGCCTAGTCTATAGAATAATTTCTTTGGTGCAAAAATCCCCGAAATTGAAGGAAGTTAACATCTACGCCAGCTGTTTTATTTCACAAAAGATCAGGCTCCTAATAAAGATATAATACTGCGAATCCAAATCGATCTATTAGCTTATCGGCATATCTTTAATGCGTTAAATGAATAATTATCACTTAACTCTAATTAATAATAAAACCAAGTAAGCTGATGTAACAAAGTGCCAGATAGAGTTAGGCCTATTACACCATATTTCAGAAACTATTGCATTTTAGACCACGATTTCCTGTGAAATTTTTAGAAGCATATGTGAAGGAATAAATGGGATGATTCCTATCGCTAGCATGTCTAATTATTTGTCACAGACCAGTGTATTGCAACTTCCAAAGCCCTATGTGAACGCTGGAAACAAGATTGTTGCCATGAGAACTGAATTGCATTTGTTGAATTCAGTGTAATATTTTCAGATAATATTATGCCCCTAACTTTATTAAGTGCCAGTATGGTACTTTATGAGATTGTGTGTGGGGACGGGAAAATGTCTATCCGGCTGTCTGTCCGTCCGTCCGTCCGTGTGTCTGTACGCGCGATAACTCAAATACGCTTAATCGGATTTTAATGAAACTTGGTATACCCATTTATAACGTTCATGGGAAGAATCCTATAGATATTGGACCCAATCGATTGAACGGTACCGGAATAATTCCCAACTTAGTGCCTATTTTATTAGTGTTATATTAGGAAGGTGCCATAATTCAAATACGCTTTTTCGGATTTTCATGAAATTCGGTATACCCATAAAAGACTTCTATCAAAAGTATCCCATTGAATTTGGACCTAATCGGTTGACCGGTACTGGAGTAAAACCCAATTTAGTGTCTATTCAAAAAGACGCGGTAACTCAAATACGCTTTATCGGATTTTCATGAAACTTGGTATATGCATTTATAATGTCCATGGGAATATGTTTGTTGATATTGGATAAAATCGGTTGGCCGGTATCGGAGTAATGCCCAATTCAATGCCTATTTTATGGTAATATATTATAACAAATTTAACAAATGCAAATCTGTTATTCTGACAACATATCGTTTTACGGCCTTCGAATTTGCAATAGTGAGCCATGACACATTGATTATCAAAGTAGTCAGATGTTTACTTCGTTCATCAAGTTGAATAGTGTTATATACATAAGATATATTACTCTGAAATAATTAGGCCTACATACATTAAGTGGAGTTCATCGCCTGTGTATTTTGTGAAATGTTAACATATTTTATGAATGTCTTATATCAGTGTATAAGAGTATGAATTAAGGTTAAGTATGAAACTTTAGACCTTTGATATTGATATTGATAGCAGCCTTGATGGATTCGTTTCTTCATAACGATGTCAGTTTAGGATAAATAATAATATAAATAATAAAAATAAAAGATTTAAAAGAACTAGCCATTGAATGTTGATATTACATTGTGCATTCTAGGGATATGTAGACTACCGCCCAACCCTCCCAAAATGGTACACTTTCTTTTATACCACAACCTAGCGAATTCTAATGTTCTCGTATTATGAAGAAACTCGTGATTGGACGTTGGAGGTGTGTCGTCATATCGCTAGACGACCGGTGACAGGCTGACAAACCTCGCGGGAGATATAATGAGGTGGGTACAAGGCACTTGAGACAGTATACGAAGTCAGTGGGTACAAGGCACTTGCGACAATATACAAGGACAGATTGTCTCCCTGCTTCGCTAAGAAACAAAATACATCACACAGTCCGTGCAAATGTGAATATGGATTGGGCGGATCTTAAGGGGCTACCTTTTTTTTTTATTTCGCCGCATTTTCGTCTTAGACAAATAATAAAATCAAGTAAACTGATACAACAAAGTGTCAGAATGTTATTGCTTAATCAGTAATAATTATAATTATGATATTCAAAGAATATATTACTTTTGTAATCGATTTCCGAATTAAGCTCCAGATGGATTTATTCAGCAGGGCTTACGGAAAATCAAAGGTCTAGCATATGTGAAGGAATATGTTGGTGGTGTTATTTGTCATGGCTAAATGTATTGCAACCTCCAAAGCCGTATATGGACACTGTAAAACAATATGTAGTCATGAGAACTGATTGGCATTTGATAAATTCTAACTAATACATTACCATAAAATTGGTACTAAATTGGGCAGTCAACTGATCTGGTCCAAAATAAATAGGCCTCGTCCCTTGGACATATAAATGGGTATACCAAGTTTCATGAAAATCCGATCAAGTGTATTTGATTTATCGCCCGTACAGACACAAGGACAGACAGTCAGCCGGACAGACAGTCAGCCGGACAGACATTTTCCCGTCCACCACACAATCTCAGACAATACCATTTTGGCACTTAATAAAGATGTCACATAACTTGAAAATACAAAGGTATTCTTTTTTATTGATATTTTTTCTTTGTATTGGCAACTTAGAAGAACATGAATGACGTACGGCAAATATAGGAATATGGAGAGAGGTGGTTCACTTGTATTTATCTTTTTATGAAATATAATTTACAATTTTGAAAGGATTCTTCTTTTGAAAGGATAATCCGAAGGAAAAAATCAATTCTGAGTACAGACATAATCCGTCTTCCAAACCACGTATTGTTAATTTTATCCTGTGGAGTATCAGCTTAAAAATACGATAAAGAATATAAGTTTTACGTGACCATTTTCTCCTGTCTAAACTCTTTAGAATCTGATGTGGTGTCCGGTCGAACAATGTAAATGCAGAAGTGCAAATCACTTGGCTATGGACATTAATTGGACACATTGTTTAAATAGCTTGACACTGAATTGTCGGAACATCTGCTCCCTTTTCAGTTTAAGCTACCAGACTAGTTTATTAATGCGCCTACTTTGGAATGAATTTTAATTTTGTAGCTGATGGCCTTTCCCATGTTATGTAATTATTCCAAATATTATCCCTTGATCAATATTAGCCATTAATAAGAATTTTCATGGTGAAATGTTCCCACATTTATTGGTAATGTAAAATGGCTGTATTTATTTCATGTATGTGATACTTTATTTTGGCCCTGTTTCGTAAAATGAATTAAAGACATCTGTGTGCTACAATGTGTTTTAAAATTTACCGAGTTAACTTCTTATTAAGTTTATAATAACCTTTTCATTACTGAAAACAAATAGAAAATTATAGTGTACAATCATAAACAATTCATCCACTTAACTTCCACGTGTTATTATACAATTAAATATAAAAAATAGCAATAATAATGGCTTACAACTATAGGAGACATCCTTCCACGGCCTTTACTCGTCAACGACTTAACGAACTATGTCATATTATCCCTTTTTTCCTGAATTTATAATCACTACAGTTCGGTCCGCTTTCCTGTCTTTCAGTTAATATATTTTGCTGAGTAACTGCCGAATGTAAAACCACCCGAAATGTTTGGTCTATTCTGATGATGAAAGGAAGTTCAAGGTTTCACTTTGCACTACTGATCCTTGCTATTATTATTTATGCTGCGTATAATAAAGATCGGATGCTATATATTGCATTGGTTAACTTATAAAAGGATTATACTAACTTAAAACTGCAATATGTTTCATTGAAATTAGCACAGTAGCACTTCTGTGAGGCAAGTTATTAAGGCTATAAGCCAATGCCATGAAAGCATGCAAAACTATAAGGGCTGGATGGGTCCGTTAATAATTTCCAATCTCCATCATTTCATGAGTAATGTATTATCAAATCTGAACTAAACAGCTATACAATTTAAAGTGGGTGTATCCCAAGGCTAGTATATGTAAGGATGTCTAGTTCGACGCGCATGCATATTGAGCACGAGGGATGTGACGTCACCCCTAGCCCTGCACGAGGGTTTTAACAGCTACATACAATAGCAATGATGGGAATAAACCATTTTTAACTACAATAATACATGTTTCCGCGAAGATAGACTACATATGATCTTCCAAGGGAAATGGCTTAAAAGGAGACCATTTCTGAGTGCTCAGTCTGTAGGAAAATATGAGGCGTTTGAAACAGATTAAGATATTTAAACTGCTGATTTCTGTAAAACAAAATGTGGATGAAAAAATCCTACATTTCTCTGGCAAGGCTTTTCTTTTTAAATTTATTGGAGTACTCTTACAACTCGTTTGGTTATGACACAGAAAATGGGAAGTAGCCTGTACTATTTTTTCTGTCTCACGCAGAGGCGAGTTTACCGTTCGGTAAGTAATTTTTTATTCATATACATTGCCAGTAGAAACTTAAAGGGCCTATCCATTTTATGTATAGTGTAGCAGGTTATTTTCTCCCAATTTGGAAATATTATATTTATGCTGGTAGAGTGATGATATACTTATTCAGTAAAGATTTTGATTCTGCATATTAACCAAATTTGATTGTATATATATTTAAACTATTCACTGGCGTAAGACGTGCCTTGCTATTTGATAATACATATGTTCTCCAACCAAGGTTTTTAAAGGTAATCTTTCATGGACAAATGTATTCGCCTATGTCATAATTAATTGTATTCTTACATTTGGATTGACAAATTAATGATGGCGCAGACCTTAAGGTAAATCTTCCTTGCAAATCTAACATATTATTTCAGAGTCGTGAAAATTAGGCCGTGATATATAGTGTACCTAAATCAGTGAAATTCTAAGGTTAGTTTCAATGATCTACAATATTATTACTGAACTGAATGGATATTTGGAATTAAATAATATTCTAGATTGTTTCCCTAGATCATTAATATTGTCATTTTGGTCACCAAGGTTAGTTCCAATAATCTACAGTATTATTACTGATCTGAATGGATATTTCGTATTAAATATTATTCTAGATTGTTTCCCTAGGTAATTAATATTGTCATTTTGGTCGCCAAGGTTAGTTTCAATAATTAACAGTAATTATTATTAGTGACTATTTTTAATGAATTAGTTGGATTGAATAAGGTTGATGATAGTTTCCCTAAATCAGTGAAATTGTAAGGTTAGTTTCAATAATCTACAACTATTACTGAACTGAATGGATATTTGGTATTAAATAATATTCTAGATTGTTTCCCTAGATCATTAATATTGTCATTTTGGTCACCAAGGTTAGTTTCAATAATTAACAGTAATTATTATTAGTGACTGTTTTTAATGAACTAGTTGGATTGAATAAGGTTGATGATAGTTTCGCTAAATCAGTGGAATTGTAAGGTTAGTTTCAATAATCTACAGTACTATTACTGAACTGAATGGATATTTTGTATTAAATATTCTAGATTGTTTCCCTAGATAATTAATATTGTCATTTTGGTCACCAAAGTTAGTTTAATAATTTACAGTAATTATTATTAGTGACTGTTTTAATAGATTATTTGGATTAAATAAAATTTCATGATAGTCTTCTAGTAAGATTGCATTTTTTCAGTAAGGTTGGTTCCAATAATTTACAGTAATTATTATTAGTCACTGTTTTAATAGATTATTTGGATTAAATAAAATTTCATAATAGTTTCCTAGTAACATTGCGTTTGTTCAGCAAGGTTATTTTCAATAATTTACAGTAATTAGTAATGGTCACTGTTTCTAGTAGATTTTTGGATTGAACAAAATTCATGATACTAACCACTGATTATCTGACCTCAGTTATACCCATTTTCCATTAGTTACAGTTGTATTTACTTCCATAGTGGAGAACTTAATGAATTTGTTATTGGGAAAATATTCCTAATTCCGCCCTTCAGGACTTACTCTTGATTATTGTACTTAATTTATTATTTGATAGGTGCATAATTAGCTGCCTTCCAGATTCTTTCTCAATACAAGTATTAATTGTCATACCGTTTTCTGGGATATCTATTGATAGTATTAAGTCTCAGTAACTTCAATAATTTTTCCAGGGATTTGCAGTAATTTAATAATGTTTTTTAATAATTTATGCCACTATTGAGTGATGTATAATTCAGTGTACATTTGATAGATCGTGTATTTATGGTATTGGCATATCTGTTCGGGTTGTTAATATTTGACATTCTGTTGATTTCTCCATATAACTGTTGTTGAGTCATTCTTGATTTTTATATTAAAGGAGATTGATCTGTTGGAATTTCATATGTTTATGTTTCTAAGTGCATTCTCTTCACACCCTCTCCATGCCCTTTAGTAACGATGGATCTCTAGGGTTAATTGTCCAGCCATTCTTCCTAATTCCATTGTTTTCAGGTTAGACTAGTTTATTCTTTTCCCTCAGTTAGTAGCTCTCTAGTTATTATTACAAGAAAACTTGTGATTCAAAGCAATCAATTTGATAGATAAGAGCATAAATAACAGATAGTTTGTACTCTGTTGGAATATACAATCAAATGTATTTTATATAGATTCAATCAGGGATTATATTCAGCTCTAAGAATCTACAGTCAACCTTAAGATACAGCTCAAAGATTACCAATTACTTACCTAATGATACAAAGTAAGCCTAGAGCTGCAGTGTGGTAGCAGCTTCGGCGGGTGGGGGTGTGTTAATGCCCTGCATCTTATTTACTTTTTGGTGACTCCACCCTGTAATATCTCGACTCAGTCACCTTCTTGGTAAAGAATGTTCAAGATTCATCTCTCAGAAGATGTAATGTTTCGCAATTAAAAAAATGTTAATAAGCTTCCTAGCCTTTCAAGCATCATGTTCTCTGTGTTTCCTTGTTTGTTCTGTGTAACTGTATGTAAATTTAATTTTGATGTAGTTTGTTAATTTATGCTTACATTTGCCCATGTGTTGGAATTGAGATGTCTGTTAAAGTATTTCGCTTGATTGAGTTTTGCATTTTCTACACTTAAATGTCATTTTCTGGGCTTGCCTTTCCTGGATGTCCCGTCTCCTCCTGTGCTTCTCAGTTCCTTATAGAAGCAAATAAATAATTTTGTACATCTTGTATCCACACTCACATAAACGATAATCACACACATGTAAACAAAAGAGTTTTTATCATCTTATAATGTGATGCATATCAACTCAACAACTATAATGAAACGACTGAATGAACTAATGACTGCACAATAATATTATCAATTATTGGCATTTTATACCAATTGTGAATTATAATACTCACAAGCTTGAAAATAAATAAATAAAAAAAAAAACTACTCATTTGCAAGGACTTTATATTCAAGAATACTGTCGACTGTTATATCATCTTTCTGCAAATCTTCCGAGGAGTTACTAGTGCTCCTCGTTTTCCTTTCTGCACATGAACATAGACATGGTATGATGCGCCGCTTATACCTGTGTTCTAGCCACTGGTGATCTTGGACTGTTGGCGGGATGCATATCCCGCATGGCTTTTCTGCTGGGTGTGTTTGGACCTCGTCTCCTGCTGATGTCTCATGGGGAAATGTGTGGCCACTCCTGTGATTTTATACTGGACTCATGCGCTGATCTCCCTACTTGTTTTGCCACGAGTTATTTGTGGCCGGAGTCTTTTGTGACCTTCCGTCAGCAGTTTTCTATCTACGATTGGAGGCCCATTCTACAGTTATGTTCCAGATTTCATCTCATGGTTTAAATGTATCAGGTCATGTGTACAATCAGTTGGATATGTGTTTTTGGTGGTTTTCGTGTCAATGTGGACAGGATATAGTGACCCACCTTCTGCTTTTCCTTCTGACAAGGTGTTATGAGCAGAGTGATACAAATAACGTGTGTTTCATGATATATTTGTGGCTCGCAAGCATATTCTCAAGTGGCGTATCGTAGGAATTCCCAATTATCATGTTTTCAGTGTAATATCTGAAGACCAAGAAGATTCCCAAAAATCCATAAGTTATTAAGCTTAGTATATGAACAACAAAGTAAAAGATTTGCAAAGTAAGAAATAAATTTTTAAATATTCTTTACTGAATGAGTAAAGACTTCAAGAGGTAATTTTCCTGCCAAAGGATGTTTATTTTATAACGTTTATTACATTGGTGCTATTTTTCATTGGTGTGATACTATTTAAAGGTACAGAATTAGTATGCATAGGCCTCAATATAAACTGTTACATATGATAATAACTTGATTATGGTACTGTGACACTTTGGACAATTAGTTGCATAAGATACCTGCAAGGACATGTCTACAAAGAAAATGTTATGCAAAAATGAAACTTATTTAAATAGCATTTAGGTATTTTAAATTAAGCTTTCTGTGATGTTCTAAATTATGAAGGTTATTACAGGAAAATCCCAGGAACAACTGGCAAGAGTAGCTACAAAGGCTTTTCACGAATTAAATATATGGTTCCAAGCCAATAAAATGATGCTTAATATCGAAAAAAACCCACTTTATTCAATTCAGAACACAACAAAGATGTACCCAAAACCTTGTAATTAATTACCAAACACAAAGCATAGAAGAAATTAGTAATATCAAATTTTTAGGATTACAAATTGATCAACATCTCGACTGGAAGTCACATATTGAAATGACAATTCCAAAGCTAAGTTCAGCATGCTTTACCTTAAGAGTCCTGAATCAGGTATTAAAACAGGATGCCTTACGCATGGTGTATTTTGCAAATTTCCACTCGATAATGAAGTATAGAATCATATTCTGGGGTAACTCGACCCATAGGGATAAAATATTTAAGCTACAAAAGCAAGCAATTAGAATAATGTGTGGAAAGAAAAGGAGAGAATCATGCAAACCGCTCTTTGAAAAATTAAAAGTCCTCACTCTCACAGGGGAGTATGTATACTCTGTTATGTGTTATATGGTAGAAAATATTGAGAGATTCCAAACTAATAGCAGTGTTCATGAACATATTACTAGAAACAGGAATGATTTACATAGACCGGTTAATGCATTAAAACTTTTTCAGAAAGGCGCTTATTACTCCGCAATACAGATATACAATAAGCTTCCAAACAACATTAAATTATTATGTATTCAAAGAAAAAGCAAATCCTTCAAAGGATCTCTCAAGAAATTTTTAATGACTCACACCTTCTACAATATGGATGAGTATTTCCAGTTTGAATAAGTTTATAGTGTAGTATATTATATATCATTATTTATTACTTGCTTGTATATTGTAATCTGACGTGTTCTATATCCTTGAGTCCCGCTCAACACAGGATCTGCAGAACGAGATAACTACATCTACATCTACATCCTCAGAGTGAAGGGTTTAATTTTACTTCGATGTTAAGTAGAATATATAGATAAGGATATTAAATTTTTTTTTTTTAGTCAGCGGAGAGGTTGTAGCAGGTTATTTTCTGCTACTTCCCGTTTTGTAGTGTTGTATTTGATTCGGGTTTTTGCTCATTTCCTGTTGCGCGCGCCGATCACTTGTCTTGTAAGTGGGGTGTCTAGCTCGCTAGGTCATCGCTGAGGATATTATCGAGACAGTCCTTGTGAGTGTGGATCGTGCTTCCAGAGATGCCCGGGAGAGACGTGGGCGTGCAGGATATTGGTGAGTCTCAAAAAGACGTGCGATACATGCATGCTTAATCGAGCGATACTTTTATTATCTGATTTTTTTGGGGCAAGTGTAAGTGAGTTTATACATTTTTGAAATGATTTTGCTCTGTAGTTGAAATTATATATTCAGAACAAGAAGGAATCCTTTCATTCTGTGAATTATGCGGATATTCGCATCAGTTAATAATGCAGTGCAATTCGTTGGGTTAGTAGCAACGCTCATGAAGTTTCTAGAATCACGTTTGTCCTTCAGACAAAATAGTTCAATTTTCTCAGTGTTCCTTGGTATTAAAATTAAAAGCTTAGGTGCTGTTCCCCTTTTAAAAGAAATCTTGTCGAGTTTATATTTTTCATTATAAGGAAATAGAATTAAATATATTTCTGTTACAACAGTGTCGGATTGAAGAGTGAGCATAATGGATATGTTATAAATATTTTGCGACGAAGTTAGAATCACTCTATTTGTAGTGCCATTGTATAGGTTTTTGTCATTTACTATAAACACGATATATGGATTATTTTCGGGTCAGTATCCAAATTTTTCTGTGTTTCGGCATAGTTTTTCTTCTGTGGCATTCTTGCACACGCAAGATTGATGGAGTACAGTCTTTGCCAAAAGTTTCTATATATATTTCTGTGCGGCTTGCTTATTTTCTCCCAATTTGGAAATATTATATTTATGCTGGTAGAGTGATGATATACTTATTCAGTAAAGATTTTGATTCTGCATATTAACCAAATTTGATTGTATATATATTTAAACTATTCACTGGCGTAAGACGTGCCTTGCTATTTGATAATACATATGTTCTCCAACCAAGGTTTTTAAAGGTAATCTTTCATGGACAAATGTATTCGCCTATGTCATAATTAATTGTATTCTTACATTTGGATTGACAAATTAATGATGGCGCAGACCTTAAGGTAAATCTTCCTTGCAAATCTAACATATTATTTCAGAGTCGTGAAAATTAGGCCGTGATATATAGTGTACCTAAATCAGTGAAATTGTAAGGTTAGTTTCAATGATCTACAGTATTGTTACTGAACTGAATGGATATGTTGTATTAAATATTATTCTAGATTATTTCCCTAGATCATTAATGTTTTCATTTTGGTCACCAAGGTTAGTTTCAATAATTATGATAGTTTCCCTAAATCAGTGAAATTGTAAGGTTAGTTTCAATAATCTACAGTACTATTACTGAACTGAATGGATATTTGGTATTAAATAATATTCTAGATTGTTTCCCTAGATCATTAATATTGTCATTTTGGTCACCAAGGTTAGTTTCAATAATCTACAGTATTATTACTAAACTGAAGGGATATTTTGTATTAAATATTATTCTAGATTGTTTCCCTAGATAATGAATATTGTCATTTTGGTCACCAAGGTTAGTTCCAATAATTAACAGTAATTATTATTAGTGACTGTTTTTAATGAATTAGTTGGATTGAATAAGGTTGATGATATAGTTTCCCTAAATCAGTGAAATTGTAATATTAGTTTCAATAATCTATAGTACTATTACTGAACTGAATGGATATTTGGTATTAAATAATATTCTAGATTGTTTCCCTAGATCATTAATATTGTCATTTTGGTCACCAAGGTTAGTTTCAATAATCTACAGTATTATTACTGATCTAAATGGATATTTCGTATTAAATATTATTCTAGATTGTTTCCCTAGGTAGTTAATATTTTCATTTTGGTCACCAAGGTTAGTTTCAATAATTAACAGTAATTATTATTAGTGACTATTTTTAATGAATTAGTTGGATTGAATAAGGTTGATGATAGTTTCCCTGAATCAGTGAAATTGTAAGGTTAGTTTCAATAATCTACAGTACTATTACTTTTTAGAATTGAATTAGCAGTTTTGACTGTTGCTACTCTAACTTTACCATGTGGTCCAGGATGAACTTCTAGAATCCTGGCCAGTGGCCAATTCATAGGAGGAACATTGTCCACCATCAATATGACTAATTGATTGGTTCGTAGGTTTTGAGTTTCTGTGTTCCACTTCTGTCTTTGTTGTAAAGTATTTAAGTATTCTTTGACCCATCTGGTCCAAATGCATTGGAACTGCTGCTCTAATAACTGATACCGTGACAGCCTGGATAGGTTTATAGACTTTAAGTCTGGGTGAGGGATAGAATTCAAAGGAGAACCAATGAGGAAGTGACCTGGGGTCAATGCCATGTAGCCTTGAGAGTCTCTGCTCATCGGTGTCAGTGGTCTGCTGTTGATAATACCTTCTATTCTGCATAGAAGTGTGCTGGCTTCTTCATAGCTGTAGATAGTGTCTTTCATCACTTTGTATAAAATAGTTTTCATACTGCGGTTGGATCTTTCTACAAGTCCTGCCATATGGCTTGCCCTTGGTGGCAGAAAATGGAATTGTATATTTAGATTTGCTGTGAAGTTTATGATCTCTGTGTTGGCTTGCTCTGTCTGGAATTGGTCATAGAGTTCACTCATCTCTCGTGAGGCTCCTATGAAGTTCCTACCATTGTCTAGATATAAATGTGAAGGTGGACCTCTTCTCGATACAAATCTTTGCAAAGTAGCAATGAATGCTGCTGAAGTGGCTGCAGTTACCAATTCAATGTGTACTGCTTTTGTACATAGACATATGTGCATACAGATATAAGCTTTGTATACTGTTTTGCCTCTACCATGATCCTTTAAGGAAATATGACCTACAAAATCTATGGCTGTGGTGTCGAAAGCTCGGTTGGGTGTAACTCTAGCTTTACGTAAAGTTCCCATGATTTGCTGTGCTTTGGCAGGGCTGTGTCTAAAGCATGTAAGACATCCTTTTAATGCTGATTTTACAGTCCGAACGCCATGGATGGGCCTATACTGTTGCCTTAGTGTATACAGTATGCCTTGAGGGCCTTCATGTAAGCTTTTCAGATGTGTGTCTCTGACAATAATATTTGTTATGTGGTGCTTGGCAGGTAGTATGATTGGATGTTTAGCATTGTAGTCTAGATCAGTATGGTGCAGTCTTCCACCTACACGAAGTATGCTTTCCTTATCCAGATATGGATGCAGTGGCAATAGTGAACTGCTTCTAGAAACACAATTGTTCTTTCTTATATGAGCTATGTCTTCTGAGAATGCTTCTTTCTGTGTAGCATGTATAATAACATCATGAGCTTTCTGTAGCTCTTGCAAGCTGATAGGGCCAATAAATCTATCAGACTTGTGTAGACAGTTGTGTCTGAATCTCAGAATATAAGCTGTATTCCTGAGTAGCTTTCTGAAAGAGGAATATCTATGCAAGTATTCATTGTGTGTGCTTGTAACTATGAAGGTTTTGCTGTCTTTCTGGTTTCTGGTACTTCTTCTGTCTGAAGTACATTACTAGTGGTTGGCCACTGGCATTCTTCTTGTTTCAAACATTCTGGGCCATTCCACCAAATAGTATGATTATGCAGCTTGATAGGTGAGACAGGTTTAGTGATGAGATCTGCAGGATTCTGCTGTGTTGGCACATATCTCCATTGACAGTTTTCTGTAGCAGCTTGAATTTTGGTTACTCTGTGTGCAACAAAAATGTTCCATTTGTGGGGAGGCTGTGTGATCCACTGTAAAGTTATAAGACTGTCAGTCCAAAAGTAAGCTTCTGATATTGTAACTTGCAAAGATAAACTTACTTTTTGATACAAGCAAGCTGCCAACTGAGCTGCACAGAGCTCCAGTCTGGGCAAAGTATTCTGCTTAAGATTTGCTTGTCTGTAGTTGAACTTGTGTATGGTGCCTTTTATCTTCCGATTTTATGTAGCAGGCTGCTCCATATGCCTGTGAGCTGACATCACTGAAAAAGTGCAGTTCTACATGACTGAAATTGAGTATTACAGTGTTTCTTGGAATTTTGTATAGCTCTACATAGTGAAGTTGCGAGTATAGTTCATTCCAGGCTTTCTGTATAGCAATAGGAGCTTGCTGGTCCCAACCTATGTCATTCAGCCAAATCTGTTGCATAATACATTTAGCTGCAGATATAATAGGGGCAATTAGTCCCTGAGGGTCATACAGAGTACAGATGGCAGAAAGAATCTGTCTCTTAGTAGTAGCTTCTGGTAATGACTTCACTGTGTACTGCAATGAATCTTGTAACGGATTCCAATGTAAGCCTAGAGTTTTGACTGTATTCTGTTCCTCCAGCTGAGTGAGTGTGGCTTTGGAAAGCTTTTCTTGTGGTAATGTTTTCAAAACTTCTTGTGAGTTGGAACAGAACTGAGTGAGATTAAATCCACCTGTCTGTAACAGTTGTGACACTTCTGTGGCTGCCGGTATGGCTTCTTGCTCTGTAGAAAATGATGCAAGGAGATTATCCACATAGAAGCAAGTAGATAGCAATTTGGATGCTGTGTGAAATCTGTTCCTCTCATCCTTGGCCAGCTGCTTGAGTTCTCTGGTTGCTTCAAAAGCTGAACAGGCTTGTCCATATGTGATAGTGTTGAGTTGATATATCTTTACTGGAGCAGATTTAGAGCGTCACCAGAAGATTCTTTGGAAGTCTCTTTGCTGTGGCTGTACCATTACCATCCTGTACATTTTCTCTATGTCAGCACTCACAACATATGGGTGGCATCTGAACTTCAAGAGTATGGTGTCAAGATCAGGTTGTACACAGGGTCCAGTGTAAAGAATATCATTGAGTGATGTGCCTGTAGAAGTTTTGAATGAAGCATTGAAAACTACTCTGAGTTTTGTGGTTTCTGAATCTTCCTTTAAGACAAACTGGTGTGGAATATAGTATTCTTCTGGGCCATCCTGGTAGAAACTTTCTTCTACTTGGGTCATGTGACCTAGGGCTTCATATGGTTGCATGAAGTCAGCATACTGCTGGAGTATAGTCGGCTGTTTGTAGAGCCTGGCTTCATTAGAAAAGAAACGTTTCAGGGCTCCACTTCTGGAGGCACCAAGATTGTCTCTGGGCTTCTTGAATGGCAGTGTTACTGTGTAACGTCCATCTTCATCTCTCTGTACTATTTCTTGGAAGTGCTGCTCACATATGATGTCTTCTTCAGACCTTACTGGGTGAGTGATCTCTTCAATTTCCCAGAACTTCTGCATATTCTTATGTATCTGTTCTGTGATGCTTATGTGGAAACGTGGTACTTGTCTTCTGCCCTGAGTGTAGTGTATTTGCCCTGAGAGAATCCATCCTAGTCTGGTCTCTCTGAAGAATGCTTTATGTCTGTTTGTTTTGTTGATGGGTATAGTGTGTCCCATTAACAAGTTCCAGAATACATCTGCCCCTAGTAAAATGTCAATGCTACCGGGTATATGAAATCTGCTGTCTGCCAGTACAATGTTTTGTGGTATTCTTAAACTTCTGGTATCTATAGGAGCACTAGGTATGTCCTTGGCAATCTGGTTAATGATGAGGCACTGTAACTGTCTTCTATAGCCATTGCCATGGGCGTCACTTATTTGAATGTGCCCAATTTCCAAAATGTTGGAGGTGTGTAAGTTTACACCGGTTACTGCTATGGTGGTAGGCTTGGTTTCTAAATGTAGTCTATCCGCCAAATCTTGAGTTATAAATGTGTGCGTGGCGCCTGAATCCAATAATGCTCTGGCTTTTATGAGTCTGCCATTCTGAGCTTTAACTAGTATTTCTGCTGTGGCAAGAAATGTATGAGTCTTAGGAGTGATTTGTGCATTATTAGCAAATGCTGAACCTGTAGCATTGCTTCTGGTAGTAGCTGGAGATTGTCTAGTACCATTGTGGCTTTGGTTTCCGTTTTGTCTGTTGTTAGGCAATCTACTATTGTATTGTGTAGTTGCATGCTGCCTATAGTCATTGCTGCGAACCTTGTCTTGGTGTAGCAGTGTGTGGTGGCGTTGTTGGCATTTATAACAAGATGTAGATGTGCAGTTTCTTACGTGATGTCCTGCTCTGAGACAATTACTGCATAGTATATTGTTGTTAACAAAATTCCATCTTTGTGTGTTGTTGAGGTTATGAAATTCGTCGCAGTTGTGTAGCGGGTGATCTAGCCTGCACAGTATACAATTGTTGGCTGCATGGGCAACAAAGGTACGTGGGCTCACTTGTCTGTGACAAATAGGTTTGCTCTGTGAATTGTTTACAGCTTTAGGCCTGCTGGAGCTGTCTGGTGTCTCCAGCGCTTGTCCTCTTTTCTGTAAGAAGTTACAAAGTTCTTTGAATGTGTTTAGTTGATCTACTGTGCCCTCTAGGCTCCATGCTTTGAGCGTAGCAGGGTCAAGTTTGGACGTGAGCAGATGAGTGAGCATGTAGTCCCATCTAAGGTTCTCTGGTGTGATAGATTCTATTGACCTAACCTGTCTGGTGAAGTGGTCCAGCAAGTCCATTAATTGACTGGGTGATTCTTTAGGAATCTTGTTGTAGTCTATTAGTGATTGTAGCAATTGTTGCAAAATGATTTTGTTATTCTGCAATCTTTCATTTAGCAAGTTCCAAGCGGTGTCGTAACCATTAGCAGTCAGAGGCAATGTGTCAATGAGCTTATTGGCTGGGCCTTGCAATGCTATTCTCAAATAGCGAAACTTTTGAACTGGATCAAGTGAATTGTTGCTGTGAATAAGCGAGATGAACAGTTCTCTGAATGGTAACCAATCTGTGTGTCTACCATTGAAGTGTGGCAAATTTATCTTAGGTAGCTGAACTCTAGGCGTGTGATTAGCTTGAGTGTTAGGTTGAGTTGTATCTTGAGGCTGAACTTGTGTTATGTTAGCCTGTGAGTATTGTGTTTCATAATCTCTGATTTTCTTACGAGCCATGCCTACAGTTGTGTAGTATATTTCTTCGAAAGCTTGTCTTTCTCCTTCCCAATCAGGGTCTGTGTCACATGTTTCTATCATGCCCTGTATTTCCTCAAAGTCCCTTAATAGTGTATTATCTTTAGATAATCTGTGGACTATTTTTTCAATATTGTCTTGGTTGACTTGAACTGCCAAAACATATTGGTAGAATCTAGTTAACTTTCCTTTGATGACTGCCCTCTTCTGCTTGTAGTTTTTGAGCTTGGAAGCATCTGTGGCAAGTGTTTGTGAGTCTGGCATTGTGAGGGATGGTGTATGACAGTGTGTTATAAGGAAGGCTGTCACTTACCTGGTTATCCAGTAAGACTGTTGTCCCTTGCACTGCTCTACCAGAATTCTTGCACCTTTTGATATTGATATGCCTGTTTTGGATGCTCCCACTAGGTAATCCAGTCAACATAGGCTGAAAATACAATAGAGTATTAGAATTGTACAAGTACAAGTTCTGTTTTACAAACAATGTACACTGTAGGTATGAGGAGTGGACAAAATGATTATCCAAGGTGTGGATAGAATCCAGGACCAAGAAGATAGATTTCTGGTATGAGGAGTGGACAAAGTGTATTTCCACGACGTGGATAGAATCCGGGCCCGTTGAGGACCAGAAATGTAGGTTAGTGTGCCTAAAAGAATTTGCTATAGGATTTTTCGGAGGACCACTGGATTATAATCCAGAAATATGCAAGCTTACAAGTGCAGGAATGTTGAAGGAAGCAGGAATAATGGAGAATGAGAATTGTCGCTTTATTCTACTGCTTTGGTAGACTGCTGCTTCTCTTCTTTCTTCTAGCTGTGCTTAATATTAATTAATATTAATTTTATTTCACTTGGAAATTTTTTAAGGATAATGTCAAAGGTTATGTATCTTGTCTATAAGAGGTTGTTTTCTTAACAAGAACCTATAGTAATTTTATTATATTATTTGAGTACAAGTTGAGCTATATCTTGCTCAAAAATTACTACGGCGATTTCTTTATATTGCTCGTAGGAAAAGAGGAGCTGCAAGTATGCCAAAACTCCAAAAAAATGATAAGTGCTGAATTACTTGAAAGAATAATAATTTTCAAGACCGTTCCTTGGTCCTTGTGAGTTATACCATATTTTGTTCAAAACTACTACGGCAGCATAATTCGCTTACACGTAGAGGAAAAGAGGAGCTGCAAGGATGCCAAAACTCCTTACGATTATATAAGCAGAATTACTTTATAGTAATATAAAGATGCTAAGCCCTACTTGGGATTGTGTATTAATACATGGCTTAATTTGATTTACTTAACTTGTATTGCGACTACATCTGATGAGACTGTGAATGCATTAGCCGGACTATGGCTAAAGGAGAATGTACAGTTATTGATGCTGTAGCTGTAGGTTTCTGGTTGAAGTCATCCCGAACGGTGGCAAATAGTGAGTCATCCTGCTCCAACTACGCTCCACGACGTTCCTGGGCTGCTTCGAAAATCCACTTCCAAGTGAATTAGGTATTGTTGAATGCTGCGAAGTCCATGTTGCGTTGCTGTACGAAGTAACTGAACTAAAGTATATACAGACTTGGGATCTGTTTGCTAAATTAGGGCTGTGCCCTTACGAAACTATGGTTGATGAAGAAGTGAATGAAGTCTAACGGCCAAAAATGCGTTCACATATTCATCTTACAAAGAGTCACGTTCTGGAATCTCATGGAAGGCTCTTCATGAAGTTTCCAGAAGCTTCCATCCAGAATAAGATCATATTTAAACAGAACAACATGCTGTAACTATTCTGTAACATAAAAGATATGTATGTGAGCATTTGCATTATAATTGTAATGTATTATTACAGAGAAATAAATAATCTTCTTGCGGTGAGCAATCGAACTATTCCCAAAGCTGTCTCTACCGACAAGTACAATAATCGATATGACGCTTTTAGGTGAGCTAATTTATTCTGGCTGTAGCGCCAAGCAAATGCTAATGAGCTGTCACTCGACAATCGATATCAGTTCGATGTCGGCAATGCAGCTTTCCATGTTTCAATATAGTTTTAATGTTAAATCTGGACAAGTACCTAATAGTTATGCATGAAAACATTGAAGCATCATTCTATGCTTGATATGAGAGAGTATAGAATAATTACTTTCTTTATCTACAATAAAACTAAAGAAGTAAAAGAATGTCAAAAATTCTGGCTACAAATGATTGACATTAGTGCCATCTCACGAGTGACTGATGAACGTATTTGCTTTAACATTGCTTAAATGTGCTATAATTATATTTTGATATTCTCTAAGCTCCATGAGCTTACAATATATTTCAACTATTCACTGGCGTAAGACGTGCCTTGCTATTTGATAATACATATGTTCTCCAACAAAGGTTTTTAAAGGTAATCTTTCATGTACAAATGTATTCGCCTATGTCATAATTAATTGTATTCTTACATTTGGATTGAGAAATTAATGATGGCGAAGACCTTAAGGAAAATCTTCATTGCAATTCTAATATATTCTTTCAGAGTCGTGAAAATTAGGCCGTGTACCTAAATCAGTGAAATTGTAAGGTTAGTCTCAATGATCTACAATATTAATACTGAACTGAATGGATATTTTGTATTAAATATTATTCTAGATTGTTTCCCTAGACCATTAATATTGTCATTTTGGTCACCAAGGTTAGTTTCAATAGTTATGATAGTTTCCCTAAATCAGTGAAATTGTAAGGTGAGTTTCAATAATCTACAGTACTATTACTGAACTGAATGGATATTTGGTATTAAATAATATTCTATATTGTTTCCCTAGATCATTAATATTGTCATTTTGGTCACCAAGGTTAGTTTCAATAATCTACAGTATTTTTACTGAACTGAATGGATATTTGGTATTAAATAATATTCTAGATTGTTTCCCTAGATCATTAATATTGTCATTTTGGTCACCAAGGTTAGTTTCAATAATCTACAGTATTATTACTGAACTGAATGGATATTTTGTATTAAATATTATTCTAGATTGTTTCCCTAGGTAATTAATATTGTCATTTTGGTCACCAAGGTTAGTTTCAATAATTAACAGTAATTATTATTAGTGACTGTTTTTAATGAATTAGTTGGATTGAATAAGGTTGATGATAGTTTCCCTAAATCAGTGAAATTGTAAGGTTAGTTTATAATCTACAGTACTATTACTGAACTGAATGTATGTTTGGTATTAAATAATATTCTAGATTGTTTCCCTAGATCATTAATATTGTCATTTTGGTCACCAAGGTTAGTTTCAATAATTAACAGTAATTATTATTAGTGACTGTTTTTAATGAATTGTTGGATTGAATAAGGTTGATGATAGTTTCCCTTAATCAGTGGAATTGTAAGGTTAATTTCAATAATCTATAGTATTGTTACTGAACTGAATGGATATTTTGTATTAAATATTCTAGATTGTTTCCCTAGATAATTAATATTGTCATTTTGGTTACCAAGGTTAGTTTCAATAATTTACAGTAATTATTATTAGTGACTGTTTTAATAGATTATTTGGATTAAATAAAATTTCATGATAGTCTTCTAGTAAGATTGCATTTGTTCAGTAAGGTTGGTTCCAATAATTTACAGTAATTATTATTAGTCACTGTTTTAATAGATTATTTTGATTAAATAAAATTTCATGATAATTTCCTAGTAACATTGCGCTTGTTCAGCAAGGTTATTTTCAATAATTTACAGTAATTAGTATTGGTCACTGTTTCTAGTAGTATATTTTTTGGATTGAAAAAATTCATGATACTAACCACTGATTATCTGACCTCAGTTAAACCCATTTTCCATTAGTTACAGTTGTATTTTCTTCCATAGTGGAGAACTTAATGAATTTGGTATTGGGAAAATATTCCTAATTCCGTCCTTCAGGTCTTACTCTTGATTATTGTACTTAATTTATTATTTGATAGGTGCATAGTTAGCTGCCTTCCAGATTCTTTCTCAATACAAGTATTAATTGTCATCCCGTTTTCTGGGATATCTATTGATAGTATTAAGTCTTAGTAACTTCAATAATTCTTCCAGGGCCTTGCAGTAATTTAATAATGTTTTAAAATAATTTATGCCAGTATTGAGTGATGTATTATTCAGTGTACATTTGATAGATTGTGTATTTATGGTATTGGCATATCTGGCCGGGTTGTTAATATTTGACATACTTTTGATATCTCCATATAACTGTTGTTGAGTCACTCTTGATTTTTATATTAAAGGAGATTGATCTGTTGGAATTTCATATGTTTATGTTTCTAAGTGCATTCTCTTCACACCCTCTCCATGCCCTTTAGTAACGATGGATCTCTAGGGTTAATTGTCCAGCCATTCTTCCTAATTCCATTGTTTTCAGTTTAGACTAGTTAATTCTTTTCCCTCAGTTAGCAGCTCTCTAGTTATTATTACAAGAAAACTTGTTATTCAAAGCAATCATTTTGATAGATAAGAGCATAAATAACAGATAGTTTGTACTCTGTTGGAATATACAATCAAATGTATTTTATATAGATTCATTCAGGGATTATATTCAGCTCTAAGAATCTACAGTCAACCTTAAGATACAGTTCAAAGATTACAAATTACTTACTTACCGATGCCACGTAAGCCTAGAGCTGCAATAGACACCAGCAGACTATTAACATCTTATAGACAGGCACAAAATTTTCCTTGTTGAGTTGACCACCTACACTAATTTTGACAAAAGATGTTCAATTCAAAACTTCCTACCCCAGTGAGGACAAAATAAGGCTTAAGGGTTAAAAAAAATTGATTTTACCGTGAAGCAAGACTCTCTTTTATACTCTTTAAAACACTAGTTCACAGACAGACTCCTCTGCTTTAGATTATCGTGCACAAGTCCTGCCTTAACATTGATTCGAAGTTCTAATTACTTACGTCGTGTATGTGCTATATTATTATCGGCTATCTCTCTTCTATATCATGTCATCATAAAAACCCCCGATAAATGCGGAATGACTGCAGATGATGTAACCCATTATGCATCGAAATGCATCTCAATATCAACAACGCACAAGCAACTGAAGATTGAAGCTAATCAGGAAGTTCCAACCTCAAGATTGTCTACTACTTTGAACGTACAAGAAGAAAACGCGGATGGAATCAGTTAAAATTCTTATGTATAATATATACAAATGGGAGGCGTACTTAATTTCTTGACAGCCAATTAATAGGCTGCACCTCTGAATTCAATTAATTAAAGGCCCATAGTTAACAACTAACTAAAAGTCTTTCTTTGGTTAACAAATGTACATCTCTGGCCATAAAATTTTACTTGCCGTACAAATAATAATTTCACTCAAGCACGCATATATACTCACATCTACACCAGTATCGGCATATTACGAGCTAAAGGCATACTACTAGAACTGACTTGAAATTACTGACCCAGTCTATTGAAATGAACTTACAGAAACGAAATAAATAAGGTAAGATTCAAACAATCAAACCCCGGTCAGTTCGCAGCCATGATAGATTATACACATGTCTGAGAACCAAGCAAGAGTTAAGATCTATTCAAAGCTTACCTTTATCCATCAGTTCAGAAGAGAAATCCAAATACAAGGTGCATTTTAAGCTCCTCCCACGGGACCCACTTGGGAAGGAGGGGTTTAGGGCGGGGACTATTTTAAACATTGAGAGACATCTATTAGGTAATGGTGGAACTAGTAGCAGCGAAGAGAGACATCTGGCGGAAATACTAGAAGCACTGAAAATTTTGAAAATGTTATTTTTTCTCCTTTTTATCCTCTTCTCCTCCTCTTTTCCCTATTACCTCCCTTTTCATCTTCACCCTACCTACCTATTTGGGACCTATTCCTATCCTACAAATTATCGCACCTACGGGGATTCGATCCCGGGACCGCTAGCGTTATAGACTATCGCTTTAACCACTACGCCATTAGTGATCGTTGCAACAAAAATCGAGAATTCTTCTAGCCTATTTGAGTTCAGAGATGTGTAATACATGATAAATAGTATGAAGGATATTGTTTTATATAATGTGGAACGTTATGTTGGCTCTGAAAAGAGCCTTTTTGGTTCTAGAGAAGTTTTAAATGATACAGGTGTATATACTCGTATTAAATATGTTATGAACGAAGTTGTCGTTTGGGTATCACACCATTTAAATCTAGAACTCTTCCCTGCGCAATATCATAGTACGTCCTCTCTCGTATTTTCAATATTTGGTACAAGGGGCACTCTCGTAGTTTGACTATTTGGTAAAAGGGGTACTATCGTATTTTGAATATTTGGTAGGCTACAAGGGGCACTCTCGCGTCATTGGAATCGTATTTTTAATATTTGGTACAAGGGGTAGGGAGTGTCGAGTGAGTCAGCGCGGGCACGGTCGGGAAGGATCGGGAACGGTCGGGAGTGCCGAGCGGGTGGTCGCCGGCCGTCAGCTGCTGTTGCCATAGCAAAGCAATGGGCGGAGCTTAAACTGCACCTTATATTTGTCTTTAGCCCCTCTACTAGTCGGAGATCTTCCGCAGACGCTATCCATACAACCACACACAAAGCAATCCTATACCAAGCTTTTGTCAGATATAACGAAAACTCGGTATCCCCACCATGGCGTAACGGTTTTTCAAGTTGAATATGCGCATGCGCGCACAAAGCCTCGCAGCGAGGGTCACGAAATATATATCCGCTCGCCTCGAGAGAGCCGACTACATGAAAATTTTCCAATGATCTTGATAAGAGCTGAATCATACTCCATACACATACTCACCCTTATAATAACTGTTTTGAGATCCATACATTTTTCCTTATACATGTATTAACCATAGTTGGGATGATTGGTGCTTAATTCATTCTTAATCCGACAATTTACTTCACTCTTTCAAAAGAATGCAACAGCTTAACGCAACCTTAACCATCCCATCATCACTGCAAGAGAAACTACAGTCGTCCCTGGGATCCGTTAGTTTGGAAATAACATTGTAGGATTCGGCGTCAAACCGCAGTTCATCCTGGCAACCATGAAGTAATTTCTGGGTTTGTGTACTGAGTAGAGGTCGAGCATTCCCATACTACATCCTTAGGAATCCTGTTCCAACATACTTGCTTTCTGTGCCACCCCAAGTCTCATGTTCGATCCGGTCCAGGTCGATGGCGTTTATGTGTGCATAATTGTGACAATCACCTGTGTACACCTGCAGACGTGTTAAAGAACTCCTGCTGCACACCGGCGACGATTACAAGCCTTAGTAGCAGTACACACATTGGGTAATAACCATACTATTAATCAAAAGCGCATGCCACGATCATTGATAAATTTCATTCCATTTGTGGTACGTTGATATAAAACTGTAATAAGAAGTCCACCTTATACCACAAATATGCGAAAACTCAGAAGGTTTTACTTTGATACAAGGTTACTACAGACAAATTTAGCTTTCACTGTTACTAAGCTTAAAAATACCCTTCTAATTACACTGGTCAACAATGATTTTGTTACATAAACAATTTTGGGTGTTTGTTATGTATTTTCATCTGCTGATTCCAAAAATGAAGTCAGTAATTTTCCATCACCCACCATTTTTTTAAAATCCTGTTTATTAACATTTCTGGTATATAACATGCTGTTTAGAATTAGTATTCTACATTTATATTTCATTTCATTGTGACTTGTAACGTTTGGTGATTGGTGCCTTGAATTCATGAGTTACAATACCTTATTTAGTCATCAGTTATGCAAAACTGTGATTGTAAGGTAAAGTTTGCAGATGAATAGAAGCTTTCTTAAAAGAATAAAAGCTAATTATGTACTCTCTTCCGTTGTCAATTGAATTGTGATAGAAGTGAATATTACCATCCTTAGTAGTGCATTATAAGGAGTAGTGTAAAAGTGTATAGTGATAAGAAACATGTCTCGAAAGTGTGTTAATGATAGAAACAACTTCTGTTTTGTGTGTGGTGAGCGCAGAGACGAAACTTTACTCCTCTAATAAGAAGAGCTATCACTGTTATTTTAACAACAAAATAGACCAGAACAAGACATGGGCCCCAGAAATCTGTTGTACCAAATGTGTAACACTATTATCTGGCTGGTTGAAAGGATCCCGTCATATGCCTTTTGCAGTCCCCATGATACGGCGCGAACCTAAGGACCAATTGACAGACTGCAACTTCTGCTTGACAAATATATCTGGAATAAGTTCGAAGTCCAGACACACTGTTACATATCCATCTTTAGATTCAACAATTCGACCGGTGCTTCATGGGCCAGGACTTTCCATACCATCTCCACCAGAAGACATAACAATGACTGAAGAATATCCTGATATTCAGGATGAATTACAGAATGATTCAGATTTTGTGGAAGAAGATGCTACAAATGATTTAAATGATTTGGTTCGGGATCTTGGTTTAAGTAAAAACAAGGCAGAATTACTCACCTCAAGATTGAAAGGATGGAAGCTACTGCAGGGTGACACCAAAGTAAGTTTTTTCCGCCAACGCCAAAAGGAATTTGAGCATTTGTTTTCTAAAGAGAAGGACCTAGTTTTCTGCAATGATGTTGAAAATTTGTTCCAGTCAATGGGTGTTGAGCATAAATCTGAGGATTGCCGTTTGTTCATAGACTCCTCAAAAACAAGTTTGAAAGGAGTGTTACTACAGTACATAATGGAAACATATATCCATCCATTCCTTTAGCCCATGCAGTTGGGTTGAAGGAAAATTATGATAATATGAAGCTTTTATTATCCTCTATAAAGTATGAGAATTTTTCTTGGCAGATATGTGGGGATTTAAAAGTAATAGCCATCTTACTTGGGTTACAGCTTGGTTATACTAAATTTTGCTGCTTCTTGTGCAAGTGGAATAGCAGAGATAGATGTAACCATTATATTATAAAGAACTGGCCAAAGAGAGAGTCACTTAATCCAGGACAAGAAAATGTTCTTCATCAACCACTTGTATGTTCTGAAAAATCTTATTGCCCCCACTGCATATAAAACTAGGCTTGATAAAACAATTTGTGAAAGCAATGGATCATGATGGCAGTGCATTTCTCTTCCTGCAAAATAAGTTCCCAAGGATCAGCGAAGCCAAACTAAAAGAAGGAATATTTGTTGGCCCCCAAATAAGGGAACTGATGAAAGATACGCAATTTGAAATCCAATTAAATATGGAAGAAGCAGCTGCATGGCAATATTTCAAAAAAGTTGTCACAAACTTTCTAGGAAATTTCAGGTCTGATAACTACAGAGAACTTATCAGTGAGATGATTGAGAACTACAAGATAAGGGGATGTAAAATGTCTTAAAAAATACAATTTCTGCACTCCCATATTGATTCCTTCCCTGAAAACCTAGGGGCTGTGAGCGATGAACACGGGGAGCGTTTCCACCAGGATATCGCGGCGCTACCAGGGTAAATGGTGTCCAAATATGTTGGCAGACTACTGTTGGACACTGAAGAGAGATGTTCCTCAAGCGAAGTACAGCCGAAAATCCAATTCACATACATTTTAGGTAGTAAATGTAATTTCAGTTAAGATATCATATTACTATAGTGTATAGACACGAAAAATGTTATCCATGCGATTACTCAAAAACCCTGGGTGATGGAAAAGTTCTGTAAAAAGATTTGAAATCAGCACAAAAAAGTAAGTCAGACACACCCATTGTTTCCCTTATAACATACAAAAGTTCAAATTTTGTTGACCAGTGTTATTTAAATGCCTTGCACATTTCTCAAAATATTTTATTTTAAGATTTCTGGACCCGAATTGTTACAACAGGCTGTATGGACTATTTATAATACCGTATTTTTCCGCAGAGAAGACGACCTTCAGATAAGCTCAGGTATAAATCTCGGTCAAAGTTTTATAGTTTTAGCATATTATATCTGTCCTATAAGAAGACCCCCAACCTATCAACGGCCTATGACTTTATGTTTACGAAACAACTTAAAAAAAGTTTCATTTTTGTTCCAGTTTTCTGGTTGATCGCGAATTTTGTCGCAAAAATGTTGCCAACCATCGCACTATTATAATCCATAGGGAAAGATAACTTGAGTTAGGTAAAATTACTTTGGGAACACCGAACTTTGCTCCCCATGTGAGTCCCTCACTCCAACTCTCTAACTCCCTCCCCTAGCGGCGGCATTTGAACTACTAGTAGCGACGGTGGCGCCATCTCTTAATGAACTGATGAAACAGAAAACATAATTTATTTCTTCTTTATTCTCTTCTTCTCTTCCTTTCCCGTCTCCTTCCTCTCTTCCTCTCACCTCCTCTTCACCCTACCTACCTATTTGAGACCTATTCCTAATAGTAAATTTTGGATTCGAACCCGGGTCCCCTAGCATTATAGCTAGGAATCTTGACCACTACGCTACGAGTGAATGTTTAGCACTGAAGGAAGCTTTCGTATATTAGAGTTATGTTAGGGGGATTTCATAAGTTTTAACACAAGAATCGGTTTTTATAAGTAGTGTTGGTACAAGGGAATATTCCTGCATCAATTAAGCCACATTTTATGTTATAATACGGCGTTTTTTATAATTATGAAATATTATGTATGGTACAAGGGTATTTTTTGTATTGTGAAATAGCCTATTTTGTTGGAAGGGTCGTTTTTATAATGGTGGAATATTATGTGGAGGGGCAAGGGGCTTTCTTTATTGTGAAATAATAGGTGACATGCAATTATGCATTACCGGCGTTGAGCAACGGCTACAGGCATGATGGTATGCTTTGCGGGGAAGTGGAGCAGGCGGCACGCGGGAAGAAGCCGAGAGGGGTGAAAGCTGCCAGGCGAGTGGCAAGTGGAAAGGGGAGCATCATGGGGCGCAAAGTTCCATTATGCCATTACGGGAATTTTGCCTACCATTACCGGAACAAAGTTTCCTCGATCTTCTTTTTTCAAAATGACGTCACTGAGCACAGTCACACCACGATGGAAGAGAACGATACTCCCGTTGTGCATGAGCCAAGTGAAACACGTACCGGTACATAAGGAAAAATTAAAAAATACAAAAAATAGGTCTAATTTCGCTGATTATGGCTTTTGTGGTTTTATTTGCGAAATTTGCGTTATTTTGAGGCTTACGTTTGTCCGCAAATGATACCTAACGTCTTAATATATCAAGAAAAATAATATTCACATCAGAATATATCATTTTATAATGGTTTTAATTCATATAAATTTTAGGCTAATTTTTAAAAATCTGTCCTATAAGACTACCCCGAATTTTCGGGGCCTTTTTTATGATTCAACTATCGTTTTATCTGCGAAAATATACGGTATGTAATACAATTATCCTGCTGGTTGTATTAGGCTATATGGATGTGAGACAAGGTCGCTTTCTCTTCGGGAAGATCATCTGAGAGTGTTCGAAAACAGGTTGCTCAGGAAAATACTTGGGCCTAAGAGAGATGTAAATGGGGACTGAATTAAACTGCATAACGATGAGCTTCATAACCTGTACACTTCACCTAATACAGTAAGGGTAATAAAATCACGGAGGATGAAATAGACATGTTGAGTGCATGGGGGAAGAAAGACATTTCTACAAAATAATTACTGGGAAACTCGAAGGCAAGCGACCACTTGGAAGACCCAGACGTAGGTGGGAGGACATTATTGGCGTAGATTTAATGGAAGTAGGCTTGATATGTTTAGGAATATTTTGATATTCTAATGAATATTACTGCTGCTGGAACAAATTACAAAGATTATTCATAATATACAAGTCACAAAATATTAAATTGATTGACAAATATATATCTAAAACAATAGATCCAGGTAATATCAAACTTCTATGTAATTATATAATATTTTACAATACTTCGTAATTGCTAAAAGAATGTCGTTATGAATTTACTTGTTATAATATTAATGTTCACATGTCCAAGTTCCAGTGTTTTGCAGAGATCCAGATAATTCTTTATTTTACTAAGTATAAAAACTTAATAATTTATTAAAGATTTCTTCTTTATAATACAATCATGTTAAAAAGTTGTTTTAATTATAGCCGAATTATTATAACAGGGCATATGGGTTTTTAAACTACATAACACACTGGAAATGTAATATTACGATACTCCTATTGAGAATGATAATTTACAGTATGCCTACGCTTATTGTTAGAATAACCAAGTGTCCAAGTTACTTTTTGCACGACTTAACTAATTAGTGGTACTTACGAATGTTGTTGCCATGGATCGTAAGTTGACATTCCCACACGCAATCTTGTTGCTATGTGCGGTAAGTGTTTCCGTGCGGTTATGAATTTACTTTCGGCACATCATAATACAAGCCTTTATGGATAAGACCCCCAGGACAAATATTCGGTTCTCATAACAACAGACACATGCGAATCACTTTCTGAAGTAAACATCTGTCTTCAAGAATGTATATACATAATATTTTCATTTAATATCACAATTAATATAATTAAATTGAAATAAATAATCATCGTGCAAAAAATAGCATGCAATACTCGTGCCGTAAGCGCATAACGGATCTCGGAAATTGAAAAAATACTCGGCGCAAGCGCCTCGTTTTTTCAAACTCTTTCCTCGATCCGTATGCATCGCAATATAGGCTACTATTGTTATTCTTTGTAAACTAGTATTGCAGTATGCATGTGATTATAAATATCACTTGTTGGATGTAGGATGTGGGCATTATAATTGTGCCGTCTTCAGTCTCTTAGTGTAGAAGAGTAGATACATTCATTATATGCAGACACTATGAGTACAAGTGTGGTACTTGTATCGATGTAAGAACTTCTGCGTTTTCGCATATTTGTGCTATAAGGTGGACTTCTCATTGCAATAATACGAGTATATTTATTCCATGATGCTCGCTTGTGTGGAAATCCACAATGCCATTTTCTTTGAGGTTAACAATAGAACGTTCATGGCCCGTCATGCAGCTTTCGTCTTTCTTTAACTTTTTAAAAATGTCATAAGTAGGGTTCGGGTGTTTATGACCAGGGCCCGGATTCTAATAACCTGTCATCTTTTTATTGATGCTGCATAGACATTGCCAACTTGTAGATAAATCCTAATAATGGCTTCTAAATTATATAAATACATTTTTATTAGGTCATTTTATGAAATTTTACATTTTTTGGGCATTTATTTCAATTTTAGATAATTATTTTGTCATTTTCGTGTTATTTGCTTCTTTAAATAGTCATTTTCATGTATTTGCATTGAGTGTATTAATTTTTCGTCGCTAGCGGTGCTGTCTTTGAAGTGTTGTTTGTTTAATGCAAGAAGAAAAAAATCGGCATTAAGTGTTGTCATGTCTCAGTCGGAAATGAGAATCAAAGAAACGCCAAAATTGTTTATTATATTACTATTGTTATTAGATTGACTTGGCACCAGAGTCTGCCCCTTGCTTGGATTTGAGAGTGCAAACTACTGTTTACCCTCAATTAAACAACAATATAATCCAGCAGACCACAAAAGGAAATGCCGAATTTTGACTCGCCAGTGCCTCAGTGCCAGTATAAATTTCCGTGAGAAAAGAACGATCACAACATCACAGTTATTTACAGTTTTTACAATTATGTACAAACTAGTCTGTAACTTTGTGTGTACAATAATAATTTTTTATAAATAAAATATCAGTTTTTAGGTCATTTTTTATAATTATTAAGTCATTTTCTTTAAATTTTAGGGTCATTTTATAGGACATTTTTCAAACAATTTTAGGTCCTGTTTATGACCTAAAAAAGTTGGAAGTTTGACTGCAAGTATGATCTTAAAACTGACTAAATATGTCCCAACATCCTAAATATGATCTCATAAATGAACGCATTTTCTGAAAATAAATTCTCCAATTTAAAACGTTTAATGACACTAAATTATTACATCTGATTAATTTTTATTTAGTATTATTATTGTTATTATTATTATCATTATTATTATTATTATTATTATTATTATTAACATTACTTACTTACATTACATTATTATTATTATCATTATTATTACACATTTAATACAAGTAAAAACAAATAAAACCAAACATACCCCTATATTAGCAAATCTCGTGTTTAGGGGTATAGTATATTAATATAAATATAATTACATATCAATTCACAGTGTACTACAAACGAAAATTCTAAAGTTATGAGTACAATGAATACAAAAATAATTTTTCAGCATTAACCAGTGGTTTAAAATAGCATTTGCAACAACAAAAAATAGAATAAATTGGATTGAAAACATTGAAAGAACAAACAAAATTAAAATTGTACTATTAATATTGCAGCCTATAATAATTTTTTATTTGTCCTCTTAAAGTGTTTAATTTCAAACCATAGTTTTTACCATGTAATTGCCCCTTGGTCGTCTTACATTTTGATTCAGCGAAACGAAAGATGGCGTTTCTTCTTGTATTTTGACAATTACTATAGGAAATAAATTTAGATATGCTTTTATGGCAATATATTAATAACTTTTATCTTATAAAGTTTTTCGATTTTCATAACATTGAATTCAACATATAATAGTTTTGTTGGGTAATCAATAGGTTTATTTAAACAAATTTTTAATATTCTCTTTTGAAGTAAAATTAATTTTGTAAAATGGTCTTAGAAACTCTACCCCAGCCAATAATTCCGTATTGGATCTTAAAACAATCAATCCGATAATAACTTTTTAACAATTTTACAGGTGATTTACAGTTTTACTTGTAAAGAACTTCTAATCTGTTAATGTTTTCAGATACCACTGCAAATGTAAACTGAACATACTAAAAGAAATGTCTATCGTAAGTCGTGAACAACAAGGAGGAAGAGGTATTTGTGCTATTACGTGTTATTGTTCCTTCACATTTTTCTTACAGTAAAACCAAAATATTCCTGACTCTTTCTCCGAAAAAATTTAAGTCGACAATTTACTGCACATACTGCATAATTGTGCTCTTTTACCGTGTTTATAATTGAAATGAGACGTTAAATTACAAATATGAGCGAAATATAACATTCCATTGAAAGTGAGACCAAAACTTCACTAACTCTTTCTAGGAATTAGTAATTTACAGAATACCGACAAAATGTAAAAAAATACAAACCATTTAACTCTTCTTAATATAAGATCATATTAAAAAATGTAACCAAAATATATTATTAAATCGCGAAAACCTACACAGTATCACCAAAACTGCAAAAATGACCTAATATGCCAATATATCACGGATAACATAATTATATATAATAATAGTAATCAGGAACGTTAAATTATTGTTTAAATCAATGCTTTCATTGAAATAAAAGTCTAGAAAAAATATGACAAGTCATAGACATCCGGGGCCTAATCATTACAATGAAGTGTGCGATACTTTTCAAGTATTATTCGCATGTTCTTCCATCTATATACGAGAGAAAGTTCTATTTCCGAAGCCTTAAAATTTCCTATAGTTCAAAGTAAGAGCATCCAAGAGGCTTTTCATCATGCTTGCCGTTTAACTACTAGGAACATTATTTTAAACGAATGACTGTTAGTCGTCTTGATTCATTTCAGAGTACTTTTTTCTTTTTTTTGTTAAAAAATACAACCATACAGTCTGATTTCACCAATCTGCGACATTTGTTGGAGGGGCATATTTTCATGACTTATATGTAGATATGCGAAATGTTTGCTATTTGGAGTGCTGCGAAACAGCTGACTGAAGCTCTTAGGGCCTATACAAGTAATACCTCCCTCTTCTCCGCTTCCAGTGAAAAAGTCGCAGGTTGCTTAAATCAGGCTGCAGTATGAGCATTCTGGGGTGTTCGAAGTTGATAACTGATTTTCTCTCATTTGATTTTAGTACTATACTCGAAGTCCTTGACGATATTATGTAAATCTTCTTCGTCGATGCCTTAAACCAATCCCTAGAGTAAGATGAAGCCAATAAGTCTTCTATTCCTTCTTTCTCTCACTTTCTTCGAATGATGATTATGGAAATTTGTGAATGAAAATGACACTGAGAGCAGGTATTATTCTTTCACAGATATTCTTGTATTTTTATTGCACTATTTTAAAATTCTGAAATATCACGAATATAAACCTTTCAAATGCCATCCAGACACGTCTCAAGAGAACGTTTCTAAGGTAACGGCCTGTGCAAAAATCTTTGTAATTCTACACCTTTACGAAGTTAATATAAATGTACTAAAATCAGTTTAGAATGAAAAGACTAAAATGGATGGGAAAACTCTCATTGTAAGTTAGTAAATAAAGTTAGTAAAGGCATTATTATGTGAAGAGTTTTAAAACTCACGACTCAAGTTCTGTTATTTTGTGAACTATGCTTATATCTATAGTCATTTAAATTAGCCTATGGGGAAATCATCCGATAATTTTTTTAAGCAAAGAAGGCAGTAATTTGCGGAGTTACGTGTAACTTTGTAAACCATTATTTATTGAAAGAATGTATGAAGTGCTTTTATTGTTAACAAGAAAAACTATCTTTTTACATTATTCGTTGCATGAGCCCTTAGGCTGTCATTGCTTTAACTGTGAACAAGAAAAAATGTACCCTAAAAGTAAAACTAAAAACACACAGACAAACAGTTAAAAACGAGTAAATATACAAACAAAACACCACACACACACACACACTCCACCAAAAATAGCACATACACCAGCAATACCCTTAAACACACCAACCAAATATATTTTACATATTATTCTATATACAGCCGTCTACCCCATCGGAGTACTCCCCTTACTCCCTCGGCCAGTTCCATCCTAAGCTGCCTCACTTTGGACATAAATTTCCCCACCCCCAAAAAAATCTAGTGTTAAGCAGCAGATCGTATGTGAACAGCTGACCCCTACAAGAAGCAGTGAAAGACTCTGGTAGATGCCGTTGCCTCAGTGTTTCCGTGAATGTACACTCAGCCAAAATATGGTGTGAAGTTTCTCCTGCCCCACAAAGCGGGCATATTCTCTCCCCCTCATCATTTGTAATTTTAATTGCCCGCCAAGCTCCTAGACGGAACCAGGCTAAACCAAGTCTTTCCTCTTTATTTGCCCCATACAAGTAAGTCTCTGTTCCCCAATTTGTTCACTGAAGCCATAACAAATCAACCAACGATGGTTGCTGACAAAATACATTTTATTTTATTTTATCTATGTTTGTACCATATTCAGAGAGTTGAAAACAGGTAGCCTATTCATTAATTTTTTAGATGTTCAGTTTCTTTCGAGGGTCATTTTGTATTGGTGCGTCAGCCTATTTTGCATTTTACAGAGGTTTGCGTTAAACTATGTAGCTTCTTTGTTTTTGAAGATATTTAATTCAAACAAAACCATGTTAAAGAGCATAAAAGGACAATACTTCCAAACCATTATATATAGGCCTACTTAATTTAAATAAATTAAAAAAAGGTAAATGTTATGTTTGCAAAATGAAAGCCTTCTCTCTTGAAATTAAAAATTTTAAAGATAAAACAATGGCTCACCTTAAATTTTTTCTGGATATAGTGTTAATAGTATACTACTTCCCTAAAAAGTTTCAGGCCTGAGGGTTACATCCTTTCTCTTTAATGGGTCTTCAAGTATTGCGATTTTTCTAAAATCAGGTATTTTCAAGTAATGTGAAAAAAATTGTAATCTTATCATTACAAATATTTAACATTTTTTCAAGATTACTAACCACTTTTCAACTTTCAATTTATTACTGTGTTATATCCAGTTATCCGGATTTCTGCACATCCGGATCGGCCTGACCTCCAAGTAGTACGGTAACTGAGTTCTACTGTTCTTTCAGTTCAATTCAATGAAGCGGGCTATCAGATATTTCAGCACAACCCATTGTAGTCAACCTGGTTGCAACGAGGGAAGTGCACTAAGAAGTAATTGCATTTCATCGGCAGATCCCAAGAATAGGGCATAGTGACCATTTACTGAAAAGACAATCGAGGAATCATATCGGATCCGACTATCCGTTTTGAGAGGGATTTCTTGCAAGCCCTGCAGGTAGACGAAGAGAAGGAAGCAATCTATTTGCCCTGCATTGAATATCTAAGGCCCGGTTGCATAAAAGCTCCAGATATCTTCTAGACAGCTAATCGTTCTATACATTTATAGACTCGATAAACACCTTCCCATTTCCGAAAGCGAATTTGCTCAAGAAATAGCTAATGTCAGATAAATGAGTTGAGCACTTTGTCAATAGATGGAGACACGGTGCTTACTCTAATATCAAGTTGGCCGCTTCTTGCTATTCTATTCAAAATGGCTGAATTATCTTTCTGCTTTTTCTTGTCTGCTGTTTCTCTGCTAAAATGAATGTAAAACGTGAGATAAACTCCGGTAATTTCGATTTCGAGACTTTTGGATTAGAGAAAAATGTCACCCATCACAATCTGACAACATAATGCGTAAAACGTAACACATTAATTAAGCTATAGCTAATTTACCACAGAAAGGAATGCTTCGATGGTTGTTCCCAATTCTAATGATGGGCAATTTAACGCTGAAAAAGGCATGCTTGCAGTTGTTCCTTATTTAATATGATGGCCTATTTATCCATAGGTCATTGCTTTGACAGCCTGATTCTTTCCGAAACTCAATATCGTCAAAGATCTAATTCTTTCAGGGAATACTTTTTGCTTTACACATCTCTAGGCCTAATTATTGCCTCAGGATGAAGATGACGAGAAAGATGATGATTATGTATTAATATTCGTGCTGTAAAATGGCAATACTTTCTTCATAAAGTGTTGCATCAGAAAATAAAATTAATATACTTAAGCTACATTTTTTCCGAATCTGAATATCATCGTAGGCTACTTCTTGAAAGGATTGCTGTATTTCTTTCAGGGAATATTTACTTCTGTATAGACCTAGGCCTTATACGATCTGGCATTGAAGATGACCAGCAAGAAAATATGATGTGAATTAATATTCGCGATGTTTTCTTAAAGTATTAACTTACAACAGAAAATGAAATTAATACAAATAAACGATGGATACATTAATAGCCTAGGCTATAACAAAGTTCATCTAACCGATAATATACAATTTTTCTAGTACAGTATTATGAATTATTTCGCACACAAATTAATAACCAATGCCAGCTTCATTACTACTATTAATTTTAATAGGCCTACCATAATAAGCTAGTAACATAATGTAAGATTAAATGCTAATATAATAACGAAACATACATCAACATAAATATTTCGCATTTCCGCCATGTTGAGTGTTTATCTACCGTTTCGTCAGATATCTAGTGATTTATGGTGCGATAGTTTGTAGGGCGTTTTATCGAACGATTAGCCGCCATCGAACGTTTCAGAAATGCTTACGGATTGAATAATGCCATCTAGTAGATATCTTACGTTTCGGAAACCCGGCGTCAGTACACAATTATTATGATGGAATGTTCGGAGCAAGGGAACCCTGCATCAGTTTACATCTGAATTGCTGAAGGCTTTGGGTTTCGTTAGTTAAGATAAGTAGAATAGTGTATTTAATATTATGATTTATGAAAGATTCTGTACAAATCGTATGTCCGAGTGCAACAACCTCGGTTTTCACAATACGGCGGTGGAGTTGCTTAGTTTACCCCGGTTAAGTCATACTTTTCTTGCACCATGCTCGGTTTCAACCTTAACCGCAATATAATGTTTACCGGCCGCGAAGGAGCTGTGAAGTGAGAAAACGGCGGTTTTCTTTCCAAGATTGAGATCAGCGTAATATATCATATTATCGATATCTAGTCCAAAAGCTGATTGAACATAACGAATAATAGAAGACAGGTGGGATCTATTCGAAGAATGAACGATGGTATATATCTTTGCAAATACTGTGCTGTAACATCGATTGAAATGACCTTCCTTTCTTACCTGAACCAAACCATGTCCATCCAGTACCAGGCGTAGTAGTAGGCGTAACCAACTCATTATTTCGATTGGTACAGTATCGATGGCGTTTGAATTAAAAATCATACATATATAAGCAATATTATATTCCATTTTATTCTTATGATTATTTATTACTGAACAATAAGGCAACAAATAAAAGAAACATGGAAAACCAGTGGGCCTAGGCCTAATTTATAGTGAAGAGCTGCATGCGAGTAGTATGGTTTTGCCGGTGACGTCATTGCAGGATTGGCAGGATTGATGACGTCACAGATCACGTGACAGGTGGCGCTGGAGGGGAGGGAGGGGAGGGAGGATTGATGACGTCACAAGTGGGCGTGGCCTATGACGTCACAAGTGGGCGTGGCTATGACGTCAGTGGCGGATTGTATGACGTCACAAGTGGGCGTGGCAATAACCGCGTGATTCAAAATGGCGTCCGTTCCGGTTCCTATTGCAAATGGCGGCGGTTCCGGTTCCTATTTCAAATGGCGTAAGAAGCGCGAAATTCAAAATTTGCGAATTTATAATATAATTGGTTACGTTTCCGGCGCGAAATTCAAAATTTGAAAATTCATAATGAAAATGGCTACGTTTCCGGTTCCTATTTCAAATGGCGGATGGTGGGAAATTTAAAACTAGATGGCGGGTGATTTGAAAATTGCAAAAGGTGGAAATTGATTATTACAATTGCAAATAACGGGTGGTGGGAAATTTGAAATTTGTATATTGGTATTGTTTTACAAGATGGCGGCATTGCTTACGTCATTGCAGGATTGGAAGGATTAGATCATGTGACAGGAGGAATGTTTATGACGTCATTGCAGGATTGCGTATTGATGACGTCATTGCAGGATTGGAAGGATTAGATCATGTGACAGGAGGAATGTTTATGACGTCATTGCAGGATTGCGTATTGATGACGTCATTGCAGGATTGGAAGGATTAGATCATGTGACAGGTGGAATGTTTATGACGTCATTGCAGGATTGCGGATTGATGACGTCATTGCAGGATTGGCAGGATTAGATCATGTGACAGGTGGATTGTTTTATGACGTCACAGCAGATTTTAATCTTTATGTCTTTTTAGCATGGAAGCATATAGATCACGAAGCGTAAATGCAACGTTATCAGTTTTCTGTAAGATGATTCTTTTTCTGAAATCTAGTGACTGAACCTAGAGTAAATGTGATCGATGCGTAAGGCTTACAACCATGTCGACAATCTGGACCTCCTAATTTATTATTAGATGGAAATGTAGAGAAGCGTTATTTTATTCCATCAAGTATTTTTGTAAATATGGTAGCCATCGTCTTAAAACTATATTTTGTCATAAGATGATAATCCTAGCCCAGGGGGTTAACTCAGCTTCTGGCTTACAAGTTAAATCAATAGATTTTACTATTAATCTTCAAACCCCCAGTATAATAATGGAATAATATTATATCATATACTTTATTATTCAAAGGTGATTTATAAAGTCAGTATATACAAATGTTTTCTCAATATAGAACTATGTTAGCAATTTATCATATTCCTCTACATCATCAGTTTTGTTCCCACGTTTTGTCACGTACGCCAGAACAACACCTGGCCGGAAGTTCATCTTACATTACAACTGAATCATGAATTCTTTATGTATGACGTCATCACTCGGACTTGCTCAAACTTGTTTCAAGGTCTTACACGGCACGTGCAGGACAGGTTCAAGGCTAGTCGTAAGTGAGAAGCATAACGCGCAGGATGGCTCTGTATTACGGAACGATGCTTGATATGCATATACAATCTGATCGACGTAAAACTTTTAAAGATTGGCCATTGACGTTTATTGACTTGGACAAAATGAGCGAAGCTGGATTCTACTATATTGGATACAAGGATGTAGTCGAGTGCGCGTACTGTCATACGCAGATAGGACAATGGGAAAAAACGGACGATCCAGCAAATGAACATAGAAGATGGGCCCCCTTCTGCAGGTTTATAAGTAAAACTAAAGGTGAGGTACTCATCGATATGGGACGAGATGTTTGTGGCACAGGTGAAATGATGCATGTTCCTGACGAGCATGATTGTGTACAGCAAGAGTGAGGGGAAGGTGGACAGTATATAATACTTAGTTGTGTGTATGCATAGTTTAGTGATCGTCAAACCTCCGAGATGTCATCATTGAAGCGTGGTCGTAAAAGTGCACCTAAATCTACTACAGCTGCTGCTGCTGATATAATGGATATTACAACGCAAGACTTGTTGGATGCGCTGCAGTCCCCCACCATACATCCATCACAAGCGGATTTACCAAATACACAAGAAAACAAGAATAAGAAGACACCTATAGTATCTACTCTAGAGCGGTATTCAGTTGTAAACATCCCCGATGTGAATTGTACCAAGCCCTTGAGCGAGCTGCAAATTGGACTTGCTTATCCGGTAAAGGAAGCTCGTTCCGCGTATACAAGGTATGGAAGGAGAATCGTTATAGACTTAATGATTGGATGCAGTGTTTTTCTACCACCAAGGTTCGGGAAGTTGAGTGAAGATGAGCTTCAACAGATGAACGAGGAGAAAGTTTCATTGGTGTACTATGGTAAGGAGCCAAAGTCAGATGGATACTACTACCACGTTCTCAACTTTGTGTAATATGGGAAACTTTTTGAGATTTTAGACTCAGTGTGAAGTGTGTGTAACAGACTAAAAGTGATTATACAACACAACAACCAACACCCTAAGTCCATCGACTTCTCTAGAAAGGTATGTATTATTAACATGGACCATTTCCCATTCTTATCCATCATAAGCTAAATTCTTATGTGTTTTTTATTTTTCTGTGTTTCAGAAGTTGGAGACTCTCAAGATCATGAGTGATATTCATTTTAGAAATAGGAGACTTTCAAGTGAAATTCATCTTGTAAATATTCAATAATTCCAAAGTTTTAAAAAATGTATTCTTTTGTAAGTTATTTCATAGCTGGATTTTCTCATGTTTGACAAAGTCCAGTTTTCCCTAACATCTCCTATTCCTAATTCCTAGGATGAGGGGCTGTGAAATAAAAAATACAACTCTGGATTATAGAATTTTATTCACTTTATTACAATCTTACTGGGATTTCATCCACAGCTTAAGCATAATAACATTTCGCAATGTGCATTTCATATTAGAGTCATTATGAAAAAGACATTTGGTTTCACAGTCTCTTAAATTGTCAAGCTTTGGAACACCAAGATCGTCCATGTTTATAACAGGTCTCTGCATCAGTTTACAATGAAGAACATATACACTTTCAAGAACAGGCTTCAAGTCTTCGTAGGGTAAGTATCAGCGGATTTCCATGGATGTTGGATTCGATGTACAGCTGCGACTTTGTATCTGGGTAATTGTTTTTAGGTGGTTGGAGAACAAAATGTACAATTCTATCATCCACCGAAGTCACTGCTATAAATTGTTTACACTTTGACTGATATTCCTGACAGTCGATTATAATCATGTTGTTACACGACATTGGTAACGATGTTGGTTAATGCAGTATACTCTACACTTCGATCGTGTAGAATTAAGCAATAAGCCTTTGTGTTTGCTGGTATATTGTTTGCTGCAGAAATTTCAATTCAGTCCCCCGATTTCAGAGAAGGATATCCATATTAACACACTTTGTGTCCTAGAGACTTGAGATACTTTTTACTTATAGGTGATAACATATCGAAGATAAGACTCCGAGTATAGCCCCTTTCACATTGCGTGGGGTTATAATCCTTTTTAATCTTAACGGTGTCAAGACTTCTTTTATGAGATTGCTTCGTGGTGGGTACGTATTTGATGAAATTAAGACCCATTTTTTCCTAATTGGTTAGCGTACCGTTCCAAGTCGTAGTTACTTAGAGCTTTTTTTTTTTAAACGAAGTCCTTTACCGGTCGCATAAGGTTTTAGATACATTCCTTTTCCATTCATCGCAACACCAGATCCTTTTTTCCCTAAGGCTATGCTCTCCATCATATGGTTATGACGAATGTTTTCTAGCAACTGTTTCTTATTGGACTTTGCAGAATTTACAGCTTTAGCGATATGTGCTCCTGCACCACCGAGAGCCCCAAGTGCGGATAAACCTGCAAATATAGGTAGCAGAGGTAGTATACCACCAATTTTCTTCGGCGATTTCAACACTCTCTTCTTTTTCTTGTTCTTTTTATTCGATAGTAACTTTTTATATGCAGCTTTTAGTTTTTTAATTGTATCCATTTCCATTTTCACTTTTGCTTTCATAATTTTAGAAACGGTGTAAGCTGCAACACGTTCCCCAAGACTCGTGTCGGTAGCCTTGTCACGATTGGAAGCTTGTTTTAAAAATTTCAAGTCTGCTTTATGTCGATCGTTTATATCTGAGCTCTGTGTATAACTTATATCGTCCACCATACAGGCTTCGTCTAGAGGATTGATACCCTTAACACCTCTTTGCACTTGTTTTTTCAATTTAGTTCCAGGTCCACAAAAGCGATACCCAGGCAAATTATCAATCAGTGTGTTTATTAATTTGTTCCCATGAGTGATGTGTCGACGTCTGCTTCGTTCTACTCGCGGCGCCATACTGATTAAATCATTCTCATGTTATAACTTTTTTATATAAAAACATTCACTTCATTATAAAAATGACATTTACAGTTATGAAGTTTGAGAAGCAAAACGTGTCTCTGGGGATCCTCCCAATGGTTAGCTTATGTCGAGAAGAAGACGAATGCATGCACAGCATACTATTTCCTAGCAGCACTGCGGGACGTAGTAATTCCTGAAAGACCAATGCGTTCATGATTCATCAAGTAATATGTGTAAGATATGATTAAAATGATCTTTTTGTTAGACATCCTGAGAGTTGATGTATAGTAAATATACAACTCCACTCCTAGAAGACCAAGACCAAGACCGAGAAACAAGACCAAGACCAAGACCAAGACCAAGACCAAGACCAAGACCAGGACCAAGAAACAAGACCAAAACCGAGAACTAAACGAGAACGAAACGAGACGAGAACGATGCGAGACGAGAACGAAACGAGAACAAAACGAGAACTAAATATACAGAGAAATAGACCTAAAACGAGAACTAAACGAGAACGAAACGATACGAGAACGAGATGAGACGAGAACTAAACGAGAACGAAACGAGATGAAACGAGAACTAGACGAAAACGAAACGAGACTTAATAAATAGTTGCTGCATGTTAAATAGAGTTAGTTGTATTTCATCCTTGAAGCTGTGAGGGTGAGGTTACGAAATGAGTGACGGGGTCATTTCTGATCAAAGTACTGATGGTGAATGCTCCCGATCGAGACTGTCAAACAGTAAATATGATGATTTTTTCGAGTTACTCGATGGAAGTGAGCACCCGTATGCTCTGTGTAAACTTTGTGATAGGTTAAAGCATAAGAAAGCTGAAATAAAAATGAAAGATCATAATACTTCGGGTCTTAGGAGGCATCTGATAATGGTACATAAACTCATCCCAAGAGTACAAAATAAACGTATATCATCGGATGATGTGGAACAAGATAAAACTTTACGGAATAAATATTTAGCGATAAAAAAATCCAATCTTCAGTCTAAACAAGAAATTGATGAAATTAGAAACCCGATAACTCTCCCCCTGGAAGAGTTCATACACAACAGTGATTGTGAATCTGAAGAGTCGGAGATGGAATGCGAATCTGTTCACTCCTCTGATCAAACTCTGCAGAAGCAATATAAATACCTGTTAGAAATTGTCTACGGTCAAGTGTCAGCGCCTTATGTCCAGAAACTCGTTCAACATAGACCGAGAAATAATGATGATGATATTTACGGTATGAGATGGGATCCTGATAGGCAGGTATTCAACATTGGTAAATTCCCCGTTACCATTAAAAATGATAACCTCTATGTTGGTGACAAGAGATATATTGTTTGTTCTGGGTTACTTGAACTATTGATGAAAAGTAATCCTAATAAGCATTTATATGACTGTTATGACTTAGCCATGTATAAGGAGATTTTGAAAAAAACTAGCGCGCACAAAGTAAATTATGACGAAAGCGAAAACATTCGAAGAGATAATACTCACAAATATCTACAAGTCATTAAGAAATTATTTCCTGAAGAGGATAAGGAAGAAGAAGAAGAAGAGGAAGAACAAGATGATGTTGAAAAAGAAGAACAAGATTTCGACTCTTCCAACGAGGCTTCGTTGCACCATACAGGAGAAGTACATTCGAATCGTAAATGTGATTATAAATGCTGGCCTGATCCGAATGAGCTCATTGACAGATTACGTATACTTTTGTCATCATCTGCAGTAGGGAATTATTCTCATCACAGCGAGATACAAGAAATCATAGAATGACTGTAACTATGTAAGAGTTTCAAAACACAGGAAATTATTTAATAAAGGATACTTACCGTCGTGGACTATGGAGATTTTCAAAATACAGAAGATCCAATCGACTTTTCCTCCTACGTATCTGCTTCAGGATTTGGAGGGTGGGAGTATTGAAGGTGCTTTTTATGCTGAAGAACTCCAGAAAACTAAGTTTCCAGACTGTTATTTAATTGAAAAAGTGTTAAAGAACAAAGGACCGAAGGTGTTTGTAAAGTGGTTAGGGTTCCCTAGCTTGGGGATAATATTAAGGATGTTGTATGTGATTAGGGAAAATAAAAGATAGATTCATTTTTATAACTTTTTTCTTTTATTTATAACCCACATGAACCCAAAGTTGTCATACATCAATAGTACATCATATAAATTTACAAGTATTGTTCTCCAACACCACACATCATATAAAATTACAAGTATTGTTTCACACATAAATATACATTTTTTACACATTCCATATACACAAACCATACATACAAATATACATTTTTTACAGTTTGCATTTCTTAGTAGGAGGCTCATCATCACACTCCTCATCCTCCCTGATTCTATAGTGTCCGTGAGCGAGAGTGTCCACGCCATTTTCCATAATATGACGCTTATCGTCGTTGCCAGATAAAGTTAATTTATTCATCGAAATTGAAAATACGTTATGCTTGTATGATCTGATGGATCTGTTTAACGAGAATGTTGACTGTCCGCTCTGTAGACAACCAACATAATCTTCAAAGTTGACATCTTTGTCAATGACGTTTTTCTTAACGCCTTTCAATTTTTTGATGACCATATCATTAAATTTTATGGCGTACATTTTCGCTCGCAGACCTACGAACGCCTTTATGGAGTGACCAGCTCCTTCGTCTTTGAATTTCCCGACCACCGCCTTGTTTTCGTTTGAATACAAGGGATGTTCAGGTGGGTAGACGCTAGTATCCAGCTCATCTCGGAAATGCATCATATCACGGAAGAGGTTATCCGTTTCAATTCTATAGACGAAGCTGTCCGTGTCCATGTAGCACAATTTCAATCCTTCTTTATAAAAATTTTTCATGGTATCATAATGGAACTCATACATCCTAGTTTTCGAAATTTCCAAAATAGACATGCCAACATAGATGGCCTTATCAAACACTAATCTAGTTTTTGCTAGATGGACACCAACCAAGTTTTCGTTATAAATTGTCCTATCCATAAAGTTACTTTTGGCTACCAGCTTTCGAATTTCCTTCTCACTTGGTACAAGCCGAAAATTGATACGTTTCCTTACATTTTAAATAGTCTTACCAAAAACGGCGTTGTTCATCAATTTAAAAAAGTCTTTCTCAAAGTTGTTGGCTGCAGCCCTACGCTTGGCCGTGTTATAGTCAATGTAGGGTTTCAACCAGCAGCTTTGTTGAAATTCGATAACTCTATGGATCTTGGTTAACCTCAGTCCGTGTTGCACGGCTTGCCTAAGTACCGTGTGATGAATGACATATTTTTCTTTTGACTCCAAAGTGGTTAATAATTTTTTGTTTTTGCTGCCTGAAGGAAATTTCATCTCTGCACAGAAAGGGAGATCAGAATGAGCATCGTGAAGATGGTCTGGATACTCAATGTCTACCTCAAGCACATATCCTAATTTAGAATTGACCGGTATGGACATGATGTCAAAGGACGCTATCTCATGTTTGTCGAGCCAGCGGAACTCGCCTGACGGCAATGCCTGGGACATCGCATAACCATAAAGGTTATTGGCATCGACATAATAAAGAAAAGATTTTTTTGTAGACTCATCATATTCATCACACATGTTATTGTTTGCAACAGCGTGCCTTGTCACACACTGACAAATTCCACCTCTTATCCCGCGTTCAAACATTTGGATCATATCCATATCGGTCAAAAGCGGTAATTTTACCTTTGTGAACTTCAACATAGCTGAGTAAGCAAAGCCTGGAACTGTGGAATAGTACAAACAATCCATTCCGTACGTCTCAAAACACATCTGTCTAAAGTTTTCAAAGACGTCGGTCAAAATCAAAACATCAGATTTTAAATACAAGTCTGAATATTCTCCTAATGAGCTGATCGAGAAAGAATTCCAAACGTTTCTCGCGTGAGAGTAGTCTTGGTCAGAGACGTTCTCATTCGCGAGTCTATTATAAAATGCATCTTTGGGAGGCAATTTCTTCTCCTTCAAAATTTCAACTGAGGTGACGTAGTCGTAGGGAAACACTCCCTTTCGACACACCAAATCGGCGTTTTCACCAAATACTTTTGCTGTTTCTATAAATTTATCTTTAGGTAAATTGTTTGCTAGCTTTTCCAGGCTGCTTGCCATGAACCGAAACGAATCTATAAATCTTAACTCCATACCTCCCCTCTTCAAATAAGAGGAGGGAATAAATTTTGAAAATGTCACATAGTTTTCTTGTGTATTGCATATGACGTTGATTCTATTCTGATCGAATCCAAGTTCTGTCACAATGAAATGAGCATCGTAGTTGGTCAGGTTATGCAAAACAATAGGGACAAATGCCTGGTTCCTATAATTCAAATTACAATTTCTGTGGGCGGCTCCTCTGAACCGACCACTAACATTGGCAATGGTCCCTTACTTTATAGTTCACATCGGTAAAGTTACCCTCACCACAAATATGACAAATAGTAGCGCTATTGTATACCCTAATTTCATCTTCTGTCAGAGGGGTCATGGGCTTATTTACACTGTTCAAGATTTTATCAATTTCTTTAGCATCAGCGACGAGCGAGCGCATAAACTCGCCACTGGCATCCTCCCCTCTACAAAGTCTCAATTGAGAATATGCGCCCTCAGCATCTTTGATAAAATAACAATAACTAAAAGGTTTATGCTTCTGATAAGGAGTTGTCCAGCTTTTCTGCGGATCTCCCAAACATCCTGATATCGGTTCCAGCAAACACTCGAAATCCGCATAGGTGACAAATCTGATCTTTTGCGAATATTCGGGCTTGTTGAATACGACTTCAGGATTTTTAGGAATTTCGCACCTGACTGGGCTGAACGAGTTGCATATTGCCAAATGTTCTCTCAACCTTAAGTCAGCAGACTTACCAGCATACGATTCGAAATGTGTAAAACATCGTTTACAAACTCTGATCTTATGGTCGTGAGATGTTATGAATGGCTTTACGAAAGCGTTGAAATCGGAAATGACTATGTAATGTGAATTTTCCTCGTTACATACGAACAAAAGATCTCTGTGATCAGCTAGTTCCTTTTCAACAATTTTGATAGGAAACACGAAATGAGAAATATTTTCCCATCTCGCTTTTCCTCGATGCCGAAAACATTGATCGAAATATTGTTTCTTTTGGAAAACTTTTCAATATCATGAATCGAAACGGGGAATTTCACACAGTTCCAATCGTACTTGTTATCCAACTCTGGTCTGGTAAGATAAATGGCCCACATTTCCTTATCAGACTCAATAAATTTTGATAATACACAATACCTGAAACAAAATTCATCATCATTGCGAATATTAATTAATGACTTCAGATGCTGGAATTTATCAGGGAGGATCATATGACTACGTCCTGCAAATGGCATGTACTCATTCACACGAATTTCAATTTTGTGGATTTTATTGTAAAACCACCCAGACCCTCGCATTTCACTATCTTGCATCTCAGCCTGAATTTTAGAAATGTGACTAGAAACTACTTCGTGAATATTAGAGGTTCTAAGCAGCGATTCATTTTTTGTTTTAAAATTTCTCAAACAAGAATTTAGCTCTAGATGATTAAATTCACACTCTACGAAAAGATTAAATTTAATTGATGCAAATTTTGATAGTGACTCTGACAGAAGATTTTCAATTTTATACTGGCACGACGACAGGATAGACTCCATATCGCCGGCTTGGAAATTTTTTGCAGCATATGTTGCCAGTCGTGACCTAAATGCAGTTTCAACAGGTAAAAACTCACATGTTTCTGTTGATGGTGAGTTGATCATAGCGGTGCGTTCCATTCCACCTTGAATCTGTAATAACGAAAAAACATCGACATTAGCAATCGAGACTTTTTGTAAGCGAATGGTATAATAAAAGACTAAGACATTTCACTGTACATACCTGTAGAATATCACGCGTATGCATGATGACACTAGGTCGCGACTGGCGGTTGGTTTCTGAATTCTGTAACAATAGAAATATAAAATATTAAGATTTATGAGAAAGAAATAAGTTTTATGTCTTGTTTTTATCAGTTCTGTACTAATATAGAAAATAATATTAAGTTTTATCATAAAAGAAATAAGTTTGTTGTCTTGCATAATAATAATAAAATAGTAAGATTTATGAGTTTAATGTCATGGTTTTATCAGTTCTGTACTAATATAAAAAATAATATTACGTTTTATGTCTTGTACTGTGATAAAAAATAAGTTTGATGGCTTGCACAATAATAATAATAATAATAATAATAACATACCTGTGGATGTATACTGGAAGGCCCAGGTTGGTATAGGTCACCATTTGGATGGGTGGAAGTCTGTTGCATGTTGGCTACACTCACTGGTCTTGCATTCTATAACAACAGAAAAAAATAGTATTAAGATTTATGATAAAAGAAATAAAGTTTTATGACTTGTTTTTAACTATTCTATACCAATATAAAAAATAATGAGTTTCATCATAAAAGAAATAAGATTGATGTCATGTTTTTATCAGTTCTGTACTAATATAAAAAATAATATTACGTTTTATGTCTTGTACTGTGATAAAAAATAAGTTTGATGGCTTGCACAATAATAATAATAAAATAGTAAGATTTATGAGTTTAATGTCTTGATTTTAGCAACTCTGTACTAATATAAAAAATAATATTAAGTTTTATCATAAAAGAAATAAGATTGATGACTTGTACAATCACTGAAATAATAATAATTTCACTACATACCTGTGGATGTATACTGGAAGGCCCAGGTTGGTATAGGTCACCATTTGGATGGGTGGAAGTCTGTTGCATGTTGGCTACACTCACTGGTCTTGCATTCTATAACAACAGAAAAAATAGTATTAAGATTTATGATAAAAGAAATAAAGTTTTATGACTTGTTTTTAACTATTATATACCAATATAAAAAATAATGAGTTTTATCATAAAAGAAATAAGATTGATGTCAGGTTTTTATCAGTTCTGTACTAATATAAAAAATAATATTACGTTTTATGTCTTGTACTGTGATAAAAAATAAGTTTGATGGCTTGCACAATAATAATAATAAAATAGTAAGATTTATGAGTTTAATGTCTTGATTTTAGCCACTCTGTACTAATATAAAAAATAATATTAAGTTTTATCATAAAAGAAATAAGATTGATGACTTGTACAATCACTGAAATAATAATAATTTCACTACATACCTGTGGATGTATACTGGAAGGCCCAGGTTGGTATAGGTCACCATTTGGATGGGTGGAAGTCTGTTGCATGTTGGCTACACTCACTGGTCTTGCATTCTATAACAACAGAAAAAAATAGTATTAAGATTTATGATAAAAGAAATAAAGTTTTATGACTTGTTTTTAACTATTCTATACCAATATAAAAAATAATGAGTTTTATCATAAAAGAAATAAGATTGATGTCATGTTTTTATCAGTTCTGTACTAATATAAAAAATAATATTACGTTTTATGTCTTGTACTGTGATAAAAAATAAGTTTGATGGCTTGCACAATAATAATAATAAAATAGTAAGATTTATGAGTTTAATGTCTCGATTTTAGCCACTCTGTACTAATATAAAAAATAATATTAAGTTTTATTATAAAAGAAATAAGATTGATGACTTGTACAATCACTGAAATAATAATAATTTCACTACATACCTGTGGATGTATACTGGAAGGCCCAGGTTGGTATAGGTCACCATTTGGATGGGTGGAAGTCTGTTGCATGTTGGCTACACTCACTGGTCTTGCATTCTATAACAACAGAAAAAAATAGTATTAAGATTTATGATAAAAGAAATAAAGTTTTATGACTTGTTTTTAACTATTATATACCAATATAAAAAATAATGAGTTTTATCATAAAAGAAATAAGATTGATGTCATGTTTTTATCAGTTCTGTACTAATATAAAAAATAATATTACGTTTTATGTCTTGTACTGCGATAAAAAATAAGTTTGATGGCTTGCACAATAATAAAAATAAAATAGTAAGATTTATGAGTTTAATGTCTTGATTTTAGCCACTCTGTACTAATATAAAAAATAATATTAAGTTTTATCATAAAAGAAATAAGATTGATGACTTGTACAATCACTGAAATAATAATAATTTCACTACATACCTGTGGATGTATACTGGAAGGCCCAGGTTGGTATAGGTCACCATTTGGATGGGTGGAAGTCTGTTGCATGTTGGCTACACTCACTGGTCTTGCATTCTATAACAACAGAAAAAAATAGTATTAAGATTTATGATAAAAGAAATAAAGTTTTATGACTTGTTTTTAACTATTCTATACCAATATAAAAAATAATGAGTTTTATCATAAAAGAAATAAGATTGATGTCATGTTTTTATCAGTTCTGTACTAATATAAAAAATAATATTACGTTTTATGTCTTGTACTGCGATAAAAAATAAGTTTGATGGCTTGCACAATAATAAAAATAAAATAGTAAGATTTATGAGTTTAATGTCTTGATTTTAGCCACTCTGTACGAATATAAAAAATAATATTAAGTTTTATCATAAAAGAAATAAGATTGATGACTTGTACAATCACTGAAATAATAATAATTTCACTACATACCTGTGGATGTATACTGGAAGGCCCAGGTTGGTTTAGGTCACCATTTGGATGGGTGGAAGTCTGTTGCATGTTGGCTACACTCACTGGTCTTGCATTCTATAACAACAGAAAAAAAATAGTATTAAGATTTATGATAAAAGAAATAAAGTTTTATGACTTGTTTTTAACTATTCTATACCAATATAAAAAAATAATACTCAGTTTTATCATAAAAGAAATAAGATTGATGTCATGGTTTTATCAGTTCTGTACTAATATAAAAAATAATATTACGTTTTATGTCTTGTACTGTGATAAAAAATAAGTTTGATGGCTTGCACAATAATAATAAAATATTAAGATTTATGAGTTTTATGACTTGTTTTTAACTATTCTATACTAATATAAAAAGCATATTACGTTTTATGATAAAAGAAATAAGTTTGATATCTTGTACAATAAAAATAATAATAACAAAATACCTGTAAATGATGAGATGAATGCCCGACTTCCTATACAACCATCGGTGGGTGGGCTACTCCGTCCCCGCTATGGGCTGGTAGATGGAAGCGACCAGTGTTGGTGTAGATCCCGATATGCCTAGGTTCCACCTTCCTGGATGGATGGTGGACGTTCTTGCATATGTGCATTGAGACACCTCTCAGACTTTAACGTTGTCTTGCATATTTCGCACACGACGTTGATAGCGTCGGTAGAATGAATATTGCGAATATGTGACGATAGGTTGTCCCTACGTGTAAATATCACACCACAGGTTTCGCACTTGTATTCGGATTTTTTATGTTGATGGTTAACGTGCCTGTTCAAATTATGTTTGAGCCTAAATTTGGCCTCACACTCGGAGCACTGGAAAAATACAGTAGATGAGTTTTCCATTGTAGATCTGTAGCTGATAGCGGATGAATGAGAAGTGAGCCTAATGCATGACGTCATTGGTTTATATATGATGTTTTGAGCTAGCCTCGCGGATGATGACGTAATGACTTCTACTAGCCTCGCGACAGGAAAAATATACGTTAAAGCTTAAATCAGCAGTAATTAGATATTTCACTTTTCCTCAAAACATAAAGCCTGCTTGTGAAATTACCTGTTCGTGATTTCCCACATCAAATTGTTGACGTATGCGAAAAATATTCATTTACGATGACATAAACAGATATCCGATATTTAATTCTGGTACGGAAATAGAATATTAATTTTCCTACAATAAATGCTGACAAATGTGTTATGTTATACTCTGTATGAAAATACATTAATAATAATATGAGATGAGACATATATCATTACTGGGAGAAATATACGTTAAAGCTTAAATCAGCAGTAATTAGATATTTCACTTTTCCAGCTTGTGAAAATACCTGTTCGTGATTTCCCACATCAAATTGTTGACGTATGCGAAATATAATCATTTCCGGTGAAATCAACAGTTATTTGATATTTATTTCTTATCAGGGCTTTTCTGAAACAGTATATTCATTTTCCTGCAATGTGAATATAAGCTGAATATGCCTTTACTGACTTTGAATCGAACTCAGAACCACTCAGCGATGGAATATTACAATATAAGTTTTTAATGTACCGCAATAAAAATACTGTTGACTAATAATACATAAGACATGTGCTATGAATAGGATTTAAAATTTAAAAGTACTGGCCTGCGACTTTATAATATGTTAGAGTTGGGATTTAAAAGGAAGTCTCAATGAATGACGATGTAAGATAGCGATAAGCGTACAGCGTTATATTACCGCTGCATAGTAAGAGAGATAACATGCATGGAGGGCGAGATGATGCAACTGCTACCTAAGCAAAATATCTGCACGCATATGATTAAACATTCACTGGCTTTCTGTATCGACATTATAAAATCCTGTACGTTTGATAAGAATACTACGATGTTATACACATCACATATCACAGATGAGTGTGTTACCATATACACTTTCGATGGTGTCTGATAATAAATAAGGAGGTTTAGATTTTTTGACATTCGGAACGCGGGGTACCGACCGCCTTTACTCTAGGTTGAGTCACTAGATTTTAGAAAAAGAATCATCTTACAGAAAACTGATAACGTTGCATTTACGCTTCGTGATCTATATGCTTCCATGCTAAAAAGACATAAAGATTAAAATCTGCTGTGACGTCATAAAACAATCCACCTGTCACATGATCTAATCCTGCCAATCCTGCAATGACGTCATCAATCCGCAATCCTGCAATGACGTCATAAACATTCCACCTGTCACATGATCTAATCCTTCCAATCCTGCAATGACGTCATCAATACGCAATCCTGCAATGACGTCATAAACATTCCTCCTGTCACATGATCTAATCCTTCCAATCCTGCAATGACGTCATCAATACGCAATCCTGCAATGACGTCATAAACATTCCTCCTGTCACATGATCTAATCCTTCCAATCCTGCAATGACGTAAGCAATGCCGCCATCTTGTAAAACAATACCAATATACAAATTTCAAATTTCCCACCACCCGTTATTTGCAATTGTAATAATCAATTTCCACCTTTTGCAATTTTCAAATCACCCGCCATCTAGTTTTAAATTTCCCACCATCCGCCATTTGAAATAGGAACCGGAAACGTAGCCATTTTCATTATGAATTCTCAAATTTTGAATTTCGCGCCGGAAACGTAACCAATTATATTATAAATTCGCAAATTTTGAATTTCGCGCTTCGTACGCCATTTGAAATAGGAACCGGAACCGCCGCCATTTGCAATAGGAACCGGAACGGACGCCATTTTGAATCACGCGGTTATTGCCACGCCCACTTGTGACGTCATACAGTCCGCCACTGACGTCATAGCCACGCCCACTTGTGACGTCATAGGCCACGCCCACTTGTGACGTCATCAATCCTCCCTCCCCTCCCTCCCCTCCAGCGCCACCTGTCACGTGATCTGTGACGTCATCAATCCTGCCAATCCTGCAATGACGTCACCGGCAAAACCATACTACTCATGCGTCACGATATACCTGTGTGCTGGTATATAGAGTATGTAATCTATTTATCACACTTGCACGTACACGAACATAATTATGACATCCCCTTCATATCTATGTCCATGACTTGGAACCTAAAATTTCCACTAGTCGAACGGGAATAAAAGCGAGGCTATGTCGAACTCAGAATATAGATTCCGTGGTGTTGTTTTGCCTTGGATTGCTCTCGTGTGAGAATTATTCTTTGAAATATAAATGTTACTTTATTTAAATGTACATATTGTTAGAGAGGATTACATTAATACAAATAATGAACAGAAACGCTGTAAATATTGTATCGTATTGCTCCCAAGAATTGACACTGAGTCACCGTGACTGGCAGATGAGCAGAAAGAGAGAGAGAGAAACAAGCGGCCATGGAAGAAACCAACACAAATTGCTCCATGGGAATGGCTTCGTAGCAGAGAAACCGCGCTATATTGGAGTGTTTGGAAACCGCGGTATTGTAGCAAAGGTGCACAGGTTTTCTTAGAATACCACGATATTACTTTTATCCCGGTTACGAAACAGATGAGAAAATCGGAGAATGGTGCATTCGGGTATTCCAGTTCGATTTGTATATAAATAAGTTCCTAACTATAATCTCTACTTTAAAATATATATATATATATATATATATATATATATGTATTTTATTTTAATTTTGCATCATCAAAGTCACCTCAGTTGAGGGTATATGATTTGTTTGTTTATACTATATATATATACTATTTATACTATATACTATATATATATATATACTATATATATATACTATATATATATATATATCAAGATAACATTAACATTGGTCTTGTGATGGCCATCACAAGGACAGATTGCAACACTCTCTTTCAGTCATCACTGATATTTTACAAAATAATCGTTCATGGTCCTAACGAGATAATTATATGAAATTAAGAAAGCAGAATTTGCAATGAGAATGTCTTAACCAAAGTTGTGAATGGATGACGTGTAAAACGAGTTTTTATGCGATTTTATTTTGCAGAGCACATTTTGTTGAATGAAGTAAAACTTAGATAATAAATGAGGAAGAATGAGGAATAGCTTCTTCAGCTCTTTTGGTAATGAGCAGAGTGAAAGCGGAGACAGAGAAGGTTACAAGTTCCCCCTGCAGAAATTGTGATTTATATCAGACGCCACAACCCTTATCTCTCTTTCCAACCTCAACGTGTGAAAACATTCTTCACTACTAATCCGTAGCGTATATAACATTATTCGGTAAATACGAAATAGAGGGAAAATAACGAGGCGAGAAACGGATATCTAGTTTTATTACCGACATTATTAACAGAGTAATATCATTACTGTCCTCATTAATAAACCACAGATTTAACTGCTTATTTTTATGTGGGTGGATTTAAACATTTTAACAATAAGATGTCTTTGTTTCTCCGGTATCCAAACATATGTAATTGCTATAAAATGCAGCTTAATATAATTCACGTGAACATTGAATCCCTTTGGGAATTTTGTACATTAACCCTTGCATCATGAAAGGAACCTTTCAGGGCCTAGATTAAATTTATCATCTCTTTAATTACATTAATATCTTACATAATTAGGCCATACTTTATGTAATCTTTTAAAATGTATCTAAGAACATGAAACACAATACATTTTTATTTAATATACCAAAGATTTGATGAAAAATGTTTTCCTAATGCTTTAAGAATATATGGCCTTAAGAATATAGGCCATGAAGGGGACCTTTAAGGCCTGTTCTAATATAAGTCACTAGCAAAGCACTTTACTGCAAATCTTTCAACGTTGGTACTCTGATATTCTATATTGCCAGTTGTTACATGGCAGTTGTTACATGTCCAGTCATGACATGAGTTAAGTACTAAAGAAGAGTAAGTGTGTTATCTTACTAAGTTCCATGCATCACGGCACCGCAATTGATGAGACTCACAGAAAGAAAAAAAAACAGAGATGGCTTTATTTTCCAACAAACAAACATCGGTTTTGGATCCTCTTGACCAGAAAGCACGTACTTACTTGTAAAAGACAGGCAAGAAGAAGGCCATTTGTTTTATGGGCTAATGTAACGGCCGTTGCAGTTATAAATGCTTTCTGTTTATTTACAAATCAGCAACCACTTTATCAAGATGGAAAATCACATGAAAGGAGGATTTTCTAGAAAGACTTGGCCCAAGAACGTATTCGTCCATATATGGAGTCCAGTGTCAAAAGCCAAAATTTGCCAAGAAATGTCCTACAAGCAATGGTGTGATGTCAAACGATATCAGGAAGTGGATATCATCCACCCAAAGAAAATTCCGGAAAGATGATTCTTTTTGTGTCCACGTCAGTTGGAAAGGAAAATTGTTCAGCTTTGTTCAAAATTTTCTAACAATGTGTGCAATGAGCATAGTGTGCTTGTTTGTGAAGATTGTTTCCAGTAATTTTTAGAACTTCGTGCCAGATATTATAATTTTCATTTAGATAAAATGCTGTGAAGCTTGATTTTTGTTGTGTCCAAATGTTTATTTTTTACTTGTATTTGGATAAATGCGTAGGATTATATGCAGACTGAGTTTCGTTGTGTCTCACTAATGCGGAATTCTTAGTTTTATATAAATGGAAATATAAGTTATTATGTGGTCAAAAATAGTAAAGCTTTTGAATAGCCAAATACAATTTCTGAAGCTTTTCCTTAATGTTAAACTTCAAACAAATATAATGTTTTATAACATGTATTCAATCCATTATCAAATTAATTTTTAAAAATAAACGTAATGAAGCTACAAAAATAACAATATTTAGTGCATTCTCAAAGCTGGCTTCTGAGGCCCCATCATGCATTAACGTCATTCCGAACCCTCATGCATCCAAGGATTAAATTGGTTATAGTATAGGCAATATTAATTTCATTCACATGTTATCGTGTGACGAAAGAATCCAGTGGGTTGACATCGGTGCTGTAAAAAAAAACACTTGTTTTACTGCAATGAACGCTAATTTAATTATCTTCAATGAAAATAAAATAAAATGGACTTCATACCAGCAACTCAACAGTATTTTAATATTTGTTTAGGCCTTTCTGCGTATTTCCGCCAGCTTCAGGGCATCTGAAATTACAATGTTTTGGCTTGGTAATAGTCTGTGAGTACGTTTACCTGTACAATATGTTTCTACTTTTTAAGAAATCTATATTCCATTATGAACAGTCAAATCGTGTTCTGCAAATGTTATGTATCGTCATCAAATATTTTAACAGTTTATACAATTAAAATTAAACATAGGCCTAACTAATAAAACATAATAGAGTCATTTAATTATAAAATGTTGTTAGGCTATGTATTTACATAATATGTATTATCATTGTTTTAAACAATGATGTTTTAAAAGACATATTAGTGAGTGATCAAATTGTGTATTTGTTTACTATACTAGTCTTGATACTAGTCTTAAAGTTATAATATATATATATATATATATATATATTTCATATTATGAAAATTATTAAAGTATTGAAAATGTTATACATGTATGTACATATGCAACTGCGTTTACATTGTTGTATTTTATTTTATTATAATTTTTTTTATTATGCAAATCATTGAGGAGGTTCGTGAATATAAACCTACCATACGAACCTATAACTATTTTATGTGGCAGTTAATGTTTCAGGTTTACTATTTATACTATTCCTTACGTCTAACGAGTTAGTGTACAAAATGCAAACTTAGGTCTAATATTGACACTATCCTGAACATTTGAACTCTTTCAATCTTTTATTCACTACGTTATTCACATTATTACTCTTCTTTCATTATTAGTTCTTCATAACATCACGTACGGTCTGCTATATTCCCTTAAACACATCTTAATAACCTCAGTATTACTTGTTTAAGTATACTGTGCCTAACTTAGATGAATTTCGCGTAATAAAATCTTCTCCTGGACTGATGTGGTTCACTGCTGAATATTCATGAAGTGCCTTTAACTACCCAAAATGGCCTGGTTTTATTGCATGTCGTTGCATGTTAATTTTCTGGAAGCCAATAAGATTGTTTTGGTATTCCAATTTACTTTTCGGGCCGAAATATATTTCTGGCGTGTGTAAATGCGTAATTGACTATTTTTCCCATATCTTTCCTATGAATTCTATTCACTGTTGCAGTGCTGGACTACCTTGTATTCATGTCGTTTACTGTCCTGTTAGTCTGACCTTGATAACTTGACAGATCCCCATAAAACTAAAATCTTCATTATTTTATTTATTTTATTTATTTAATAATAACGAACATTACAGGTATAAAACCCAATTACAATGTCCATGCCAAAAATACAATGCATACATACAAAATAATTAAAACATAAGATACAAAAGATAAAAATACACAAAAGATAAAAGTAAAAAGTACACAAAAAAAACTTTACAAGCAGAAAAAGAAATTCCTAGCTACTTCTGGGTTCCAGCAGTTGCCAGGTTATAATCACAGTACATAATGCCTTTGAGAATTAAGATAAGAAAGAAAGAAAGAAAGAGTGAGGAGAATGTTTGGCATGATACATTAAACCAATACACTAACTACAATTGATTGTAACTACGTTTAGTGATTTTAATTCAGTATTAAATCAACTTCAACTAAAGCTTTTTTGAATTCATTTTCGGACATGCTAAGTATATCAAAATTTAAAAAGTGAATTTTATTATATAAAGTGGTTACTTTATTTAAAGGTGAATTTTTATGAATATCAGTATTTACCCTGGGGGTAAAAAATAGCTTCCTGTGTCTACTTAGTTTACATGGCACGTAAAAATAAATCTTCTTAACAATATTATTATCATCAATTATTGAATGCAATAATTTGTGAAGAAATATTAAACCTTGACTATTTCTTCTAAATTTTAAACTTTTAATATCATATAGTTCTAAAAGCGTTTGGTAATTCAAACATGTTGGATAATGGCCAGTACTTCTGAATATCAAAAATTTGTAAAACTTCGATTGTATTTTTTCTATTGAATCAGAAAGTTTAATAGTCATTGGATTCCATATGACTGTACCATATTCGAGGTATTGTCTGACCAATGAATTATAAAGTCTGATTAATGTATTTTCGCTAAATGTGCATGAATTCCTTATAATAAAACCTAGATTTCTTAACGCTTTTAAAACTATTGTTTCAATGTGGCTGTTAAACCTGAGATCCTTGGTAAATGTTATCCCTAAATCTCTAGTTTCCATTACTTCATCAAGTTTAACATTATTTATATTATAGGCGTATGATATAGTCTTTTTACATCTATTGAATGTCATTTTAACACATTTCTTAATGTTAAATGGAAGTTTATATTTATTACTCCATGTATATAATTTATTTAAGTCGTTTTGGAGTTGAAAACAATCTGAAACTGAAGCAATAGATTTATATATTTTAATGTCATCAGCAAATAATAAAATATTGGAATTGTTCACCACGTTCGGTAAATCATTTATGAAACATAGAAACAATAAAGGGCCTAAGTTTGATCCTTGAGGAATTCCAGAATTAACCACAAACTGATCAGATAAGTGATTTTGATAACTCACTACCTGTGTTCTATTTCTTAAGTATGAGCACATAATTTTCATAAAGTGAGTGGAAAAAGAAAGTTGAGCTAATTTGTTAAGTAAGAAGTCATGATCAACTTTATCAAATGCCTTTTGAAAATCTGTATATATTACGTCAACCTGTTTATGTTGGTCTAATTCCAATGATACGTATTCAGTGAAGTTCCATAAGTTTGTAACAGTTGATCTTTTTGGCATGAAGCCATGTTGAAGTGGAGAAATCGCTAACTTAATATGATTGAAAATGTGTGTGTAAAAAATACTTTCCAGAATTTTAGCTGGTGTAGATAGAATAGCAATGGGTCTATAATTTTGTACCATTTTCGAACTCCCCGATTTATGTATGGGGACTATTTTTGTCATTTTCCAAACATCCGGAAAAACGCCTTGTTTAATTATTTGGTTAAAAATTATAGTTAATGGATACACTAAGTGTTCACCACATCCTTTGAAAATATATGTTGGTATTTTATCCGGTCCAGCAGAACGTTTAGATTTTAATTTTTTAATTGCTAATTCAACTTCTTTTGACTCTATTACAGATATGTTGAAGGAGTCTAGTATGTTTATACTGTTATCGGTTTCATAATCGTATTTTGATTGATCCCTTGTATAAACAGATTTAAAATAATTAGCGTAGCCATTAGCAATTTCATGTGGAGTTTTTAATATTTGCCCATTATATTCCATCTCCATTTGAGACTTGAGTTGTTTCCGTTTGCTTTTAATAAAATTCCAAAAGTTATTTACATCGTGCATTAAATTTTTTTCAATTTCTTGAAGATGACTTATGTAGGCTGTTTTAATTTGTTTCTTCAAACTTGCTCTAATGTTTTTGAATACTGACATATTATATTCTGATAAATGTTTATTTTTACGATATTTTTCTTTAAGTTTAATATTTCCTATGATCTCTTTTGTGAACCATACTGGATACCTGTGTCGACATTGTCTTCTTTTCGGTACACATTTATCTAGTATTGAGTAAATTGTGTCATAAAAAGTAGTTACAGAAGAATTAACATCTTTATAATCAGTTAAATTGTTCCATGTACAGTCTCTTATAAGATTATAAAGTTTATTAAAGTCGGCTTTGCAAAAATTGTAACTACACTTACCTACGATGTTCTTTTTTACTTCTTTCTGTATTTTATATGTTATATTTAAAGCAGGGTTTTATAGGTCTATAGGTACCAGAGAATTACTTTCTTCCTCTACTTTGAGTTCTGAGATATTTGTCAAAACTAAGTCCAGTGTTCTATTACTGTTATTTCTCACAGTGTTAATGGATTGCATATTTAAAAACTTTAACATGTTATTCAGACGTTTTGCTTTACTGCTGCCTTTGCTGAGGTCATACATATTACTGGATATTTCTGGCAAATTGAAGTCGCCTGTGAGAATGATGTGAGAATTACATGTTGCAAAATTTTGTTCCATTTGTTCAAAAAATTCACTAAATGATTCAGTGTTTGAATTTGGAGGATTTGTTAGTTGGCAATGGTGCTGTGAAGACGTGTTATTGGAGAGCTCCCAGATATTCATCTATAATAATTGTCACGTATGTAATAATATAAATATTATATATGTATCTTAAGCAGAAAGTTATATAGTTTCAATCAACACATAAATATTTAAAGAGCAGTAAGCTTAGAAGAAGATATATTCACAATTAATAACATCATATCTGCTCTACTCAGCCATTACTTGAAACATAAAGCCACTGGTATTCATCAGAACTGCTGACTCAGTAATAATACTTCCTTGAAAGGGAACTCTTCAAGTCCACGCAATCAGCTGACTGCAATTTATTGTTTCTTGTTCTACTACTGTAACATACCATGGATTCTTGCTATGTATGCAATATAAAATTTTCTGGAAGAGGGGACAAAACAGACAAAATACAATGTACAGCATGTTTGGAAACAGCTCATCTGAAATGTTTGAATATCAGAAAAGAAGATCTAGACTTCCTAAAAAGCGAATCGTCATTCAAATGCCAGGGCTGTACACGTAGAAAAAGTGATGTTCATCTTATTGAGCCAGCTGCAATTATTGAGAAATCGAATTCAGGACTAATAACAATGCTCCAGGAAATAAAAAGTGAAATCATTGGAATAAAAGAAACTCAACGAACCCTTGAAGTTGAATTGGGAAAATCAATAGAATTCTGTCATGAAAAATTGGATGCCTGCTTAAAAAAAAGAAAATTACGCAAAAAAATTAGAAGAAACCCTCAACAGGCTTGAAGAGGTAAAAAGAGACAATCTGATGCTCCAAAAAGAAAATACAGAACTCAAAATACGAATAGAAGACCTTGAACAATATTCAAGAATTAACATGTTGGAAATCCATGGCATACCTGTCCAGCCTCAAGATAACCCTGCGGAACTCATCAAAAAAGTTGGAAACGCGCTTGATGTAAACCTACAAGATTGTGATATAGACGCATGTCATCGAATCAACACACACCCCACGTCTCAACTGCCAAGTCCCATAGTCGTCAAATTCTGCAGGAGATCAACCAAAGAAGAGCTACTTCACAGACGACGTGTCAAGAGAAATTTGAACACCCTGGACATCGGTTTTACACTCAGTAGCCAAATTTACATAAATGAGAGCCTCTGTCCTGCAAGAAGACGTCTGTTGGCAAAATGTCGCCAGCTGCGCAGATCTGCTGACATCAAATTCCTGTGGACACGGAATGGGAAAATCTTTATGAGGAAAGAAGACACATCACTGGTCCACAACATAACTTCTGAAGAGGATCTCGAAAAGTTTGGTAACTCCCTGTAAACTTGAGTTCATTGCTTTAATTCATAACAATGATTAACACAAAATTTTTAATTATTTATTACCAAAATGTCAGAGGAATGAGATCAAAATCACAAATATTTTATACTAATGTAATTTCTTCTAATTATGATGTTATTAGCTTAAGTGAAACTTGGTTAACAGAAGGCATATTTAATTCTGAATTTTTTGATGATAGATATTCTGTTTTTCTAAAAGACAGACAATCCAACAGCCGAGGAGGTGGCGTATTACTGGCTATTAAATCCTCACTTAATCCTATACAGTTTGATACCACCATTACAACGAACGAATCAATTTGGATAAAATGTTATTACAATAATATTAAAATTATTATTGACTAATAAATAAATAACTGCTGTTATCCCTATATTATTTATTGGTGTATGGATTTATATTGATTTCTTTCCTGTTCTTTAGTATTCTTCTTTATCTTTTATTTGACTTAGGCTACTTTTTTATTCATAATTGTTTGTGTAATGAGCGCAATTGATTTTAAAATATTATTATTCTCTGTATTATACGTCGATATTATCTCGATGTCACTTTCAACATGCTTTATAGAATAATTATACCGCGCAAATGTAAGAAATAGGGACAAATTCTCATTGTACTCCTCAGGTTGCAATGAAACTTGGCTAATGCCAAAGCACATCAGTAACTGCCAGACATATCACGTATTGATGTATCGAACTGTTAATGCCCTACTAAACGCTAATCTTCTGTTAAATGTACTCTAAATACATAAATACAATTAAGCAGACGGTTCAGGGTTGTTCTGTCATTAGTAAGTTACTTTTCGGACATTAATTACAGTTATATGTTTCTGTAAACAGTTTTTTTATTGATATAAAGAGAGAGATAAACGGAACAGAAATAGTATTAGGCCTACATCGGAGATTCTATTGTGCTAGACATTGGCACACGAGGGTCCAGAAATAAATTGTCACTACTCTAATCACTTTTTGCGGAACACTTAACGAGATAGTAGTGGCTGGTCCTCCACATTCTACTTGTTACTTTTTTATTTATTTATGTGTTGCAATGCATTACATTGTTAAATTATGGCATTTATCGCTGGTCGTTTAGCCAATATGGAGTTTAAAACCACAATTTAAAAAGGTATACACTTCCCTCCCCTGTACTTTATGTTGGACATCTACTTTATTGTTGGTATGATCAATATAAAAATTGTATTATAGGCTATCTCTCAGGCAATGTTATCGTCTTTCATTCCTTCTTCTGTTACTTTCCATAAACATAATCATAACGTTTTCAATACCTATTCATTTTTAATTCTTAATATTTTAGTTACTTCAATTTCGTTATAAATGCAGTCATTCTTTTTTTTTAATACAATTCCTCTCACTCCAAATTGATTTGCTACATGCAGGGTATGTGTTTGGGGTCTTAATTTTCTCCACAAAGTGAATATTTTATTGTTCCTGTTCCATCTCTTATGCTCTTAAGTTTCTAAATTCCCAATTTAAATAGTGATTTGCCCCAAACGCTTTTTATGTCTCTGTAGTGTTGCAGTGAAGATTTGTTATTCATGCAGCCAAATATAATTATGTCGTTTTTCTGTATCATTACATCTTTGTAATAATTACAGGTCTGCAACTAAAAAACTGCATAGGATGTCTCTTAATTTTCGTACAGAATTTTACTTCCTAATACCTAAAAAAATACCAAAAAACTTCTATCACGTCCATTTTTTGTGTAAGTGACGTGGTTATATTTATTTTTCATAAAATTTATGGTTTATTGAAAATCCGGTATTGTATCTGACAAATTCTCATAAACAATTGATTTTTACATTAATTTATTCAATTATAGCTTAAATATACAATATATAATGTTAACTGTTAGGGGTGAGTGGTGGAGGGGGTGGCACAAGTCAAAGAAGTTCAGTATCGCACATGAAAGTAGAGCCGCCGTCAGTAGACACATCGCTTTCAAACTGAACAGTGCTGTTGTTTCTATTTCGTAATCATGGCTCCAAGAGGTTGTGTTATGTATCCTGATAGCTTTTGTTTTATTTGTGGTGAATACACTGTGAAACGTCAACAGAGAAACATTAATGATTTTGTGAAGAAGGTTTATTTTGCTTACTTCAAATTAAAACTTGGGAATCAAGACAAACCATGGGCCCCTCACAAGGTGTGTAGAAGATGTGAGGAAGATCTTCGTTTGTGGTTTAAGGGTAAGAAAAACTCATTTCGTTTTGGAATTCCTATGATATGGCGTGAGCAGAAAAATCATACAACCGATTGCTATTTCTGTTCAGTATATGTAAAAGGGATTTAATACAAAAAATAGAAAGAACATATCTTATCCTAACCTTGACTCAGCTATTCGTCCAGTGCCCCATAGCTCTGAAATACCAATCCCACAGCCACCTTCCAGTTTAGATGAATACCTGAGTGAGTCAGAGGACGAAAACACAATACTTCCCCAGGAGGAATCTAGCTCAGATTTTTCTGTTGACGAGGGGCCTGAACTATTTTCTCAGAGTGAGCTCAATGACCTAGTAAGAGATTTAGGTCTTTCAAAAGATGCAGCCGAATTGCTAGATTTGAGACTAAAAAACAAAATACTTCTGTCATGTGGTACCTCATTTTCGTGGTATAGGCACCGAGAGAAAGAATTTACTCAGTTTTTCTCCAAAGAGGGACATCTAGTGTTTTGTAATGATGTACAAGGGCTCATGAAGTGCTTTGATGTAGAATATGATTCGTCTGAATGGCGCCTATTCATTGATTCGTCCAAAGCTAGTCTTAAAGCAGTCTTGCTGCACAATGGAAATACTTTTGCATCCCTCCCTATGGGACACTCGGTGCATATGGAAGAAAACTATAACGATTTGGCCATTATTCTAGAAAAAATCAAATATCAAGACCATCAATGGATGGTTTGTGGGGACTTCAAAATACTAACCATGCTTTTGGGTCAGCAGTCAAGTTATACAAAGTACCCATGTTTTCTATGCTTGTGGGATAGTAGAGCCAGAGAGCAGCATTGGACCAAAAGTGACTGGTCACTGCGAGAAACCCTAAAACCCGGCGAGAAAACTTCATCAATACGACTCTGGTTCCACCAGAAAAGGTTTTATTGCCCCCTCTTCACATTAAATTGGGGCTTATGAAACAGTTTGTAAAATCACTGCAAAAGGATGGGAATTGTTTTAGATATCTGTGTTCTAAATTCCCGAAGCTGTCTGAAGCAAAGTTGAAAGAAGGAGTTTTCACTGGTCCCGACATAAGAAAACTTTTATCCGACTCCCTCTTTGTGGAAAGTATGAATGAGAAGGAAAAAGAAGCTTGGGAATCGTTCAAGGGTGTAGTGTTAAGATTTTTGGGAAATACTAAGGATCCTGACTACAAAACCATTGTGCATCGTATGATGGCAGCATACAAAGCTCAAGGATGCAAAATGAGCATAAAGGTTCATTTTTTACACTCCCATATAGACTATTTTCCTGAAAACTTGGGAGCTTACAGTGAAGAAATGGGTGAACGGTTTCACCTGGATGTCTGTGATATCGAGAGACGGTACCAAGGAAGATGGGATGTCAATATGCTTGCGGACTACTGTAGGATGCTGAAACAGGAAACTAAAGATGGAAATCGGAAACGAGTCCAGCAAACCATCAAAGTGAAGAAGAAAAGGTTTCACAAAAAAGATGAATAAACATAAAATTGTGAGTAAATGTCACAAAATGATGTTTCATTTGTTGTAAAAATTAATATGTTTGATTAATGGCCTGGTTTCTATAAACTCGCGAATTACCTATGGGTAAATTATCCAATGGACAGATTTTACACAAAAATAACACCACACAAACACAAATAATATAAAGGTAAAGTGATCCCTATACAGGCCATGGAGGCCCAGAGGGTTCCAGGAGGTTGAGGCTCCCAGATTTTGGACATTCGGCACATGAAGGTGGTAAGGTTGTCAGCCTTACGCACCGGCCGCCTTTACCCCCAGGATTGCTCCTGGTACTCATTTCTGTTAGAGGCTGAGTCTACCCCAGGGCCATAGTGCCACCAGAAGGATTAGGCCAATTGAAAAATCTCAATGACCTCATCGGGAATCGAACCCGCGACCTTCCGGTTTGTAGCGCAGCGCCTCAACCACTACGCTACGGCGTACCCCAAATAATATAAAGATAGCAATCACATACACTTGTGGCGAGTTTCTAGATAAATGTCCTCTGGATAAATATGAAAATTACAGAAAAAATGTTCCTACAAACTCGGGCTAGATCTTTTCAAGGGTAAATCTTCGGGTTAATTTATCCTTTCATGGATGGCTGGATAAAATTTAACCTTTCATACGATCAATAGTAATATTTAAACAATGAGAATCAAAGCCTTCTGAATTAAATTAACTGTACAACTCCAAGGCCTTGCTCATTATATCATTGTAGGTTAAATGGAACTAATTTGTCCATGGATAATTTACCCATAGGTAATTCACTAGTTTGTAGAAACCGGGCATAAGCAAGTAAAAGTGCTTTTTACCAATACTGTGTATCTTTTAGTTTTGCAAAAAAACCTTACGTGATAGGGGAAAATGGATGCCATTTTTGGAATCAGTGCATTTTAAAACATATAATTTAGTAAAAATATCTCATGCAGCTGAAAAATTATTTTTTTTTGCAGACCTGTGTAATGTATTTAAAAAATTATTGTCGTTTTCGAATTTTGTTCCCACAAAAAGCACAATTCAACTTTCTCCAGTTCTCGCTTTAAGGTAGAAACCCAGTTTACGTTATTTATAGCAGCGTTTCTCAACCTATGGTCCGCGGACCACTGGTGGTCCGCGAAGATGGTGCAAATGGTCCTCAGACACAATTAAAAAATATCATAAAGCAAGTGGAAAGTAAATAAGTACAATTTTTTCACATATTTCGTTATAATGATCTATAATTAATACCCCAAATATTAAGAATATAGGCCTTCTTTAAAAATGGGATGTAAAATTAGGGGTCCGTAAAATTTTTTAGACATTTTAGAGGTCCTCGGGCTCAAAAAGGTTGAGAAACGCTGATTTATAGCATATATGTCCGTTGTTTACAAACTTGATGACTGCCATCTGTACACTGTGTGCACGTTAATATTTTTCGATCCCTTAGGAAGAAAATGACAGTAGTCGTTCCATGGTGTTAGTGCATGGATGCAACGGATAAGACTAAAATTAAACTGCAAGCTGTCTGATCAGTTCTACTTATCTGTCTGTTTATATTTCTCCGTAACCTTAATTTAATTTTCCTTTATCGCGTATTAATCTTTACTCGAACTAACGTATATTTAATATTTTTGTTTTTCTTTTAAAAGGAATGATTATTCGTAGATAATTTTGCGTCAATACCTTCTAGTCCATAATTAAAACTATTGTAGCCTGCTGGAAGCAAAGTTCTATCCCCAAATCCTTTTACATGGATAAGTATAGCTTGTTTCTGTGGTAGTGATGTTGCTTGTTAATGTAATATAAGCATCTTTGTAGTCAGGCAGTAAAGAGTTTAAAATATTAGCCCGGGGTTATTGCTTTGATAATACAAGACCTCAGTACAAAGAAAACTCAGTCGCTCGACCTCATAGTGCTTGTTGGATGAGTTGAGCAAGTTGCCTGTGGTTCTAGCTTTGAACACTTTTGCAACAAAGCGGAAACACTTAGAAAAAGAGATTCTGAATGGATAACACCCGTTGTAATTTAGAGATAATAATGTTAATTTCCGGGGGAGAAATGTCTTTGCATTAAAATTCCACTTCCAGCATAAGAACACATTTCTTATTAGCCATTTTACCCACTATTATAAAGGAAGTTGGCTAAATAATTTCCGTTCATCTTACACCCTATTACTAAAGTACAAATTTCCTTTATACAATAAACTAATTACAATGATTTGCTTTCATTAAAACTCAGACGGAAATGGAAAGCTGTTTTGGCCAAGGTGAGAGGAGATTATCTAAATAAAAGTTTGTAAATACTTCATATTACAATATTAAGTAAATTACATAAATAATTAGAAGAATGAAACTAATAAAATCGAACAAAATTCTCTACTATTTTTTAAATATTATTTTTCACCTTTTTCGATTTGGATGATTTTGAAAGTGACTAACAAATTATGTTCTGAAAGATACCTTTCTAACACCAATGATTGGCGCTTTCTGAACTAGTTCTTTTACATGTTCTGTGTGTGTATATCCAATGCCAATCCCGTTTCCCTGATGCATTAAGATTTGGCGATAATGTGGCCAATTTTCGAGTTAAGCAACAATTGGGTGGGGCACGTTACATGGTAAAGTGATGCTTTTACTCCGCGCCTTATATCTCCGAGCCTAGCCCACGTAACAGAAATTTGAACGTGGCAGAGGGTGGATAGAGGGAAGAAAGAGATAGAAGATGGTTGCTATACAACTAAGGCAAAACTAAAAACATGCATGTACCCACAGTTATTTAAGGGGTGCTGCTTCGAGCTCAGTGATGTCATTTGTTTCGTCACTTGAATAACCCGTGCTATCACATTCACTACCACTGTCACTATCACTGTCAATGGGATCAATTTCACTATCAAATCCAAAGTCTAGTTTATAGTATTCGTCTTCAAGGTTTTGAAGTGAAACTTATTTAGCCGCGGTAGGGGGTAAATCGAGAAATGTGTCACGCTCAAAAATCGTCACGAAATTAATGAGGTGTGACGGAACGGACTGCACAGAAAACAGTCAACTCAATGATTAGGAGTAATCAGCTGTTATACGATTTAATTCAGACCTAGTACGAGGACCTGCAAATGGGAATAGTAATAATAATAATAATAATAATAATAATAATAAATTATTAATTAATAATTTATTATTATTATTATTATTATTATTATTATACTTACTTGCTCAATGACAATAGACAAATCCTAAACAAGCTAAAGGAATATTATCTATTATGGAACCTGGAGGTTCATTACCGCGATTAAAAAATAAAAAAAATAAAAAAATCAAAGATCCAGAATTTAAAAAAGATCCAAAATTTAATCTCTCCACAAATCCAAAATTTAAAAAATAATAACCCAAATATTTAAAATTTAAAAAATACATAAATTCAAAAATCCAAAATTAAAAAAATTAAAATCCAAAATTTAAAAATAAAAAAATAAAAAATCGAAATTCCAAGATTGAAAAATCTAAAAAACCAAAATTCAAAAATAAAAAAAAAAATAAACAATTCTAAGAATCAACATTTTAAAAATCCAAAGTTAAAAAATTCAAAAATCCAAAATTTAATCCAAAAATCCAAAATTTAAAAAATTAAAAATTAAAAAATAGAAAAGTGAAAAAATCTAAACATTTAAAATTAAAAAATCGGTAATCCAAAATAAAAAAAATTCAAAGAGACAAAATTAAAAAAAAAAACAAAATTCTAAAATTAAAAAATTCAAAGATCCAAAATTTAAAAAATACAAAATTTAAATAACAAAAAATTTAAAATTTAAAATAAAAAATCCAACATTTAAAAAATAATATAATCCAAAATTTAAAAATCCAAATATCCAAAATTTCAAAATTCCAAAAAATAAAAATTTAAAGATTCAAAATTTAAAAAATCCAAAATTTCAAAAATTCAAAGATCCAAAATTTAAAAATAAAAAAAACGAAAATTAAAAAAATGCCCCCACCCCTCAAAGTCCAAAGATTGTCTGTGACCTGGTTTGTACTGCTGAGTACTCTCCTTTCCTGCTATCTCTTTGCGATGCCTATGATCGATTATAGCAGAAGAGTGTAAAATGTTTGTTACTTGTATTCAACAGATCTCGACTTTTATCCACTGTGGTATGGTTAGCACTTTTGTTTGCAAATGGCTATCTGATGGTGTTTAGTAGATATTACGATAATATTTCTCGTAATTATATTTGAACATTAACTCTAATCATGGTTAAACCGAAAGTTACTTCATTTCATACAAGGGCAGAACAATATAGAAATGTTTCCCTTCTTTTGTAGCACGGTATACGGAGAGGTCATTATTATTATTGTACCCACGGGTTGATAAACCTGTCTGGATGATAAGTTTATAACGTTATACTTTGTCGTCTTACTCTCTGTTGACAACATATTATATTATTTTTTGTAGCGTAATCACAGAACCATTCAAATTATTTTACAGGATTTAAACAAATAGTCTGCTACAAAGCAAACCATAAATCTACTAAATATATTCAATTGGATTATATAAAGGAATGCACGCTATCCGTATTTCTCTATGAATTTAATCGATTGTAAAACGGAGCTTCCCCGTAGAGACAAATAATTACAAAGCATGTCATATCCTCTAATGACGTTATTCGGAGCCATTTCAAACTTCCATGAATTTTTCTAGTTCAGGGCTAGCTCTGAACAGCCTTAATACCACTTAACTAGTACAAGGCTGTAATAATAATTGTTTGCTTTCGTGAATCCTTGTCTCCAGGTTGTTTACAAAACAACAAAAAATTGCAATGTTAGGAATATTTCAGTCACACATAATACAGATAACATAAATGTAATTCTTTATTGGTGAAATTAACAAAATACTTCTTCTTACAAATGTCTTGAAATGAATGTTCACTTGAATTAATTAAATAGCTTTAAATATGAAATCTGATAAACACTGCAATTTACTCATATGAATAAACTTGAGTTGAATAATGTCTGCAGTGTATTCAAAATTTTACTCATTTACTACTTGAACTTGCACTAAATGCTGTCTGTGTTTATTCATATGCTTTTAAGTCTTCTATGAATATCAATCGCAGTGGCGGTTTCTCCTATGTGCTGCAGTGCTGCAGCACACAGCTTGTTTTCTGCTCGTCGTATAATGTTATTTTCAAACGCAATATTATATTTTCTTTTGCGTAGATTTTGAACTTGGAGCGTCCACGCGAGAATTTCTTAGCTGGTAGCTTGGGAGTCAAGAGTCGGTAATGTGAATATTATCTTTTCCGCCTCGTGAATGCATTTTGCGATTAGCGCAGCGTTCGTAGGGTGTGGCGACATGCTCCACCTTGATTACATGGCGTATATGGAAGTTTTAAACTGCAAAATGCGCTGCGGCAGCTGGCAGCCCAGAGTGAGATTCTGAGGGAGGTTCACGTCTCACCGGCGCGGCGGGTGCGCTGTTAGTTATGTGAGAAGATCTTCCACCATCTGACGGTAGGGGACCGTGATGTAGCGAGTAAGCAATGCTCTTCATCTTCACCGCCAAATTCGAATGTGTTAAATTCAGAAAAACCCGGATTCCACGACCCCGATTAAGTATTCTGTCGCACTGGGAACACTAAGCGACTTCCTCTACCTCGATCATTAAAAATACTATTTTCTCGTCTCTTATTCCATTTCGGAGAACTCTCACGCGATTTTCCCTGCCCTAATTATTATTATTATTATTATTTATTAATATTATTATTATCATTATTATTATTATTGTTATTATTATTAATTTTTATTTTCATTTTTGCTATTTTCTCTCGTCACACAACTCACACAACGTTCGACGAGACGAGAGAAATTAGCAAAAAAATAATTAGGGCAGAGAAAATCGCGTGAGAGTTCCCAGAGTTGGATTAAGAGACGAGCAGTTTAGATAGGCCTACTAATAATTTTTAAAAATATTTTAAGTTTGCTGTATGAAATAGTATTTGCAGCACACTTTCGTTTTGAGCCACGAGCCGCTACTGTGATAATCGTTGACTTCTATGTTTAATCAGAAATAATTCACGTAAATTTGTACTCGGGCACTTTCGCACTAGCACTGCTCTCGCACACTATGCGAAATGGAACGGTCTACACTCGATGTGCACTCGATCACCGGAAGTGTTTATGGGTACCGGTTCTGGTGTTTATGCCTGTCTTCCCCTTGGGAACACTGCAATCGTGTTGCTTCGCCTTTGGGTTGCCTTTTGTTTATCGGCTTTCGTTCAAAGCAGTGGCGTGAGCAAATATGGAAGCCGTTCTACAATATGAAATAGCAACTAAGAGAATCAATTTAATTTCTTGTCAGATTAAACAAGAACATGAATATTTGTTATTGTTTTCACCATAGTTGAATACTAAGATTTTTTATACTCAGGTCTAAGACCTTTTGAATTCATTGAGTATTTTAGATTAATGGTTAATTTCGTGGGGTACGATTTTGCCTCGTCTGCAGGATAAAGCTGCAACAAATTGCGCTTTGGCATTGAAGCAGCAACAAACTACAAATAGCACTGTATTGGTGCAATTGATGACATATATGGAGTTTCTAAAGCCTCTTCATGCTGTGCTGTTCAAAATGTTGACGATAAACCAATAGAAACAGCGTAATTTTTCTGACGTTCCTTCTTCTTGTGTTTTTCAAAATGTTTATACATAAGGAACCTTTCTATTAAATAGGCCAACCATAAATCAGCAATAAACGGTAAAGAATGTATTGTGGAGTTTCCATGCAAGAATCCACCATAGCCTTAATTTAAAAAGCTTGGGATCTTAGCTTTGATATGAGTGTTTATCTTCTCTCTAGCTTGTTTTAGGACAATTATTAATAGTTACAGTATAACTGTGTACAGCAATTTTTGTCTGTTCCAGTGCCTGTGAGTTATTATTCTGTAGACAGACATAAATCAACGGAATTCGTTTTGTAATGGTAGCATTAAATTATACGAAATGCTTCCCAATGAATTAAACATATTTCAGTAACTGCATTTAATAGGACAGTCAGATTGTTGATACCAAATTTTCTTTATAATCATGACTTTTCTTTAATACCAGATTCAAATTTGGCTAATCTTATGTTAGTTATGATACATTTATTTAAAAAAAAAAATCAAATATCAAAGATATATAACATTTCTCTATCTGAAAACCAGTGCGCATATCTTTTTCCTGCGTGCTTAATGTGGCTCCAAAATTGATATCTCTTCCAAGAGATAATGGACATAGCAGGAAAATATTATCTGATATCGTTACAAGTCCTTCAAACATTTTTTAACCATTTTATTTTTTACAAAGAAGTCGTTAAGCATATTGAACATTCAGTTTAATTATTATTTAAACTTCTTTTAACGCCTTACATAATCAGATATCCTTACAAAACATCATAAACGATATACTTACACAAATATGTAAGAGTATGTGCATCAAACTGTAACAGCATTTAGGTATGAAATTGTTCCTAGATCTTGAATACTCAGGGTGGGTATACTTGGTGGTTTAGTTGTGGTGGACCAACCATCCCTTCCATCGTAAAATGATGTAATCTCTGAGAATATAACACTGAATTCTCTGAAAATATAACACTGAATTCACCTTCAGTGCTCATGACAATATAGTTTGCAGTGTTCTCCTAGGGCTTAGGAAATTGCATGATACTGGGCCATGGAGTGACAAATAATTAGAGAGGTTATCGATTTAAGTAATTTTTATAAATCAATAATGGGGAATTAATATCGGCTGTGATGCATCATGTAACTTTCTCTCCCTGGGCATGGAGAATATGGTTTTCTGATTTCACATTTTGTTGTAGAATAAGAAGTCTTGTTGTGGGGACAGCGTATTCAATTCTCTCAGCTTAAGTTTGTGCCAGAAATAGGCAGGGAGTATGCTATATCATAAGTCTGTAAACAGTTCTATCAAATACGTTATTCATCGCTGTCGGCTTTGTATTAGTTAAGAATTAATAAAAATAGACCAAATAGATGGAACAGTTTTAGTCCTATGTGTACAGTAAATGAGGAGTATCGTTGCAAACCATATTATGTTCAAAAACCAAAATTTTGCACTAACTAAAAAATTAATTACGCCTAAACTATGGGAGGTATTTAAAAATTAAAAGTCTCTTTACCTGTCCCAAATTGAATAGTATAACGGATGAAATATTTTATGAAAATCCAAGCCTTTAATTTTACATCATGAGTATTTTGTGTGCTATTTGCTATAGTGCACAGCTTTATTTCCGAGGAAAAATGCAATTCCATAATAGGCCAACAATTAATAGTGATGATGCATAATGGCAACATTATGAAGAAAAATCAGAGTACTGAACGTTTTCTCGTTATTCAGCCCATATCTGTCCTCAGAGTGCAAATGCCTTGCTGACTTTTACTGCTTCTGTTTCCTTTAGGACATTTCCCCTACGGTAACACTTTTATGGACTGTGAAACACGACAAAAATTAACAGAATCCTTCTTACACTTAACACTGATCAGGCCATCAGTTTAACCCATACCTGAGTAACTGAGGGGAAACGTTTTAGTCCCCATCCACTGCTGTGACGTATGAAACCTGCTCTTCATGTTCAGTGTCACGTCGAAACTGCTTTATTCTGACGTCAAGGGCGACTGTAGTGGGAGATATTACCCCACCGTAAAGTGGCACAATGTGCACCAGTGCACTCGTGGTTTAACCAACAAAATTCACTTTCAGGGTAATCATAGTGATAAAAATAGCTGTGGACATTGCAGCAATCATGAATGAGGACAAAGTGCAGTTTACAACAATCTGAGTTCACAGCAGAGATCACACATGATCGAAACTATGCGAATTCATGTAATACTTGATTTTGTCCAGGGGTGGACATAGTACGGTTTTCAATGATACTCCTCAAATTATGTCCCAGATTTTTGGTGAAGAATGTGTAAAACTGATATTGATTTTCTTTCTGATTTTACCTCGAAATGATTGTACGTCAACATGAAAGTGGGAAATAAAATATCCCGTAAAGACAGTAAACTGTTATGTTACCGGAATTTCTTATTATTTTAGACATGGTGTGTAGGAGCAATAGATTGCAAAATTCTAAGCCCTGCAAGAGCGATAAAAGCCTTATCTAGCATTTTCTGACAGAATATGCTACAAAAGTCCTAGGCCTACATAATTAAAATTTGAATTACATGCAAAATACAAAGCCCTGGCTAAAAGCTTGTTAATTCATTCCAATAAAAAAAAAGTCTGCATGCTGTATTCTTTGTTTTTAGGAACATGAAAAACGGCCATATTTGAGGTCAGGTTACAAAACTCGCACTTTTCTTCTCACATGTAACACTATTGGTAGCATTGCATTATGCAGTCAAAATAAGTTGAACGACCATGACCAGCCAATCAGTGTGTTTGGAGAAACCTACTGGCCACGTAACCCGCATCGCAAACATGAAGCAAACTTTGTTTAGTGTCGAAGAATTATAATACATAGTCTGCAGTCATAAGAACTATATCCCTCCATCCCAAACGAAGCACTGGTTATAACAGTGTTGGTATTTAACTTCAAGAAGATTTAACTTCAATTCACAAACATTTATTAAATTATAAACACAAAGTTACACATAAATTACAATTTGTCTAAAAATATTAGAATCCGTCTTTAAATTTATTGTTTATTTTCTGCAGCAGCGGCAAGTCTCTCCTATACAGCTCCAGGTATGGGTCCTCTGCATCTAGCTGCTTCTTCCTAAAATACTGCGGTTCTATAAGAGGCAGGGCTAAATAGGTTGTGGGACTGGGAAGTCATGCGTCACAAACCCACCCAATAGGATATCCAGTGCCCTCCATACATACTCTAATAGCAGGGGCAACATTCTCATTGTATCTTCTCACAAGATTCTCCCATCTGAAAATGAATAAAACAGTTATCATTATTACAACTTTAACAAGAAAAGCATCCCTGACAGAGAAATAAACTTCATGAAAGTAAACGGTGTACTTAGTAGGCCTACTGTGCATCTGAATTAAAATTGTCTTCCAAGGTCTTCATATATTTCAAAACATCAGATGACCCAAAGTAAGTAATGTCTCCTAAACTAATCAATATTACACCTAAGTTAGAATCTACTTCTCGTGAGAAAAATAAGGGATTTTCCCAAAACATCAGCTTAAAGCACTGTCATTCTAGAGGAAAGGTGTAATACCTGTACATAGGCCAGACCGCCTGCGTTGTCTTGTGGTTAGCATCGCGGCCCGGGTTCGATCCCCGGTACCTCCTCGGATTTTTCTGAGGTAGGGAGGTAGGGAGGTCTGGTAGGGGCCCACTCAGGCTCGTGATTCAAATTGAGGAGCTACTTGATAAAGGAGTAGCATTTTTCGCATATACGTAGTGTAGAGGAAGTATTGTGATTTTGACAAAAAATCGAAATCGAGATAAAACCGGGAAAGCATGTTTCACGATTCCTAGAAACAAAAAAAAATCTTTTGGAATGACGTCTGTCCGTCTGTCTGTGGACAAGCACAGCGGGTAAACGGTTCATTGTATTTACTTCATTTTTTGAATTAAGGACTTTTTCGGAATTTTATCGAACCGCCCAGAAATTGAGTTTTATAACTGAAATATTAAGGGGACTTTTCATGAAAGTTTTTGAAAAAATGACTTTAACGATTTTAATAAAATCAGGTAAACTGATGTAACAAAGTGCCAGTATGTTTTTGTTTAATCAGTTATGACTGCAATTATGATATGCAGAATATGTTTTTTTTTAAATTGATTTCCAAGTTAAGCTCCAGATTTATTCACTAAGCAGGGCTTACGGAAGAACAAAGGTCTAGTTTTTTTAATGAGATTAAAATCTTCCAGCATCACCTGAACTGTACAGATTTGTGATATCATGACAATCGCACACTCACATAAAAATAAAATAAAAAATCAAATTGCCCGGTATCGGGTTTTGAACCATGGACTCCAGAATGTGAGGCCAAAGCGTTACCATCTCGGCCACCGGGGTCATTTTAACGGTCTAGTTGGATAAGCGCATGTAAATCAGCGCAGACACACGGACGGACGGACAGACATTTTTCGTCCCCACACACAATCTCTAAAATACCATACTGGCACTTAATATAAAAATTACAATTGGAAACTCTTATCTATGACTAACAAAATGGCTATATCGTTCTTCTGCAAAAATGACTCGTATCCATTTTAAATTTTTCTAGGCTATTTCCATTACATTGGACGATACATGGAAACTTAGTACAGTCAAGTTGTAGAGAAAATTAAAAGAACGTTTTTTGTTAAACACATTTCTTTATAAAATTAATAAACATCAAGATAAAATCGAAGTAAGATGACTTAATTGCGAATTTCAGAACAAACATTTTGATTAAAATATGAATATTATTTTGTTACCTATAGTAACAAGAATCCTATAATCTAGATATTGTTGTGAAATGTAATCAGTTTACGGCAGTCATAATGAACACACCAAATCAATTAGAGTGAGGTGGTATGGGGTAATAGGGAAGAGGTCCTGGGTCCAAGTCAAATTTCGTGGCCACCAAAATTTACCAGTAAACTCTTGTAATAACTCATTCGTGCAGCATTTGCTTCTCTTGTTCGGCTATATCTCAATGTATCCTGCATATTGGCCTTTGAGATTGAGGAAATCATGCAAACCCCAAGTCATTATTATTATTGTTATTATTATTACTGTTATTTCACGGTAAAAGCATTGAACATAAAGATCGACCCTGATGCTTTCCGTTCTAGATACTTGTTAGTTTTATGAAAATGTAATAAATAAAATTTAATTATATCTATAATTTACTTTTTTCTGTGCTAGCCTATAACACTTATATGCAAGAAATTTTGTGTGAAATTTTTGCACCATTTATTTCCATAAAGATAAAAAGTAACAAGGCCTGAGCATTAAAAGTACAAATATGAAATTTAATAACCAATGCAAGAGAGAATTAAACAAATAAGCGACGCTAGGTGCAGTCTACTAGCATACCAGTACTGGACACATTCATAAAAAAGAGTTATGCAAGCCTAATCTACCACGTTAATTAATTGTAAGCGTTTTAAATACAATTTTGTACAGTTTTGAAGACATTAGCGTTCTCAAAAATCCCTCCAGTTTCTTTGGTGGTGACTTTATGCCACTCTTGCGAAACAAATTAGCCTGTCTTCGCAGCGAGTAAGTTAACGATAAGTGGGAGAAGTCATATAACTCGCACTTGATGAAACTGGACTGGCTTGAAGCATCGCCAGTCTCAGCTCGCTCGTCTTCACTGCCGCATCATAAGATTTCGAGGCTGCCTAAGCACGCGGCACCACAAATTGACGCTTTATGCGTTGGGGTTGGGGAATGCAACGGCGAAAAATATTTTGATGACAAGGCTAATGAGTTTATAATGATTAATGGCTTGGTTGTTGCTGCCTTTATTTATTTGTTTATGAATCCACTATTTCCTTATATTATTTAGGTAGACTCAGTCTCAAAGTCTACCCTTACGCTACGCCACTGCTTGCTTTCCAATACCAGTCCCATTCTGTTGTGCTTGAAAGGACAGGGCAACGTTGTAGGTGGCTTCTGTCCATGGTCTCTTGTAGATTACATAACATGCAGTTGGGGTAGTTTTGGATTACAATGCGATGTATGTGCTTCCCCAAACAGTCATGTTGGACATTTAACCGGAAGATGGCAATCGCTTTGTTTCTTGGCCAGTCAGAAACTTGAGCAATTTCCTTTTTCAAAGTTTTGTCACTTATTTTTTGTTCAATATCCTTTTTGTGTATGTCCTTGTATTTTTTCTTTATGTATAGTTTGATCGATTGGTATGAAGTTTCTTGTATGTGGGTTTGCAATATTTTTGTTCCCTTCTTTGAAAGTGCGTCTGCTGCTTCATTTCCTGCAATCTGACAGTGCCCTGGTATCCACTGTGGGACTATTTGCTTGTTGCTGTTTTCCTGTAGTAGATGTATTAGGGCTTGGCATTCTTCTACTGCTGATGAGATAAGTTTCGGTCATATAATTGCCTTCTACATTCTACACTTTCGTGTCTGTAAGTACGCAGGGCTCCTTATAAAATATCAGATTGCAAGAGAGATCCTTCACTACCAGCCTTTGTGCTTACTGTGCACCAGGACCCCACACGGCCAGTAGCAAAATCTCTCCGTGTCCTACAGCTTGGCCCATGTTACACGAACCGAAAAAACGCGGCCGAATGTTAGCTACCGAAAAGCCTATCCATTGGGTCCGTGGGTAGGTAGTGCTTTAAACTATACAGACCGAATGAACCGCGCCTTCAGGCGCGTTTAAACAAGGGTAGGCGGTTTTTACGCCTAGCGACGCGCAAAATTGCAGAAAACGCGCGCAAAAAAAACGCATGTGATGTTAGTTATACGGGCAGAATGTCGACCGAATGCACGCACGTGGAGGAGCAGAACAAACTACTTCTACCTCATCTATTTTGTAATGAATTTCAGCCTGCGATTTTCCAGTCATAATTTTTCCCGTATAACATGCATCACGCATTTCAGTTGCTGAAATTCGGAGACCGAAATTCGGCTCATATAACGTGCTCAATTTTAGCCGGTCTCAGCCCCTCAGCCCGAACATTGGGCCTTAGGTCTACACTGATTTACGGCAGTTATTCTTGTACGAGTCTTATATCTCGTCGACCAACTATAGTTGTACATTCTACCAGAGATTTCCCATATTTTCCTCGCACTCAGTCTTCTACACATCCTCTATCCTGATAGGAGAGTACTACTTCTTACGCTAAACTTGTAATTCTTCTGAAAGAAATCCCGTCTTTCGTGACTAAATTGAAGAACAGAATGATAAAAGTGAAGGCTACAGTAGTCTTACTCACTGAAGGTACGATATTACTCAAGGTATTTGTTCTTTATGTAAAGACAAAAAAATAAAAACAAATCTTTACGGATTCTTTCATGGAATTCTTGCGGGCTTTTTAGTAAAATGTCTCAACGCAGGGCTCTACTCATCACAGAATTGTCGCTTCATACCTCACTCTAGTATTCATAATCACTCCCATCCCAATCTTCTCGTTGGTCGCTGCTGCCTATAATATTCCACACATTCCTCTTCTCAGGAAGATCTGCAAACGTAATAGAAAGCAATATCGAGACCATCAATGGTTCTGTATAACGTATGTATTAATGAGGGTATCTGTAATATATTTACGATTAATGCAACATTTCCGCATGGAGTACTGTTCTTGGAGTACTCTGATGAAAGGCCTATTGAATAATTCCTTAACTTTGCCTACTCAGTCCCAATTTGCCATTCTCTATGGAAATTTAGATTTCGAAAGTAGGGCCTATCACTTATTAGTCCAGTGAAGGCGGTTTTTACGCCACTTCACTGCCAATTATTAACTGTCTATGCCGTCTGATGTCCCATGCAGAAGAAGCTGGTAGGAAGGAGGTGTCAGGAATCGTCAATTGGTTCACCTCGATTTCAATCCGGAGATATTTTTGCTTGTAACTTTACACATTTTTGCAGTGTTTCCTTTACCCCACTATCTGTAAAGGATGTGCTGCTTGTGACCCTGAAATTCTATGTCGAATTTCACGAAACGTAGGCTGCAGAATTATTAAACATTAAAGATCCTTTTTTTTAAACCAGAATAATTTCAATTTTTGCCTATTCTTACTCTTACGTTAACAGGATATTAAATCCTATTCCTTTTGAATCTTCAAATTCAAAAAAATACCATTCTCAGAAAGGTATGTTTTCAAGCTTGTGTTAATAATACCTTGAGAAATGAAAATTATAGAAAATAAAATAATACTCTCGAGTTTCGACCTTCCAAGGCCGTGTTATGAAACGTACCGATGACATTATCTTACCTTTTCGACACCTTACATGAAAAATTAGATTTTGTAATTTCCTGAAACCCTTATTTCCCTTATAGGTATATAAGCATTCATAAACCACGGATTATTGTCTCTGTTGGACATTACATGAGAATATTATAGGAGAAAAATTCCTCCGACTCTGGGACCTGAACCCAGGACCTTTGACTATTCGCGCCAATGCTCTACCAACTGATCTAAGCCGGAGTTCAATTCACAGCGCCAGATGGAACTTCCCTCCTATGACTAATTGCTCTAGGGCAGCGTTTCTCAACCTATGGTCCGCGGACCACTGGTGGTCCGCGAAGATGGTGCAGATGGTCCGCAGACATAATTAAAAAATAACATGTAGCAAGTGGAAAGTAAAGAAATAAACAATTTCACATAAAATGGACACTAGATGTCAAAGTTTTTAAAATCTTCGAAAATACCGCTGTCCTATTGCAAGTTTTCAACAATCTATCTTTGTAAGAAGGGATTTTCATTGCTCGTTCAACTAAAAACAAAATACAGAAACCGACTTAATGTACCTGCTGATCTTCGACAAAATTTGACTAATATTGAGCCAGATATCCAGGACCTCTGCAAGAGGCAAGCTCAACCATCTCATTAAAAGTAGTAATAACATAATACCTAATTATGTTATCAAATTGGTAATAAATATTAAAGTCTGTTCAAAATATCATTTTGCTGTCAATAGTTTACTTCCAATTCAATAACTGTGTTTCCGTCGAATTAAAAAATGAATTTAGATTTATTTCGTTATAATGACCGATAATAATTAATACCCCAAAATATTAAGAATATAGGCTACATATAGCCTACTTTTAAAAATGGGAAGTAAAATTAGGGGCCCGTAAAATGTTTAAGACACTTTAGAGGTCCTCGGGTTCAAAAAGGTTGAGAAACGCTGCGGTTGAGAAACGCTGCGGTTGAGAAACGCTGCTCTAGGGCAACCAGTCTTCCCTCCTATGACTAATTGCTCTAGGGCATCCAGTCATAGGAGAGAAGTTCCATCTTATTTTCAGAAACCCATTTTCCGTGCGAACTGAGTTCTCTTGCAGTAACGTAGCATCTAATCCATTACAAATTTCCCTATATATGTATAATGCAGTCACCCGCAAACAATCTAATAGAAGAGTGGGTGGATTTTGGTAAGTCATTTATAAATAATATAAAATAGTAGTGGACCGAGTTCACTTCCTTAGGGTATTCCAGATGTACCTGCGGTCTCACGAGACAATATGCACTCTCTGGGTTCTTTTATATATGAATGCCTTAATCCAACCTATTACGCACTTATCAATTCCCATTTCGGAAAGTTTGAGCATTAAAATATCGTTTAAGTCTATATCGAAGGCCTTTTGGAAGTCAATTATAATACTCTCAACCTGTCTTTCTTTATCTATAAAAATGAAGTAAGTTACGTTATACGCTCACGGATAGCTTATAACTATCAAAGCAATATGTAAGAAAACAGGGAAATAAGGAGAATATTATAGGAGAAAAATTACTCCGACACTGGGACTTGAACCCAGGACCTTTTGCTATTCGCGCCTATGCTCTACCCACTGAGCTAAGCCGGAGTTCAATTCACAGCACCAGATGGAACTTTTCTCCTATGATGATTGCCCTAGGGTTTCTGAAAATATGATGACAATAAATGCACGCAAAAGTTAAGCAATATCTTTTAACAACAAAAGAGTGAAATTTTGCTATGATTACGAAATGGGAAATGAAATTACAACGGAAGTAGAATCGCGCAATTATTAAGGAATAACTCTTAGTAAGGAGTTGAACTGGAATATACATAACATATAGGAAATTTAATTACAAAGGCATATAAATCATTGCACTTCGTATTTAGAGCATTAAGGGGAACCAAAGAGATACCTTATAAATCATTGGTTACAACAAATTTGGAATATTTTGACAGTATGTGGGATCGGTATTAGGCAGGTCTAATAACGCAGTTAGAAATGATGCAGAGAAAAGATGCAAAATTTGTTACGAATATGCACCAACAAACTGTCAGCGTTACGGCTATGTTAAAAACACATGGGTGGAAATCTTTAGAATCTAGAAGGAAAATAAATAGATTAATATGTATGTATTATGTGTATAAGAAACAACTGGCATGGGAAGAGTTTCACAATAAAATTAAAGAACCAGATTACAAAAATTAGGAATAATCACAAACACAAAATCATGGGTAGACCTCAGCGAACACACATTACTCAATTTTCTTTTTCTTTTAAATAGAGAGATTCAGGATTGCAGTGAATTACCTGCAGAAATCTTCGAAATGTTTCCTGCTAACGCCAGAATTTAAAAAATATAAATATCGAATAGGGTATATGATAAGGATGTATAATATTATGTAGTTATATTTTCAAATACAGAGATATAAAAAAATATTATTAATATTATTATTATTATTATTATTATTATTATTATTATTATTATTATTTTTATTATTATTATTATTATTATTATAGGGTATTGGTGTGTAAATAGCTTGTTGTGTAATGTAATTTGTAATTGTATGTAGGCCTATAGTGTGCCGTTTTATGTGCATATGTATGGCGCGTATTTATTTGCAACACTGCCACAGGGTTGTTGGTCCACTTGCAGTGTAACAAATTAAATAAATAAATAAGTATCAACATTTATAGACACCAATTTTTTACTAACTCTACAAAGCTGAATAGATAAAAAATTCAATTTTCAGTCGTGCTATGAATTTCTGTCTTTCTTTGAAGGAATGTGGAAAAGGAAAATAGTACGTGCATGCTTAGGGAGAAAAATTTATGTGGCTCCTGACATGATTCCTTTTACATTTTGACTAATCTCTCTGTTTCAGGTAAGCCGGTAGCCACAAATCATTATAAATGTGAACATTATCTTCTAGTGGTAAGTATAACTTGAGAATGTTTCACAAAATCTACAGTGGGCGAGTACATTAACTTGCCACAGTCGAGTGGGAAACCCATTCCGCTAATTTTTGTGGGAAATAAAGAGGAACTTAACTGAAATTGAGATTGCGTACTTATCAATGCCACAGAAGATATAGGGAATGCTGTCCTCGTTTCTGTAGGCAGAGTTCGACTATTTTGCACATGTTTCCGAACATTTTGTGATTTTTCCGTTTAGTTCATCGTTCAGTGTATTCTCTGTTAATAGTTACTCTTCTAGGATCGTCGTGTACATATGCGGTTTCACGGAATCTAGTAATTAAATCTTCTCAGTTTCACGATGAGGACATACCGAATATGGAAAATGTACAAGATATTTACTCTTTGCATTATCCGAATTCTTATCACCATCAAAGAATACGTGCTCAACTAAAAACGGTCTCTCATTTATAGTTAACATATTGACTTTACATCACAAGGACAACCACACAGTATTTGACTTCACTTCAAAAGCACAACCACACATTTCTTACAGTACCTGCGGTAGCAGGGAGGAAAAGGGGACGCTACGTGATCAATGTCAATTCTCCACCTCCGAAGTTCCGTTACCAACTTAACAGGGATCGCATGCGGATGAGTTCACTGCGGAGAAAGTTTTGTGACAAATGTAACATTATGCACTTTAAAATAATTTAAAGGCAATGCTGAAAAAAACTTACCTGATAATATACAGTAAGGATGTAACTAAGGCTGTTACTACATCGAATTCTTTCATAATCACAAATTCGCATACTGCCCTATACATTTACCACTGACCATTTGCTGGGGCCACATAGAACGCTATGTATGCTACATACGCAATGTTCACAAAATATAATGTTCTTTATTCATATGTTATCTTTATTAGTGCCCTCCCTAACCCCACGGAGTGCCAAACAATTATCCCATATCTCCAGACTTAACAAAACTGGCTCCAAGAGAATTATTCCTTTTATTGAGCCCTTGTTCCGCGTCCATCTGGGATGGTGTATAAATGACGGATGCGATCATGATTCTTTTGACATGGTTTCTGCGTTGTCATTACAAGTAAGGTGCAAGTGTTGTCTGCGTTGTCAATCTGTGTTGTGTGTACATTGTGTAATTTTTCCTTTAAACATGTTGTTCAGGGGATGGTACTAATCCGGCATTCACTTACAAATGAGGGAAATACCTGTAAGACCTCGCTCAGATTTGCTGGCAGTGGATGATTGCCCCAACCTATGAGACTGTCTGCCCAGATTTATGCTTTTTCCAGTAGCGCTATTCTAGAAGAAGTTCTGAGTGCCGGAAAAATGTCTTGTCGAGTCCAAAACTGAAGTTCAGGTGCGCATCTATCGCCTGCGGCATTCGTGGGTTCATGCAGTATTATTAATATGCGACTATTTACACAAAGCTGTGTGTGCTATGTTCGCTAAGTCGCGTAGTTTTTTATTTCTTGTTTATTTTAACTGTATATTAAGAAGTGTAAACAAATAGCAATGACAATTCCTAAATTTATTTATGGATATACAATACATTTACTGTCGTTTTTGTGCCGGGTATATAGGCCTATAACTTACCTATCTCAGCCTAAAATTTTCCTAATCAATTAAGAGTAGGCCTAATAATATCATGACAAGAAATTATTCCATTTCCAGAGCGCAGCAGGTTTTCTCTATTTCTGTGGTGTTTTTAATTGAAAGTGATAGAAATTGAGTTTTTACACGAAATGAGAGTACAGATCGCGAACTCCAGGTCTGCCGGTCTGTCACGTCACAAAACTACGGCCGCCAGAAGATGACGGGAGGGGTTCTTTGCAAGTCCCTCATTCGTGCATGTCATAAAAAAGACATTACTTCTTTAAGTTAAATGATAAGAAAATTCACCAGTGCAGATCACAGCGAAATTAATGCCATCTGCCTTCCTTAGTCACTATCACTATCATCACTGGAGCTAGCGTTGTTATCACTACTGCTTTCATCACTATTCACTTCGCCTAGTGTTACAATTAAATGATCTACAACTGAGTCGATATTTATACCTTCATTTTCCATATAAATATTTTCTAGCTTTTTTTAGCTTTCACAAAGAGGTTTCCATGCATCATCCATTGTACTAAACGTTTCTTCGCATAACTGTCTAACATGTTGCGTTTTAAACGTTTCATTTCAGCCCAGATTCTTTCTATTGGATTTAAATCCGGATGATACGGGGGAGACGAAGTACAGAATGACCGTAAGCAGCGCATATCCGATCCATAGAGAATTTATTTTGTGCTGGTTTATGCAACAAAATAAGTTTGTGTAATTGTGGTTTGAGCATGCTTTCATCAAAATTAATATTATGTTCATGAAGACTGGCAATGATGTCACACTTTATGCTATTTGATTTTCGGGCTGTATCAATTTGCACATTATGATATGGTGCTTTGTCTACAATGAGAACAGAATTTGACCTCAGATTAAGGTATAATTTTTTCAAGCAACCATTTTTCAATATATGTAGCATTCATTTGATGATGGTAGTCTCCACTGGCTTGTGTCCATATCAAAAGTTCACAAGATAACACAAATCTGTAGTTCTACTGATGCTGGACGATTTGAATCTGATTAAAAAAAATATTTTTTACATATCATAATTGCAATTATAAATGATTCAACAAAAGCATTCTGGCACTTTGTTAATTCAGTTAACCTGATTTTATTCGGTTTGCAACAATCACCATTACAACACGTGTTACCTAAGGATTTTTATACATAAGCTATTGTGAATATCGGCAGTGTTATCGGCCGACAGCCTCATTAGTTGGGGTGATCACCAACTGCCACCAAATCTTAGCGAGGTCTTGGAGGGGTTTCCTTAAACAAAGAGCCAATCGTTCCTCTGCTGAAATGCTTTCCTTGAAGGTTCATCTTTCTATGCCATTTTTGATAAGGGGCAATGTCGTATGATGAAATTGATTGATATAAATTCGAAAATATTCTCTCCTTGAAGGTTCATCTTTCTATGCCATTTTTGATAAAGGACAATGTCGTATGATGAAATTGATTGACATTAATCGAAAATATTCTTTAAATTTAACGTTATATTCACGCAACTGTTACTGTACCAAAATATGAATTATTTCCGAAAATATAACCTTTATTAATTCTCAAAAATTACTTCCTGCAGAATCCTTTATATGCCTGCGAAGTTTTAATGCCCTACAGCGCATGAAAGTGCTTTATTTGCGTCATTTATATTTTGTATAGACTATGTCTTGAAAAAGAATTAGTTTAAAAAAACAATTCACAAACTAGAAATATAAATAAAAAAAATAAAAAAATATGAGATAAAATGTTGATTTTAAGTAAATTATTTACGTCAATTAGATTTGTGTGGATTATAACTTGAAAAAGAGGTAGTTTAAAAAATAACAATAACTCAGAAACTATTTGAGATAAAATGCTGAGACTCTAATCCCAATAATGTGGAAAATCAATATTTCGGTATAGCCCCTCCCCGGAGAGGGGGGAATATACTGAAAATATGAATTTTTTGTGTGAAAAAGTCACGTGTTCGAAATGTTGCAAAGTTTATATCCTATATGCATCCTTTACATATTTATTTATTTATTTATTTATTTAGATTTATACAAAACAAAACAAGACCACCCGAATGAGCAAGCGCTCGTGCTCGTCACAGTTCAGCCATTTACATTACAAAATACAAATTACAAAATACATAAAGAAAATATAATTAAATCAAAACCTAAAAAATAATAATAATAAAGAAAGAACAGAAAAGTAAAAAGAAAAAAGGAAAAGTAGTAAGAACAAATATTGAAACCCTGAGTTATTACAAATAAAATCGTTCCTTAATTGTCTACTAAGTACAGAGTGAAGTAACTTTTGAACTATGAAATAAGATTTTTGATAAACTTATTGAATTTTTTGTTGTTCATATGTACTATTTCTGGATGTGACCTAATTATAGAGTTATAGAGTCTTGGACCATAATAAATGCTATGTTTAGAGCCAGAAGAGGTGAAGTATTTTGGTTCTATTAAAGGCAATGTTTTATTTCTTCTAGTATTGTAGTTATGAGGATCCGATACATGTACGTTGCGGTATTTTTGAAAGTATTTTAAAAGTGTGAGCTTATAAATTTGTTCTACAGTCATCGCATTAAATTCAGGAAATATCAATTCTGTTGGATATTCTATAGGCTTTTTTAAACAAATTTTTATAATTCTCTTCTGTATTAGAATCAAAGGAGTCAATACAGATGTGCCACTTCCCCCCCAGCCAATGATACCATATTGGAGGACAGATTGTATTAGAGCTAAGTAGACTGTTCTTAAGACTTCAGTCGGTAAATATTGTTTTAGACAGACAAATTTGTATAATGTTTTTCTTAATCTGGTACATAAATATGTGATGTGTTTGTCGAATTTCAGATGACGATCTATAATAATACCAAGGTATTTGACCTGATTTGTCTCCTTCACAGCCTGGCAGGTACATGAATCAGATTCACAGTTGATATCATGTAGTCTTACGCACAAGTTTTGATCCATTTTTAATTGTGGAGTACCAGCAGTTGTTAATGAGAATGGAACACAGTTTGTTTTATCTATATTTAATACAAACCTATTGCAGTCAAGCCAACTTTTAACTACTCTTAATCCCTTATTAGCCCATTTGTAAGTATCCTGCCAATTTGGAGCGGAAAATAGCAATACGGTATCATCGGCATAAGAGTAAAGACGGCCATGGACATGCCTACGAAGTTTTAATGCGCTGGAAATTCTTTAATAGAATCCATTGTAAGACTTTAAATTAATTTTTCTCCGTTTCTAATGTCTTTTTAAATTTTTTTGATAGAAAATCTAATGATTTCCATAAATTTTGTGCTATGATGCTAACAATTCGCTAACTTGATCAGTGCTCACTAGGTTATGTCATGTTGAATCACTTGCTCATTGTGAATTTTTAATATCTACAATATAAAAAATTAATTAGTTCATATAGGTCTATATGTAAACATCACCAAAATATGCAAAATTTTGTATTATAAAGGAATTTTTTGTTTGTTTTAAAGTGAAACCCTAATTGAAAATTCTGGAAAGGAGGCCCTTTTAATACATAAATGAGGTGTTATATGTATTTTTTCATGTACTATATTACTGCATATTTACAAGAGAAATTATATTTTGTATATTGAAATAAGGGCAAAAAGAAAAACTCCAAAACTATTAGTGATAAAAAGTCTGATAATTAGGCTAAGGGGATGCGTTACTACATTAAGAGAACTGTATAATATGTCAAATATCGAGTAGTCCGAAAAAGGATATTTTGGTATAGTCCCCCTTCAATGGAATTCGAGAAACATTTTGCTGTTTATGATCGTGTCTTGTATGACAAGAAAGAAAGTAATAACTTAATATAATCCGAATCTTCTACACTTTCCCAAGGTACGCTATTCCCAAAATCGCGGAGAAGACTGAAGTCAAATGTTTGTGGCTACTGGATATATCGTACATAGCGTACACAATATAGCGAACATAACGTAGTGCTTTGTGTGGTCTCAGCTTTTGTCCTACATTTAGTCCACATGAAATTATTAAATGCGATTATCAACAATATCTTTAAAATGTTATAGCATAATTATAATCACAGAATGCAAAATGGAATTATGGAATTATGATAATACCAGTGACAGAGATGAAGATAGTGTAAGCATCGGTAGCCAATGTCGCAAACCACGAGACCACGTAGGCCATGGGTGCGCAACTGGTGCACATCGCGTCACTGTGCGGCAGGGGAATTTCTCCCACTACCGTCGGCCTTGACGTCAGCATAAAGCAGTTTCGACGTGACACTGCACATGAAGAACAGGTTTCTTACGTCACAGAATAGATGGGGGACTAAAACGTTTCCCCTCAGTTGCTCACCTATGACGTAGGCGGTCCGTGTATATACAGGCTACTATTAATGACAGGGTAAATCTAAGAAATACAATGTGATATTTTCAATATAAAATAGAAGATTTGAACGTAAAGTAATTTAGTAGACCCATAATATAGTTTAAAATATTGTAAATATGATTCCAATAAATTTTAAAGATCCTCGAAGAGCAAGAATAACGATGTGGTGATACCACTGATGGATAAATTCGAACGTTTCCAAGTAGTGACAAAATGGAGAAGTATGGTACCATGGGGCCCAAAAATTAATCCTATAACCCCTGTGTCTTGGAGGTTCTACTTCCACAAGAGATTACGAGCTTATCGTTATATTTACGAGAACAAAGTTCGAGCGTTCGAGTTATTGTGATTTAAAAAAGAATACTATCGCCTTGTGGAGGAACGGACGTAATTGCAGTGCATCCCAATGTCTTAGTATTCGCACACCTTGGTATTTAATTTTCTGTATCGTCCACATTTTTGCTGGTAGCAATGTTGGTTTATCTCGGGTTTACAGCTTCGTTGTTGTTGTAATTTATGATTCCGCTTTATTAAGTACCAGAATGGTACTTTCTGAGATTGTGTGGTGGACGGGAAATGTCTGTCCGTCAAACTGTATATCTGTCCGTGTGCCTGTACGCGCGATAACTCAAATATGCTTTATCGGATTTTCATGAAACTTGGTATACATACCTATAACATCCATGGGATGAAGCCTTTTGATATTGAACCAAATCGTTTGACCGGTACTGAAGTAATGCCGAATTTAATGCCTATTTCATGATAATATATTAGAAAGAATTTATCATTTCAACATATTGTTTTACGGTCTTCATACAAGGCTTTGGAAGTTTCAATACAGGTAGCTTTGAAAAATAACTACCCAAATATTCCTTCACCTACCGTATGCTTATCAAACTAGACCTTTCTTCTTCCGTAAGCTATGCTTAATGAATCGATATGGAGCTTAACTTGGAAATCGATTACAAAATTAATTTATTTTCTGCATTTCATAATTTCAATTATTTTCACTGATTAAACAAAATCATTCTGGAACTTTGTAACATCAGTTTACCTGATTTTATTTGTCTGTAAAAATAAACATTTGTTAACAATGAATGGTGACTTTCATCCCTTTCAAACGAGAAACAGGCAAATATAACTGTAACGAAACATAACATCCAAGTTTATGAAAAATCACCACACTACTTCTGTTCCGAAATATATAACCACCTTCCCAAAGATACATCAGATAAAAAGTAGAGAGTTCTTTAAAAAATATCTTAAACTATTCATATTTCAACAATGCTTTTCTTCTCTTAACAGTTATCTGAATAGTCGAGTATGTAATAAATATCACTCCTTCTCTGACAGCTTTTATATTGTACTACTTTACCTATGTCAAACAAACAGTTTTGAATTATTGTGTTTAATATTTTGTGTGCTGAGAATCTGTTATTTAAAACGCTGATTAATTCTTTTCAAAATTACAGCTTTTTTCGTAACTCATTCCATCAAGTTATCTGAATAATGTATTAATTTTAAATAATTACTTATTGCTTTTTATGCAATTCTTAACGAATTTGTCAGAATTTTTCTAAGTTACTATTAGTATTTTACAGTTTTACTAGTTGGTTTATTAATTTTGTTTTAATATATTTTTTATTATTTTATAAATCTGTTATTTACCATCACATGTTATCAATATTCCATTTGCCTATGCTTACTATTTTTGTATTTACCAGTATGTTATTTTGTTGAGGTCTTCTTTGTTATAATTTTGCAACACGCTGTGTTTTTACTAAATTTACTTCTACTAGTAGTACCGTACTATTACTACTGCTACTGAAAAAAGAAAATGCGGGAATATATTCAAAACTTGGTAGCCTATATTATATTACGGAGGAGGTATTATTGTTTCTATGCCGTATTCTGTAAATCAACTATTAGACAAGAATGTATGTTACAGCTCATACAACATTACTGTAGCCCTCCTCGGTAATAAGATTAAGTAAAACGCTTTGGGATATTGTGAAATTTGTTTTCAAATTGAGGTTCATCTAAAATCAGAAAGTGGCAAACTGGTGTCACGTTCTCACGGAAAAGAGCTTCTCCCTTTATAAAAGCTCCCCTCTCGCGGATTAGTTCCAATCTCATACTCGCCTGACGATGCTTCAATACATGAATGGAGGGAAAATGGCGATATCCATCGATTTTGTCCGATACGAATTTCCGATACTTCAGTAACTTATTATGTACACCATAAACCTACAGCTAAATGAAAAATGTATTGAAATGAAAGTGCACGAAGTCTGTGGAAACTCACCAAGCATAGGTTGTTGACGTGTTCCCAGAATAGGATGTATGTGGTAATGGATTTAAATTATATTCAGTTTATTTGGAATTTGGAATTTCTGTTTTGGTGAAACATTGTCGCCACACACTTATCTTGTTCTGAAAAGCTTTTGTGACCCTCTTTTTCGAATGTAACGAGCGACATCTGCATAGAGGAAGTTGCTATGACAGGTGAGAGCGGAATTTCCAGAGTAAGCCTAGGCCTGTGGCTGGTCTGTAGGTTCTAAGAATAACAGTATAAAAAAGGTAAAGTAAAATAGGCCTATTAGTAGATGGAAATTGTATACAGTAAAAATATATTCCGATTCAATTGGATGTGACTTGAATGTTGAACACACGCAATCGGTTTGTAGCGAATTAAAATCTTAGGACCGGACTGCCAGAATGGCCGATTTGGAAATTGTTTATCGCTTCCCCTAGTGTTCGATAGTTGTTGTCTTAAAGGGAGTTTGTCAGCCTACGTACTGTACGACACGCATAGACTTAACAGTTTGACTTGATTTTGATATTTTACTGCCTAGTACTAAATGTTTTTTTGAAAAGTGAATACGTGTGAGGACAAAGCGAAACGTCGTGAACATCGTGTCTTTTCTAGTTAAGTGGTAACTGATTGAAATGTTAGATTACCATATCACAAATTTGGATTTAACATTTTTATATTTTTTAAGTTTCTCCCTAGGCCTGTGTCCTGTTTCAAAAGTTAGGTAGGCCTACTTGGACGGACAATGCTGATCCCCATTTTGAGTGGTCTTCTATTAAGTGCCAGAATGGTACTTCATGAGATTGTGTGGGGGAAAATTTATGTCCGTCTGCCCGTGTGCCAGTACACGTGATTACTTAAATACGCTCTATCGGATTTTTATGAAACTTGGAATACGCATTTAAAACGTTCATACAAATGATCCTATTGATTTTGAACCAATTCCGTTGACGAGAACCGGAGTAATGCCCAATTACCCAGCTATTTTGTGATTTTATACTAGATTGAATGTGTCAAATGTAAACGGCTTATCAAACTTCCCTGGCCTTTGTTCTTCCGTAAGGTCTGCTTAATGAATCGGTTCGGAGCTGAACTCGGAAATCGATTACAATAATAACTTATTTTCTGCATATCATAATTGCAATTATCACTGATTAAGCATAAACACTCTGGCACTTTGTTACATCAGCTCACCTGAATTTATTTTCTCGCTTATACGTACATTTGTCGTAGAGGGCTCACAAACACTGCTCGATACAAAAAAAGTCTTACAGTCTGGGAGGACTAAGTAGAAAACCTTACGGTAAGAAAAACCGACCAATAGATATGGAGATGGAAACAGATTATATGATAGATGGAGGTAAGAGAGGATTTCACATACTGAAGAGCCGTAAAGGACTTGAAGACGAGGAAAGAACTGGAGAAGATGACATACCAGTAGATCTGTTAACGGAAATAGGAGTACATGGGCTAAAAAAATGACACAACTCATCAAATGGATCCACGAAAGAGGAGAGTGGCCAGAGGATTTCCCATAAATAAGAATAAAAAACCAAGAAATGTATCTTAATTTCTCTTGTAGAAAAGATTTTGGCCCGCATACTCATCAGGCGATTGGAACCCAGGATGGAAGTGTAGGAAAAATACCAATTCAGTTTCAGAAAATGAGGAGGGGAACCAGAGACACAATAGGAATGCTAAGGATTATAGAGAGTCCTAGCAGTCAAGAAAAAGTGTTTGTTTTATCGAAAATTTATTGTGTTAGCTTGAAAAATCCTATCAAACTTAAATGAAATCGGCATTTACTGGAAGGACATGAAAATAACCTCAACCTTTATCTAGAACAAGAAAAGAATGTACGTCTGAATCATGGAGAAACAAAAAGTGTTGAGATAGGGAGAAGTGTGCGACAATGATGTTTTACAACAGCTATCCTATTTAATCTCTAAGAAGATTGGTTAGCCAAGGAAGTTTTGAAAGGAATTAGAGATTTCAAGATGGGAAGTCGAGTACCATAAAATACGTTGACGAACTGGTGCTGTGGCAAAGAAAGGAGAAACTCCTCAAGACGTGTGGACAGGTCTGAAGACACAGGAAGCAGCTATGGAACTATATAGACAAATCCAAAATGGTGAGAATATCACAATGGGAAGATCCGGTGCGAATCGTCATGGGAAACAGAGAAGAGGAAATTCTTCATCAGTTCAAGGCAGTCTGCTGACTAATGATGCCTACTGCACCGAGGATCAGATCGCGAATTGCCATTGCCAAGACAGCATTCACAAAGAAGGTCACCTTTTTGCTAGTCATCTGAGCTTAGATTTGAGGAAGTAATTGATTAAATGCTACGTCTAGAATATTGCTTTATACGGTTCGGATACCTGGAACTAATAAAAATGGAGAAACAATGCCTGGAAAGTTTTATATTTATTTATTTATTTATATAGGTATTTATTTCCCTCTGTTGCAGATAAGACCTTAATGAATTCTCTTCCAGGTGGATATATTAAAACGTTACCAAATGATGTAATTAAGAATAAATAAGAGAGACATATGATTATATTTTTTAATGTAAATTATGTTAGTGAAACAATAATGAAAACTATATTAAACTATAATTCAACATTTTAAATAGACGGAAAGAAAGAAAAGATAATAATAATAGGTAGAAAGAGAAAAATAGAATAGAAATAGATGAAACAATACATAAAAGATCAATAATATTTAACATGAAAGTAGTATACAGTATAATATAAACGTTAATGGTTGGTGGTCAAGAGGTCAACTAACTTCACTTAGAAGTTCTGAGTGTTCGGTTGCCTTTCATATCCTCAGGTAAGGAATTCCACAGACGAGCTATCTCGACTGTGAAGGATGAAGATTAAAATACAATTTTGTGAGGGGGGAATAGATAGGGTGATGTTCTGATGGGATCTTGTTCCGAGGTCGTGGTAGTGAGGTAGTGAAAACGGCAGTTTTAGTTTTAGGAAGAGTTTTAGTGTGAAGTAGTTTGTAGAGCATTGAAAGAGAATGTACCGTAGTTTTCTGCGTTCACGAAGAGGTAGCCAAGACAAGAACTCCAGAGAAGATGAAATATGACCATATCGACATACATTAAAGATAAAACGCCCACAAACATTGTGAAGTCGCTGAAGTCTTTGTGATAGATTTACGTTTAAGTCTGAAGGTATAGTGTCACAGTAATCAAAGTGTGGCATTACGAGTGTGCGAACAAGAATGTGTTTTAATTGCAATGGCAGAACATTTTTAAAGCGCACAAACAAATAGATTATTGAAGAGATATTTTTACATAGCTCTGTAATATGATAATTTATCTTAAGTTCTTACCAACATAAAGTTCAAGATTTTACAGAATCTTGTGTATTATAGCGATATCGTGACCGAAGGGACGGTGTTTAGTAGTGTTTAGTAGTCGGTGGTGACCAATAATGAATCTCTGTGTCTTGTCAGGGTTTAATTTGAGTCCATTTTTCACTGACCAGACTGATAGATAACTTAGATTTATTTTACTTGTCAATTGTATCGTCCAATAGTTTAGCAGTAGTGTGCGTGTAAATCTGTGAGTGGTCTCCAAAGAGGTGATATTCACAATGTTTAATAGTGTCTGTAATGTCATTTATGTAAATAGTGAACAACAGAGAGTCCAGAACGGACCCCTGCTGAACACCGGTCATACAATCTCTCCAGAGAGAGCGAGCAGAGCAAATTAAACCTAAATCTGATTGTCGGCGCCCACACCGAACCACTGGATAACACTATCCGATAAATTAAGAGATTTTATTTTGAGTAAGAGTAGGTCGATGTCTAGAGTCGAATGCTTTACTGAAGTCTAGTGAGTCAACACTGTCAGTTGTCGATTGTCAATTGCCTCACGTATGTCTTCAAAAACCTTTAGCAATACGGTATTTGTGTTGTGTCCCGTGATATTCATTCAATAGCTTGTGGTTATTCAAGTATTGAGTAAGTTATGTACCATGTGCTCCAAAGCTTTAGACGGAGTGGGATGGTAGTCTTTCAGCAGAGGGAGGGATGTAACTTTTAGTCCATGTGCCAGACCCCCAAAATCGACCATGTCATTATAATTTGGGGGGACTGAATGAAACTTATACCACACGTTCCTGGGGTCATGTGGAGCAAAAAAGTCGGGGGGGGCCATCATGAGGAGGTAGCTTTCAAAAATGGCGGCCATTCAAAATGGCGGACGCTTGTGAATCTTTAAATTCAAATATCTCGGGACTGGGTTCATCAATCTTGAATTTTGTTTTTTCAAAATGTAGGTTATTCTTCTGGCTACATGTTTGTTCCACATGTCTGTGGCCAAAAAACCAGTATTTATTGGTCAAAACTCTAAAAATAGGAAAAATAGATTTTTTTACATTTACGTTTTGCGGTTTATTACTCTAACCGTTGGGTATATCGAAAAAGTGTCTGAAACAAACGTTGTAGAGACACATCTCACCTTTAAAACGCAAAAATGAAATCCAAGATCGGATCAATAGAATCCGAGATATCCAGATTCAAAGCGGGCGGAGCGGGGTTGAGCGTGTTGACCGAGCACTCGGTGCAGCCTAGCGAGAGGCGAGACTTAGCGTAAAATCCTGCACTTTATTTATTTTTAACCTCTGTAATTGCTTTATTACTAGATAAATTTACATTACCTACTAATTTGCACTATTTTTAACATGATTATTAAACACTTACTCATAAATACAATTAAGAATTATATCATTTATCTGGGAAATGGACATCAATAATTACCAACTCATATAATATACTGTCATGGCTTTTATCTTTGATTTTTAAGATGAAATCGTTAAAGGAACTTCAAATAGTCGAAATAGTTAAAAAAGGAAAAAAGTATTACAATTTAGGTATGTATCGGAGACTTTTAACAATACTTTCAGAAATGAACACAGGACGTAAGCAACTAAGAAATAAAAATTCCTATAAAATGCCTTATAGCCTATAATATTATGAACAATCTTGAAATAAGTCTTCTTCACAAGAATCACTGTAATCAGTTATTATAATTGCACTCTTCCTCATCTGCTGTTCCTTTGGTACACCCCTTGCACCCACAGCTCTTGGTGCATCGAATTTGAGTAATAAATACAATTAACAATTATACAATTTATCTGGGAAATGAACATCACTAATTATGAACTATACATCCCTTAACTCTGTACTTCAAGATGAACATGTTCAAGCCACTCTACTTGATACATCTTCTTACAACAGGGTGTCCACCAAGTAATGCTGAAGAAATTCCCGGCTTATTCCCTGATTTTCATTGATCATTTCAGAAATTCCCGACCAAAATATGAAGCACTTTCTAATAACTGTATAAGAAAAATTATAGGATTATACATACTTTAAATAAGAAAAGCTTTCAGTAACAAAAGTAATTGCAAACAATAATTACTTAGGTTATAACAGATACAAAAATTAGGAACAATAAAATAAATAAAATATACTTTCATATAAGCCTATTATTGTCTAGAAGTCTTTTTGATCACACTTTGCAATTTTTCGAATTTTCCCGGATATTTTAACAAATTCATTGACCTTTCCCGGATTTTCCCGACCATACGAAATTCCCGGCCTTTTCCCGGATTCCCGGATTTTCCCGACCAGTGGACACCCTGTACAAGTAATGAAGAAATGCTGTCCTTTCGGATGGAATATATCGCCCTAGTGGAGCTACATTCCGTTTTTCTTCGGACTAATTGAGAAGGCATTTTTTTTTATGTTTTTAGCTGCTGTTGAAAAAATTGTGCCTTGAATTTTTGCGCTGGATAGAGTGAACTACTCACATTATCTATCATAACACTTTCTTGAATTATCTAAACTAGAAGGAGAGCCCATATGTTCACCAATATTATGTAGAAGGAGGTTTTCAGTACAAATAAGAAGCAACAACCCATTTTCTAGAATTCCAGTGGACCAAGCCATCAAAGAGACTGTAAACAAAGACACCCAAACTCCTGAAGGTACTAAGGATTTTAGTCTGAAAAAGTAGGCTGTAGTATGGTAATATGTTAATGCTGAGTACAGAGCTAAAGGACCTCCTCAGCATTCTATCATCCAGAGAAACAGATTAGTGACACCCTGACCTCCAAAGCACAAGGACACTTAGAGATGAGAAAGACGTGACAACTCTCACTGACCTTCTAGCCGAGTGGATGATCCCCTTCGATCCCAACCCTTAAGATATTGTACATTTGCCTACTGGAATATATGTTCTTCTGATCACATTGATTCGGAAAACAAGGGGAAAATAGCTTATGAAGAGTTCACGTTTCGGCTAGCTAAAGGAGAAGGGTTTCATAAACGTATTATGAAAGTGGGTCTTAAGATTAGTAGACTAAAGAAGAGCAAAAAAACCAAGGTTGAAAACAAAGAAGTAATCCTCCAGTGCAATCGAAATTTATTCAGCAAAATGACCTTTATTGCAGAAAACCAACAACTTGACATCATGGAAGGATTCAGATATCCTCTGGCACCGGCGAATGTTAATGGGCCTTTGAAGAAAACCTACAAATCAGTATTATCTAATGTTTCGGAAGTATACACCACCCCTGCCAGTCTGCCGGAAAAAGATTTGGCCTGAATCATTTATTCAATAGCCGTGCTTCAGTCCGTCAAAGGATAACAAAAAAGTTTTACGAATTCTCAACGAATTTTCTCAAGCAAGTTTTTAATATAGGTCGGAGGGTTGACATATATTATTCAGAGGTTTCGATCAAATCTTTGGAGCGGGAAAAAAGCGGAACAGCTGAAGGTATCAAATTTAGTGAAATCAAGGGTGGCCACAGAGTGGTTTGTTAGAGGACGCTTCTAAGGAACAGTTACGGCAAAAATATAATGACAAAATTATTTTTTTGCAGTTTGTAAGAGGAGAAATTTGAAAACATAACTGGAAACCTAGAAATCTTCGTAGCAGGTGTTCCTGAGCTGTTCTGCACTCAAGAATAAGCTGATTCCAGAATGATGCTGCATGCAAGGAACGCCGCTACATCATCTGAATCAGTTCTTTGCTTTTCAATCAATACAGATGTATTAGTTTTGTCTGTAGGTTTTTGCGAAACCATAAAAAGCAAAAACTTCTGAATCGGGAAACAAACAAAACAGTTTTAACAGATATGCAAGTTTCCCAGATAGTATCTGCCTTAGGCGAACAGCTTTTTACAGCTCTTATTGGGTATTACTGCTGGTCTGGCTGCGACACAATCAGTGCTTTAGCTGGCCAGGGGAAAGTTAAAAGCTTTTGTGCAAAAAGGACAAAGATTTATTGAAGCATTCAGGAAGTTAGGCAAAGATTGGATGATGTATAATGATGTTGATGACAGCAAAGAAGAATTTGTCTTCCAGTCGTATGCCCCCAAACGCAAGGTGAAATGAGCTGCGCTACCAGATGTTCAGAGGGCCAGATTGAGAGCTTCCAAATGTCTCTTTGTAAAGACACCTTGAGAAAACACAATAGACGTGCCAACTACCAGGCCGGAATTTTGATCAACTGTGCACCAGAAAGTTAGTCGTGCTTAGCAACTCAAATCTGAATAATCGAGAGCTGTTGGTGCAAGGGGTTTGCCGAAGCAACGGCAGTTGAGGACGAGAGCAATAATTATAATACCTGACTTCAGTGATTCTAGTAAAGAAGACTTAATTCAACATTGTTAATAATATTGTATAAGGCATTTTATGGGAATTTTTATTTCTTAGTTGCTTACATCCTGTGTTCATTTCTGAAAGTATTGTTAAAAGTCTCCGATACATACCTAAACTGTAATACTTTTCTCCTCTTTTAATTATTTCGACTATTTGAAGTTCCCTTAACGATTTCATCTTAAAAATCGGATATAAAAGCCTTGACAGTATATTATATGAGTTGGTAATTATTGACGTCCATTTCCCAGATAAACAATATAGTTGTTAATTGTATTTATGAGAAAGTGCTTAATAATCATGTTAAAAATAGTGCACATTAGTAGATAATGTAAATTTATCTAGTAATAAAGCAATTATTGAGGCTGAAAATAAATAAAACGCAGGATTTTACGCCAAGTCTCGCCTCTCACTAGGCTGCACCGAACGCTCGGTCAACATGCTCAACCCCGCTCCGCCCGTTTTGAATCTGGATATCTCGGATTCTATTGATCCGATCTTGGATTTCATTTTTGCGTTTTAAAGGTGAGATGTGTCTCTACAACTTTTGTTTCAGACACTTTTTCGATATACCCAACGGTCAGAGTAATAAACCGCAAAACGTAAATGTCAAAAAATCTATATTTCCGATTTTTAGAATTTTGACCAATAAATATTGGTTTTTTGGCCACATACATGTTGAACAAACATGTAGCCAGAAGAATAACCTACATTTTGAAAAAACAAAATTCAAGATTGATGAACCCAGTCCCGAGATATTTGAATTTAAAAATTCACAGTCGTCCGCCATTTTGAATGGCCGCCATGTTTGAAAGCTACCTCCTCATGATGGCCCCCCCCGACTTTTTTGCTCCACATGACCCCAGGAACGTGTGGTATAAGTTTCATTCAGTCCCCCCAAATTATAATGACCGATGGGTCTGGCACATGGACTATTTAGGCAGAGCGCGCACTAATGCATGATTCCGCAAGCTAGGAAAAACTGGCGTTATAATTTCTATATATGAAGTTATGTTTTCACAAGATTCACACCAGGTCTGTTTCTTTCAGGGCTTCATAGATTACTCTCTCTGAGGTAATGAGGGAAGCATAAAACATACCTGTGATAGTCGGAAGTGGGAAGAAGTTCCAGGATAACAAGGATGTCAAGAAATTTGTGGCAAATTAACTCCGACACGAAGACAAAGAGTTCTTTGCAGCCGGTATAAAAACTAGTAATCCGTTGGGACAGGTGCATAAATGTTGATGGGGATTATGTTGAAAAGTAGGAAAAGCCTTGTTTTGTAAAAAAAAACTTGTTTTTTTCTCCAGGTCAGTTTATCTCTGTAATTATTGAATGGCCCTCATAATATAGTACAAGATTTAACATAATGAACGTAACATAATACTATATATTTTAATTACGATATATGATGTAATACAGGATATGATAATATGATATAACATTACATATACGAGTATAATATAAGATGTATATATAGTATGAATCGCTTGTTTGTGATAGGACATAAATCAATTTTCGGTAAAAATGAGTTATTGACGGAAATTGTTTCTTCGATGTTAGATGGATCGCTTGGTAATGAAAGGACTTAAGTCTGATGCTTAGAAATCTACGAACAAGTCCTGTCTTTATTTCATTTATGTATGTAACGTCTTAAGTCAACCAACTAACGTCCCTTCATAGAGAAACAAACATGGAATACACAGTTAGAAAATCTTATTATTACTCTTATAAGCACCAGGAAGTTAAAGAGAGTACTCAGAAAGGGAGACAGATAGCCTACTATGAACCGTTTGTAAAATGATCTACTTAGCTGCAATGCTTGGTAAGCTTAATATCAAAGTATAGTGGCGAAAACTGTACAAGCTATTTTGATTATCAGAAGTATCTGAATCCACTACAGTTCTTTAGCTAATTTCTTGCAGTTTGATAACTACAAAGCCACTAGCGGCATAGTTTCTGCTTCACAACAAATAGGGGGTTTAATAAAGCACATTTTAGCACTAAGACACAAGTTTCATATGGATCTCTTCTGACGAGTGTAATGCCAACCGAAAGAGCCTATCATATTGGAAAACTGCCTAGCAGTGAAGATTAAATAAGAAGATTAAATAACTGACATATCTAAATCCAAGGAATACACACCAGAAGAACATCAAACCTTTATAGATTTCTCTTCCAGTGGCCCACCAGCAATTCTTCTGAGTAATGTATCTTGGTAACGTGCTGGCATTTAATAAATGGCATTATGCAAACCTCAAAACATATCTTTAATTTAAAATAAATTAAAAAATATAATTAGTAATGATATCCAGAGTTATTCACATATTAGTTCGTAAAATATGTAGGCCTACGTTAATTTATGTAAAGGCGTAGGTCAAACAAATTTCAAAAATGTTTATGTTTGTTTGTAATTACACTGCATTGTTCATGTATGGAATCTTGGTATTAAAGTAATATACTTTTATGAACAAATAAAATAATGCATGTAACGGCTGGATATAATTATTCAGTCTTTTTTTAATGTCCTCAAATATTACTTTTCTGACTTACGATTTTTCACAAATAAGCTCTTCACATAACGTAATATGTAATTATATAATACATTTCCTGCGGATTTAACAAAAAAACGCATGGCCTATAATACATAATTCTACAGTCAAGGATATCAATACATTTTAAGAAAGAAGAATTTTCCTCTTGCAGCCTCAGTACCATATGTTCTTTATGCTTGAGATACATGTAATTGAGTAGAGATTTGTTGTTCCTGATATTCTCTTATTCTCTTAAGGGGAATGCTGAATTAGATGAACGGAAAACAGTATAGGTTATAATAAATTCGTAACACTTCCGCAAAAAGATAATAGCAATTCGGAATTACCCAGCACCACATACACGCTATTCATTTGAATCAGTCGTTCCAGTCAGAATCGCATGTAGGAACACACACACATAATATGTACATCTCACAAACGCTTGGTAAAGTGGCAAAAATAAAATATGTAACAATATTATTATAGGCAATAACATGATTTACTTGGACTATCCCACTCATACGCCGCTCGTTTGATATTGACCAATAACGTTTAGCAATTCCTCGGATATAGACCAATCACGGCCGTTTATCTTACAATATTCTTGTAGGAATCAGGACCATGGCATTTTATCGCGGTACAATCAGCTGCTCGTTCCTGGAGACGCGAGTATCAGTGTGCAGTGATTAATAGTCACTGCTGCCACTAGGGGGCACGGAATCAGATTATTGTATACAACGTAACTTGATTGGAAGTTGAAATAATAGAAATGTACATTGAATAGAACACAATTTCGATTCGGTGCAAACCAGTTCATGTACTTTTATTTGTTCTGCTGTTAACTTACTTGAATGAAGTTAACTATGTCTTATATGCACAATTGGTACCACTATATTATACCAGGGTAGCTCGAATCGATTCATGGATGGTTGATTCACAGTATGCCATGATCTCAAAACTGTTAGTTTTGTTTTTATACAACAAAGAACGAGAGTAATTATTATTTATATAATCCGTTACATTTTATTCATGGAATAGTCTTAATAAATCCAACTCGAGTTGACGAGTTGCCTCAGATAAATTCGTCAACTCTCGTGGGATTACGTATGATAAATTCGCTGGGGAAATTATCTAGGAGAGTTCCAAGCCATGAGTTGCATTTATAATGACTATGTAAGTTAATAATGTACTGAAATTGAATTATTTTGTAGCATTTTAGAGTAACACATTAATATTAAAGGGCATTCATGATATATAATCAATTTCGCTGTTTTCTCTTATCAAAACACGATTAGTTCATAAACATCCAATTATTAAAATATTGTTTGCTAAAATTTAACGTAATTATATTATTGTTATAATTCCTAGCGACGCATGTGACCATGTACTATTGAGGAAATGTGTTTAAAATGTTAACAGGGTGTGATTACAATTATTAAATGACGACGATGCTTAACTTTGGAATACTTTCCCGTAAAATATTATAACGCTGGTTCTTTACCAGATGTAAGCGTAATATTCACTGCATTTCCAGAAAACAATCTGAACGGTACCGAGAAAAGGTGACGTATGCATATGTCAATCTTAAAGAGTCATACTTAATTAGAATATAAAGAAAAGACGACTTGTCTTTATTACTTTTATAGGAGGTGATAAAGCAAATTCGATTAATATTGAGTGAACCAGGTCTGTGATTGACTGATTTCAGAATCATTCTTATATGTTATTGGTCCAAATCGAATTGAAGTACATATGAACTAAATAGTCATATTAATGACAGTTACAAGTAAAGGAATAAATACAAGAATGATATTGACAAAGAAATGGGAACGAAATACATTGTTTCGAAATAGTGGATTCCCATTGTAATTATTGTTTACAGTTCCACGATTCATCGTGATATGCTGACAGGCTGGTGTTTTTATTTTATACTCTTCTCATAAAAGTATACGATGGGTCGAAATAAAAAAAAAAATATTAAAGAGAAATAAAGTGAAATAGTTCTCGCTTATATGAAAGAAGACATACGATCCTGGTTTTTATGAGTTCAAGTTCTCGTTTTGTGAATGATGGCTGGAGCTTTGTGTTGGCTAAGCATAATATATCTAGTTACGATTTGTACCTGAAATTTTAGAATTTATCTTTAAACGAAGTTGTTATAAAAATGATATCGTTGCTTTTATTAATGGTAGAAGGTTGCCTGGTGCTAAGCTATAATTACAATGTTCTACGTTTATGAATAGCATTTATTGCCGCTTGTCTTCTTTTTACGTGAAAACACATTCTGGCAAAGCGCATTTTAACGGTTAGGATGGCATTTCTCTTTAATACCGAGTTTCAAGTGCTTGGCATTACTTGAATTTTAGAGTTAAGTACCTGTAGTGAACTTTCCATGAAACAATAATTAGCCTGTTACTTGACGCAGTCATGAATTAGCACGCATGTGAAAAGTGTGCAGCCAATCCTTGGATAAGTGAATTCGCCGCTATATCCATGCTCCACGGCTACGCCACAGGCATTTCCACCCCAAGGTAGGAGGTAGGATTTTCATGCACCCCTCAGCATTGCGACCTTCAACATAGAAGGGTTTAGAAGAAGACTTTTATGCAAAGACTTTATAAATTTTGTAAATAGTTTAGATGTTGTTTGCTTCACGGAAACGTGGCTTAGTTTTAAGGATAATATAGAATTAGATAATTTTAATAGCTTTAGTAAGAGCAATGATCGGAGAGGCAGAAGAGGACGTTGGCCGGGCGGGATTTCTATATCGATCAAGAAAGATATTGGGGATAATTTAAAAAAATTACAGATAGATCTAGATGAAGTGCTAGGGGTTTCTTTAAGGGTAGGGGAATTTGATCTGATATTATTAGGAATTTATAGGCCTCCAACTGGCTCTCGATATGCCAACCCGCATTTCTTTGAGGACCTGACAGATGTCGTTGCCAGTGTAACATCGGAAGAACCAGGGGCAGAACTCATTATTCTCGGGAACTTCAACGCAAGAGCGGGACGCGAAAATGTGTCCTTAGGGAGTGGGGAGGAGGATATAGAAGACAAAAGGCGACCAAACAGGAACAGCAAGGACAGTATTCTGAATGGGGAAGGAAGAGAATTTTTAGCATTTTGTGACGCCTTTGAATTGGAAATTGCTAACGGGAAATATGGAAGAGACATGGAGGGACAACTAACATTTATTAGCGCTAACGGGGGGAGCGTGATAGATTATATTCTTTGTAGTATGGGCTTACTGGACAAAATTGTAGACTCTTGGGTGGGAGACAGGATCGAATCACAACATTCACCAGTGATTTTGCAGATTAAGGTAGACGTAGTATGTAAGAAGAAGGAGCGGTTGGGGGGGTTGGGGGATAACCAGGGCGAAATAGTTCACCGATATAAGTGGAAAAGTGAGAGGGAGAGAGAGTTTCTGGCGAAATTAGGAGATCAACTTCAAGGGGGAAGGGTAGAATCGGCTGAGAGGCTGACAAACATTTTAAGGAGGGCAGCTAGTTTTATGATAGTGCGAGGCAGAGGTAGGGGGGTAACAGGGAATGGCTGGTATGATGACGAATGTAAGAAAGCGAAGAGGCTGGCCGAAGAAGCCCTTAGGACATTTCGAAGAAGTGGGGATGATGGGAATAGGTCAGAATATGTGCAGTTGAGGAAAAACTACAAAGAAGTCACACAGCTCAAAAAGGTTAACTGGCAACTTAAGAAAGCAGAAGAACTGAGGAGAGTAGTAGAGAATGGGGATATGTCACAGATATGGGGTAGTATTAAAAAATTACGGGGGAGGGGGTGGATAAAGAACGAAATATCACCAGACGCATGGCGGGATCATTTTAGAGACATTTTTGGGCAGGGAGGGGCTTGGGAGGGTTTAGTTGTGGGGCCAGAAGAACTAACAGGGATTCCTAGCGTACCGGAACTGGATGGGGAAATTTTAAGGGAAGAGATTAAAAAAGCTGCTTCCTCCTTGAAGAACAACAAAGCACCAGGATGGGATGGTCTACCATCAGAAATTTTCAAGGCGGCCACTAAAAGTGAGACATTTGTACAGATGATGCTAAGTAAATTCAATGAATTATTTATGAATGGGAAATATCCGCACATCTGGGCAAAATCAATCATTCACCCTATCTATAAAAAGAAAGGCGCGGTTGGATCTCCGGACTCTTACAGAGGTGTGGCTTTACTTCTTATTATGGGCAAAATTTATTGCAAAATCCTATGCGAGAGAATAAAGAGGTGGGTGGCAAGGCATGACAAAATTTCTAAATTTCAGATGGGGTTTATGGGAGGGCGTAGCACTGTAGACAGTATATTCATTCTGGACACGCTAAGACAAAAACAACTGGCAAATAAGGGAGGGAAGATTCACTGCGCTTTCGTGGACTTTCGGAAAGCATTCGATACCGTGGAGAGGGAAGCATTATGGTACAAATTATGGATGAAAGGGATGTCGGGTAGGATGATTAAGGCTCTTCAGGGTGTGTATGGTGATGTGGAATTTTGTATTAGGTACGACAAAGATAGGATATCGGATAGCATCACCAGCTATAAAGGGGTGAAGCAGGGTTGCATATTATCCCCCTTACTGTTCAACCTGTTCATCGATGATGTAACGGATGCCATGTCAAGGGTCAATACTGACGCTCCGGTGGTGGGGGAGGTAAAGATTCCAGCATTGCTCTACGCGGACGATCTGACATTGTGCTCAAGATCGGTCGAGGGACTACAGACAAGTCTAGACAACTTGCAAGTGTATGCCAGGGAATGGGGGATGGTGGTAAATGCCGAAAAAACTAAAACTATGACATTTAAGAACGGGAGTGTTTACGGGAAAAGTGAAAGATGGACATATGATGGGAAAGAATTAAATAGCGTGAAAAATTTTGTTTACTTAGGGGTAACAATGGCTATGAATGGCAAATGGAACAAACATATAGACATAACTAAACACAGAGCGATTACGAAAGTGACGGAAACACTGAAGATACGTAACAAGATTCCCGAGGTCTCGCTGAAATTACTAGATACAGTGTACAACGCAGTAGTTAGATCGACAATTACGTATGGGGCAGAAATTTGGGGGTGGGGGAGATCGGAAAACTTAATCAGGTACAAAGCAACTTTCTGAAAGGGATAGCGGTGGTGGGTAGAGGGACGGCCAACTGCGGAGTTCTAAGAGAATTTGGACGCCATAGAGACTCAATTGAGTGTAAAATAAAGGCTGTAAAGTATTACTTGCGGATTCTCCATGGGGATCAATCCCTTATTAGGGCGATGTGTTGCAGAGAACAATTAGCTTGGAGAGACCAAGTATCATGGGCGGGTAGATTGCGTAGGGGATTAGAGGAAATAGGAATGGGATTCATAATTGAGAGGGGGTTTAGGAATAGGCGCAATGCATGGCGGAAAGTTCAGAAGCGTTTGAGAGATATTGACAAACAAGTGACATTAGCGGAATGCAGGAATAAAGTCACTCTGGAGATCCAAACGTTAACCAAGACAAACTGGGGAACAGAGACTTACCTTTATGGGGCAAATAAAGAGGAAAGTCTTGGTTTAGCCTGGTTCCGTCTAGGAGCTTGGCGGGCAATTAAAATTACAAATGATGAGGGGGAGAGAATATGCCCGCTTTGTGGGGCAGGAGAAACTTCACACCATATTTTGGCAGAGTGTATATTCACGGAAACACTGAGGCAACGGCATCTACCAGAGTCTTTCACTGCTTCTTGTAGGGGTCAGCTGTTCACATACGATCTGCTGCTTAACACTAGATTTTTTTGGGGGGGGGGGAAATTTATGTCCAAAGTGAGGCAGTTTAGGATGGAACTGGCCGAGGGAGTAAGGGGAGTACTCCGATGGGGTAGACGGCTGTATATAGAATAATATGTAACATATATTTGGTTGGTGTGTTTAAGGGTATTGCTGGTGTATGTGCTATTTTTGGAGGGGAATGTGTGTGTGTGTGGTGTTTTGTTTGTATATTTACTAGTTTTTAACTGTTTGTGTGTTTTTAGTTTTACTTTTAGGGTACATTTTTGCTTGTGCACAGTTAATGCATGAACAGCCTAAGGGCTCGTGCAACGAATAATGTAAAAAGATAGTTTTCCTTGTTATCAATAAAAGCACTTCATTCATTCATTCATTCATTCATATATCCATGCCTGCTGTCTATCATTATATAATTTTAGAACACATTCTGAATTAAGTTTGATGCCCTTCTTAAAAACAAACTGACCTAAAATTTGTTTACTCATAGCAAACTGACTTAGGTCCACTTCAATTATTGCTATTTTCATTTGGAGGTATTTTTCTGGACATATGAAGTGCAATATGTGAATACCATTCTGTTTCTTTATTCAGGCTTGTTCAAGAAACTATAGTAATCTTAAGCCTACTATTTCCTTTTCAGTAATATCATTTCTATGATTGTTGTTGTTAATATTATGATTTTGTTAATTATATCATTGTTTCTATTTTTTAGCGATGAATTCTTTTTTGATATTCCGTTTAAACAATTATAATATCCGGTGACGTAGCGGTAATGAGTTAGGGAAAGTAAACAAGTCCTACAAATCCGGAATTTGCCTATGGGAATGAGGAAATCATGAAATACTTAAGCAATTTGGCTGGGAACAAGGTTTGATTTTAACCCAGGACCTCTTGCCTATTAACTTATACCACTCGCTCTCGTTGGTTTTGGTGTGTTGATTACGACAGAGGCCTATGCTGAATTTCACAACAATTAATTGATTAAAAGCGTGCAGACAGACAGACAAAACGTCATTCCAAAAACACTTTCTTTCAATTTCTAGGCATGGTGAAAATTGTTTTCTCGGTGTTATGTTGATTTTTTATTTTGCCTCATATACTTTTTTTTTCTGCGTATATGCGAGTAAGTAAAAACGAAAGCAACTGTCGCTCGTATCAGAAGAACATTCATTAGGTTGAACTTGTAGCATTCTCTCGTCCTGATAAAACCAAAATGTATTTGTTAATGGAATCTATCGCTATCCATTGTTAATGCTCTGTTAGATACTTCCAGCCAACCGGAATCGTCAACAGTGCACATAATTAGCATAGTCTTTTAACCTTTTCCATCGAGGCTTTGACGGTTTATTGATTGCAAGTGTGAAATACACTTGCAATCAATAAACCGTCTATTTCCTCTACTGCAACTTCTGTAATCTCGACTTCATTGTCATTCTTTCCTTGTGACCTTTTGGTACACGATCCTGCATTTTTTGTTCGTTGCCTCTCTTCTCATTTCCTGTTATCTCTCTCCTACTCTCTCATTTATATAATATAAAGAAAATGTAGTGATTTTGACAAAGTCAAAATCGCAAACATAAATGCATATATTCTTACTGTCTTTCTGCCCATCTGCTTTTTTGTCTGTATATTATGCGAGTGAAGAGTTTGTTTAATACATTATAATTTTGGATTATAAATTTTCTTTCTTCTCTAGAATTTTGTTTCCATTAACAAAGTATCAATTACTCTCTTGAAAACGAATTTTTTAACGTTTTGATTTAAGCAGATTGTCCTATCAGTTTAGACAAAATCTAAAATTGGAGACTTCTTACCACTTGAAGTAAAACAGTTATATGCTTTTTTAAATTAATTTTAAATATGGTGATTTTCTAACATAAATGTAAGATTTTTCTTAGCGAAGATATGAGAAAACTGAATTCAGTAAGGCTCTTAATGGAGGTAATGAAATATAAGTTTCATAGCAAAGAAATGAATGGGACTGACCATTAGTGTCTCCTAAAATTTTCCCCTAACAGAAAAGATAACTGAGTGAAACCGAGTATGTGTACTTTATAGGACTTTGTGGTGTTTACGCAATTATGTACATATGCTGTATACATGTATACGCAATACGCTGTAGTTTTGTATGTTCTTCACCAATTCAAATATAAGATTTGAAGTTTACAAGTAAACTGAAAAAATTTAACTTTCGCCTTTACGAAAATATCAGTACAATTCGTAACAAGTATATTTAAGAAATGTTATACAGTATGTTCTGAACCATCTGTTTATTATAAAATCTAATAGTAGAAAAAATATATATAGTCAGTTCCGATGGCATCTTCTTTTTGCGGTGTTACTTTTATCCCATTTAAATAATTCTATCCAACTCGCTGGAATAATTATAAATTCATTTGTTTTTCCTGTTCTCTTAATCTTTTAATTCCCAGTTTACACTAACAACAATTCTGTAATTGTATCTTCCTTTCAAGAGCTATAGTATGCGACTAAGGGGCCTTTTCCCTAACTTTAAAGGCAACACAAGGAACTAAATGAAACAACAGTAGTATGGAAACATTCGTGGTTCTTATTTTTATAATTCACATTGTGGTATAATTTATTTTAGGAAAAACTGCAATATTTTGGTGGTCACTTCAGAATCAGTTCTGAAGAGGTGCTTAAAAATATTACAATTTGAGCTTAAGGTATTGTAGTGGCTTCATTTTGGTTAATTTGTGGTGTAAAACTCAAATATCTTAAAGACTATTACAGATTTCCGTTATTGTTATTATTATTACTATTATTTCAATTATAATTATAGTTATAAATTTGTTATTTTTATTATACGTTTCTATTCATGCATTGTTATTTTCCTTACCAGTCTGTATCCGTTGTCAAAATTTAAAAAAGAATCTTAGCTTAACGCTGCACATTTGTATTATGTTTATGTATCGAAGTATTATCTTTGTGGAAAGCGGATTTTAATTCATTCACATTCTAATTAAAAGAAACCCTCACAAAAATGAAATGAAATATTTTCCTGTGGAGTGATTTAACGGATCAAGTGGAAGTACCAGATTATTTACATCAGAATATACAACAGAGTACAAGGAACGATATTTGTCATACTTCAATTATGTTTCGTATACAAAAGTTTTGCTAGGTACGATACATTTCTTGGCGGTTACGATACTTCCCAAAATTATAGTGGAAAATAGTAAAATAAAGTTTGCCGAATTACATCCTGATATCTAGAAATCAAAACCGGGGCATGTAATCTGCTAAGTTTTTATTTTATTTTTACAACTTTACTTATTCTTCTCTAAGTACGACATATTCACACTAAGTATTTAAACCTTCTCGTCTACTTGATTGCAGGTATTCTGTTTTTAGTTAACTATTAACAACAACTGACAATACATTATCTATAAACACAGCTACAAACTACACATCTTCTACTACTATTGGAATCCATTCTAAACTACAATCTACAACTCTTATTATGTTGGAAGAACTGTGTCTTGGTGTTCCGATATTCAAGTATTTCTAGTTAGAAGATACTGTTCGACATTTCCGATTTCGGCTCTCCTTAGCAGGATATGTTTCCGTTTTAAAATGTTTAAATCATTCAGTTGAGTTTGGTTGTGTCAGTCAGCCTTTGTCTTCTGGTCAGTCAGTTGTCTTATACCTGGTCTAATTTCTTCTTCTGAGGTTATAATGAATATAATATATAGTGAAAATTTATATTTACTTTTTGAGGAGAAAATAAAGGTTGGTATCCATCATACTTTATAGTCGATTAATTAGCAATGCTGGGCCATTTTCCGAAAATAGCACGTAAGATATTCTGTTCTGTAGGGACGATATTTTCTTTAATGAATAGCACATCTTTAAATTATTCACAATAGATGTCTTGCTTAGTGCACATGTAGCCTACTTTTTATCCTATAAAACGAGTGAAATAAAAAACACAGAGATTATAACGGAAAACCTTTTGAACGAAAATAACATAGAGTTTCCTTCTTACGTTCATTTAATAGTTGTGACTTCCTCGTTTATAATGCACTGAATCAAGTGAAATCCTTACGAAATCCTCCTCGAATGTGATTTGGAAGCAAGCACTACTACGACATCAAATATGTATGAAGGAATAGCCTCTATGCACTCTATCTTCAGTGTGGCATCGGATTCAGCTTAGCATACTTGGACGTGATATGCTCTTTGAAGATACAAAATAATTGACTGAATAATAATAATAATAATAATAATAATAATAATAATAATAATAATAAAAATAATACTTGCCTCTGAAAATATTTTTCTCTGCTGTGTCAAATGTGAATGGTGATTTTACCTAACTTTGGCATGTTGCATTCAATGCTGAAATCCATTTTCGTGTATTACGTACAGTTTTTTAACAAATCCCATAAAGAACTTTAAAGGAAATGGATTTTTTTGTAAAGCAAAGAGTATTATAGAATCAAGACTGAAATCCACATTCTTAGGTTGTGTTGATTTACGTTTATTTTTCCGTTAGGTACAACTCTTACAGCAGAATTGCTTCATTCTACTATACTTCATATAGTCTCCTTCATATAGTGTCTTCATCCCTCTAATTTCCTGACGAAATTTTTCATCCTGTTCATCACACTTGAGTCCCAAATTATATGTAAAATGTTCAAAGTAAGAGTGCCAGTTTCAAACGTGCACTGAAACCGAGAACTTGCAGTTTTTCTAAAGTGTTTTTTACAGTTTCTTCATATTGCAAGTCTTTTTAAGGTGACAAGATGTCCTTCTTTTCTCAGGATACTCTTTTTTGTAACACCTTATCCTGCGACCTTCGCAGGGGCGTATTAAGGGGGGCTGAGGGGGGCTGAGGGGGCTGCAGCCCCCCCCCCCGAAACGTTAAGGGTATAAATACGTGAACAACCACAAAAAGATAAAAAAAGGCAGGTTCTAAAATATTAAAATTCTACAAGAAAATGAACTCAGAAGTGGACAAAAATTACAGGATCTTATAACAAGGCTTACTAGAACATAACTAGCAGATAAAAGTATAAAAAATTGACCAAGTTTATTTTAAATTACACGTTTTATAGGAGCATGAAAAAAATTAATTCAGATGCACTTATCACTTCCTTATAGGCATAACATTTTTCTGGTTTCTCTGACGCCTTTTATTTTTTATGCATATAATGAACATATTTTTCTACAAAGTAGACTACTTTTATACAGCTAAAGTTATTATTTCTAATGCAATTAATTTGTATATATCGCATATAAAATATCTTGAAATTTGATCAATATTTCATTGCACATTTTCTTTAATTTTATACCTATGGGCATAATTGTAGTCTACTTTATGCATATATGCAAGTAAAATTAGTGTAAAAAATTTCAGCCTTCTATCCTTAATGGCTGTGGAGCTATCTAACAATATGTGTGTAAAATAAGAGTTAACGGGAAATTCAATTTTAAGTTAATAGTGAATTTCTCATTTGACCTTTCTAAGGGCGTGGCTCAGAGCATGTAAACATATTTAAATGCCACAAATAATTTATAAACCTACATAAACTATATATCAATGGATGCAGAAAATTCAGCACAATTTTTTAGTGCTATAAACAAAAAAACATAAATTTCAAAATAATTCACGTACATATACCCTTAAGTCATGCTAATATGTTGCACATAAGGGCACTTTAATTTCTCAGAAAGTAGACAGTTCAATTGCACATTTTGACTTATAAAATATGAAATGCGTTATTCTAACGTGTTCAATATAATTGTATGTGATAATTACTCAGAGGTTGATGATATGTCATCTCTTTTCTGAGACATCAGTGACAATGCAGGATGTAGTATAAGTTCGTCTTCCGTCAAAACGAACAATAATACCTTACTCATATTTTGCATTTTATTTTCTACCAGTCATTTTTAGGAAATTTTCATTCTTTCGTTACATTTTTTCCTATTTTGTCTTCAGAATGAACTTTTCCACCATTGTACACAAAGCAATCTCGTAATTCATGAATATAGTAAACATAATATTAAAGTAGTCAAATAACATACTTAAAATATTGTCCTTTGTTTATTATTATATTAATATGCTACTGTATATTCCATTTTTTAGATATATATTTAGAAATATTGTCATATTTTAAATTTTTCATGTCATATTTTCATAAATTTAAGGAAATTTATAGGTCATTTTTAGGCGTTTTTAGATCATCAACTTCTGAACCCTAGTGACAGTAAAGTTAGGATTATCACAGCCCCTCCCGAAAATAAATCTTGGATACGCCCCTGGACCTTCGTATAGGCTTAGAAATTTCATAAAAATTCTAATTTTTAAAAATATCCTGTATAAATCCTGCAAAATGGGATTTTATGTGAAATATAGTATTTTCCCATTTCCATAAAGTTTATTATTATAAGGAATAGCTAATGATTTAAAGAAAATGAAAACTATCTCCCCTACTGGCAAGAATATCTCATTAACTCTCAAATATATTAGTAGTCATAACATACCGCGAATTTCAATGTCTTAATTTTACAAACATTGAACCTTAACAATATTAGATACAAATAAGTTAATAAGAATTAGCACCAATATAATTTTATATGCAACATCTTTTTAATTAAGTGCAATAATTTCATTCTTTAGTTGAGTCCAATAAAACGGAGTGATAAGCATTATAATGATTCTATGCAACATTTTAAAATTTTTTGTATGACGTTTTAAGACTGTAATGTGATTTTCGAAGTATTTGTTATGCTGACTTCAAATACGAATTTACTTTTCCTGTATCACAGGATTTTATACAATATAGTTTTGAATCATCAAAAAAATTGAAATTTTTGAACAGGGAAAATTTTGTTTGAGTTTGATTTAAAATATGGGTATTTTGCAATCCTGTATAAAATTACAATGCACTGTATTAAAATGGACAATGATATATATATATACACTTAAAAATTATAAATTCTGACGAAAACGCAACACATATATGACAATTTACTTTTCTTTGCTTCAAGATCTTTCTGACATGGGTTGAAACTTCTCTTCCTTCAACAAAGCCGTTTCTTTTGAGCATTAAACAGTTATCAGCCATCTTCCCTGGTACCTCTTTTCCATGTGATTTATGTCCTTAATCTTCTCTGACATCGCCGAGGTGAATCTTCACACTCATGTTACATCCTAATTTCATAACATTCAGCAACATTCAATAACTATGGTTTTGTACTTTGGAGGTTTGTTGTTGCCAAAGAAGTTGGCCATAACTTCTTTAAACGAAACCCAGGCCCTTTTCTCCACAAATTGTATTTCATTAACTTTCTGAACTGCGGCCCCACTAGATCCCTTCTTTCAGTTTCTCGTAAGATACTTTCAGGAATTTTGTTACCAAATAGGCTTACTAGTAGCAGTCTATTGGAAGAGCTTCAATAATCTGAGTTTCATGAGCAGAGGAGGTGATAGTATCTGTTTTCGTTGAAGAAGTAGTACACTTATTATGTTCTGTGAGAAGGATTGGAAGGTTTTTCTTTTGGACCAGTTTGTCTCCTTCCATTGCTTGTCTTTGGCTTGGTTGTCCCATTCACAAATGAAACACGCCATTTTTGTGTAGCCAGATTGTTGACCAAGTAACTTTTAAATCTCTACAATTTGTTCAAGAATGTTTTTCATAGTTCACGTACTTTGGCAGAGTTTTGATATTGTCAATGTACTGAATGTGCAAAGGATATTGAACCAAACAAATATCCATTATTTAAAAATACACCTTTGAGGCTACCTTTGAACGAGTCTATAAATAACCTCCAATTACTTGGACTGTAAGTGAAGTTAAAGAAATTCAATAAACCCTCAATATCACAATATAAACCAAATAATCTTCTTCTTTAAAGAATTTTATTTATTCTTTCTCTCTGGTCCTATATCAAGAGAACGAAACTATGTAGTAGAAGACTTTTTTCTTGTAATCTTGATCCCAGCGATTGGATGGCATCCTTTATCAGATTCAAGTCACGAGTTAAATCATTAAGTTCATTTTGACTGAATAATTTTGGTGCAGAATGTTCTTCCGGCCTGTAATCATCTGCATTACCGTTTTCATTTTTCCTGTGGCACATCTTCAAGATCGGGATGTGGAAATGGGATAGGGAGAAATTCACAATGTGTATCTGATCGTAAGGCCGAAGGAATGTTCAGGTATTGTATATCTGTATATCCTTCTTAATTTTTGCATTATGACCTTGAACGTTAAACATATAAAAATAACAATCATTAACATGATTCTGTGGCTCCCTCCAAACCCTTGGGATTGTAAAAGGCATTAATATTTTTGCAACATTTTTCCACAGTTACAGTCCCACATCACATGCACGACATACTTTGTGCAGTGTCCAGATTTTGCCTTTATCGCCAAGGCTTGTAGGGGTTTTAAGGCTGGGTGTTTCTATTTGGTGTTGGGCGCCACGTAAGTCATTACAGGTGCTTTTATTTACCTATATGGTACTTACGAAATGGTGTTATTTCTTCTTTCCCCCCTTACCTCGGCTTTCTTCAGTGGTTGCGAGCTTGATCTTCTTGTTCAGGGCGACGAGTCGAGGAAACGTGAAGGCTAATTTGTTGAAATCACACATTGAATAATTTTGATTTGGTTTTATTTCAAACTTCTGGGTTCCCACAAGAAAAGTACACATAGTACAACCAATTCTACCAGTTATACCCGCAACACTTTGATACACTAAATAGTGACATGATGTCACTTTAACTATCCAAAACTTTGTCACCTTTCACTTTTACTAAATTTACCCTGTTGCACACCGACTCCTTTAAGACATGACGAATAAGTGAAGTATATGCTCGCTCGAAAATTAGGTCTTGACTGAATTTTCGAGGTAAGCACCTCCCCTAACTTTACTTCTAGTTGGCTGAAAATTTCTGGTTATGACGTTACAAGTACATATTGGTTTGGTCATAACTACCCTTCAGCCAATCGCTGATATGTGCATAAATAGTCGGCACGGTTCTTTAATCACACCGGCCGTCTTCACTTTACAGTTTTATTGCTTATAATATATTACCCTGCAATTCATACAATTCCTTAAAACCTAAATGCTTCCAGGTCCGTCACCCTCGCTTTCCTTTCAAATACAAAATTTTAACACTTCTTATTGTTAGTAACTTTCTGATATCCGTATAACGGTAAATGTTTTTCTAAAGCTCTCTTTTCATACATTTTCAAGATTTATGTCTTTATTTTGCGATCTACGTCCTGTTCCATCTTTCTTAATAACCATTTTCAATAAGTTTTATTACTGGTGCCAGTTTCTCTCAAAGGATTTGAATGGTTTTTACAATAGCTATTCTTACCCCAAGAACCTGTACACCAGCATGACAGTATTGTTCGCAAATGGGCTCAGACTGGTGACGCCCGGTTTGCAAGCTTAGCTATTATTTTTCTACTTCAAGTATCCTTATACTGATTAGAATACTGTAATTTTAAGTATATTTCTTATAAATGTATTGATATTATATAGATAAAAACCCATATCAATTATCGGCTTCATAATGCCCTTGCATGGAATTGAGATAATGTTGCAATGTTCCATTGTTAATATTTATCGAGATGCCATGCAATTTTCCCCGAATATGTCACCATGTCCATCTTTATTTTGGTTTATGTTTGTCAACAACATCCTCACTATGTCAACAAACTTTACACAGTGTCTTACTGACCTAGTAAACCCTTTATCCTTTCCTGTTTCTACCTGGGCTCTCCTGTTGTTAACCTTGCATTTTTTTCACTGCTGCTTGACTGATACAGCCACCCTTCTATAGGAAACTGGTTGTTTAGGCTACCACACAATTACATCTATTCTCTGCCTTAGCCTACTGACTTAAAAACTAAATACATCCATTCCGGTCATCTTCCTGACCACTAAACAATAAAATCTTGGTTTGATGTGTTCACACGAATTTTTCTTTCACTCACCGGGTTCGAGACCCGTAAAATATTGTGTTCAATGACCCTATCCTAAAACATCGCAAAGGAAACGTCTACTCTTTGTCCCGCTATATCTGAACACATAATTTAACACTCAGAGAAAAATAATCACTTCGCAAAGGAAACGTCTACTCTTTGTCCCGCTATATCTTAATACATAATTTTAACACTCAGAGAAAACTAATAACTTTGAACAAAATATCAGTACACAAAGGAAAATCACTTTGTCCCTACAACAACATTTTTTTTAATACATTTTATCACTGTCATCCCTTTCACTCAAATTACACCATATAAAATAATTATGGACTAACATTTTGCGTTTTCCTTTTATCTTCATGTTACTTCATTACAATACATTTCTTTATTTTCTCCAATTCCCGTGAAAAATTCATTCATGAACTCCGTATAAAGGCTCCCATTGCATTTAATCGTTTTGTATCTTTTATAAATTATACTTTCTCTTATTAAATCTTGGTGGTGGGCTTGCACAATCAAATTCTTCTTTTTATCAGTGCCAATCAATTTTATTATCAACCGCAATTTAAAACTTGTATGCTACGATGCTACTTTTATTCTACCTCACTCTGATTAGATGTTCTTACATTTTCAACAATAGCTTCCGCTTAAATTTTTCATTCTCTCCTAGTTTTTTTTCAGTGGCGTCCATGACAGTTTTCGTTTATGCCTATCGATATCAAATTCTCTGATTTCTCTCTCACTTATTAATATTTTCACATTATTTAATCCAATTTCCACTTCTTTTTTCACATGTATTGCCATCTGTGTACTAAATTTGGGTCATATGCACAATAGTTACCGGAGCGCATTGCTTCCGTAAATTTTTTTCTTTTTCTTTTAATACCTCACAATCGTCTTCACTGACGTAATTGCTCTTCCATAGTTTATACTGGGCTCCATAGCCTCAAAAACAAATACCGTGCATTGGGTCTTATTCCCGTATAGCACTACAATAACGATAATTCTTATTATCTCCTCCTTTCGTGATAGGGCTTCCCTATAAATACCTTTCTCCCTCATATTCTCATATTTCGTCGTCGATGGATTTCAACTTCCGCAAATTTGTACACAGATTAACCCTGCATTTTTCTTTAAAATTAACTCGTTACTCTTGAGGTCTAAAAATAGCCTGATAGTGTGCAAAAATAACATTCTATCGCCTCCTTTCAAATAATCAGAATTATTAATCGTAAGCATTTGAAAACCTACTGTTCAAGAGCCTATCTTTACTTTTACCTTGTATTAGTTCTTTCAGTAAATACTTTCTCAATTATTACCACTCCACAATACAAATAAGAGATCTGAAAATATTTTTTTAAAAGCATGATTGTACTTCTTCCATTTCTAAATACAAAACTTCTTTATGAATATGTCAATAGCACTGGGATATTAGCATCTATATTCTTTCATTATAACCTTTATTGATGAGAATTCAGCAAATCGTAGTTTTAGGAATTTTATTTATCATTTTGTATTTTCTTTGACAAAAGACATATTATTTGTTTATTGTATGTTTACTCGTCTTTTCTTTTTCTAGAGTCTGTCGCATTCACGAGTCCCTCCGGAATCCGTATACTATTTTTCTAGGAATCCCTAGTATTCTTCTTGGTTATTCACACCCTCGCAATCCTGCATCTCTAAAATGTCATTTACCTCAAACTCTGATGCCTGCGGGTTTGAAGGTCTTCTTACCTGTCCCCTATCATTGTTTACTAATACTTGGCGAGCTTGAGTTGATTCATCCATCCGTTCACTCCCTTCAACAGCTGTAACCCTTTCTCCAAATCTATTGTTCCTACTGGCTTGGTTACTAAATGTCCTCTCAGGCGTTCCCCTAGCAAATCTTACATTATTTATTTGATTCGCTCTTTCGGGTGGCCTACTAGAAAAGTTCCGATTTTGACCTCTGCCATTTCCTCTATAAGGTCCTGAGTTCGTGCCTCTGCCATCATTTCTTCGAAAATGAGGACTCGGGTTCATATCTCGGTTCCCCTCTACATTTCCGTTTCTCTGGGGTCGGTAATCGTTCCTACCATTTTCACCTCTATTGAATCCTTCATTTTGAAACCTTGGGACCTGAGTATTGTTTCTCTGTCCATCGGAATTTCCTTCAGAAATCCCCCTATTTGAACATGCTTCGAAACCTGTTAAAAGTTCTATAACTTTTCCATATGATTTGGGACTCGCCACGAGTAAAACATTATATATATGAGAAGGGAAGTGTCTTAATACGAGCTTAATTATGCTCTGAGGATCCATTGGTGGGTCGAGTAATCTGGCCAGGCTCACGATCCTCGTAAAATAATCCACTAGTGTACCTCCGTTTTGATACGTGTACTTGCCATTATAAAGTTCTACACGAACTTGAGTCCTTCTATCTTCACTCCAATACCGGCCCAGAAAAAGCTGCTTAAATTGTTCGTACGAACAATCGGAACTAACAGTCAAATCCAACCAGTCACGCGACTTCCCTTTAAGTGAACGTGCCGCTACCAACATTTTGAAACTATCAGGTATACTTCGTAATTGCATGTACTCATCTAAATCCTTTAAAAATTTCTGGGGGCTTAACGAAATATGTTCATTAAAGCTAGGAATGGTCAGATCGTTACCCAATAACTGGCAAATATTTACCGAATTATTGGTTGCAGTGACACTTGGAGTAGCGTGCGGTAGGCCTACTGTGCTAGTGGTGATGTCTGGTGTTGGAGATCTTACAGAAGTACAGTTCCCGCTAGGCGCAATATTCGCCAAACCTTGCGTGATGCTAGCTTCCTGGCTATTAACCACATTATCAACTCCTTGCAAGACATCATCCCTATCACTTCCAGTTTCCCTCGTCCTCAAACTCTCTGTTTCAGTCCTCAACAAACTCATTTCTTTTGACACTTCATTTGCATTTCTACTTAGTTTACCTTCCAACTCCTGAACTTTATTTACTAATTTTTCTTCTAATATTCTACTAGAATTTTCTGACTCCACTATTTTTTTATTAAGTTCAACAGTTACCGTATTTATTTTAGATAACTCCGAGACCATCTCGGCCCTACAATGCCCTACTTCGCTCTCAACCCTCTTGTTTACCCTGACCTCAGTTTCATGAACTTTGTCTCCTACTACTTTAATTTCGAGTATCAATTTTTCATCCCATTTCTTGCTTTGAACTACCATCTTTTCTTTTATCTCATCAACAGCTTTATTCACTTCGGCATTATTTTTATCAATTCTGTCATTTAATTCTTGCCCCATTACTGCCAGTTCCCCTATTCTCTTATCTACTCTTTCATTTAGCGACTTTATTTGCTCTTTCAATTCTTTGGACCCTTCCTTTAATGCTCTACTATTTTCCCTTAACTGTTTATTTAACATATCATGATTTTGTTCAATTTTCTCATTTGTAGCTGCTAACTGTTTATTTAACCTATCATGATTTTGTTCAATTTTCTCATTTGTGGCTGCTAACTGTTTATTCAAGTCTTCGCTAACTTCTCTTTTAACACTTTTTATTTCGCCTAACAGCTCAGCTAACAACATTTTCATCCCCTCTGAACCACCAAAACTAGTGCTAACCTCGGCTACTGGGACTTGTTCACTTTCTTTGTTACTATTTTCGTTTGCCACAACACTAACATCTGTGTCATTTACCTCTGTGACGTCATCATTTGTGTCACTAGGTCTGACACCCGAAAACAAATTCCCTAATATCTCTCTGCTTACATTTTCTGTTTGGGATTCGGGCATCTCACCAGGTGTGAAAGATCCCTGCCCTTCCCCGAATTCTGAACTTACACATTCCATTTTCTCAACCTTTTTACCACTACGTAGTTTCATTAACAACTATTAACCTTCTTATACTAAGTACTGTCTACACAAGAACACAATAAAATATGCTATACATATGTTTACCTTCAATATTGCTAAACAAGTATAATCATGCAACCATCACTTGTAGAATTTTGAAAATTCTCTTTAACATGATTGATTATGAAGCACAAAATGATTATTCATTAATTTTATTTTGAAATACTAATAATTAACTTGATTTTGAATTGCCTTACTCAAGATTTTTTTTTTAATTACTTCCAATTAACTGCAAACTTTTTTTTTTAATTATTATTTATAAATTTCAAATAATTTTCTGTGAATTCTGTAAATTAAAAAAAAAAAAAAATTAAATATGTACTTTTACTTTCTTACTTGTTTTAATTTTAAACAGTTCATAGTCTTATCTGTATTTTAGATGAGGTCCCCTGATGTCCTCTTGTCTGGCTGCGATTTCCTCTTGATACATAATTTGTCCTCTTGAAATGTCCGAAAAATGTTCTTTCCGTTTGAAATCCTGAACTTGAAGTTTACACACTTGCCGAAAAGATGTCCATTAGTCCTTCCTATTCCTCGTCGTCTACTGGGTGTTGTTGCTCTACGTTGTATTCGTCGTTCTCCGTCGACTTCGTCGTCATCGTCGGTTGATCTTCCGTTGAGCGATTTTCTATTTAATGATCTTCTTTCGAGCCCCACGTTTGGTTTAAGCCACGTGTAGGGGTTTTAAGGCTGGGTGTTTCTATTTGGTGTTGGGCGCCACGTAAGTCATTACAGGTGCTTTTATTTACCTATATGGTACTTACGAAATGGTGTTATTTCTTCTTTCACCCCTTACCTCGGCTTTCTTCAGTGGTTGCGAGCTTGATCTTCTTGTTCAGGGCGACGAGTCGAGGAAACGTGAAGGCTAATTTGTTGAAATCACACATTGAATAATTTTGATTTGGTTTTATTTCAAACTTCTGGGTTCCCACAAGAAAAGTACACATAGTACAACCAATTCTACCAGTTATACCCGCAACACTTTGATACACTAAATAGTGACATGATGTCACTTTAACTATCCAAAACTTTGTCACCTTTCACTTTTACTAAATTTACCCTGTTGCACACCGACTCCTTTAAGACATGACGAATAAGTGAAGTATATGCTCGCTCGAAAATTAGGTCTTGACTGAATTTTCGAGGTAAGCACCTCCCCTAACTTTACTTCTAGTTGGCTGAAAATTTCTGGTTATGACGTTACAAGTACATATTGGTTTGGTCATAACTACCCTTCAGCCAATCGCTGATATGTGCATAAATAGTCGGCACGGTTCTTTAATCACACCGGCCGTCTTCACTTTACAGTTTTATTGCTTATAATATATTACCCTGCAATTCATACAATTCCTTAAAACCTAAATGCTTCCAGGTCCGTCACCCTCGCTTTCCTTTCAAATACAAAATTTTAACACTTCTTATTGTTAATAACTTTCTGATATCCGTATAACGGTAAATGTTTTTCTAAAGCTCTCTTTTCATACATTTTCAAGATTTATGTCTTTATTTTGCGATCTACGTCCTGTTCCATCTTTCTTAATAACCATTTTCAATAAGTTTTATTACTGGTGCCAGTTTCTCTCAAAGGATTTGAATGGTTTTTACAATAGCTATTCTTACCCCAAGAACCTGTACACCAGCATGACAGTATTGTTCGCAAATGGGCTCAGACTGGTGACGCCCGGTTTGCAAGCTTAGCTATTATTTTTCTACTTCAAGTATCCTTATACTGATTAGAATACTGTAATTTTAAGTATATTTCTTATAAATGTATTGATATTATATAGATAAAAACCCATATCAATTATCGGCTTCATAATGCCCTTGCATGGAATTGAGATAATGTTGCAATGTTCCATTGTTAATATTTATCGAGATGCCATGCAATTTTCCCCGAATATGTCACCATGTCCATCTTTATTTTGGTTTATGTTTGTCAACAACATCCTCACTATGTCAACAAACTTTACACAGTGTCTTACTGACCTAGTAAACCCTTTATCCTTTCCTGTTTCTACCTGGGCTCTCCTGTTGTTAACCTTGCATTTTTTTCACTGCTGCTTGACTGATACAGCCACCCTTCTATAGGAAACTGGTTGTTTAGGCTACCACACAATTACATCTATTCTCTGCCTTAGCCTACTGACTTAAAAACTAAATACATCCATTCCGGTCATCTTCCTGACCACTAAACAATAAAATCTTGGTTTGATGTGTTCACACGAATTTTTCTTTCACTCACCGGGTTCGAGACCCGTAAAATATTGTGTTCAATGACCCTATCCTAAAACATCGCAAAGGAAACGTCTACTCTTTGTCCCGCTATATCTGAACACATAATTTAACACTCAGAGAAAAATAATCACTTCGCAAAGGAAACGTCTACTCTTTGTCCCGCTATATCTTAATACATAATTTTAACACTCAGAGAAAACTAATAACTTTGAACAAAATATCAGTACACAAAGGAAAATCACTTTGTCCCTACAACAACATTTTTTTTTTAATACATTTTATCACTGTCATCCCTTTCACTCAAATTACACCATATAAAATAATTATGGACTCCCATAAGTCACTGTAACCACTTAAACAGGTCTTACATTTTACATGAAAACAGTCGTTATCTATTTTGACTTAAAAGCCTCCATCATGAATACCTTCAATCACTTCGCGTTCTTTATAGGGTTTCAATAGTGACAGGTTGAATTTGCCTATTATTTTCCCTTTTCTCGGATCAAACACCTCTTAAGCTACAATGCACTAATTCATTTCTTTATCGTAGAAATCCTTATTCCTTAATTAGCCCTATGACCAATCCTATCACTACATTTATTACATTCTTTTTCTACAGTTCCTTCCGGACATCGTTATGCAATGCTCACAAATGGTTCTATTCAGACCTTAAAATCCCTTAAATAACATTTTGCGTTTTCCTTTTATCTTCATGTTACTTCATTACAATACATTTCTTTATTTTCTCCAATTCCCGTGAAAAATTCATTCATGAACTCCGTATAAAGGCTCCCATTGCATTTAATCGTTTTGTATCTTTTATAAATTATACTTTCTCTTATTAAATCTTGGTGGTGGGCTTGCACAATCAAATTCTTCTTTTTATCAGTGCCAATCAATTTTATTATCAACCGCAATTTAAAACTTGTATGCTACGATGCTACTTTTATTCTACCTCACTCTGATTAGATGTTCTTACATTTTCAACAATAGCTTCCGCTTAAATTTTTCATTCTCTCCTAGTTTTTTTTCAGTGGCGTCCATGACAGTTTTCGTTTATGCCTATCGATATCAAATTCTCTGATTTCTCTCTCACTTATTAATATTTTCACATTATTTAATCCAATTTCCACTTCTTTTTTCACATGTATTGCCATCTGTGTACTAAATTTGGGTCATATGCACAATAGTTACCGGAGCGCATTGCTTCCGTAAATTTTTTTCTTTTTCTTTTAATACCTCACAATCGTCTTCACTGACGTAACTGTTCTTCCATAGTTTATACTGGGCTCCATAGCCTCAAAAACAAATACCGTGCATTGGGTCTTATTCCCGTATAGCACTACAATAACGATAATTCTTATTATCTCCTCCTTTCGTGATAGGGCTTCCCTATAAACACCTTTCTCCCTCATATTCTCATATTTCGTCGTCGATGGATTTCAACTTCCGCAAATTTGTACACAGATTAACCCTGCATTTTTCTTTAAAATTAACTCGTTACTCTTGAGGTCTAAAAATAGCCTGATAGTGTGCAAAAATAACATTCTATCGCCTCCTTTCAAATAATCAGAATTATTAATCGTAAGCATTTGAAAACCTACTGTTCAAGAGCCTATCTTTACTTTTACCTTGTATTAGTTCTTTCAGTAAATACTTTCTCAATTATTACCACTCCACAATACAAATAAGAGATCTGAAAATATTTTTTTAAAAGCATGATTGTACTTCTTCCATTTCTAAATACAAAACTTCTTTATGAATATGTCAATAGCACTGGGATATTAGCATCTATATTCTTTCATTATAACCTTTATTGATGAGAATTCAGCAAATCGTAGTTTTAGGAATTTTATTTATCATTTTGTATTTTCTTTGACAAAAGACATATTATTTGTTTATTGTATGTTTACTCGTCTTTTCTTTTTCTAGAGTCTGTCGCATTCACGAGTCCCTCCGGAATCCGTATACTATTTTTCTAGGAATCCCTAGTATTCTTCTTGGTTATTCACACCCTCGCAATCCTGCATCTCTAAAATGTCATTTACCTCAAACTCTGATGCCTGCGGGTTTGAAGGTCTTCTTACCTGTCCCCTATCATTGTTTACTAATACTTGGCGAGCTTGAGTTGATTCATCCATCCGTTCACTCCCTTCAACAGCTGTAACCCTTTCTCCAAATCTATTGTTCCTACTGGCTTGGTTACTAAATGTCCTCTCAGGCGTTCCCCTAGCAAATCTTACATTATTTATTTGATTCGCTCTTTCGGGTGGCCTACTAGAAAAGTTCCGATTTTGACCTCTGCCATTTCCTCTATAAGGTCCTGAGTTCGTGCCTCTGCCATCATTTCTTCGAAAATGAGGACTCGGGTTCATATCTCGGTTCCCCTCTACATTTCCGTTTCTCTGGGGTCGGTAATCGTTCCTACCATTTTCACCTCTATTGAATCCTTCATTTTGAAACCTTGGGACCTGAGTATTGTTTCTCTGTCCATCGGAATTTCCTTCAGAAATCCCCCTATTTGAACATGCTTCGAAACCTGTTAAAAGTTCTATAACTTTTCCATATGATTTGGGACTCGCCACGAGTAAAACATTATATATATGAGAAGGGAAGTGTCTTAATACGAGCTTAATTATGCTCTGAGGATCCATTGGTGGGTCGAGTAATCTGGCCAGGCTCACGATCCTCGTAAAATAATCCACTAGTGTACCTCCGTTTTGATACGTGTACTTGCCATTATAAAGTTCTACACGAACTTGAGTCCTTCTATCTTCACTCCAATACCGGCCCAGAAAAAGCTGCTTAAATTGTTCGTACGAACAATCGGAACTAACAGTCAAATCCAACCAGTCACGCGACTTCCCTTTAAGTGAACGTGCCGCTACCAACATTTTGAAACTATCAGGTATACTTCGTAATTGCATGTACTCATCTAAATCCTTTAAAAATTTCTGGGGGCTTAACGAAATATGTTCATTAAAGCTAGGAATGGTCAGATCGTTACCCAATAACTGGCAAATATTTACCGAATTATTGGTTGCAGTGACACTTGGAGTAGCGTGCGGTAGGCCTACTGTGCTAGTGGTGATGTCTGGTGTTGGAGATCTTACAGAAGTACAGTTCCCGCTAGGCGCAATATTCGCCAAACCTTGCGTGATGCTAGCTTCCTGGCTATTAACCACATTATCAACTCCTTGCAAGACATCATCCCTATCACTTCCAGTTTCCCTCGTCCTCAAACTCTCTGTTTCAGTCCTCAACAAACTCATTTCTTTTGACACTTCATTTGCATTTCTACTTAGTTTACCTTCCAACTCCTGAACTTTATTTACTAATTTTTCTTCTAATATTCTACTAGAATTTTCTGACTCCACTATTTTTTTATTAAGTTCAACAGTTACCGTATTTATTTTAGATAACTCCGAGACCATCTCGGCCCTACAATGCCCTACTTCGCTCTCAACCCTCTTGTTTACCCTGACCTCAGTTTCATGAACTTTGTCTCCTACTACTTTAATTTCGAGTATCAATTTTTCATCCCATTTCTTGCTTTGAACTACCATCTTTTCTTTTATCTCATCAACAGCTTTATTCACTTCGGCATTATTTTTATCAATTCTGTCATTTAATTCTTGCCCCATTACTGCCAGTTCCCCTATTCTCTTATCTACTCTTTCATTTAGCGACTTTATTTGCTCTTTCAATTCTTTGGACCCTTCCTTTAATGCTCTACTATTTTCCCTTAACTGTTTATTTAACATATCATGATTTTGTTCAATTTTCTCATTTGTAGCTGCTAACTGTTTATTTAACCTATCATGATTTTGTTCAATTTTCTCATTTGTGGCTGCTAACTGTTTATTCAAGTCTTCGCTAACTTCTCTTTTAACACTTTTTATTTCGCCTAACAGCTCAGCTAACAACATTTTCATCCCCTCTGAACCACCAAAACTAGTGCTAACCTCGGCTACTGGGACTTGTTCACTTTCTTTGTTACTATTTTCGTTTGCCACAACACTAACATCTGTGTCATTTACCTCTGTGACGTCATCATTTGTGTCACTAGGTCTGACACCCGAAAACAAATTCCCTAATATCTCTCTGCTTACATTTTCTGTTTGGGATTCGGGCATCTCACCAGGTGTGAAAGATCCCTGCCCTTCCCCGAATTCTGAACTTACACATTCCATTTTCTCAACCTTTTTACCACTACGTAGTTTCATTAACAACTATTAACCTTCTTATACTAAGTACTGTCTACACAAGAACACAATAAAATATGCTATACATATGTTTACCTTCAATATTGCTAAACAAGTATAATCATGCAACCATCACTTGTAGAATTTTGAAAATTCTCTTTAACATGATTGATTATGAAGCACAAAATGATTATTCATTAATTTTATTTTGAAATACTAATAATTAACTTGATTTTGAATTGCCTTACTCAAGATTTTTTTTTTAATTACTTCCAATTAACTGCAAACTTTTTTTTTTAATTATTATTTATAAATTTCAAATAATTTTCTGTGAATTCTGTAAATTTAAAAAAAAAAAAAATTAAATATATACTTTTACTTTCTTACTTGTTTTAATTTTAAACAGTTCATAGTCTTATCTGTATTTTAGATGAGGTCCCCTGATGTCCTCTTGTCTGGCTGCGATTTCCTCTTGATACATAATTTGTCCTCTTGAAATGTCCGAAAAATGTTCTTTCCGTTTGAAATCCTGAACTTGAAGTTTACACACTTGCCGAAAAGATGTCCATTAGTCCTTCCTATTCCTCGTCGTCTACTGGGTGTTGTTGCTCTACGTTGTATTCGTCGTTCTCCGTCGACTTCGTCGTCATCGTCGGTTGATCTTCCGTTGAGCGATTTTCTATTTAATGATCTTCTTTCGAGCCCCACGTTTGGTTTAAGCCACGTGTAGGGGTTTTAAGGCTGGGTGTTTCTATTTGGTGTTGGGCGCCACGTAAGTCATTACAGGTGCTTTTATTTACCTATATGGTACTTACGAAATGGTGTTATTTCTTCTTTCACCCCTTACCTCGGCTTTCTTCAGTGGTTGCGAGCTTGATCTTCTTGTTCAGGGCGACGAGTCGAGGAAACGTGAAGGCTAATTTGTTGAAATCACACATTGAATAATTTTGATTTGGTTTTATTTCAAACTTCTGGGTTCCCACAAGAAAAGTACACATAGTACAACCAATTCTACCAGTTATACCCGCAACACTTTGATACACTAAATAGTGACATGATGTCACTTTAACTATCCAAAACTTTGTCACCTTTCACTTTTACTAAATTTACCCTGTTGCACACCGACTCCTTTAAGACATGACGAATAAGTGAAGTATATGCTCGCTCGAAAATTAGGTCTTGACTGAATTTTCGAGGTAAGCACCTCCCCTAACTTTACTTCTAGTTGGCTGAAAATTTCTGGTTATGACGTTACAAGTACATATTGGTTTGGTCATAACTACCCTTCAGCCAATCGCTGATATGTGCATAAATAGTCGGCACGGTTCTTTAATCACACCGGCCGTCTTCACTTTACAGTTTTATTGCTTATAATATATTACCCTGCAATTCATACAATTCCTTAAAACCTAAATGCTTCCAGGTCCGTCACCCTCGCTTTCCTTTCAAATACAAAATTTTAACACTTCTTATTGTTAGTAACTTTCTGATATCCGTATAACGGTAAATGTTTTTCTAAAGCTCTCTTTTCATACATTTTCAAGATTTATGTCTTTATTTTGCGATCTACGTCCTGTTCCATCTTTCTTAATAACCATTTTCAATAAGTTTTATTACTGGTGCCAGTTTCTCTCAAAGGATTTGAATGGTTTTTACAATAGCTATTCTTACCCCAAGAACCTGTACACCAGCATGACAGTATTGTTCGCAAATGGGCTCAGACTGGTGACGCCCGGTTTGCAAGCTTAGCTATTATTTTTCTACTTCAAGTATCCTTATACTGATTAGAATAATTTTAAGTATATTTCTTATAAATGTATTGATATTATATAGATAAAAACCCATATCAACTATCGGCTTCAGGCTTATGCCGAAGTATGCGTAATAGATATTTGTAAAATTTACGTTTAGATAAAAAAATGAGTTCAATTGATTTCCAAAAAAAAACTGTACACGATAGGAAAAAAGGATTGCAGATCTGGAATCAGCGCAAAAAATACTTTGGGAACACGTAAGACTACAGAATCATAAAAAAACCTTGTTGCATAATAATTTCTGTAAGACTTCCTTCAAGACCCAATACATTATTAAGATGGAAAAAACAGAGGTCTAGTGTTTCATTGCCACTTCAACGATCACTTTCCTGCTTTTTGTGTTTGAAATTGTGGTCATCCTACGTCTTTTACATTTCCAAGGAATTTATTCATAAACTTCCTTAAAAGCACACCATGCCTGAAATGCTCTGTCGTTCATAGCATTCATGAAGTTAGTATCCTTCATTAGCTGTCTGATGTGAGGTCCGTAAAACACATTTTTTTTAATATTAGCCTCAGGCAAATGGAAATTTACAATGTTAATTCTTGAAACACAAGCCATTCTTATCTAGCATTTTGTTCCATGATTCCAAGATTAATATGAAGCGAAGGCAATATCATCTTCTTAGAGTTAACTAGATGGCATGTATTAAAATTTTTTCCTTGCGTTAAATTTTTAGGCCATTATTTTGTTTTCCACTGTTTGTCCAAACGTCCACTGTTCCATTCGCACAAAAACAAAAAGCAAAAGAAAATTTTGCGTACTCACCTTAGGTCTTACTCGCCGAGTGGGATGCCATAAACTTTTAGATCACCACAAAAAGGCTCAGATGGTATGGGTATTTAATGTTTTTCTAAAATGGGTTGCAGATTGCAATAATTTTTCACAACACAAGAATGCGCAACTGATGTTAAAAAAAAATCGCTTCTATTATAAAATAAAGCTGCTTTGAGACTTGTTTTCAATGCATCAATAATTTAATACCAGTCATGTTATTCATGTTCGGTTATTGCATTATTATCAAAACTTATATTGTTGTAAAATCAATGGAATATCTATAAATACTTGGCCAACCGTCTTTTCTTCAGAGCCCCCGACCGTAGGCCACACTCTGTGTAGTCCTGTTTTTGCTTTTGTTCTGATTCACTTATTTATTCTGAATTTCATAAGGTTGTGGCAAATGTAATTGCATCTCATATAGTCTTTCTCGACATAAGTTCTACTATTTGTTCATCTATCTTAGCTTTCTGTTCTCTCTAGCTGTCATTCGTTCTGAGTTAACTTTCGTTCTGTTTGTTCGTCTTTCTCAATTTCTGTCTCTCTCTATTGGATACTCATCTTTCTCGGCTTTCTGATTTAACTAGCTCTTCGTTGAATTAAAACAAAACCATGACTCTCGAGATGGCATACCTTTCTTTCCTTTATTCCCTCTGTTGCCGTTCCGTATGTTATCCTTCTTCCTATCTCATCGGCATGTGATGAGGGAGTCGAGCTAATCCAGCAGAGCCCTGGTACCCTTACTAGGGGTCCACCCGGGGCATTTGGTCGCCTCCGAACCCCGAAGCGCCATGCACAACGCTCCGGTACCAAATTCAGTGTAGGTAGCACAAACCACGGCCCGCCAGAGGCCACTACCACGCGCAAGCACGTGGGAACTAACAGCCCATTCCCTGGCTACCTCACTCTCACCGCGACTCAGGATATCCCTTTACGACACGGTGGGCGAGACCGCGGTTCGGGTGGATCCTGGTGCGCCAGGACGCCTACCAGAGGTATGTAGGACGCCCTATATGTGTCCGGGCCGTACTCATGGCCCGAATTTCTGTCTTCCGCTCTAATACGCGCCCTTTCACACACAGTGGATCGGGTGGAGGTGTGAGGAATTAGGTTGTTTCCAGAAGTACAAAACAACCATTCACCTTGGGTCCTATCCAAAAGGACAGTATTTCAATCTCTCCGCTTTCATCCACCATCCCTTGCCACAATGCCATGGATCGGGTAGACAAATGAAGGTCACTATAAACGCCTCCTGAAGTACAATGCACGCTCCCTGTACGTGGTTGAGGACGAACCCCCACGTACCTCTGTCTCACTGCACACAGGCCCTTACCAAAACACACCCACCCCAAAAGTGGCAGGGGGCAAACATGTACGCTAATGGGAACCTTTTGCGTGCAGTTAAAAATTTGTCCACAAGAGCGCAGCAGGGTCAGAGGAGGTCCTGCCATCTCGTTCTGCCATATGCTTATGCGTATCAATAGATGTGGCTTTCCTATAAAAACTGGCGATTAATAACGTTTAAGTTATATTCCAGAAATCAGATACCTATATTCTGCCCAGGAGAGTGTGAGATTGCCAGAAAAAAGTATTGATTTCTTAAAAGAATTAAAGAATTAATGTCTGTCTGAAGTAATAATTGGTTGTAATTATTGTGTTGATAAGAACCCGTGGGGTTTGTCAGCAAAAACAGGAACAATAATTATTTTGCAGTGGCATAGACATGTGTAGCTTAGTGACAAATAATTCAAAATATTAAAGTTATTCCTGTATATCGCGATGACATTTGTATTCGTTAAATGGTGAAGAAATAATTCAAATTTTATGAAACATTTAAAACTTGTTGTACAGTACTTCACAAAGAAAACATCCCATCTTCTTTAGATTTATAACCATAGTCGTAAATATGTTAAAAAAATCCTTTATACTGTAAATCATTTTTAAAAAGTAATTTAGGTTCATGGTTGTTTGCTTTCACAATATTCTGAATATATTTCAGCTTTCGGTTATTTAATTAATGTGTGGTAAACAGGTCCTAGTATTTGATTAATATAACACAGTAGTTATAGAAAGTAAAGAACTTGGATATAAATGTGTAAATATTTTGTTCCTATTATCATTAATATTTTATAAATAAATTTAGGTTACGTTTGCTTGCTTCTAAATAATATCCTTTAGAGATTTACGAATAAGACATGCTCCAGAATTATAGCTGTCATTAAGTGTTTGTGTGGTAAACAAATACAAATAATAGTATTTGAATAGTGTATCATATTAGTAGTAGAATGTTCTTTTCATGAAATCAACGTAATTTGAAGGAAGGTGGAATGTCAAAATAAGGTAATAAGGGAATGGTTTTCTTGTAGTTATTACTATAGGTCTTAAATCCGTAATATCTTTAACTTCAACGCCCATCCATAATGTAGGTTCATACTTTTTGTTTTAGAATTATATTGCATAAGTTTCAGAATTATGGGTCGCAGGGATTTGTTATTCATCGTACTGGGTTCTCATATGCTAATAAGTCAATGGACAGCAGACGATATGGTTGGACCTCTTTTGACCCTGCTGCCACCTATCGGGAGTCGCTGACAGAAAGTCAGAAAGGTTCCCATTGTCGCTATGCAGTCCTCCAGATATACAGTTCCTACACCCCGGTAATTTTTCAACCGGAACTTCAAAGTTTTACTTTAGGGGTTGTTTGGATAAGCAGCCGCGAGGACTGTCCACGTGTCTGGTAGGTAGGTAGCCACGGATGCGCCACGTGTCGGACATGCTCTAGAGTGGTGCTTGTCAGGTGGCAGCTTTGACGAGAGTTAGAAGCATTACAAGCCACGCCACGCTATAATCCAAGTGCATCTCAAAGAACATGGCGCGGGTCAGGTCATAGCTGAATATTTCCAGAGCCATCATGGCTAGCAGTAGTGTTTTTAATTATAATGAATGTAACCAACAGTTCAATAAATGTTAATAGGTGTTATTCAGTTATTTATTTTGGATTTGTTTAACGGACACACTGAACCAGCATGTTTTTCCTGGCGCACAGACGTTCCTACGGAAACGCTCCGAACACGGTCGGAACATTGATCCTCCTGGGCCGGAAATAAGTGTCGTTAATTCGAAATAAGTGTCGTAGAATTACGTGGTCCTCCGGTGTAATAAGTGAAGCGGAAATATACAAATCAGAAACACTGACTACGCTACAAGATCATCTCATCGAGGCTAGGCTACACGGCGGCTCCACAACAAGGGAGACTTCTCATCACAGCTATTTAGTGTTCAGGTCAGTCAATCCTTGTAATTTTCCTTCTGTCCTCTATTTATCATGGAGTCAAGTGAGCGGGATAAGTTGGTCAAACAAAGAGGCATAATAAAGGGTTCGTTGACATGCATAGGCAACTTCGTGGATAATTTTGTGCATGGTTCTGATGTAAATAAATTACGCACTCGGTTGAAGCAGCTACCATCCCTGTGGGAAGAATACTCAGCAGTCCAAAGCAAGCTAGAACTGAATGACGACGAAGGTAACAGTGAAGCCCACGAGAGAGATAGGGAGCAGTTTGAGGATAGCTATTATGACATAGAGGCTAAAGGAACCACACTAATTGAGAAAGGCGTTAGTGCTAGCGAGAACAACGATGCATCTCAACAATCTCATTGTTCTCCCGCGGAAGTTAGACTGCCAGTGATTAACCTCCCAGAGTTCCACGGTCAGTATGAGGCATGGATACATTTCCATGATACGTTTCATGGATTAATTGTAAACAATAACAGGCTGTCCAACATACAGCGATTCCACTACTTGCTCTCAGTACTTAAGGGAGAGCCTCATGACTTAATTCAGAACCTACGTATTTCAAACGATAATTTTATAGTCGCATGGAACACTATATGTAAGAGGTACAACAATAAAAGGTTAATTGCTACACAACACATAAAAGCCCTTTTGTCCTTGCCAACGTGTCATAAGGTTGCAGCTTCAGATCTCAGGCAACTAAATAATCACCTAACGAACAACTTAAATGCTATTGAATGCATGAAATTGGAAGTACCTTTACATGAAATTCTATTGCAACAATTAGTACTAGATAAACTGGACGCAGGTACACGTAAAGAGTTTGAGATGCAGGTCTCCGGTGATTCCTTCCCCAAGCTAAGTGAGGTATCTGCATTTCTAGAAGAGAAAGCGCAAGTTCTGGAGCTTATGCTTGCAGCTCGTGACCAAAAGGGAACCTCATCCAGTACCCCAAAGAGTAGCCAACCTAGGGGTCCCAGCAAACCACCACAAATTAACTCTTATGTTGCAACTAGTGATGAATGCAAGTATTGCGGTTCAAATCACCCGTTACACAAGTGTGACGCCTTCATTAAATCTACAACCAGACAACGTTATGAGTTTGTTAAAAACAAGGGTCTGTGCTTCAACTGCTTCAGACAGCATGGGGTTCGTTCTTGCAAGTCGGGCAACTGCAGACTATGCAATCGTAAACACCATACATTACTCCATTTTGACGTCATACCTGAAGCCATGAACGGTGCCTCCCCGTCCAGCAACAATAATAATGTTGATAATGGAAGTCAGAACAATTCAAGTTATTGTGCTCTGAAATTCAAGAAGTATTCTCAGGTCTTGTTATCCACCGCTATGATTCAAGTTTTAGACAGTGATGGCCGCTCGCAGCAATGCCGCGCCTTGCTGGACAACGGATCTCAATCTCATTTCATCACCGAGAGCCTTGCTAAAGCACTGAGGTTAAGGCGATGTAAGAACACTATTCCAATTAATGGAATTAACAATACCGCAGTGACTACATCACAGAGTGTCGATGTGTGTATTCGGTCCAATACGTCGAGCTTCCAAGCAACAGTTACATGCTCCATACTCCCACAAATAACTGGCAACATCCCGGCAAGCAATATTGATTGCAGAGCTTGGAACCTGCCTACAGACATGCAATTAGCGGATCCAAACTTTAACAAACCTGGGCCTATAGATATGCTCATTGGAGCAGAGTTATTCATGCATTTGTTACTCGAAGGCTATCGAAAGAACAATTATGATCTTCCCGTCCTGAAGAACACTGAGTTAGGGTGGGTTTTATCAGGACCTATTAGAATGTCGGATCCTGATAATGATGGTTCAGCAACACAATCAGCCCTCTTCCTCAGGAAGGATTATGAGCTAGATGTTAAAATAGAAAGGTTTTGGAGCATTGAAGAGGTGCCGCCAGCTAAATTATTGATGACGAAGGAAGAAAAATATTGTGAGAACCATTTTATAACGCACACTAGGCGTGACGACAGTGGTCGTTTCATTGTAAGACTACCAATAAGGTTAGATAGTCCACAACTTGGCTCTTCATACAAAATAGCATTGAAAAGGTTCAATCATCTTGAGCGAGACTACGTGAGCTTCATGGAAGAATATGAGAGGCTGGGTCACATGCAGCTAGCCCCTGATGTTCCTAAGGAGAGCGATGGCTTCTACTATCTGCCCCATCACCCGGTCTTCAAGGAAAAAAGTACTACGACCAAGGTTCGGGTGGTATCCGATGCGTCATGCAAGACTGACAACGGCACTTCCCTCAATGACACCCTTGCTGTGGGACCCACAGTTCAGCAAGACCTGTTGGCATTGATTACGAGGTTTCGCACGCATCAGGTTGCTTTGACTGGTGACGTGGCCAAAATGTATCGTCAAGTTAGGGTGGATGACAGAGACATCAATCTCCAACGCATATTATGGCGTGTAAACCCTGAAGACCCTCTGCGGATTTACCAGTTGACAACTGTGACGTATGGTACGTCCTCAGCATCATTTTTGGCTACGCGATGCTTGATTCGATTGGCCGAGGAAGAAGAACATGCATTTCCCCATGCGTCGCAAATACTGAAGCGGGACTTCTACGTGGCTGATGCCCTGTTTGGGACAAACACTGTAGAAGAAGCCATCCAGCTGCGAGAGCAACTTCAACCCCTTCTAGGACGAGGAGGCCTTACGCTTCGCAAATGGAGCTCAAGTCACCCAGCAGTGCTTGAGACAATCCCTGCAGAACTTCGGGAACCACAACTTCCCCTACGAATTGATGACAAGGACAACATCAAGACGTTGGGCCTGTTGTGGAATCCCATAACTGACGAGTTCCTGTTTGAAGTCTATGTTAAGGAATGTATGGGTCCGCCCACAAAGAGGAAGATTCTTTCCATCATTTCTTCCATTTTCGACCCGCTTGGCCTTCTGGGACCTGTTATCGTGCTAGCGAAGATGTTCATGCAGCAGATGTGGCAGACTAACCTGGGGTGGGATGACCCTCTGCCTCCTTCGCTGGTACGCACTTGGCAGACGATCTACGAGGACTTGCCGGAGTTGAACAACATTCGAGTGGGTAGACTGATCCTCGGTTGGGGGAAGATGGCAGAAATTCAAATACATGGCTTCTCAGATGCCTCAGAAAGGGCATACGCAGCTTGTGTTTATGTGTGTTGCGTCACAGAAGAAGGCGAATGCTCTTTACATCTGGCATGCTCCAAATCAAGAGTCGCCCCTTTGAAGCAGCAGTCAATACCTCGCTTGGAATTGTGCGGAGCTCTCCTGTTAGCACGCTTGGTTGCGAAAACAGTGCAAACATTGGACTGGAATATCGACAGCACATTTCTCTGGACTGATTCGACCATTGTTCTTGCCTGGCTCGGAGCGGAACCAACAAAATGGAAAACATTTGTGGCAAACCGCGTCTCTGAAGTACAACAATTGTCTATGGGTGCTAATTGGGGCCATGTTCCCTCCGAGAGCAACCCTGCTGACAAACTTTCAAGGGGAGAATCAGCATCTAGTCTTCGAGGCGACAAGCAATGGTGGCAAGAACCATCTTGGTTAAAACAAGATCAAGCAAGCTGGCCTAACCCCATTCCTGCCTGTGTAATGGATGAAGTACCTGACCAACGGACAACAACGCAATGCCTCGCCAGCACTGTTCTCAACGACATCACTACCAGGTTCTCCTCACTCCATCGATTACAAAGGGTGATAGCATATTGCAACCGGTTCTTGTCTAACGCTAGAAGGAGGGACACCAAGATCACCGGAACACTGTCAAGTGAGGAATTAGAAACAGCCCTGAGTACTTGTATAAGGCAGACGCAGCACTTAGCGTATGCAAGGGAAATAGAAGCCTTAAAGACAAGTTTGGAGGTATCGTCGAAGAGTCAAATAAAGAGCCTCAACCCATTTCTCGATGGCCATGGTATCCTCAGAGTAGGCGGGCGGCTGAACCACTCTCTAAAGCCTTTTGCAGAACAACACCAAATTATACTGCCTCCAAAGCGCCACCTTACAGAACTGATCGTGGCTGCGGACCATGCACGACTCCTTCACGCTGGCTGCCAACAGTTAATTGCGTCGCTACGATGCAAGTACTGGATAGTGAACTTGAGACAAGTTGCGCGGCCCATCATCCACAAATGCATGAGATGTTACAGGCTAAAGGCCTCGGCAGCATCACAGCTCATGGCACAACTGCCAACCCCGCGGGTTACACCGTCCCGACCATTCTTGAACACAGGTGTGGACTATGCCGGTCCTCTCTACATCAAGTAAGGTGGCACAAGGAGCAAAATGAAGATCAAGTGCTACGTGGCGCTATTTGTTTGCCTTGCAACTAAAGCGGTGCATCTGGAGTTAGTACGTGACTTAACCTCACAAGGAGCAAAATGAAGATCAAGTGCTACGTGGCGCTATTTGTTTGCCTTGCAACTAAAGCGGTGCATCTGGAGTTAGTACGTGACTTAACCTCACAAGCCTTCATTGCCGCTCTACGGAGATTCACAGCCAGAAGAGGGAAATGTGCCAACATCTACAGTGATAATGGCACCCACTTCGTCTGGGCAAAGAACGAGCTAGAAGAGTTAGAGAGGATCTTGAAATCTGATAAGACTAGAGTCGAAATCGAAGACCATGCTGCTCAGGAAGGATGTAGATGGCATTTCATCCCGCCAAATGCTCCTCATTTTGGTGGTTTGTGGGAAGCGGGCGTCAAGTCCATGAAACATCATCCGAGAAGAACTGCTGGAAACGCAAGCCTGACGTATGACGAAATGTACACCCTGTTGTGTCAAATCGAAGCTTGCTTAAACTCGCGACCGCTCACTAGGCTCTCGGATGACCCAGACGACCTTTCGTACCTTAGTCCTGGCCATTTCCTAATAGGAGCTCCCCTTACATCCATTCCTGAACCTGACTGGACTGTAGATGCTCACAGTCATGTCTCAAGGTGGAGCTTCATCCAGTCACTGCAGCAAGGATTCTGGAAGCAGTGGTCCGGCGACTGTCTTAATAGTCTACAGCAGCGACGAAAGTGGAAAGACAGTCGCCCAAACCTCGCACCTGGTATGGTTGTAATCGTCAAGGATGACAATCTTCCACCATTGTCGTGGCGACTAGCTGTCATCAAGGAAGTCATCCCTGGGAAGGATGGGCGAGTCCGGACAGCTATCATCCGCACTAGTACTGGGACTCTGAAGCGTTCCATACACAAACTCTGTCCATTGCCAAATCAATGATTGGCATACTTTTGTTCTCTTTTTGTTTTAGAGTATGTTGCTAGTGATTCTCATGTATTTTTAAGAATCGCTAAGCACTTGTTCATTTCTTTATTATTTTGTAGTTCACAAACTCAAGTTTAGTGACATTGACGACAGCCTGGAAGACTGATGCAATAAGGCTGTATAAGTTTCATGACCTCAAGATCAGATTGAACAATTGAACTTTCAGAAAGATCTCTCATTATCACCTCTTGTTTGTGTTTTTTGTAAATTTTTTAAATGTAATACATTTAGGTGTGGCGGTATGTTTGGATAAGCAGCCGCGAGGACTGTCCACGTGTCTGGTGAGTAGGTAGCCACGGATGCGCCACGTGTCGGACATGCTCCAGAGTGGTGCTTGTCAGGTGGCAGCTTTGACGAGAGTTAGAAGCATTACAAGCCACGCCACGCTATAATCCAAGTGCATCTCAAAGAACATGGCGCGGGTCAGGTCATAGCTGAATATTTCCAGAGCCATCATGGCTAGCAGTAGTGTTTTTAATTATAATGAATGTAACCAACAGTTCAATAAATGTTAATAGGTGTTATTCAGTTATTTATTTTGGATTTGTTTAAGGAACACACTGAACCAGCATGTTTTTCCTGGCGCACAGACGTTCCTAGGGAAACGCTCCGAACACGGTCGGAACAGGGGTCATTCACCTGGGATGGGGCAATTATATCCCAGTAACTGTGCACCCTGAAGTACTAATGCACAGTCCCCTTGCTGTCCGGAAGGAGGTATTCGGCCCCTCAGTGCCTTATTTCCTCTAACTCCGCTCACCCAGCACAGAGCCCACAATCCGCAACCTGTGGATCCGCCCGTTGGACTCAGGGGAATGGCAACCTCCAGATAGCCCCGTACACGCCGACCCGTTAATTATGGCGCTGAAGCTACCCAAAGGTCGGGGTGCCCTCCCAACTGGCACCCCCACGGGCAATAGAATATCAATATCAAAGAATGAAAAATATCGTTTTTTTAAATCAGCAGGCCATTTTATACATAAATTGTCTACTTTACCAAGGCAGCAACATCATCGTAGCCCAGTGTATTGTACTGAATAATAATAATCATTATTAGAAATTACTAATGTGTTATTATTTTATAATAACACTATATAGTACTGTGTTTTTAAAGTAAGTAATGAAAAATTAAAAAAATAACAGAGCATGATTTTCCCAATACATTACACTACACTACTTCTCCGCATAGTCATATAGTTGAAGTTTTGCTTCATTGTTTTATTTGGAAAAATTTGGACATCCTCCTTACAGCCCTGACCTAGCACCCAGCGAATATCATTTGTTTCTGAAACTGAAGGATTTTTTGGGTGGAAAAGAGTTCCCATTCGATGAAGACCTCAAACCGTGACATTCAGGCTCACGTCTTTGGGGGTAGAAGAGTATAACACCGGCATTGAAAAACTGGTACCACGTTACAATAAATGCCTTGAAAGCAATGGCGATTACGTTGGGAAATAGAGTGAGGTATTGTATCTTTCTAATTACAATTTTGTGTTGATATCTTTCCTTATTATTTAGTTTTGCCAAATCGTTCTTTACTTTCTGGACGTCCCTTGTATGTTCAGATTTGTTCAGGAAAATATATTTATATCTTCTTCAGGCTACTGTTTCCTTATTATTATTATTATTATTATTATTATTATTATTATTATTATTATTATTATTATTAGTATGAGACTCCACCGTGAGTGGACGTGTTGTGTGTTCTCTCTGCTATAGTGGTGACCTACTTACTATTTCATTGACAGTGCTTGGATCTTCAATGGCGCCTAGTGCCGACCTGTGCCCTTTGTGCAACAAGGGATTTCAAGGAAGGCAAAAACATTTATACTGTAGTGGGAACTGTAAGGCCCGCTGTCATTTATCTTGTCTAAATATAACAGATATAGAGGCTACCCTCTACCACAAGGATGGCGAGAGCACCTACGTTTGTGGTAAGTGCACTCAATTAAGGAAAGCCCTCAGGAATGATGATACTCCTGTTAGATCCAGATCTAATTCAGTTCCTGATGAGAGTATATCTGCAGCTCATATTCACCCAGGGAGGTGCAACATCTCTATGACCTTGGACGGGAAACTTGTAGCCATTATTGAGGCTAATAAATCTTAGTCAGTAGCAGTGTCAGCTATTACTGAACTGCTGACAAAAATTCTCTCCGAGGTCTCCGACCTAAGAGAGGAAAACAAAAATCTACGGAAAGAGATCTATGGCCTCCGAGATCTCCTAAACGTCTCTTCACCACGAGTCCAACAAGGAGCTAGTTCAAGTGGTACCAATATTCCCCAGCAGCTTAGTAAGAAAGTTGCAAATATCATCCAACCGGCTAAATACTCTGAAGTGGTGACTGCCATCAATAGAGAGACTACCTCTGCCAACAGTGGAAGTGCTACCTATACCAGTAATGGTTCAGGTGGTGTTTCAGCTTCCTCAAGCGGCAGTGTCAAACTGCCAGTGCCCAATCGGGCCACTACAAGTGCCAGTTCCAGTGCCAGTGTGTCTAGTGCCACTAATTCTAATCTCGCAGTGCCCACCGCACTTAGTGCCCCGGAATCCGATAGAGGTGACACCAATGACGGCTTCACAGTTGTCTCTAAAAAACATAGGGTTAAGAAGGCCCCGCTAATAGGAGTTAGGAATTCTTCCTCACTACCAGTAGTTGCCAAACCGACTAAAGGTAAAGCCCTATTCGTGTCACGCTATGGTAACACTGTAAATGCGGAAGATATAGCAGAATCCTTACGTACCCAGGTAAATCTCAAAACATTTGCAGTAACAAGGCTGAAAACTAAATTTAATTCTTATGCCAGCTTTCATATTTCTGTTTGTGAGGAAGATTTCCCTCTTATTAATAATGTAGATATCTGGCCAAGAGGGGTGCTGTTTTTTCCATTCCGTGGCCGCCTACAGGAGGAACAAATCGCGCCCACCAGTCTGGTATGTAGCCCTACAACGAAGTCGCAGGGTAAAACTCCTGAAAAAACTCCTGAAAAATCCAGTAGATCTTCCCCTAGGAAGATTATGGATACACTACTAGCCAGAACATCTTCTAAAAGCAGCCTTGGAGGGGGCTCTCCTTAACCCTAAATGGCAAATAGTTGTGATTATATGGATCAGTCTATGTTTAGTAATAGCAATTTAGGCACTGAAATTTATTACCAAAATGTTCGTGGTTTAAGAACTAAATCCACGCACCTTTTCGACAATATTAACACAAATGAACCCATCATCATTTGTCTTACTGAAACATGGTTAAATGATGACCATTATGATCACAATTATTTTCCTGAAACATATCAGGTGTACAGATCTGACAGAAAATATACACTAGTTAGCCAAACTCGGGGAGGAGGGTCTTTAATTGCCATCAGCAACAGTGTCAGGCATAAACGTAGACCTGAATTAGAACAGACAGATGAATGTGTGTGGATTGAGTTAACTCTCAAAAATGCTCAGCCTATCTTAATTGGATGCCATTATTTTGCGCCCAATACGAGTATTGCTGCATTTCAGCAGTATTTTAATTTTCTCGAAAATAATTTAGATTGTAACAACTTTCAGGTCATTTTACTCGGTGATTTTAATATCCCTGGTTTCAATTGGCTGGCAGGTGTTGCACCTAACTTATATCACTATCATAAAATTAAAGGTGAAATTGTACACCAAACATGCTCTTTCCTAAATTTGTCTCAAATCAATGACACTGTCCCTAGTAAAAATTTATTAGACTTAGTTTTTACAAGTCTGGATGAGATCACTGTATCAATACCGGATTATGCACTGGTGAATATAGATAATTATCATCCCCCTATTGTTATGAATTTAATAAGCCAAGTGAGTGAAGGTACTCAGTTCCCAACAGAAAGTTTATGCTATCACAAAGGTGACTATTATAAACTATACAACACATTAGCTTCATCTGACTGGTCCACAGTGTATAATCAAAAATCACCTGACACTGCTGTTGAAAATCTTGCATACTTAGTTAGTGATGCAATTAATAAGTCAATCCCTAAAACATTTGCTGTTAAACCAAAATATCCGGCTTGGTTTTCAAGAGAGCTCAAATTATATATAAGGAAAAAGAAACATTATCATCGACTTTTCAAAAAACACTCGACTGATTTGTATTATCAATGTTTCTCAGATTACCGAAGATTGGTAAAAGTAACTATTAAAATTGATAGACAAAAATGGTACAAATCAATCGATCAAGATTTAAAGTCAAACCCTGCTAAATTCTGGAGTTATGTTTCGAAGTTACGAAATAAAAATGATCCCGTATTGCATGTTAAAATGAACAATACCATTGTTTCAGAACCATCAAAGCTAGTGAATACTTTCGCAGAGCATTTTCAGATTATAAATACGCCCACTAATGCAGTACCGGGGCCCTATGCTCAAACTGTCACATCTGAATGCCTACATGTTCCAACTATCATAGATTCCGATGTCTTGGTAGCTATTCGACACTTGAAACCATCTAAGAGTTCGGGACTCGAGCAGATACCAAGCTTTATTGTTAAGTGGTGTGCCCCAATACTGACACCTGTACTTACATATGTGTATAACCTTTCGCTGGAAACAGAAACTTTTCCTTCAATTTGGAAAATTTCTGCTATCAGACCGGTACATAAGAAAGGCAAAAGCAAAGAATTGGCAAACTTTAGGCCCATAGCCATATTAAATACATTTTCAAAAATTTTTGAAACCATCATTCATAAACATATTTCATTTTTCAGTAAAAATAAATTAAATGATTTCCAGCATGGTTTTACCAAGGACATGTCCACAGCAACCAATATTATCACTTTTCTCAATGACATACTTAAAGAAAATTGCTCACAATCGCAATCAGACGCCATATTTTTTGACCTGAGCAGAGCATTTGATGTAGTAAATCACGATCTTCTTGTTAAAAAATTGAGTAATTTAGGTCTACATAACAAGTATGTCAATTGGTTTTCAAGTTATTTAAGAAACAGATCTGCTCGAGTTAGAATATCTAACTATTTTTCTGAGCCTTTTTACATACCAGATGGTGTACCCCAGGGGTCAGTGTTGGGTCCCTTCTTGTTCTTAGTTTTTATTAACGACATATCTAATATGCTAACATGTAAGAAAATAGCATACGCAGACGACCTATGTATATGGAATAAAATATCTACGGCTTCGGACTGCAAATTACTGCAAAGGAATATCGATTACATACACCAGTGGTGTAAATCAAATTTAATGATAATTAACACCAGTAAGACCCAGAGCATGATATTTAGTAGAAAAACTAACCAAATAATATACAATTATCGTCTTGGCCAAAACATAATAGCACGTTCAGAAAATATAAAATACCTCGGTATCTATCTAGATTCAAAATTATACTTTCATGTCCATATTGACCATATTTTCACACAGGCCTTAAAAACTCTTGGATTAGTTCGTTTAATTTCTCATAATTTAAAAAGCATAGAGTCATTAATTACTCTTTACAAATTTTTAATTCGCAGTGGCTTAGAATATTGCAGTGTTGCATATAACAGCATTACAGTATCTGACAGTAATAAGCTGGAACGAATACAAAGAAAATTTGTCTCCCTTATACGTAGTAAGTTTAACAGAAATCTGGACTACGATGATATACTTAAGTTATTAAATTTGGAAACATTATATAATAGGCGTGTTTCTGCAGATGCTAATTTCATAGCTAAAGTCTTTCGTGGGGAAATACATTGCAAAACAATTTTAGATAGCATAGGGCTATCTGTACCCCTTACACGAGGAACAAGAAATCGTACAATTTTTGCTGTACAACAACCGTATGCAATCCCTGCCAACAGAATGGCTATTGCTTGCAATGCCTTATTTAAAAATTTTGATATATTCCACAAGCAGTGATTATTATTATTATTTTTTATTATTAATTGGTATTATTGTTATTATTATTACTATTATTATTGTTATTATTATTATTATATTCACACAAGACTGACAAGGGATCATTAATTGTTTTTGGTAACACAGTCATATGTTGCTAATAAGAAATGGCAAAATCTTATAATTACAAAATATGACCTGCTTTTCTCAAGTACAATGCAATGGAATAACTCTTGAATGTGCTGACTACACAGTGTTCATGCCATTGACATAGCAGACTTATGCAAGCTAACCAGAAATGCTATATGTTTCAACTTAATGACCACACAGTCAATTAGGTTAAAACTGCAGACTCGACAGTCAGATGTTTAATTATGCATTAATATGTAATTCCTGTTGTATATCACTAATAATATCACTATCATTATCATAATCATAATCATAAACATCAATTCCTGTATGGTAAATCATACATCATTAGAAGCCTACTGTTTAAAATTTGTAAAAATTCTTTGTAGCTTCTTTAAATAAATAATTGAATTGAATTGAATTGAATTATTATTATTAATGTTACTTTTAACGCTTTAGCTGCATTTATATAAAGTATTTAGGAACTTTTGATATACCAGTGATCTCCCCTACTAACTTATTCATGTGCAAACGTTCTCTGATATTTTCTCGACAAAATATTTAGTTTAAATTATGTGATACTAGTTGATTAGCTTCATATTTCTCCAGTGGTATAATTATAGATTGAATGTTAGATGAGTTCCGCCTATATACCACTAAATATTAAAACATTCAGCTGAAGTGTACATGAGATAAGGAGAACAGTTAATTAACAATACGTGTTTTGAATTAGGCTTTCATTGTGTTGTTATAAACGTACTTTTATTGTATTGAAGTAGTCTATCACTTAATAAGATAGTATTTAAAATAACATTGAGCTCAATGTGTTGTCAAATTAGATTATTTGCAATAATCAGTAATAAAATTACGAAGTTGCCTTGTCACAATAGCTAAAATATGAATTAAAATTAAAACCTACATGAAACTTAGATTGATAAAGTATTCTAATACTTGTAATTTGTTTTAAAATAGCATACAGATGTTTATGTATGTCATAAATATTTGTCTTCTTGGATGAAATGCACTTGTCTTTTTTCTTCTTGTTTTGTATTGTGCGACTATTATTACTGTAAGAGTCAATTATAACATTGTCAATATTGTGAATAAATGTAATTTACGTGGTCCTTCTTCTTGGAATAGATTGACAGATCTTGAGAAGTGTAGTGACTTATCTCTTGTAATCTTCAGCTTTCGTTATTTTTCAATATGTTGAGATGCATTTCGACGTCATATGCGTCATCATCAGTCAAGCCTAGAATATGAATATTTTAGATATCAAAAGAATCTAAGGTAAATTTAATTATAGGGTAAGAAACTTCGTCCATAAAAATGTGACTAATTTAAATGGGTTAAATATAGAACTATAATAAAAAAATGGTTGTATGCTAGCCAGTAGAAATTTAAAATGTAAGTTATTTAATAAACGAATAATATGGTAATTAATTTGTTAATAATCAGTCATTAGAATTTTATATAAGAGAGGCTATTAATTAAGAAACTGTACTAGAAGGTTTAAGTTGACATAGGTGTTGTAGAAGATTATCTATTAAGTTTTTAATAATTACAATATGTGACTTAACCGATGGTCTTGAGAGATGAACATTCTACGGTGAATGCTTGAATGCTACTAAATATTGGGAGAGTTCTTTCACCTAATCCAAAACTATTTGTAATATTCAAGAATATTAAGTATTTAGGAAGGAATCTTAATAAATAGGACTACTAAATAAAAATCTCGTCTGCATTAGATTAGGTAAGAAACATTTTGAAGAAATAATTGTCAATGGTGGGTATCTTAGACACTCCGCAATTCTCTAGAAATTCTTTGTATATAAATTAAACCAACATACCTAAATAATATAATAAAAATCAGGGAAACTTTTCCATAAAAGAGCCAGATGAAAATTATATTAATGGCATGCATTAGAACAGCCTAATTTCTCCCGTGAATTAGATTGGTCCATAAGTTATTTAAGAAACTATTGAGTTTTAGACTACGGTTTCTTGGGAAAGTTTGATCAGCATGTCCAGTTCTATCGTTTGATGCAATAAAAATGTGCTAGTTAAAAAGCATGTGACCCTTAATGAGTCGTTACTCCGGTAGAGGACAAACAATTTGATACCAAAATTAACAGGGGTTAATTTTATGGACTTGATGAGTGGGTATACTAAGTTCAATATCGCGCATGCAAGTCGGACAGACGGACGGACTTTTTTCCAGCTTACTAAATGTTCTTAGAAAGTACAACAAAATGAATAATACCAAACTGATTCACCATTTTAACTTTATATGCCTTAAGCATTGTCTCAATCCAATTCAATCGTAATGAATAATTGCCACATCCTCCGCCGAAAATATTGAAAGATTACGAGGGAAAAGAAACAAGAGCCATAGAATACGGCTTTAAGTCACCACTTCTTTCAATTTTCCCTAGTATTTTGAACGAATGAAGTTCTTGTGGATGGAGTTAACAAAAATTGTATTGAGTACAAATTTCTTAATAATTATTTTTTCGGTGACGTTACACAGAGGGAGTGCAGCATTATAAATTTATTTAACCTATAAATTAGTCTTTGTTTTCGGGATACAGAGTTACACTTCAAAGGCTTTGCCGAGAAAGGATCGAGAGTCTCTCCAAACTCGCCGCTTGGAAATCCCCTGAATATTGCATTGATAATTGAGGAGCTCTGAATTCTTGATAGTCTGTTTGTAAAGTCAACGAGCAGGGTGCACTCTGACATTTCCAGCTCCCAACTCCAGCAGCTCTATGAGAGAACCTTTCTATGGTTCTCATTGTTTCATTGTTCTTTTACAAGAGTTTTACGTCATCTTGGACCATTTGCTTTCTGTATCCCTTAGGTTTAGATTTAATTTTATTACTTGCTTCACTCCTCTTTTGCTCTATAAAAAATTCCATCCTAAGTATACGTCGATAAATTAGGAGCATAATAATGACTGTAGCATAATAGTATTAGGACCTGTATTACACAACATAATAGATAGACAGATGACATTTTTACGAAAAATATTAAGTATATTAATCTTTAAGTTATAAGGTTATTTATGATCCTTATGATTTCAATTTTAAATGCTAGCTATTTAAAACTTTTAATTGTCACATGGCGCTTCAATGGCAGGCTGCTAAGAGGGGCCACTTAAGAGTTTCGGATGCCCTATCTCGACAATGCTAAATTTTGTTTATATATGGAACTTAAAAAAAATCTTCTTACACACTATACTCGTTTTTGAAATATGTATTTTTTCTGCACTCTCCCTTCACTCATAAATTATGATCTTTCATTACCTTTTGTGACTAATTGTGATGTGAGACGATTACTACTGATTTTATAATGTAAATTTAAGCCCAATATAAATATTTAGTACAGTGTACACTGAAAAGAGACAAAGTACACAGGAGAGCGTTCAAATGATGCGTTCCTGCTAGTAGATCAATCGATGATGAATGTCATATTATTATAAATAATTAAAGAATCGCGCACAATGTGCATTATCCAAACCCAAGACTTAACCTACTGACAAACACCCAGTCCTGAACCCGGGAAAGTGATTTTTCACTACTGAAAAATCATCGACCCGGCCGGGAATCGAACCCGGGCCGCCGGAGTAGAAGGCAGGCGCGCTACCGACTCGCCCACGGCGACGGACAGCTTATAGTAGAGTTTTCTTATTGTATACTCAAGCGGGTTGAAAGGATTAAACCATTAAGTCGGTGTTTCTTTACGTAACTGACCTGACCTAGTCTATCTTGGTTTTCGCTTTCTAAAACAAAAGCAACGTTGCAACATTTTCCCATTATTACCAATGACCTCAGGTCATCCCTCGCTTTAATCAATTCACACGTGTTATTTTTTACTGTAATTAGATCTTGCAACCCCGCGTTTCAGTCCATGCGGAGTAGCTATCATAGCAATCACAGGACATCCTTAGATTTTGATTGGCTGAGGTAACTAGCTGACTGGTGCGGTAAAAAGAGCTGCCGGCAAATTTTTCCTTCTAACGAAAGGAAGCTGCCTGGGTATGCAAAGAATGACCGGAATATAGTAGTTCGAAACTCGTGTCTCTAGTAACCTAAGTTCATCTACTGCCAGGTGCCGATTATTAACTTGCACAACAACACTTATGCTTTGTTTGTAATATGTTTTAAAACAACTGCATATCACTACAATTGACATAACGATAAAACATAGTATATATAACAGAGATTTTAGTTTATTAACAATCACATAAAGAAAACCACAGTTACCCCAGTAAACCTAAAATAAACATTGTTTGAAATTCAACACCACTTGCATTGAATTACACAGCCTTTTCTTCAATCGATCAAAAACGTAAACACTGAACACGACACTGGCTGGCAAGAAACTACCGTATGTTTCCACAGATAGACGACCTTCAGATAAAACAAGTATACATTTTCGACACAGTTTTATAGTTTTAGCGTATATCTGTCTTATAAGACGACCTCCAAAAATATCAACGTTGAACAGCTATGGATTTATGTTTACAAACAACTTTTTTTTTCAGTTTTCTGGTTGAGTGCCAAAATGTGGCCCTTACCGGACCAAAGCTTAAACGGTCTTCTTTTTTTTTTTTTCTTAAACCGGGTCACTAAGCACAGTCGCATCATCTTGTTACAGAACGATTCGCTTATTGTGCGTAAGCCATGCACACGTACCGGTATGTAGGGAAAAATGAAACAATTTCTTTAAAAAATCGGTATAATTTCGCGGATTATAGAGTTTGTGGGTTTCTTTACGAAATTCGCGCTATTTCGCGGCTTAAATTTTCCCACAAACGGTACCTAACATCTTAATATGTCAAGGTAATGAAATCTTGACATCAGAATAATACAACATTTTATAATGGTTTCAATCTATATAAATTTCAGTTTTTTGTTGTTGTGCCTATCCTATAAGGCGACCCCCGATTTTGGGGGTCTTTTTATAGTTAAAATATACTGGTATGGTATGGTAGGGTGCATCTATATTCTTATATACATTTTACAAACATTATCCATAGAACAAATCCAATGCACGGGCCTAGACGGCCGTTCGTGCTTTTGCTATGCACAAGACAAAGAAAGAGAAATGTAACCGTAATAATGCAATACAACATAATACGATAACTTATAATATAATAATGATATACAAAGATGAAGAAAAAATATTGTACTAATGACAGAAAAGATATGACAATAATAATACAATAAGATACATAATAATACATAGACAAAGATTACTCCCCCTGCCCCTCCCTCCCATCATTTTCTACCCTGAGCTGTAGGACTTTAGACATGAATTTCCCCACCCCTGTTGTCACTCAACAGCTCCAATATCTCCATGTGACCTCTTCTAGAGACAACAAAAGAGTCCGGCAGATATCGTTGTCTAAACATCTCAGTGACTTCACATTCAGGGAGAATATGCTGTGCTGTCTCATTCTTGTCACATATTCTGGCTCCTTCTGCATTGACGCGTTTCAGCGATTTCCAGGCTCCTAGGCGAAACTAGGCTAAATCCGTCCTGCCGTCAGCACTTCCCTCATAAAGATATATTTCTCTTCGCCAGTTGGTTTTAATCATTGACTGGATCTCCAGAGCCACCTTGTCCCTACATTCTCCTTCCGTTATTTGCCTGTCAATGTCTCTCAGACGATTCCTGACTTTCAGCCAAACATTTAGTTTGTTCCTCCTGCCTCTTTCGTTTATAAATCCCATGCATATTTCCTCCAAGCCCCTGCGTATTCTTACCGCCCACGTTATTTGGTCTCTTAATTTAAGTTGTTCCCTATAACAAATTGCCCTGATAAGGGGTTGATCGCCATGCATAATCTTCGGATAGTATTTTAGTGCCTTTATCCTGCAATCTATTGAGACCCTCTGGCTCCCACATTCCCTTAGGATGCCACTGTTAGCTGTTCCTTTCCCCACCCCCACTATCTGTTTCAAGAAACCAATTTGCAATTGGTTATGTTGTTCTGTTCGTTCCCAACCCCAAATCTCTGCCCCATATGTAATTGTTGACTTAACTACTGCATTATACACCGTATCTAACAAATTTAGAGAGATTTCCGGAATTTTGTTGCGTATCTTCAGCGTCTCCATAGCTTTCACCCTACCCATGTATTTCGTCACGTCGATATGCTTATTCCACTTCCCGTTCATCGTCATTGTTACACCCAAGTTCACAAAACTCTTCATATTGTCCAGCGTCCTTTACTACTCACTCTTCGTAGCCAACCCACTTTTTTGTCCTCAAGGCATCGAAAATTTCTCTTCCCCCTTCTTTATAGATCCAGTCTATGAAGAAATCGTTTTAGTGTGTCCGTTAATACTTAACGAATGTTCTTCATAATCGCATGAACATGATTAAATGCCAGCTATTCTTCTAGGACTGGGTTAAATATTTTAAGATTTAGCTTATTGAGGGTAATGTAGGGGACCAGTAATATTACCTGCTGCTCAAGCTCTTCCACTTCCCACAGGTCCTGTTTTAATACCTTTATTACAGCATGCCCCACTACAATAAGCGTGATATTACATGCCTTGGATATAGACTATGTGTACAACAATTTTTATTTTATTTTACATGTTTCGTTCTCATTTGTCTTCACTATGGCTTGATGATGATGACGATGAAGAAGTGGTAGGCCCACTCTACGACGGAAAGGAACTTACTGATGCCTCTAAAGAATAAAAGCTACCGAACAATACTAAGATAGAGGGCGCCAAAAGACGTAACTAACAAGAAAAAAAGACGAGCAAAAACAGAACGGGAGAAAGAGTCATTATAAAAGTCTATCATTAATTTTGTTAAGCCAAAGATTATGAGACAGATTACGAGCAAAAACAGAACGGGAGAAAGAGTCATTATAAAAGTCTATCATTAATTTTGTTAAGCCAAAGATTATGAGACAGATTACCCGGTTTATATTTTAAAATCTTTCGGAGGAGATACAATTCAAATTTGATTAAAAAATAATAGAAAATTAGAGTTATTAGAATAAGATTTGACAGTTTATTTTGCGCTTACATGGCGTTAAGTTGCAAAATTTCTAGGACAAGTAATATTTGAAACCTCTTCTAACACTTCATTCATCCCTTAAGCGAATTTGCGGTATGAATACACGATGTTAGGGTTTGATTGACATGGCGGTAAGCCATATTATTCACTATTTTCACGTTATATGAAAAAATATATATGTGTTTTATTTTGTTGCTGTACTAGGTTTTCTTATATTTTGGGCATTGGCTTCAATTTAGGTAAAGTTTTTATAATCGTGGTAACCACGCTGAGAGCCAGCTTAGCCAAGTTTCTTGCGGTTTGTGTGTAGGCTATACCAACTTGGTTGTGTACTGCATTCATTCTTGCGGGTGACGCACATTCCTAAACTCCCATTTGCTTACAGAACCTAGCTCTACTTCATAGGCGCCGTGTTGCCATAATGTCATAGGCTCTCCCCATCTCCGTATTTTGCATGAAATTGAGCAACTTTTATTTCCTCCTCAACCATAAGGTTAATTTGAACAATTATTAATAATACGGTTCTTTTCTCTTAGAATATGAAATATGTGTATGTGCTTTCAGGCAATTATTACTACTGTAAGAACATTTAACTTTTCTCAACCTTTAGATAAAGGTAAAGTAACCTAACAGGACCTAAGGGTTCAGGGTCACGAGAATCCCAGATTTTCACACATTCGGCACGTGAAGGTGGTAAGGTCCTCAGCCTTATGCTGAATGTACAGCCTTATTAAAATGTAATATTTGAAAATAATTGTAATTATAATTACTTATATTTACAACTTACATACTTAGTGTGAAGTCTGACTCTGCATGTTCGCTCCAAGTTCAGAAAAATCTGGTGTGCAGCTGGAACAAGCTGCTCTTAATGCTTCAAGTAGATGTAAGTCTGTCAGGCTCGATCGGTATTTATTCTTGATGATGCTCATAGATGAAAATGTGACCTCGCTAAGACATTCAATAAAACAAAATTATGTTTTCGAACCAACAGGGGTATTTATTCCTGCCCACCAATTGCTTGAAGTGGCATAACATGGTTTCAAAGGTATATTATCTTCTTGAACAATTTCAAAAGATCTCACACATCTTCCCTCCAAGTTCAGTAATATCAACTGAAGCGGATGAATTATTGATGGATTATTGATCAACGTTATCACTAGTTCAAATGTTTAAAACTGGCTAATCCCGTTACTACATTCAGGTGACTAGGATTTTAGGATGGTGAAAGATAGAAGATGACATTCATCGACATTTAAGGTTCCCATAATTGATTTCAAAGTTGGAAAATGTGAACGAAATGGACAAAGCAGCGTCACTTGTGTCTGGGTGGGTCACCACTGTACTCCAGTATTAAAACTCCAATTCAAACTAATGTATGTCTACCGGTGACCGTCACAAGTGCCCCTGTATGAAAACGCCCTAACTCGCTATGGGTACAAATAACAATGTTCAAAAGAGCAAACTTACGATAGGAAAGGTGGTAGTGGTGAATCGATCTGTCTTGTCTACAGGAGAAAGGTTTATGACACCACAGTGACTCTGCTGCCCGAAGGGTTGTAAAAATCCTTATTGAGAAGAAAAAGGACTGGTACTGTTTGGTTAGAGAAATAATGCATACAGCTTTAAGTATACGAAAACATGCTTCATGGGTGTGTACTGGGAAGATGTTCGGAAGCAAATCGATTTGTCTTGAAATTTGAATTAATATTAGAAACCGTTGGAATAATAATAATAATATAATATAATATATATAATATAATATAATAAGAAATAATAAATTAACTATTCTGAAAACGTTTTATTTCTTCTCCTCAAGTACTCTTCATATGACGTATTTGCAAGTAGCAAATGCAATGGTATGCTGACAACAAAAACAGGCCTACAAGTTGTGAATTCTTTAGACAAATATAGTCTTTATGACGCGTATGTGCGAAGAAGAACATGTAATCAACGTTTAGGTCAGAGAATAAAATTTATGGCCATTGAACTTCAAATTCGTAAGACCGAAGGAAATTGATCAATTTCCCTATTTCCATATTGAACAAAATGAAATTGTGAATTTCCCACCGATTTATTAATGTTTACAAATTCAAATGATTATTGACTTCCAAAATATTTGTTATAAATAAAATGGATTTTATAGACATTAATATGTATTAATATTAAGATGAACTTATTAGAGATAAATATTTTTTTAATGGAGATAGATTGCATGTTTATGGGTATTTTTATTTTCATACGACACATTTTGCTATTCTAAAGTACAGTTTAAGTACACTTAACATTTTTGTAGAAGACTTCAGAACTTTGTCTCAAATGTTTCGGTGCCGTTTAACAGGAACTTTATAAACATAACTTGTGAAATTTAAATCAGAAAAACTTTAAGTAACGAATAAGGGCAAAACCATACCAGTTGATTTTATAATCTATACCCTATGTAATTCATAACACTTTATTTACATCAAAATCCGAAGGGTATCTAAACGGAACGTAAGATTGCCTGGATAATTTTCGTGGAAATTAATCATGTTCGATAGGATGTTTTGTTTCCTTTTGAAGAAGACGGAAGAACCGTGAAGCTTATCGAATTTATCAACACGGTAGATGCCTTGATCGGAAATTAATCAAAATGAGGCTTATTATTTTTAGATACCGTGTTTAAAGCGTTCCCTTGAACTTTTTAGAATTGAATTTAATTGAATTACCACCATCACGTACTGCATGTCTAAATATCCGGAGCCTCAATCTTTTGGAAACCTAAGGGCTTCCATGCCCTGAGCTTACTTTTCATTTAGAGAAATGAATGTCATAAGAGGATGTGTATTGCGTTCAGAGTTGTAAAATGTACACGTGACATAAATGCTAGCAAATGGAATGATTATCTCGAGTGTTTTATTGCGCTGGTTGTAAATATCGAGCCGCACACTTGGCATTGTCCGAGCATGAAGAGTATAATTTACTACTGCTCCCAGTAAAAAGTTTATGTGAAATCCTATTCAACTGTGGCTGGTAGCATGTTTGTAACTACTGAAACTAATTCACTCACCGTTAAGGTATGAGAGTACATACACCACATTCTGTGCTCATACAAGACTTATTAATCGAAAAGACTGAAGATGCTTATTAAAAGCAGAAATGCATGCATGTCGAATTACATGGAAGATGTATCTATCCTTCCACATCAAGACTCTTTACAATATCTTAGCTAGTGCTTTTACCGGAGAACTTAAAATTGAGGCAACTCTGTATGTGTGCATGCATGGCAATGAGCTATGTAAATTTGTTATATCTTGACGCCTATCTTCATAGCTATAACTAGAATTTTTAACAATGATTGTAAATTATAATTTGATGTATTGAACTTTAGCATTTGACGGCATACCGGGTATAATAACTCTACAGATTTTATCATCATATTCCTTCGGTAGAAATGAACAAAAACTTCTGTAGGCCTTTTGGCACATTTATTCCGTCCATGTTTAAATTTTGCAGAATGAAGTAGCGATCTGGCATTGTGCTTTTGAAATTCTGCAGGACTAGTAATTTAATTATTTCTTACGGGGAATAAGATTTGAAAGGGTTGTGGTTGGATGGAGTTAGCACAGAATAGTTTAAATGGCGGGCTCATGTAACTTGCTTAGGAATTGGCTATTGCCATTCAGTAAGTAAGTAAATATATCCACTTTAGAAATTCAGTAAATAAGTATTTTTCAATTTCATTATAGGCTTATTAACACAATAATTCTGTTACATATTTTCTCTATGATGTACGCTGCTTTGTGTTCAATTATCTCAAAATATGTCTTAAAAAACACTGTTTTGTTATATATATATATAGGAGTACCGGTATAGCCTATATAGCTTCAGAGTAATCATCAGATAATTTTAATTAAACGTATGTATATATTATATTTCTCTGATAATTTCTATCTTCATTTTACATGGAATAAAATACCATTACACTGCTGATTTACATCACTTTGGAATAAACTATGGTAGCTTGGAAATGTAGCAAAAGTTTTGGAAGCCACAATGTGTGTGTAAATTATACCAGTGTGTACTGTTCTATCTATATTATGTAGTAGCATCTATGATTGATAATTCTGATGATAAATATGAATTATTATGGTTATTTAATGGATGGGGTTTACTGCTACTCAGGCCTGTCACCGTCGGCGATGTGCCGGAACTAGTTTCGGCAGGCATACTTTTACATGCGTCTAAATCTACAGACATTGACCTATCTCATTTACGTGCACATAAATCCCTTCGACCTGGGCGGGATAGAATCCATTCTCTCGGGTATAGAAAGCCAATGCCAGATGACTGCACCACTCGCACCTACTGGTTATGATGTCGATTATAAGAGTAATTGTGTAGTGATTATCTCGTGACCTTAAGAGTTCTTGTTATTGCTGTGTGAGACAGGGAATAGGTTATGAACTAGCCTATGAAGGCAATGTAGACGGAGTTATATGCATACATTAATTACTTTGTACTTGTTTCTTTTACCTCGAGAGGTGTGTGTATGCAATTTCACATCTATTGAGTACGGTGAACTTAATTATTTCGTTTATAATTTTCTGATCTTCAATTATTGACCTCCCTTTCTGTGAATATATGCATTTTTGTGAAAAACATGCTTGGGAGTTCAGGAGAGCCTATAAATGGAATTAAATAATAAGTCTTCTCTATACATTTTGATACATTTTGTACATGTTAACACATTATGAAGGTGTGATAAGTGAATTAGCCTGCCACTGACTGTCGCAGGTGTGCTCCATATTGGCTTCTTATTACTATATTTACAAGGAAGCAGATACCCCTTGAGCTAGGAGAGCAATGAAGAAAAAAATGAGCGACAAACTAACCGAAGAAGACATGAGAAGAATAAATTACAAGTTCAATTGAATCAACCCACATTCACGTTTTTCGGAAAGTTGATTTCATTTTTACTAAATTACAGAAAATATTCTACTTGATTAAACAGAAAAAATAATTTTTTCCCATAATGATATATAAGACCCCTGAAAATGGACAGAAATTCGACCATGCAACAGCTTCTAGAACCCGTGATGCTTTGATACAATACAGTACTTGTCCTATTTAAGAGTTTAAGCCCTACACTACTGTATTCAGAGGCCCCATTGGATTCCAATACCAAGGCTAGTCAACAGTACAGTTTACAAACCTTGTTCCAGTATCGCTTACAAAATTTCTTTGGTGATAGAAGAAATCCTTGAAACTTTAATGTCCATGATTAATAAGAACAAGATGTAACGATAAGTAGGTGTAGTCAATAGAAACTATCAGTAGCCTTGTACGTTACAACCGCAATTACATGATAATGGTTGAAACTGGGGTGATCGGGTGGAAAAAGAGGACCTCACTAATGGCGAGTTCCACCGCCCTTCGTTACGGCTAAAACGCGTCGTTTTCTCCTGCTTGTGTCATGTTTACGTTCCACCGATCCTAGATGCTCCCTCACGCCGGTTAATACTCGCGTTAACTTAAAGACAGAAATTCCTTGCTTTAAATCTCGCGTTTGTTTGAAAACAAGATGGCCGAAGCTGCTTGCATGCTAGAATACGAAGTATTATCCACAATAAACAGTAAATCCAGGATATTAATGCATTAATAACAGTTTCTGAAGAATAATATGAATACAAGGGAGTGATTCATTTACTTCCTTTGCTACTTTAGAGCAGTCAGGTAACAGAATGAGACCCTCCTGCTGTCACTAGCATGAACACAAAAGTAGGATCTGGGTTTTTCTCAAATTCCACAAAACAAACTAGTCCATCAGAGGAGAGGATCAGTTGACACTGTAACGTTGAGACAGACGAATGGTTACAAAATAAAATGTTTTTCGCAGTTGCTCAACATACAACAGTATCCTGAAGTATTTCGCTCATAGAAACGCCTACGCCCATCGAAAGTGCCGCTGTGTATTTGTCAGTTTATAGCTTGTATTATTACTAGTAAGTTGACGAGTTGTTATTAATGAAATATTAGGCCTAAGTCAAATCGTTTTTGAGTGTGTTGTGTGTTTATTATTCCAGTGTTTTTCCAGGAAATGGTCATTTTGTATCTCCTATGACTTTAAAATTAAGGTAAGAGCTAAGCTGTACATTTATCACATTGTAATAGTTTTCAATAATTTCTTGATATGGTATAATATGTTGTAATAATATTACACCAGCAGTAGGCGTATCGCCTAGGCCCAATTCACCTTTTAGGTTTGATACCTTTTTTGATACCGATAGCAGTCGAAAAGATTGCAGGTTAGCATATAATAAATTATGTTAAGGTTATGATAGGTTAATAGTGCGAGTGCAGCATCATAAGTTGTATAATATACTGCATTAATAGCATTAATATTAGTAATAATTGGGTTCTACGCTGAGACGCGTGCTATGAGGGCTTTCCCCAAGAGCTGTACTATAGAATGTCAGTAACATGTGAGTGAGGATAGAATAGGGTTCGCAATCTACATATAATTCAATAATTATGAAAATAAGTATCAGAATTTATTATAAGGTAAGTGGTAGCTTAATAGAGCAAAAATACAATAAGCTTCAGTATTGGTTTCAAGCAAGCTTTCAAAAGCAAGAAAAAACACCAAGGCTGAGGGCCGAATAAGCGTGAGTCAAATGATCTGGTATGAATAACGTCAGATTAAAAGGCCAGCCATCAATCAAAATACAGAAAGCTTCAATAAAAATTACCAACAACAAAAGCTTTACTGAAAATTACCAAGACTAATAAGGCTGAAGGGCCAACTCATACGGCTTAAGGCCTGACGAGAATTATGTTAGTTAATCGGCGAGCCATCAATCAAAATACAGAAAGCTTCAATAATAATTACCAACAGCAAAAGCTTTACTGAAAATTACCAAGACTCATAAGGCTGAAGGCCTAACTCATACGGCTTAAGGCCTGACGAGAATTATGTTAGTTAATCGGCGAGCCATCCTTCTTCGTAACAAAAAAAAACCAAAGAAAATATTAACCTAACATGAAACTATGCAAAATTGAATCAATAAAAAAAACTAAAACTAAATCAAAGCTGGTGGGCGAAACCGAAAAAAGTAGAAAAATCAAAAGCCCACCAGCGAAAACTAGAAATATTACAAACTAAACATAAGGTACCTGCTGGTATATAGAAGCAGAGAAATCAAAGCATGCCGGATAGAAGTCTCACAGCCGGACGATCACAGAGCACGTCTTACTTCGGCGAAATCCAAACTTCAACTCTCTGAGCGAAAACGCCCCTTTGACAAACATACGCGAACCGGCCGCGAGAGGCGCTGCGCCGGAAAAATAATAAACCCCGCGAACAAATCTATATAGGGGGCGTAGAAGTAGAAAGAGGAAAACTAAACACACTCGAAACAAAAGAAAGATTGCTTCCGCAATGAAACTGAAAATGTACGTAACTGCTAGAATTATGTAAGTAAACAATAAATATATATAAAGTGAAACTAGAAGAAAGCCAGGTGCCGAAATACACACGGCACAACGCCTGTTTATTTTCTGCTAGCTACTGTGAAACATAGTAACCAACGTTGCCAATGGAAAAATGACTTTGAACGGCGAAGGAATCGGGCATTTTTTTTTTTTTTAATTAAAGATATATACAGACGGCACGTCCCATTACAATGATGTAATACTACATGCCTTTCCCTCTATTATAAGTCTTTTCTATAATCTAACTATTATTATTTTCTTGTTCACTTTCATACTATGGCTTTTTGACTAATTTTTTTTTTTTTTTTTTTTTTAATCTAGGTGGTTTAGTTTTACTATTATGTGACAACTAATTGACTTCTGTGTTTCCTTGTATTGTCTCTAAGTTCAATATAATATAAGATTTTTGCAACTCAGTAAATAAAAAGAAACAATACTCACTCAATTTGTTTATAATTTTTAATTATATTGTATGAAAATTACTAGTCGTGTGCAGTGTGTGATCTCAGGTTTAGCGTTGTATGTTGGCAGTAGCGACGGTGAATGTATGAAAAGCTTGTGTGCCAAGATTGCCTGTCTTCTATCGCTCGTTTGAAAACGGGTGTTTATTTCAACGACTAGAGGGTTGATGGAACAGTGTCCACTTAAGGCAGACGTTATACAGCAATGGCGCGTTACTAAAGTCTTCGTTTGGGTATATTTAAAGAATGTCGGTGGAACCGGCCATTAGTGTAACTTGTCAGATATTGATTGGCTCTCAGTCGTTAATAGAACAACTAGATAAAATAGTAATCGTTACGCAGTCTCTCGCTACAGTAAGAAAACCACCTGGTAAGTGCTCTTGCATTCTCTACTGCGTAGTTTTCAGTTGGGGTCTGGACTTTTGCGTCCCAAAACCACTAAACTAGGACATTTGCGTCCATAGATCCTCAGATCCAATGAACCATTTACGTCCCGGGTCTCTCTAAAGCAAAGGCCAAAATGCGTCCCATGGAGTACAGGTAAAATTAATAAGTGGTACCATGCAGTTCGTGGGAGTGATAGAACATTCTATACAATTTTGAATGGAATGATTCACAGCTGTTGTTGGTTTTAATGGAAGGAGCAGAGAAGTTGGCCCATAAAGATGGAGGATACGTTGCCTCTGGTTTAATGTAGGTTTCCAACACGTAGTCGGTAAAGTAATTTACGCGTTTGTCTGTAGGTTGCAGTGACATTGTGTCTTCTATAAAGCAGTCTTCAACCTCAACATGTTTGAGGAATGGCAATAAAAATAAATAAAAAAATAAAAACTTTAGGTATTCTCCTATTTCTGAGTTATTATTCTTGTATTCAGATACCAAACCTAGTGCTTGTATTTTCTTCCACCAAGATTGACATAGATGAAATCTACATCCTCTTATTTGGGTATTTGGCCAGACTGTAAAGACGGCTGAGTGAATGGCTTTTTCGAAGTCCATCACTACCATTCTAGGAGATAATGTTTTATTTAGTAAGGTACTACATTTTGAAACAAGTTGATGCAATGCATTCTTGTAGGTCTCTTCGAGTATATTGTGTAGAAGAAAATAACTAAAGGCAGAAAGGATCCATTTCACCGTAAAAAATTGGTAAAACTGTTTAGATACACTCTTAAAAGTGCCGTCAAATAGAATTGTACTTCCGTGGCACAGTAGGTTCAAATTTGTAAGCGTGGAAAATGCTACGATGTGTTGGTCTGAACTATTTATTAACAGAAAGTCTTCATCGCGATTTGTGTTTATGCGAGTGGTGCTAAGAGTAAAATGCACTTCTTCAATCGTTTTGGATACTTGGGGTAAATTTTTCTTCTCATCATATTAATACTTTTTTTTATCGCAGTAACATCTTTTGAAGTGATAGCAGGAATATCCCCTTTAGCAAGTTCCCCATGAATTAATTTACTTGGCCGGTCACAAATATCTTCAACGGCCTAAGCGTTTTAGATTGGTTCTAAGTTTATATCTTTCCAGTGAGTCATCACTATCTTTATCGTGGTTATGATCTATTACCCTTTCCACAATATCGTTTTCATCATTTAATTTTATGTAAGACTTACATGTTTTTTTGGTGCAGCTCCAACGTTGGACGTTTCCTGTTAACATCTTGTGGAAGCGGAACTTGAAACCATCTATCAGGCGTAGAGTTTTGTTTCTGTTACTTGCAGACACCTCCATCTTAGTGGGAACTAACGTGAGCTGTAGTATGTTGCAAGGCTCAACAGTTAATTTGTAATATTCAGTGATATAGGTATAGATTTTGTTAACATCATCACATGCAGTGATACTATCACGCAGTAGTAATATTTTCCACAATCGTCAGACGGGACGCACGAGGGTTGTTTAAGTCAAATTGCACCGGACGCACGAGGGTTCTTTTGATGAAGCTACCACTCGCTTTGGGACACAAAAGGGTACGCTTTGGCCACAAAATGTTTCTGGTCATAGTCAAAATAGTCTTGAATATTTCAGAAACACGCGAATTCTTTCTTTAACCTACTTCCTCCCCTTTCAAGGTTCTTGTACTTCAATAGGGAAGGGGACTCATAGTCTATATCCAGAAGGAACGTAGAAAGACTTCCTGTTGTTCGATCAACACGATGTAGGGTCTCCCCCTATAAGCACTAACTGTACAAGCAACAGACCTGTTAATTGTGGAAGGTTCTAAGTCAACTCTAATCCGGCATTCGTCAAGTAGAGAGAAGCCACTCAATCAGAACGATCAAAAAATAGGATTTAGGCCTAAACTCGAGACCTCTGTGCGTTACCGCCTTGGCCACCTTTCTTGGCTTGAAATTGATTGAATTACTAAAAATGAGCATCTAGAAACGCCATGGGTGGTTCGGTAGCGCGAATACCTTCCACTCTGGCAGTCCGTATTCGATTCCGGCTGTTTGGGTTTTCTTCAAAAGTGAAAAGTCACTCTCCAGGGTTCAGGACTAGGTGTTTATGGTTAAGTATTAGGTTAACATGCACAGTGTGCGCAGTTTTCAAATTCTTATGGAAAATATAATACAATTATTTAAAACCTTAATGCCTGACAATAGTTTGACGCCGACACTTACACGCTTTCTGTCACAAAATGAATACAAAGACATAAATAAATAAATTTTTGACTAGTAGGACGTGTTGAATTCAACGGTGTATAATGAATACTAGAGGGATATTTTAGTTCAAATAATCAGTGAAACCTACATGCCGAGTTTTGCAAGAAATCTGTAAATTAATTGGATTGATTGACTATTTCGCTTGGCTTGTAGTGTAGGAATTCTAATCAATGATTGGATTTTATGTGCATCAGCGGGTGCTTTGACATTTATCTGCACTGTTATGTAGGTCACGCGCATCTGTATCAGCGATTTTCAGATGGGTTATTTTGTAACAGGTTTAGATATTGGTTCATTTATTTGGCGTTCTACTTGTAAATAACATTCCACCAGAAGAAGTTGTCATATGAAAGTACCTACCAAAAAGGGCTTCCCATTATCCTTAGTTGGCTTAGTCCAGAACCGATTGTGTTGTCGCACCATTATTGAAAACATTTCAGTTCAAAGCAATTCGAGGGCTTAGAGTCAGACAACGTTAACTCCCATAACACAACATGGGAGTTAACGTTGTCTGACTCTAAGCCCTCGAATTTACTCCTTGGTTGGCCATTAGGTATACATAACTGCTCACTTTTCCAGTTCTCAAAATGGGACACCACATTTGAAAACTTAGGAATATGAAATTGGTTGATGGAATAAAACGATAATAATAATACAAGGTTATATTTCGCGATCGAAATATAATAAGATAAAAAACTTATTACTCTACAGGAGGATTAGGTCGCTTAAATGACCCTAAAAGGGAGAGGTAAAACTAAGGTAAAGAAAGAAAGAAAGAAAGAAAGGATGGAAGGAAGAAACTGATTACTGTTACCATAATTGCGTTATTGTAATTCGTGACTTACTCTGTTTGTATAGTACTTTCATAATTATATGACCTCGGGCGATCGTCTAGTTAAAGTTGAGATAAAGTCTTAATCTGGGGTCTTATCATAAGTAATTCACTCTCAACTTTGAATTTATTTCGAGAAAATTTGTACTTCGAGTAAATATTGTGACTTTTTAGCAAATAAAAGAGGGAATCATTAACTTCCTACTTGCAGGAATTACATTCTTTCTTTCCTTAACAAATAATATTTATATTCCTCTCCAAATTATTTTATTGACTGGACTATTTTTTCATATAACTGCACCAGTTATCTGGCTTTACGTTTTATTGGTCGTGATGACCGCTTGCTCGATACTTATGTGTCACACAACATTCCTAAGAAGGGTATTGTTTTATTTCGATAACTCAGTTGGATTCATTTTAATATTCTATTTTACTTATTAATTTCATCCACTTAGTTGATTTTAATAACTTTACTTATTAATTTCATCCACTTACTTATGTTTATTAGCTTTACTTATTTTAATTTTTACTTGAATTATTCATTATTTTCAAGTTAGCTCTGTTTGTATAGGACTTTCATAATTATATGACCTCGGGCGATCGTCTAGCTAAAGTTGAGATAAAGTCTTGAGATCAATTTATCAACTTAACTTCGTCATGACAACATTTATATTTCTTCCCACTGGGTGCCAGTCACGACCTAGAAGTTACTACTCCACCTTATATTATCAACTCACCAGCTTACTCAATGGAGACGGGGGGCATAAATAATAAACCTGTAACAATAACTTTTATTTCACAGCAATTATCAATTATAATTATTATGAATCAACAATAAAAATCATTCGACAAATGACAGTAAACACGTAACACTTCTTTGAGTTTACGCAAAAATCATCCAAAATATTCAGATAAACGATTTGTCTTTCAAAGTTTCAAATTATTACATCAAATCCTTACAAAGAATTGCATATATTCTACAATTTACTTTCTTCGATTGTTTCGTTCATCTTTTTCTTAGCCTCAGTGAGGGGTGAAAGAGGATAAAAGGAAATATTAATATTACTACATACTAAATATACACATTAGTATATGTACCATCATTCTCGATATATTTATTACAAAATATGTATAGCCTATATCTCTTTTTTATATTCAAACCTCTAATAACCTATCTTTTATTTAAACTCATACATAGGATGTTACTTCATCACATCTTACTGTTTAATTAATTTTTACTATCTCGCCTTCATAGGCCAAAGATTTAAATTCTATTACCGTATTTTAGGGACCATAAGACGCACCTTAATTTTAGGATGGAAATTTAAAGGAAAATAAATTTCATGTGTTTCTAAACGAAATATTTTAAAGGGAATAATATACTTCATTGCATAAACAAATTATAATCTTGTACAATGGAATCGGTGTAAATCACTTCTAACTTAAAACCTGCATTGTACGAAAATCTCTTCTGTACAGGTGACTTGGCGTAAATTTTAACAATTACTGAGCTTAAACTTTAATTATATGCTTGTTTCAGTTTAAACTTTAATTACAAGTCTCTTTCAGCTTAATCTTACTTTACAACTTCCATTTTTCAATAATAAATTTATTTTTTATTTTTATTTTAATTTATTTTACTTACAATGTTGCACTATTACAAGTTAAGACATGTTCTTATAATCTCTCTCAATATGCTTACTACTGTTACTTTTTTTCTGTCCAAACTATTCAATAACGTAATCTTCCAAGTACTTAACGCTCTTTCTATAGACGTCTCGCCACTGAAGCAACTCTTTTTTTTTCCTTCCGCTGGTGTAAGGACATACCTCCTCACTCCAGCCTTCACTGCTCCACCGAAGTCACAATCGGCCGTCTTGCACGTACAACGTGCAATTCTATCCATTTTCCGCTGCTATTGAGTTTACCCCCTACAGAGTATACATTCATGGACGTCTCTCCTACATTGTTTTCCTGTTCCTCTTTCTGAAGGCGGGCACACATGTACTGACGTTTGTTCCTTTGGTTCTCCCGATCCAAGCGTCAATTATTGTCTTTCCACTCGACACGCACATGTTTAGACTCTTGATAAATCTGTTATTGTGTTTACGGGCATTGTTGGTGTATTTGCTATTTTTGTGGGGAGTGTGTGTGTGGAGTTTTTGGATTTACTAGTCTTGACTGTTCGTCTGTGTGTTGTTAGTATTAATTTTAGGTTATACTTTTGCATGGACAGCCTAAGGGCTCAATCTGCAACGTCACAGTATACGCTACCCTCTTTGTCATATTCTTTGTCTTTCCTGTCGTATATCATTACTTTTAATTAGTTTATTGCTTTTCCTATATATATATATATATATAAAGCTGGGATCCTACGGCGTTTGCCGCATCCCGCATTTCGATCTCCATGCCTCTTTATCCCTCCATTCATCTTCTCCTATAGCCCTGTCAGCCATAGCTATTCTAATCCCTTCTCTCCGTTGTGTTGTCGGTCTTCCTCTTCTCCTCCTATTCTCTGGGTTATAATTTAGAGCTCTTTTTGGCCATCTTCCTTCATCCATTCTTTTAACATGACCATACCATAATAACTGTCTTGTTTCTATCCTCTCTGCACTTGTACAAATCCTTCCTGTTCGTCTTCTAATTTCTGTATTTGGTACATGTTGCATTTTTGATATCCTGCAAGCTCTCCTTAAAAAATCAATTTCCACTGTATCAATTACCCTTCTTTCTCTCCCCGATAGTTGCCAACATTCCGATCCATAGGACAATATAGGTTCCAACACTGCCCTGTATATTCTCATCTTTGTCTCAATTTTCATCCTTTTTGACCATAATATGCTGTTTAAAAGACAAATAACTTTCTTCCCTTGTAGTACTCTGTTTTGAATGTCTCTCCTGGTTGTTCCCTCAGTTGAGACAATACTTCCCAAATACTTAAACTGATTGCTCTCTTTAATATTCCGAATATCTAAATCTACATCCCCTTGTCCTTCTCCAACTCTCATATACTCTGTTTTCACCATATTCATATTGAGACCCCATTTCTTATATTCCTCCTCCAATTTCCTCATCATATAATCAATATCGTACTCTTCACTTGCTATAACCACTTGGTCATCCGCATATAACAATGTTGTCAAACAAGATTCCTCCATCTGAATTCCCATTCCTGAAATTTTCTTCCTCCATTCCTTAAGTGCTTCTTGAATATATATTTTAAATAGGGTTGGTGACAAACAGCATCCTTGTTTAAGTCCGTTTGAAATATGAAAAGATTCTGAGACATTGTTTCCTAATTTAACAGCACTCTTTGCATTCACATATAATTGCCAGATAGCATTAACATAAATTCTATTCAGGTTTATCTTCGTCAATGTATCAAATAATATTTTCAAGGGTACTGTATCGTAGGCTTTCTCTAAGTCGACGAATACCAAATGAGTAGATACATTTCTGGCTTTCCTCTTTTCTAATATCTGTTGTAACACAAAGATATTGTCCATACATGATCTTCCAGCCCGAAAACCACTTTGTTCTTCTATTTCTTCCAGCTCTATTTCAACCCTCTTTTTCAATACTCGACCATACAACCTCCCTATCGCACTTGTTACACTTATTCCTCTATAGTTTTGGCATAGCTTCTTATTTCCTTTCTTATATATCGAACTAATATATGCAAAATTCCAATCTTCTGGTATATTATCTCCTTCTATTAGACATTTGTTGAAAATTTCTACTAAAATTTCCAATATTATGTCAGGTGCATACTTAACAAGTTCAATTGGAATGTTTCCAGGTCCTGCTGCCATATTATTCTTTGATTCTTTCAGAGCCTCTTTCACCTCTTGTATTGTGATATCCTTAACAAATGTATCTGTTTGCTTTTCACACCTCATCTCCTTGTTTTCAGAGCCTTTTTCCTCTCTTCTCTCCTTGATTTCAAACTCTTCCCTATCTTCAGTCAACAGTTTCTTATAATAATTCTTCCACTCTTCCAAAGAAATTAAAGATACACCACAGTTTCCCTTTTCTTTCCTTAAATTCTTTATAGTTTTCCATGCTTCTGATACTTTCGTTCCTCCCATTAATCTGTCTAACTCTTCACACTTCTGTTCCCACATTTCACTTTTACACTTCAAAACCTCTTTTTTCACTTTCCTATTCCACAAATTATATCTTTCCCTGTGTTCCAAATTCTGTGTTTGAAGCCAAATGTCATAAGCTCTTTTCTTCTCTAATATCATTTCTTCCACTTCTCTTGACCACCATTCTGGTTTCAATTTATTACTCCGTTCTTGCATACCTACTGCTTCTTCCGCCGATTGTTGTAAAATCCTTTTCAACTGGTCATATAATTCTCCTGCATTCTTATTATCCCTCTTTACTTCGTGTATCTTCATGGCTAATCTCCATTTATACAAGAATTGGGTAGATTCCTGGTGAAAGCTATCCAGATTATATTTACATTCCTCTAAACTTCTATTTTTATCCTCTAATTTTCCTTTAATATTCACCCTTCTATAAGGTATTATCACCTTTACCACTAATAGATGGTGGTCTGATCCACACTCTGCTCCACGATACACCCTTACGTCCATAGTTTTCAATATTGATGTTTGTCGTAAAATTACGTAGTCGATGATAGACTGTAGTCCTCTCGTTGGCTGTACCCATGTAAATTTGTGAATGTCCTTATGAGGATAGAACCCATTCATTATTTTCAGCGACTTGATCTGACATATATTTCTCAACCGCATTCCATTATCATTCAAGGTTGATTCTCCATACCTTCCTATCACTGGATTATTATCCTCTTTTCCAATTCGGCCATTAAAGTCCCCTAGTACACATATTTCTTCCTGGTCTTTAATCTGTGTTAATATCATTTCCAAATTCTCATAAAACTCATCTTTAATAGTTTTTTCAGCATCTTCACTAGGAGCATACGCGCCCAGAATTACTACCCTTCTACCATTCGTCTCTATTTCTAGCTTTATAATTTGTTCATTTATACATTCCCAATTTCTAATACTCTCTCTAAGTCTTTTATGTATAGCCACTGCAACTCCTCTCTTTGCTCTACACTCTTTCGGTACACCACTGTATATATGTATGTAATCTCCTATATTTTCCTCTCCTCTACCCTTTTTATTTGTTTCTGTGAGGACACAAATGTCCATTCTCATCTTTTTTAATTCCTAGAAAACTTCAGCTTGCTTAGTTCTTAATCCTTGAACGTTCCATGTACCAATTTTCATTGTCCGTTTTCTTAGCTTTTGTCTTCTTTGTATAGATCCATCCTGATTCCGAGGCACTTTATCGAAACTTTTAGCAATTTTTTTCTTTTAACGGATAACGAGGAGCTGGCCCGTTGACCCAACCCTCAGACTTGAGGGACCAGGATTTTCTGTAGGGGTTTTCTCCCTTAGCCTTCGTAGTACCACCTACTTCCTGCAAGGCAGCAGTGCTGGTTTTGGTCAGCCCTGGGTATTTTATTTCCCCAGTACCCATAATATCTTATGAGCTTTCCCCTATCCGCCACCGGGGGAGGCGCCTGATGGGAGACCAGCAACTTTTCCTACGAATTATTAATTGGTCCTCTTTATCCCACTCTTGGGGTACGCCATGGAATAGTGGTAGAACCCTAATCCTTCTGGTTGCACTATGACCCTCTGGTCGACTCAGCCTCTAACAGAAATGAGTACCAGGAAGAATCCTGGGGGTAAAGGCGGCATGAGCGTATGACTAACAACCTTACGACCGAATGTCTAAAATCGTGGAGCCTCAACTTCCAGGAAGCCACAGGGTCTCGACTGAGATATTTTGTACTTTTACTTTATGAAAATTTAACCTAGCTACACGGAAATTCAACATTTCAATAAAAAAGATATCTCTGGGCAGACCCAGGAAACGATGGCGGGATCAATTATTTGGAGATGGCAGAAGATCGAACAAAATGTTTCTCAATATGATGTTATGACCCGTACTTCAGTTCATGAAATAACTTGTTATAAACATGGTTTAAACTTTAAAAAGTTAATATTGGCAAAACTTCAACTTCACGAAAATTCACATATTTATCCGTGTTCCGTCTGCTGCCGTATGTAGATCTAACCTGGGTCATACTCTGACACGCTGGAGGTGTTGTGATTAAGCGATTTCCTTCTTACAGAACGTGCAGCCGATATAACCAGTTTTATACGCTGACAGCATGCTGTTAAGGCAGTTACGAAGTTTTAGTATTTCTGCCTGCTAAAGCTATTGTTCTCAGAACTGGTCTATTGATAAGCTATTGGTCAATTACTTAAAACTTTTTTATAGTATCGCTGCTAAGTAAATATGCATGTCCTCACAAGAACTGGAGATATCTTAAAGGCAATGGAATTACCTTCTTCCTCTTGTATTTTTATGAACATAGAATTATTCATGAACACTCTTCTCAATATGCGGCAATTTCAAGTAAGAAAGAGTTGTTGCACTCATAATACGTTTAAATTTTATTTTGGTGTGTTCACTATTCTCTGTTCCTATCTTCCCAAATTACCTTGAGCATAATTTAGGAATTCTGACTGCTTCAATGTCTGTATCCATAGCTTAGGCTAAGTCTAGTAGAAATTCGTATCACATATTTAGATCTCCGTAAAAGTACAATACAATTCCGTTATTTTGTTATTGTCTTAAAGTGAGTGTATGGTTTCTTCAGAATATCAGATCAAATTCGCAGTGTTATACGTAACTGTCAAACAAGGTCGGCAGTCTGCCAAGTTGCTGTACTCTTTTCATTCACTTTTCTCAAGTTCTCTGAGCCGCGTCTGTAGAATAACTGCTGGAAATACTGTACTAAAGGAAATATAACTTCAAGAGATTCAGTTGTTCCTTTGATAAGTACTTTATGAACTTTACTATTTATGAAAATTCATTTAAATATTACATGCCAAGATGATGCCATGATAAATAATTAACTTGTTTTAATGTGTTTTATATTGTTGACAGAATATTCTAAGCAGATAATCTGCTTCAGAGCAAGCAAGCTCTTTATTGCTATATAAGCTGCCGTGCAGAAGCACTCCGTACGCCATGCGAAAAAAGAGACAGGGCTATTTCTTCTTCATGTTTATATTCATATTTTTTTTTATTTCGTGTGAAAATTACTTTATATCTAATGCACGTATCGGAATATAAGTTAATGATTTTCAACATAAAATATAAATTTTAACAAACTTTCTAACAGACTGTTCACTGAATGATGTATTTATGTTAACTTAAATCCAGAATGAGCGGTGTCAGTGGATTTATAAACAGTGTAAAAAGTAATGAGTGAATGATTTTTATATACGATTCTTAAACTAGTAATTTTTTGTTCTCTCACATAGGCCTAAGCATGTTCAACAGATACCTTTTTGTTTTAGTGTTTAGTAAAGTAATCGATTTCAAATGGACTAAGCTGTTCGAATCCTCTTTTTAATGAAACCTTATAGAGGAAAGAAAGATAAGAATTGTAATATAGGCCTAGTTGATGTGCCCGATTTTTTACCCGAAGGCGCTCTTTTACTTGTTTCTAATTTTAAAAGCGTGGGAATGTCGCAATTACGCACACATGAGTTCCATCGACTTGGTCCGGACTCGCACCCACGAAGTTCGGAATGGAAAGCCGGTGCCTTATTGACGTTGTTCACTGTTCCATCTAGGATGATTATAATTATTAGTACGGCCTTAAATTAGTATTATACCTACTACTATTGGTGTTAGGACATCATCGGTCTCCGTCGCTCATAGGACTCAGCTCAGGGGAAATTTGGAGTTTTCTCTGAAGTCTACTGTACAACGTTCTTCTTGTTCTTGATAATCTACTTGGCATGGTGATTCAATGTTCTTCTTGTCCTTGATAATCTTTCAGTACTCTTGCGGACGATGCCACAAGTATCCAGGATGATATTTTTCTGAATTTGTTTTAGGCAGTGCTTCATAATATTGTTATATTTTGAAAATAAATAAAAAACGAGACCCTCTATATGGTTAATGTTAGCCAATATTGTGATCGAAATGAGGAAGTGGAAAAACGTTGACGCGGAGGTTACACTAAAGAATTAACTGCGCGGTTGTGCTGACTGGCGATTCAAGGTGGTTGACAGTGAAACAATTGAGAAATAAGAAAGAATATTTTATGTGTAGAAGTAGCATTGAACCGGGAAGTTGCAAATAAGCTTTTTTTGTTGTAATGTCACGGCTGCCAGTGGGGGAGACGACTTGACCACAAAAAAGTTATAAAAGAGGCGAACAAATTGTTCACCCCTCTTGTTGTTGCTTTTCTTGGTGCTTCTTGGTGGAAGCCAGGTCCACGCCAGAAGCCAAGGCACTTGGTGCAAGTTTAATTTTAACAGTGTACATCTTGAAGATGAACTGTAAGTAGAAAGATTTTCACTTCATTGTAATTGTCAATTCTTTTATCTTAAATAAATCTAGTCATTTAGGTATGTTAAATTGTGGCATTTGTAATTTCGAGTGATAAGATGATGTCCTTCCTCACCCGTATGATACTGCATAGCATTCAATCATTCAATCCGGGCCATCCTGATTAAATCATGTCCTGGGGACAAATGGTGTCAGAAATAGTTAGGGCCCCGGGACATGACAATTGATGTCAGAAGTGGGCGAACTTAACGCGGGACAAAACTGATGTCCAGAAGTGGCGAATTTACCCCGAGCCGCAAATTGTTGTCAGAATGGGCGAAAGTGACGAAAAAAAAAATATATATAATAAAAACCAAGGGAAATTAGTTAAGGGAAGTACATATTGTTATAGAACATGTTAATGGGTAACGTAATGGGAATGGGAATGAAGTAGAATATGTAGAGGTAACGGAAAAAAAAATGTAAAAGAAGTGATTAAAACACAGTGTTAATAAGTAGCCACGGATTGATTTTCTTTTTTTCTCTTTCGTATTATTACGAGGACACATCTCAAGTTCAAATTACAAATGCTATTTTCAAGGTAAGTGAGAAAGTGATGAGTGGACATGATCAAATAGCAGAGATAGCGGAAACAATAGTAGGAATTGTGCAGAAGTGGTAAAATACATATGGCAGAAAATTTAATGTAACATAATTAAATTGAGGGAATTTAATAATAAGTTTATAATAGGGTGCAAACAAACATTTTAAGATGCCGATCGACGAAGAAACTAGAAAGGCTATCGAGGACCTTAACAATAGGTTAGCGGCCCTTACCATTGCAAATAGGGCTTTGCAACAGGCAAACCAACCTGTAAGGCATAAGGACTTAACTGTGTGTACCGCGGTTAAGGAATGGAACGGTGTGTCAGGATTTTTACCTGTGAGGGAATTTTTTAATAATATTGAAGCCGCTGCTTCTATGGGTAACCTCGAAGCAGAGGACAAGAAACAAATAGTTAAATTAAAGGTCGTAGGGCCAGCCGCAGAATTTCTGTACGGTAGACCCGACCTAACCAGTAAAGAGGCAACTTATGACCAGCTTAGGGATGCGTTCCAAGAACGTTTTAAGGAAAAGTTACCGGATAGCTATTACTATACACAATTGCAAACGGCGGTGCAAGGGAAAAATGAAACACCTGAAGCATTTGCAGACCGATTAAAAGCCCTCAGCTTGAAAACACTTAAAGTGACAGGAGATGCAACTGAAAAAAACGTTTTGGAGGAGGAAGCAGAAAGAAGGCTTCTTGCTGCTTTCACCGCAGGACTTAAGGGTGAAATAGGCAAGCAAGTCCAGTTAAGAATGCCGAGAAGTCTTAAGGAGGCAGTGCAAATTGCAGTAACCGCTTTTAATATCATACAGACGGAGCATATTAACAGGAAAGAACCTGAAGTACACCCTAGGCCTGTGTTTAATATGTCTGCACAGTTAAAGTGTTTTAATTGCGGAAAGCTAGGACACAAGGCACGAGACTGTCGTTCCAAACAGCAGCCCAATCATCAAAGGTCCCCAGAACAGAGTCGGAGGGTATATCAAAATAATTTTCACAATCAGGGAAAAGCATATATAGGGAAACCACAAATAGAATGTTTCTTTTGTAAGAAACGGGGTCATATCCAGAGTAAGTGCTGGACGAAAAACCCTCAGTTAGCACCTAACAAGGGAAGTTATGTTAGGAAAAACGGAAGCAATGGAAGAAATTCGAATAATAGGTCGGATTTTCAGTCAGCCTCTACCAGCACCCCTACGTGGAGGCCAAGCCAACAGTACCACCAGTAGTAACCACAATTGTAGAAAATTCCCCAGAAGTGTTAATGGTCGATATCTTAATTGAGGGCCGGAGGACACATTTTATCATAGACACAGGAGCAACGATTTCTGTTATTAAGCCGGGAATCTCAGAGGCAAATTGGGAAAATACGGAGGTATTAGCAAAAGGGGTCACGGGAATTGGACTGGACATAAAAGGGTCACAGACAATAGAAGTTCAGTTCGAAAACAGGGAGAAATATGTTCATTCGTTCATAATCTGTCCGCTAGGAATTACCCAAGATGGAATTCTTGGTTTAGATTTTTTGAGTAGGCACAAAATCAATATTAACATTGTACATCGCATGTTACTGACACAAAGTGGGGCAATAAATCTCGGAGTGACAACCGATGACAACGGAATCAGGAGGACAGAATTCGGTCTGATCAACCGAAATGTTCTGAATTTCTCTCAGAAGAAATCAGACACCTCCGAAGACATTCCCAGTACAAAGGTTGCGACAGGGAGAGGTCCTAAGGGAAACCACCCTACAGATCAGTTAAAAATGCAAGTAGGATGTCCAGTGTTTAATACGAGAATTGTGAAGGTTCCTCCAAAAAGTGAGATAATAATATTGGGAAAGTTAAGTAAGAAAGGATGCGCATCCAGGAAAACAAATAGAGAGGACAGGAAAATAATTCAGGAAGACAAAGAAGTTACTGTGGAAGACAGGGAAAAACTTTTTGAACCGGAAGGTTTAGGCATGTATGGAATATATATAGCTAGGTCGTTAAACGATAATGAACAAGTAAAGAAAGGAAGAATTCCCATAAAGATTGTAAACTGCACGGCAGAAGAAATTGAAATAGTAAGAAATAAACGTTTAGGGCATATTTACCATGTGGTAGCAAACAGTGAAAATAGAGTTAACCATGTAGAGGGAGTGAATATATTAACTCCGATGGCAGGGAAGGAAGAAAAAGCAAATATTGCAGATACCACGAATTTAGAGCACCAAACAGCTGTAGACCAGAACAAAATAAGAGACATATTAAGAAAATACGCTGACGTATTTCAAGACCCAAGAGACAGTGAACTAGGTTGCACTAGCAAAATTAAGCACCGTATCGATACGGGAGATGCACGACCGGTAAAGAAAAAACCCTACCCCATACCGTACAAGTATAAGGAAAAAGTAAAAGATATGTTAGATGACATGTTGAAAAAAAATGTTATACGTCCTTCAACGTCGCCATGGAACGCGCCAGTCGTTCTTGTCCCGAAAAAGAGTCCAGACGAGGCAGACAAATTAAGGTTCTGTATTGATTTTAGAGGGTTGAACTTGGTATCTCATGGGGATACATACCCAATACCCAACATAACGGAAACTTTAGAAGGTTTAGCAGGCACCCGATATTTCAGCAAACTCGACTTGCAATCAGGGTACTGGCAGGTTGAAATTGAAGAAAAGGACAAGGAAAAGACCAGTTTCCAGACGCAATATGGCTCATTCGAATTCCAAAAAATGCCATTTGGATTATCAGGGGCACCCGGTACCTTTAGTAGACTCATGGACAATGTGCTATTAGGACTAAAAGGCTTATCATGCTATTGTTATTTGGATGACATTATTATTCATGGGTCGTCAATAGACGAGCACGCGGAAAGATTGGCCGAAGTTTTGGAAAGATTGAGAGAGGCAAATTTGAAAGCACACCCTCGGAAATGTAAATTTCCGGTGGAACAGATAGAATACCTTGGTCATATAGTGAATCAACACGGCATACTTCCAGATCCAGGAAAAATCCAGGTAATTAAAAATTACCCTGTCCCGAAAACGCAGAAGCAAGTCAGATCATTTTTAGGCTTAGCGGGCTACTATAGAAGGCACATACCAAAGTTCGCACACATTGCGAAACCCCTTTCAGACTTAACACGGAAAGAGGAAAAATTTAAGTGGGAAAAACCACATCAGGAAGCATTTGATAAATTAAGGGAAGCATTGTGTCACGATCCTATATTGAAGTACCCGGATTTCTCAAAACCTTTCCTTCTATGTACAGATGGCTCAAATTTAGCTTTAGGCGCTGTTTTGGCACAGAAAGAAGGAGACGTGGAACACCCAGTAGCTTATGCATCACGGGTTTTATCAAAAAGTGAGCAAAATTTTTCCGCGACAGAGCGTGAATTGCTAGCATTAGTATGGGCTACGAAACATTTTCTTTGTTATTTATACGGAAATGAATTCATTGCAGTCACAGACCACGCCGCACTGAAATGGTTATTTTCACTACAAGATCCGAACTCAAGACTAGTAAGATGGGCTTTGAGACTGTCAGAATTTAAGTTCACAGTACAGTACAAGCCAGGTAAATCACTGACCAACGCAGATTGTCTTAGTAGAATAATGGTGAATACAGTACAAACTACTAATGAATCCAAGTCCGTGAGAAGTTTGCAAATGGCTGAACCAAATTATACAGAATGGATAAAGGATACAAAAAGATTTCGATTAGATGAAAATGGAATTTTATTTTATAAAGAAGGAAATTCAGAATTTCGATTGGTAGTACCACAACAAATGAGAAAGTAAATTTTGGAAAATTTTCATGACACCCCATTCGCTGCTCACCAGGGTCAAGTCAAAACATACGACTTAATTAAGTCAAGATTTTATTGGCCGGGAATGAAACAAGACATTCAAACATATGTTGCCGAATGTATGTCATGTAATTTTAGGAAATCAGGCAAACGCAATATAGCTCCGTTGCAAGTATTTGAACCAGTAGAAAAACCGTTTCAAAGAGTACATATGGACATAGTTGGTCCATTACCTAAGTCAGTACGGGGAAATGTATATTTACTAACTTTTGTTGACGCATTTTCTAAATACACAGAGGCTATACCAATTGCAGACCAGACAGCAGAAACCATAGCTAAAGCCTTTGTTTATAACATTATTGCAAGGCATGGGACGCCTCGAAAATTAATCACTGATAAAGGAAGAAATTTTATGTCCAAATTGTTCAAAGAAGTTTGTAAATTGTTACATATAACCAAACTTCAGACTAGTGCGTACCACCCCATGTGCAATGGCGCAGTTGAAAGAACGCATCAAACACTAGCTGACATGATGTCACATTTTGTTAGGAAAGACCAAAGAGATTGGGATTCATATGTTCCTATTATACAGCTAGCTTTGAGAAGTACGCCACACGCATCAACAGGATACTCCCCATATTTTTTGTTGCATGGAAGAGAAATGGAATTACCTTTCGCGGACCATGTAGTACCAAAATTCCAGCTAGACGAAATAGAGCAAGAAGATGTAATAGTATTGGCGAAGAAGTTGGAAGAAGTTTATGAAAAAGTACGAGAAAATTTGGAAAACGCAACTCACAAACAGGTAACACAGTATAATGACAAGAACAAAACTAAAATCAGCAAGATAGAAGTCGGAGACAAGGTATTGTTGCACTCAACGGCTTTAAAGAAAGGAGTTTCAAAAAAATTTGCAAAAAAATTTATTTATTTTTATTGGTAGTAGAAAGGATAAATCCAGTAAATTATAAGATTAAGGCGGAAGACGGAACAATATCTATAGTACATTCTAATAGATTGAAGTTGGTTAACACACGACAGATAGTCAGGCAAGATGGCAAAGACATGCATAGTGAGGCAGAGAGCGACTCGTTATTAGGTCAGGACGAACAGAACTGTGAAGCAGAGAGAGAAGAACACACAGCTGATGACGAATGCGCAGGCGCGAGACAATGCGAGGATACGGACGTGCGGGAACAAGCAGAGAAAGAAGAAATTATTGGTGCACATGATTTGAATATAATACCAGGGGCGTGGGAAATTGACGAAATAAGCAATAATAGGGTTGATGTATCAAGCACGAAACAGGAACAAACACAGACAAAGACAGGAGACGATGACCATGATGATGACGAGATACCATTAAGTTTGCTAAAAGAGAAATTAAATTTAGAAAAAAAAGACAGTCCTCCAGCCGCCAATTGTGATGACCCGACATTAAAGCATGAAAATAATGTACCACTTACAGAGCATTCCGAAGTCCAAACCAGGTATAATTTTAGGCCTAGAAATTTAAGTCAGGTACCGACGACATCGCAGGAAAATGTAAATGGAAAAAGGGAAGCAGAGGACACTATAAGATATAATTTAAGACCACGATAAAAAGGATTTTTTTTTTATGTTTCAGGTTACATCTACATATGGGCAGTCGTCCTAATAACCATACCAGGCAGAGGGATGAACATCAAACCACAGCAGGATTTAGACAAGGGACTTGTTTTTTTAAAGAAACAGGACATATTGTTATCAGCAAATAAATGGTCTATTGTATTAGATTTTTCATTGCAACAATATTACGAGATTTTGGATAACATGACAGAACAAATTAATTATGTGAAACAAACATTACGTAAACTAAATTTTATGAATTTTCAGAATTATAAAGCTTTAACGGAAACTTCGAAAAACACTGTTCAAATATCATTACAAAGATTGGAACACGAATTGCAGACAATGGGAATAAAATTGGATGAAATTGATAAAGAATTATTTTTTTCAGAGTGCAGAACAAAAAGAGGACTTTTTAATTTAGGAGGTTCAACTTTGAAAATTTTGTTTGGAATATTAGACTCTACGGACAGGCATAGGATAAATCATCAAATCGAGTCACTAACGCAAACGGATGTAAAAATTGTCGATTTATTGAAACAACAAATCACATATGTAAAGAAGGTTACAGACAGAACAGACCAAAATTGCATTAAATTGAATAAATTTTTTAAAATACTTAATACAACATTACTTGTACTAGATAATATTACGGAGGATGTATTTTTTGAGATTAATTTAGTTATGAGGAATATGAATTTATTAACTAATTTGCAAATTATGGCCGATACACTGAAAGAAGTCCAACATCATTTAATTCAATTTAGAATGGCAATTGACTAAACAGCAGCTGGTATATTGAGTTCATATTTGTTACCCCCACATGAATTTTCGCAGATATTACAAAGAATTGCATTAATGTTACCTGAAGGAATTTCATTATTATTCACACCTATAAACAATAATATATTTTTGTATTATTCAATTGTTTCAGTCCATGCTATTGTAGTAAACAATAAGTTGAGATTAATAGTAGATCTTCCCCTCAAAGCTTCAGAGAAAACTTTTCAATTATATCAGGTAAAAGAATTACCTTATGTTAAGTATCAAACTACCAACACTACATTAGGGTCAATAGTTATAAAGACAGAGTATCCATATTTCGCGATCACGGAGAATAGATTATGGTACGCAGTATTGAAAGAAGAAGATGTCCAAAAATGTAAAGGTAATCCTGTCTCAATTTGTACAGCAGAGGTACCGATTTATTCTATAACTCAAGAGACATGTTTAGCAAATTTGTTTGTAGGAAAGGACGAAAAAGTTCACGAACTTTGTGACATACGTTTGATTGGAAATACTAGACCACCAATATGGTACAGACTTCCTAAAACAAACACATGGATTTATAGTGTCCCTAGTAAAATATCGCTTACGCCAATTTGTTTTAATATTTCCGGAGAAAAACATACGATGCCACCGGTAGAAGTATATAACACGGGAATGTTAGAATAAGCTGCAGCTTGCCAGTATTTTTCTGAAACATTTCAACTTTTACCACACGTAGAAGGGAATATTATTCGTGAAAAGACACAATGGGTCAACGATGTCATTGTTCCTAAATTGCATAACAAAAAATTAAAATTGCCGGAATTATTGGATAAAGAAAAATTGTTAAGCATTATAAATGAATTACCTGACACGCAATCTTTTCAAGAGGACGGAATAACTTTGCATATGTTAAAAAGGAAATTACAAGAGATTAAGCCACCCAAATACAATAATATATCATACGGATTTTTGCCGACGTGTATACTCGTAATAGCAATTGTACTAATCGCTATTTGTTTGTATATGTTACAGCTGTTCCAGAACAGACGAGCAAGGTCACACATATCGGTGCAAGCCAACACAAGTGCAGATGTAGCACATTCCACAGCGATCAATGCAGACAATACGACAACTCAGGAGGAAACAACTGAACCAAGACTTAGTTTAAGCAATTCACAAATACCATCTGTGTTTAAGGGCACGGGATTTTTATAAATGCGTAAGATGGAACACACAATTTTTTTTAAATTTTATTTAGACAGACTTGAATCAGTTAAGGATTAATGGACGAGAAAGAAAAAAAAAAACAAGAAAAAGACAAAAGAAAAGAAAGGGTAAAGGAAGCAAAATGTTAAACATATTATGTAAATAATAACAAAGGAAAACATGATTTTTTTTTTCAGTCACAATTAAATACTTGGAATTAGAAGGTTATAGTAGCATAAATTAGGTAGTAACGTAGAAAAAAAACAGAGACAAAACAACAAATAACAGGAAAACGGGAAACAAACTAAACCAGGAATTAAATTGATATATTGTAAATAAAATGAGTATTAGTGTGTCAAGCCGTTACATTGGTAGCCATGACGAGAAGTAAATGAATTATTCAGATAACCGAAATTAAATTATAGCACTCTCAGCCACCTCTGTGTACAGAGCAGAAACACAACCTAACGGCAAATGAAGATTCAGAAGAAAAACCAACAAACAAGCAAGATACAAGAAGATTAAGAAGAAAAACCAACAAAGAAGCAAAATACAAGAAGATTAAGAAGAAAAGCCAACACACAATCAAAGTACATCAAAGTGACCGCATTACGACATGCGACGCCGAGGTCAACATTCAAATATACTTACAGATTGTATATCTGTAATTGTTTCAAGGATTTTTAGGACATCCACACCCCGTTCGAACCCAACTATCGTGGGTTCGATCTAGGGGGGGTGATGTTATATTTTGAAAATAAATAAAAAACGAGACCCTCTATATGGTTAATGTTAGCCAATATTGGGATCGAAATGAGGAAGTGGAAAAACGTTGACGCGGAGGTTACACTAAAGAATTAACTGCGCGGTTGTGCTGACTGGCGATTCAAGGTGGTTGACAGTGAAACAATTGAGAAATAAGAAAGAATATTTTATGTGTAGAAGTAGCATTGAACCGGGAAGTTGCAAATAAGCTTTTTTTGTTGTAATGTCACGGCTGCCAGTGGGGGAGACGACTTGACCACAAAAAAGTTATAAAAGAGGCGAACAAATTGTTCACCCCTCTTGTTGTTGCTTTTCTTGGTGCTTCTTGGTGGAAGCCAGGTCCACGCCAGAAGCCAAGGCACTTGGTGCAAGTTTAATTTTAACAGTGTACACCACATCTTGAAGATGAACTGTAAGTAGAAAGATTTTCACTTCATTGTAATTGTCAATTCTTTTATCTTAAATAAATCTAGTCATTTAGGTATGTTAAATTGTGGCATTTGTAATTTCGAGTGATAAGATGATGTCCTTCCTCACCCGTATGATACTGCATAGCATTCAATCATTCAATCCGGGCCATCCTGATTAAATCATGTCCTGGGGACAAATGGTGTCAGAAATAGTTAGGGCCCCGGGACATGACAATATTATGGATAGGTAAATCAACGATTAAGGTACAGTACCGTACCTTATTGTTATATTGGAATATTGTTATAGTGGAAGGAACAGTTTGACCATTTATTTTGGTATCTGACACTTTCCACAAAGAATCAGTTTTTCCATAACGTTCTGCGTATTTCATGTGTTCGCAAATGTAATTATACCGCTTTTACAACATTCACCAGCAGTATTGTGACAATTTAATAAATTACGTTTTATGCATACTATTCCAGTGTCATCGGCGTGGGTGGTGCAATCAGATGTGACTGACTTTCTGTGACTAAGAACGTTGGTTCGATCTTTGAATTTTTATGTCCATACACGTAACAGTCACATGTACTGATTATTTCTGTAATATATGTCATTGCTCAATTAAAGTTGCAATAGTTTAGATAGTTATAGTAACACCATACATAATTATGTAAATTTATAATTTTTTTAAATTAGGCTAACGGTGTTTAAATCCGCTTATAATACTTGTTGAGAATATGAGGAAATCTCCCCATTAGGCATAATTGAATTATGGCACAATTTTCGTGAAACACATCTTCGAATGAAATAAGAAACTTAATGAAAATATGCTTTATATTCTAGAATTAGATCAATAACTAGATAGATCAGTAGTTGTGGAAGAGAGACAAAAAAGTTATAGGCTTGCAGAAGTTTATCCTCCATGCAATACAAAATTATATAAGGGTTGGGAAAGCTACCCAGTAGTACTGGACATTCCTTCAGATGTGCCGTAATCAAGAAAAAGATGCCATGTCTGCTTGAAGACTAAAATCTTTAAAAAAAATTCTACAGGTTGCTGCAAGGTATGGTTCCTCCATTCACTCTTCACTCACTCTGTACAAATTGTGAAAGTGATAATGGTTGAAAAACAATTGAGAAGGAAATTATTGCTTTTATTTTCAGTTTTCTTATTTTGTGGTTTGCAGTAGTATGTTTCTGTTGATTGCGTACAAGAAAATATTTATTTCTTAAGTAAGTGTTAGTCTGTGAAAATAATCTATATAGTTCTCACATAGAAATTATATAATTATATGAAATAGAATTTTTTCATATAGACACTTATATTTGCATTGTACAATGCTCCTCTTCTATAAATTTTGTGGTTACACAGAAACGTAATTCCTATTCGACTAAAAATCAAAGCAAAGTACCAGAAATTTTGCCTTTTTTAGATTTCCACGTTACAAATCGCACATCAGTAGTTTTAGGGTTAAGATCAAGGAACAATCTTGTGTATATAATATTTTATTCTATTAACCTCCCAATTTACCTACATTATAAACTCCATCGAAAGCATAGTATAAACTTGTGCCTATCACTGGTTTAAAATCTATATGGACTTAGAAGATTCTTCCATTATTCTCTTACAAAGATCGCAGAAACCCAGAACAAGCTGTTGGTACTTGTACGTAACTTTCAAACGAAGTCGGCAGTTTGCCAAGTTCCTGTATTTCTTTAATTCACTCTTTTCAACGTGTCTCCTGAATCTCAGCTGGAACTGCAGACAGAAAATAGAAGCTCACGAGATACCTTTCTATCTTTGAAACTGATACAAAGAGAACTTCGTAATTGAATGAAAGTCTTGCTACTACGACTTGATAATAAGAACAAATAACTTACATGAACCAAGTAATTAATTGTTTATAACACGGTACACTCTTCCCAAACTCTTTAAAACAAAATGTGCAGTGTCTTCTGCAGTGCTAAATTACTAATTAAACCAAGCACTACTAAGAAGTATTAATAAATTTCATTTTTTCCTTTTGAGGGTGAATATTATAGAGTAAATTTTAAAGGATTGTTATCCACCTTATACCCTCAAAAACTTATGTAACCTACACCAACCATCTAAAGTTTTTGGGATTGCTTCGAAAAAAATTTTACAATATTTATTTTCACATTTTCTATTTTGTATCTTATTTAAGCTAGAAATTATAAAATATGTACGTTAGCTAAATTAAAACATATCCAGATAACCAACCAATGAAATTAGAAGGTTTTTACATATTTTTACACAAGTAACACTTGTGCAAAATGTACGACATTAATTTAAACCTACCACTAAAGTATTAAAATCAGTCTATTGTATTTATCACATATAATGAAACTTTTTTATTAAAACACCATGCAAAATGGAACAGTCTTAGTATAGAAAACACCATATAAAGCTAGATTTTTCTTATAACCTGTAATTATAGCAGTTTTTTTTATGTATAAAAGACATAGAGAAAACTTCCTATTTTATCAAATAGGCGTCGTTATTTCTGTACGTAGATATTATTCAACTATACGTAAAATAATAGATATCGTAATTTCTTAACGCTGATTCTATTCAGCCATAAGTAAAACTAATATTCATTGAAAATGCGGCTAGTGAATTGTGCGTTGATCCAGATAAATATAATATGTTGTATATGTTTTTAAGTGCTTTTTTCGTTGCAATCCCAATTATGCTGAAGCAGTTATACGTTACATGAAGAGAGATGATGATGCATTTCGGCCAAATATATTTGCCATCTTCAGATACTAAGCAAAAATAAATATGAAACATTAAGAGGAATGAATAATTGAAATGTTGTAAATATGAAAAATAGCCACGCAGGAAATGTTACTAACCTTGAGTTTGCAGAAGGAAACTGCATCGCTACAGTGTTTATTAAGAACTGATCCTTTGATCTTAGGATGTTATTAATTTATATCGGTTGAGTGTGTTCTGAAATCAGTTCGAATAGAGGGTTGTAATCAATAGTGTCATCATTTATAAGTTTATGTTTATTTCTATATATTTCCAGAGACTCTAATGTATTTAGTTTAGGTCCTTTATCCTGTCTATGTATAATTTCTAATGTATTTTCTATTGTGTTGAGTGAATGTGTTTTATCTAGAAGATGTTAGGCATATGCTGATTTCCGGTTTTTAGATGTATAGTCCTGTACATGTTCTTGATATCTTAGCCTAAATTTTCGTTCTGTCTGCTCTGTATATACATTATCACAATTACTGCATTTTGGTTTGTATACCCCATTCTCGTTATATTTATCTATGTTGTTGTTAGTAGAGTTATATAGTTTGTTTTTTATTTTATTATTGGTTTTATATGCTACTTTAATATCATTTTGTTTAAATATCTTTTTAATTTGATATACTTTTTTGTCAGTGTAGTTAAAAGTGACATTTTTTCTTTTATGTTTATCTTCATTAATAGGAGTTTTTTTTGTGCAAGCTTATTCCATTTTTGTTTTTTCAGTAGTTGCCAGATTGTTTTCTTTTTGTAACCATTATTGGTAGCAATGTGTAAGATTGTATTAAGCTCATTATTGTATTGACGTTTATTTATACAAATTATAGAAAATAACCTCTGGAAAAACAAAGAAAACCCCTTAGTCATCGAACAAATTATAAAATTCACTAGAACAATATTCTGTATCTTTATCTGTGTCTGTATCTGGTACCCTATGATCCCCAGGTGGGGCGAAGGGGCCTCCAATGGAGGTTTCATTACCTATACTAATTTTGATATGCTTTTTTTCCGAGAGAGGGTAGAGGGACAGGTTGTAAGCCCATCGCCTCGCAACCCCCTCTGGAAACTAAGTATTCCTTGGACGTGAAAGGGCCGAGAATTTTGTCCAGAGGCTCTAATTTAGGCTTGGAGTTCTTTTATGTGCCGTAAATCTACGACACGGGACCCCCAGCTTAAAGTCCCTCCCGGAGGACTCCGTGACCAGGATTTTTACGTCCTGAAAAATCCATCGACCGCAGCCGGGTTTGATCCCGCGCCCTGCGGATCTAGAGGCGGGCACGCTACCTCTAGACCACCGCGGCCGACAGAACAATATTACAACAAAATTATTTCAAATTCAATCAAAAAATATACTTGCAAAAAAATTGTGTAGCAATGGGTTCACCACTCTCTGGAATACTCGCAGAAATATTTTTACAAACTACATACCACAGATACGTAGATTATATTTTTATAATATGTAAAGAATAAAAAACAAACGATATAGTAGAAGATTTTAATAACCTTAATAACAAGTTAAGTTTCACGCACGAAACTGAACAAAACAAAACCTTAAATTACTTGGATCTAAATATTACAAGAAAAAATAACACATTTAGTTTTGGCAAATATAGAAAACCGACATTCACTGACACAATAATTAACAAGAGCTCAAACCATCCCCATAGCCATATAATGGCATCATTTAATAACATGATCCACAGGTTGCTTAATATACCGATGAATAAACGACAATACGATAATGAACTTAATACAATCTTACAAATTGCTACCAATAATGGTTACAAAAAGAAAACAATCTGGCAACTACTGAAAAAACAAAAAAGTAATAAGCTTGCACAAAAAAATAGAACTAATTACTTAACTCCAATCAATGAAGATAAACATAAAAGAAAAAATATGTCACTTTTAACTACACTGACAAAAAAGTATATCAAATTAAAAAAGGATTTAAACAAAATGATATTAAAGTAGCATATAAAACCAATAATAAAATAAAATAAAAATTATATAACTCTACTAACAACAACATAGATAAATATAACGAGAATGGGGTATATAAACTAAAATGCAGTAATTGTGATAATGTATATATAGGGCAGACAGGACGAAAATTTAGGCTAAGATATCAAGAACATGTACAGGACTATAAATCTAAAAACAGGAAATCAGCATATGCCTAACATCTTCTAGATAAAACACATTCACTCAACACAATAGAAAATACAATAGAAATTATACATAGACAGGATAAAGGACCTAAACTAAATACATTAGAGTCTCTGGAAATATATAGAAATAAACATAAAATTATAAATGATGACACTATTGATTACAACCCTCTATTCGAACTGATTTCAGAACACACTCAACCGATATAAATTAATAACATCCTAAGATCAAAGGATCAGTTCTTAATAAACACTGTAGCGATGCAGTTTCCTTCTGCAAACTCAAGGTTAGTAACATTTCCTGCGTGGCTATTTTTCATATTTACAACATTTCAATTATTCATTCCTCTTAATGTTTCATATTTATTTTTGCTTAGGATCTGAAGATGGCAAATATGTTTTGCCGAAATGCATCATCATCTCTCTTCATGTAACGTATAACTGCTTCAGCATAATTGGGATTGCAACGAAAAAAGCACTTAAAAACATACAACATATTATATTTATCTGGATCAACGCACAATTCACTAGACGCATTTTCAATGAATATTAGTTTTACTTATGGCTGAATAGAATCATCGTTAAGAAATTACGATATCTATTATTTTACTTATGGTTGAATAATAATTATATACGTACGGAATTAACGACGCCTGAGGAGCTTATTTCCAAAAGGTCTCTTGTCCATCTAACAAAAATGTTGGGAAATTTCAAAAAACGTTGAAATGATGTATAAACACACAAAATTTATGTATGCATTATTGTAACTGCGATTTATGTTGTTGCCTAGTATTCTACACCACTTAAATGCTTTTTACTGCGCATTTGGACTCATAATTAACGATACAAATTTGGACAAGAGACGTTCTGGAAATAAAGACTGGATAATGGACGTTTTGGAAATAAAAACAATGGACAAGGGTCATTTTGTTTACAAAACAAAAGATATCATGGAATTTATTGAATTTATTTTGGCTTTGTTTACACCAAATTATTTCAAGTAACTTAAAAATTAATGCAGGCTACATAAAATTTCAAGTGCCATTCAATAACATTTTGAACAATTTCAACGATAAGATGTAGGCCTGGCTTTCACCGGCTAAATGTAATGAGTCCAAAGTTCTGTCTTTTGTTTTCTCTCACCTCTTGCTCGACCTCATTTCGGTGTTTCACTGGTGGTATATTTAAGCACAAAATTATCCTGTACATTTTTCTTCTTTTCGGAATAAAATGCCTGATGAAATTTCCGAACATCTTGCATTGAAAATTTCTTGCATTTGAATTAACCACCATGTTGACATTGAGGACTTTCGGGTAAATCTTTTTATACATAACGTTTTCTCTTTTTCATGAATTTTTCCCACATTTCACTATTTTTCTTCCTTTTTCTCCCTCTTCCTCCTGGACATGGTATGACAGCACCTGTGTGTTTTGTAATAACAGTACGAACCTTATGCATTGTCATTGTTGGGTTGACTTCCTTCCATTATTCAATGAATCTAGCGTAGTACACACACTAAAAATAGCAGAAAATGGAACAATTAAAAGTATTTCAAATAATTGATATTCTGATTCTCAATTCATTTTTGCTAATAGACTAGAAAGAGATCTAAAAACAGACCAAAACTTACCTCATTATATCAACAAAACCCACCGTTCAATAAAATATATTTTTATTTGGAGCTGTTCAGCAGGGCTGCCACTTTATATTTTTGTACAAAGATGACAAGCAAATCGAATTATTATCAAGTAATATTCAGTTTCCCCTGTGCATGTGCTGCATTAGGTTCCTTGGACAAGAGACAATTTTGAAAAAAAAATTATATTCACCTCACAAGAATCAAAAAGGACAAGAGACAGTTTGTTTCTAAAATATTTACTCTTTGGCATCCTCCATTTTGTCTTCAATAAGCATGGACAAGAGACATTATGGAAACAAACGCCAATTTGAAGTATTTCTGGTATAAAAGCAGTTTTGAAGCAAAATTTCACCGAATTCAGATGCAAAGAGATGTGAAGAAAATGGAGGTTGTCATAACTTAGTTTCGAAAATTTGTGGACAAGAGACCTTTTGGAATTGATAAAATAGGAAGTTTTCTCTATGTCTTTTATGCATAAACGAAAACTGATATAATTACAGGTTATAAGAAAAATTTAGCTTTATATGGTGTTTTCTATACTATGACTGTTCCATTTTGCATGGTGTTTTAATAAGAAGGTTTCATTATATGTGATAAATACAATAGACTGATTTTAATACTTTAGTGGTAGGTTTAAATTAATGTCGTACATTTTTTACAAGTGTTACTTGTAAATAAATTTTAATATAATATGTAAAATGTAAAAACCTTCTAATTTCATTGGTTGGTTATCTGGATATGTTTTAACTTAGCTAACGTACATATTTTATAATTTCTAGCTTAAATAAGATACAAAATAAAAAGTGTGCAAATAAATATTGTAAATTTTTTTTCGAAGCAATCCCAAAAACATTAGATGGTTGGTGTAGGTTACATAAGTTTTGAGTGTATAAGGTGGATAACAATCCTTTAAAATTTACTCTATAACTAGTAATAACATTGTAAAACCTTAATGAAAAATTGTACCGACAAGTCTCAATTTTGGTGATCTGTAATATCAATTTGACGCTAACTAGCTATCGCTAGTAAAATGTATACTAATAAATTTCTACACATAAAATCGAGGGAGGCCTTAACCCGTATAATTGTAGATTAATTAGGCCTAAATGATTTCTTAAATTCACTCTAACTGTAAAGAGTAGAGTTAAATATTGATTAATTAAACTAATATATCACGGCCCAGAGAACATTCTATTTAAATTTATGTATTTATTTTCTTCATCAGTTTCTGGCAAACATTTTTTAATTTATTATTCGATGATTAATGAAAAGAGCTTTTCGTAGCAAGAAATTACAAAATACATATCAAATTATAAATATAATACAGTATGATTGAAAGAGATATAAATTAAATAAGTATTAATAAAATTATATTCAAATTGACTTTTCCTCCTCATCAGTTTCTGCCAAACATTATTCAATCTAGTATTTAGTGTTCAATGAAAGGATTCTTCATAGCAAGAAAGTTACAAATAAACTTAACATTAGAAATAGTTTACAGTACTAAATTTGAAATAAAAGTTTATCACAATTTTATTTATATTTACTTATGTTATCACTTTCTGGCAAACATTTTAAATTTAGTTCTTCATTACACTTATTTGGTTTAATACCTTTGGAGCATAGATGTATCAAATTGGTAAGGAAGGGGCTTTGATAAACTGGATAGAAATTAATTTCGATCACACTCACCCTGCTCCTTAACCTCATTAGCAGTTTGATAGGAATAGTTTATTTCAGTGTTATGCCTCCCTTTCATAGGAACAACTATTTTGATGTAGGCCTACATGATTTTTGAGGGTTCCCCTTCACTGTTCTTGCATTTGAAGGAAGGAATTATAAGGAAAACCTTTCTAATCAATGAAGTTTCAATGGGTTATTCCTATAACTTCATAGTTCCTTGGTGCAAAACTGATTTCGGGGAGCGTAGGGAGCGAAGAAGCAGGAGAGTCGAGTGATGCACGCTGACTAACAATTTAACCTTGCTCAGGTTAATAGAATTGCATATTTTGAGCAAATACGGTATGAAAGGCACAAATAGAGTTGTAATAAAATCAGGAAAACTGATATAAAAAAGTGCCAGTATGTTTTTGTTGAATCAATTATAATTGCAATTATGATATGCAGAAAATAAGTTTTTCTAATCAGATTAAAATTGACCAGCGTCAGCAGAACTACAGATTTGTGATACCTTGACAATCGCGCACTCACATAAAAATAAAAAATAAAATTAAAAAAAATCCATGTCAAATCGGCCGGCTCCGGGATTTGATCCGAGGACCGCCAGAATTCGAGTCCAAGGCTTTACCATTTGGCCAACTCAGTCAGTTTAACGGTGTCGTTTGATAAGCATAAGTGAAGGAATAGTGGTAACTGTCAAATTATACCGGTAGACAAAAATTAAAAAACATGCTAGTTTTAATTAGTCGTTACTCTGGTTCCGGTCAATCAATTAGGTCCAAAATTAACAAGCTTCTTGCCATGGACATTATAAATGCGTATACCAAGTTTCATGAAAATCCGATCAAGCATATTTGAGTTATGGGGCTTTTTGTTATATAATACCATAAAAATGCACTAAATAGGGGCATTATTCCGGTACCGGTCAACCGATTTGGTCCAATATCAACAGACTTCTTTCCATAGACAGTATAAATGTGCATACCAAGATTCATGAAAATCCGATGAAGCGTATTTGAGTTATGGCGCTTTTAAATAAAAAACACTAAATTGGGTTTGACGCCGGTACCGGTGAACCGATTTGGTTAACAATAGGGTTCTTCCCATGGACATTGTAAATGGGTATACCAAGTTTCATGAAAATCCGATAAAGCGTATTTGAGTTATGGCGCGTACAGACACAGGGACAGATAGACAGACAGACGGACGGACGGACAGACGGACATACATTTTTCGTCCCCCAAACACAATCTCATAAAGTACCATACTGGTACTTAATAAGCAGACTCGACTTCACGTTTTTGACGCTCGATGACATCATAGGGCTCTTCGATTTTGATGCAAGAATGTTCGGCCTTGTACCCGTCGAACATTCTTTCAAACTCAGTACGCCCCCTGAGGGACTCACGGCTTCATCTTCTATGATCAACTCGTTGTTGTTCTGAACATAGTCAAACAACAGAGACTTTAGACGATTGAGTTTAGTGATCTTAGCCTGAACTTCTGCATTAGCAGTAGCCTTAAGAAGACCTACAGCGCAGGCTCTAATTAAGCCTTTAGCACGAGAACCAGCTTTGAAAACCATCTTCCATAGAGTCTATAGTCTAGTTTTTCCCTATAGTCTAGTCCGTCGTCTGAGGGGTCCAACTGATCTATTGAGACTGAATACCTTCAAAATTACTGTGTCTCTTTTATTTGAGCTTTACGCTATAGAAGCTACTGAAGGGACGCTACGCCAGTATTTTCAAAGTAAGATATTGTACGAGGAAGAATAAAATGAAAAACTGCATTTAATTTTTCCACTAGTTTTCTGCAGGAAAAATTGTTGCTTGTACATTATTTTTCTATATACCTAGGTAGTCCCCTCCCAGTTGAATGTATTTACGACATCGGATAGGAAGTGCTTCGATACCGCATGAGAAAAATTATTCTTGTTGACACTGTAGGCACTCATGCACCGCCGATTGGATGTCTTTACCAGTCTTCTGCCCTCCTTTAATTGACTAAAGATGTGTAAATCTGATGGTGCCAAGCCTGGCACATATGGCAAATATAGGAGGCACTTGAAGCATATGTAGTCGATGGTTTTCATGGTTGCACGCGCAGCATGAGAATGGGCGTTATCATGTTGAAGCAAAACACCTGCTCTCAGCAACCCCTTTTGCTTTTTCACCATCAGAATTCCAAATCTTTGGTCCGTTAAAGGATCTCCTTGGAGGGCAGAAATTCAAATCTGATGAAGACCTGCAATTGATGGTGTAGGAGTGGCTACAGCGTGAACCAAAATTATTTTTCTCGTGCGGTATCGAGGGAGGGGACTATGTGGGAAATAATGAACACGCAAACATTCTTCCTGCAGTAAAATAATGGAAACAAATTAATTACGGTTTTCATTTGATTCTCCCTCGTATTAGATTGGCGGATGATCTGAACCTTGACAGTGGCACGCCTACCACTAAGAACATGAATCTCAATGTTAGGATCAGTCATTTTGAACTGCACAATTGAGAATAGCAGGAAAAATGGTTGCCTATTATAAAGATAGGACAACAAAGACCTGAATTAAAGTTGCTAGCGTTGGGGACTAAAATGAAATGTAATAGTTTGTAAAATGCCCGCGATGAGAGCAGAATGAAAATCAATGGTGAAATGCTCGCGTACAGGCATAGAAGCACTACATTTGAATATGTGTGTTAACAAATGTAGGTGTATGTGTTGGTGTGTGCGTCTGATTACAATAATGTACACATTAGAATAATATTTTCAGAAATATTAGGCTACAATTAAGTTATAACAGACAATAACGTTGTCTCATACAGCATGTGTTTGCGTTACGGGCAGCAAAGAAGATAAGAAGGGAATTGGGAATTTCTTTAATGAACGCAGTAATAAAATAAATACACATACATACGTACATAGGCCTACATACATAATGCTGTATACATTGCATTCAGTCTAACAAATCAAATTACATTTGTAGTATAGCCTGCGGGGTAGCCTGTGTGCACTGGGATCATCTGCAGTACACGGAGCAAATGCCTTTGTCAACACACCCAAGGCTTAGAAGGCTCGTGTTTCAATGTAATCCTTGTACAGATGAAAGATTTGTCGTATGATACAATGCTTATTCTCACTGGTGCTGCTGGATTATTTCTGGGACATATTGCTTTTAATGAAAAGAGTTAAAAATCTATCTGATGTTATCCTAAGTAGATATAAAAGGTGGGTAAGTACAATTTTTTATTCTCTCTATTGTATGACGTTATCAAACGCAAGTTGGAGAGAGTTCCAGGTCTTGGTAGAAAAAGAACCCAACTGATACACGATATAATGAAAAAAAGAAAGAACATGACTGGTTACTGAAAGAGAAACCCAGGGGTATGAGGAGATAAAGCACTATATTTACAAAACAATATATTTTTTTTGTCAATCTTTGTACTAATGAACCAGTATCTCTCTATACAGAGTGGTCCTATACTAACTTATGTGTCAAAAATGTAAAGGTAGGTAGAGGGAACCTAAATAAGCATATTTCGCATAGGAATGTGTATGCGGCAATGACCCATTAAAGCGCTAGCTTGTAAAGCAATATGAATCACAGGAAATTGAAAAGACAAGTAAAGACAAAAGAATACAAAAATGTATTAACAGTTTACAAGAGGTGCTCGAATGGCCACCAAAGACCCATCAAGAAAAAATCCAAGCAGGTTAAATCAGAAGAACGCGGTGGCCAGGGAACTGGACCGACCCGTCCTATCCAATGCTGGCCGTAGACATCGTCCAGGTGATTTCCGACGTTTCGACACACATAGATTTCGCATAGGATTGTGTGTTTCGAAACGTCGGGAATCACCTGGACGCTATCTACGGCCAGCATTGGATAGGACCGGGCGGTCCAGTTCCCTGGCCACCACGTTCTCCTGATTTAACCTGCTTGGATTTTTTCTTTTGGGGACATATTAAGTTAATAGCCTTTCGAGCACATCTTGTAAACTGTTAATAGATTTTTGTTTCCTTTTGTCTTTACTTGTATTTTCAGTTTCCTGTGATTCATACTGCTGTACAAGCTAGCGCTTTAATGCGTCATTACCGCACACACATTCCTGTACGACTTATTTTGACATTTTTGACTTATATTTTAGGACCAACCTGTGTATATATATATATGTATATATATAAGAGGCTTGGTGCTGACTGACTTAATGACTGACTGGGAGAAAATCAACGTAGAGCCTAATCTATAATAGATAGAGACCTGGAATTTTGACTGAATATTCGTTTCATAATGTAAGTGCTCACTATAAGAAGATTTGGAATTTGTTTATATGCAAAAAATAAAATGTTTTAGAGGAGACATAATACCTTTTTGCACAGAATTATCAAATTCAAATCACATTCCATACACAGAGTTTTGTTGGTACTGGTCACAGGTAGGTTTGGAAATGAATGAAACGGGACTTCAACAAATTAGAGAAGCTATCAACATAATTCATGCAGGGGTGCCCACCCCCCCAAACTTCATGACTCACCCCCCCAACTTCATTGCCCACCCCCCCAAACTTCACTGCTCATCCCCCCAACCTGATTGGCTGTCGACAAGGGCACCCATATGATATTTTCTACCGGGGGTTATTTTTTTAATTTATTAATATTTTGTTGCTTTAACTTCTTGGGCCACTTTGTAACATTATATTAATAATATAATAAGTGCAACAATGACGTATCCAGAAAATAATTTCGGAGAGGGTAGAAAGTGCCGGGGGGGGGTTTGGAACACCCCCAAAAAAAGGGGTCGGGGGTCCATCCCCAGAAAATTTTTAAATATTGAACTAATGAAAATCACATTTTAAGCTATTTTAGCACAGAAAAACTAGTTAGGAAATTTGTTTATTGTACTCTAAGACATGCCAATGTAAACAAGAAATTGTTACCTAAGTTGGTGTCCACCCCGGGAAATTTTTAAATATTGAACTAACGAAAATCACAATTTAGTCTATTTTAGCACTAAAAAACTAGTTAGGAAATTTGTCTACCATACTCTAAGACATGCCAATGTAAACAAGAAATTGTTACCTAAGTTGGTGTCCACCCCGGGAAATTGTTAAATATTGAACTAACGAAAATCACATTTTACGCTATTTAAGCACTAAAAAACTAGTTAGGAAATTTGTCTACCATACTCTAAGACATGCCAATGTAAATAAGAAATCATTACCTTAGTGGGGGCTCCACCCCCGGAAAATTTTTAAATACTGAACCAATGAAAATCACATTTTACGCTATTTTAGCACTCAAAAACTAGTTAGGAAATTTGTTTACCGTACTCTAAGACATGACAATGTAAACAAGAAAATGTTACCTAAGTCAGGTGTCCACCCCCGGGAAATTTTTAAATGTTGAACTAATGAAAGTCACATTTTATGCTATTTTAGCACTGAAAAACTAGTTAGCAAATTTTTTTACTATACTCTAAGACATGGCAACTTAAACAAGAAATTGTTACCTAAATGAAAGTGATATTGAATTTCTTTTTAATTTCATCCCGGAAACGATTGTATGGTAACATGAGAGTGAGAAATTAAATATTCCACAAAGACAATACAATTTTATGTTCCGGAATTTCTTCTTATTTCAACTCCTACCAGGCTTAGTGTGTAGAAGCGATGGGATGCATAATTCTACATTCTCTAGAGCCAAGGTATATGAGCGAATAGTCTGAATGTGATAAGTCGTTCTTCTTCATTTCGAATTATAAATACCTAAATAAGGACCTATAATTTGAAAATCGAAAGTCCTTCATAAGTTGATTTCCAATGACAAAATACAAAACCCGGGTGACGTCGGACCTTTTAAGTTAGTTTATTTATAATTCCATAATATTAGTAAGCAGCTGCAATTATCTTAAAGAAGGCACGAGCATATTTAGAGAGAGAGAGAAAAAAGAAACAAAGTCTAGCTATAGGGGCTATTCTTCTCCATCGCAAAGGAATTCAATTTTCTTGAGAGACTGTGAAGACCATGTAACACGCTTCTTGGCTCTCCGTTTGGAGAAGATGACCCAATAAAAATTCCACTCGAGCTTCAATACATGATGTTCCATATTCTGGAATGGACGTAGGCTAAATATTGCGCAAAGAAAACCTCATTTCGAAGGCTGTTCAAAACCTTTAGAATCTTCATAGTAGAATGAAATTCTGAGTCTAATGAAACATATTATGAACGCATTTTACTATTACTGTACCTTGAAATGTTTGATTTTTAATAATATATCTTCTTACTAATGCCTTTAGTGGTCGAGCAGAAAACCAAATATAATCGTCATTGAAATCACAGTTTTTATTGTTAATAAGCCTGCGCGGATATCCATATAGGTCTATTGTATTTATTGTGCCTTGGCTCATAAAATAACCATAGCTTATCTAGCCATTTTTGTTGCTTTTGTTGCCCACAAGAAAATATATTTACACACATTTATTAAAATATATTTTAGTTCTTCTTATAGACTTTATTAATTTAAAATCTCGAGTTCTGTTATAATTCAATAAATATCATATCATATCATAAATATCATATCGAAATCATAATGTACGTATAATATTATTATTTAACATATGAACGCTTTTTTGTGAAATGATTTCAAACATAATTACCATGAAAAACCACGTGATGTCTGGCAAAACCACTCTTGTTAAAAAGAAAACTTGAAATGATTCCCTACAATTTAAAATACTTCAAATCCTTTTTGAGCATAATTCAAAACAGAAATTGTTCGGTTACAACTCTTTGACACATACAGGGGCGTATATTCTTGGCTACCGGCCGCAGCCCAAGATAAGTGTATACAAAATAAATAACATCTTATTGGAGTTTTTGTTCGACCATGCTATAATACGCTTATAACGTGTGACGTTACAATTTCATAATGACACTTATTTCGACACTATCGTTCCACATCGGTATGGTATTATTAACATAATTATACGGAACGACCTTGAGGCTATGAGGGCAGCAGCTGAAATCTGCGCAATAAATGACCTGTATTTAAAGTAAACTCAACTCCGTTTGTGTTAATTTTAATATCAAACTAAAATGAATTTATGTCGTGTTGTCAAAATGACATGATTTCATGAAAATGACGAAAAGGAATCTTCGATTTGACCAACGACATAAACTGCCAGAACTACAACCAGTTGGTGCGCTGAATTGTGACCGTTGGTTTGAGTGAATCGATATCTACAAATTTAAACATTTAGACTAATTTATTGTGGTCTAACAAAAACAGTCTTATCCAAGTTGCCTTTAATGGTAATTAAGATACTCATTTGAAAATATAAAACTCACGTTGCTTGTTTCGTAAATATACTCGTATGTTAATAAATAATAACGAAATCTTAATAATATGTAATTATAGGTTTGTTGCATAATGTTCTATTAACACACAGTATACCATCTGCAGGCAGATGTGAACAACCCTCTTTGAATGAAACAGTTCAAATGAATTGTTCCTGCTACCTGTGCGCGCACTACAATATTTCCAATAATAATAAAAACTCTGTGGCGCGACATACCCGAAGGGACAAGGCCTAGCCTACCACCCGACCGCTGCGTCATCTACCTATAGGCAGATGGCAGGATTGGGGGGCACGTGGTCAGCATGCCGACACCCACGGCCGACACCGGAGCCGCTACTTCTCTATCAAGTAGCTCCTCAATTTGAATCACGAGGCTGAGTGCACCCCTACCAGACCTCCCTACCTCAGAAAAATCCGAAGAGTTACCGGGGATCGAACCCGGGCCGACGGATCCGTAGTCAGTGACGCTAACCACAAGACCACGACGGGGGTCTTCAAATAATAATAATAATAATAATAATAATAATAATAATAATAATAATAATAATAATAATTTATTGCCAATATTAATTTATTGCCATTGAGCTTACAAATCTATAAAAAACGTCAACAAATACAAGAATACATATACATTTTAAAATTATAAGTCAGGTAACAAAGTGCGTTAAGCAATTGTACAAACCATAATTACATATAGGCTACCAGCATCACTCAGAAAAAAATATACATGTTTCTCCTCACAAATTACCAGTAACAGTTTTCACAAAAGGATGAGCATTTAATGCCGACCTTTTGGCATCCATATCTTCCACCACACCAAGTTGCACAATGACAAAATATGGTGTGCAAATATTGTCTCAGGTGCCACATAGAAAAGTAAACATTTTATAAATTAACTAGCAGGTGTCCGCAGTATACCATTAGAAGAAGAAGACGAGTTTAAAATGTTTTCCATTTTTCTAAATACCAATATGTTTTAACGAAACTTATACTGGTAATGGCTAAGCTTTACAACAACAAAAAGTAATAAGTTATCAAACGATGAACTAATGTTCCAATATTGGAGATTTATTTAAAGTAATACGTAGAGCTACTAAGTTTTAGAATTTCTAAATATACAATTTTTCCAAATAATATTTAAACTAAAAATATAACGGTTTAAAATACTCAAATTTGTTATAACGTGCACTCATACCATGTGATTATTCTAAGCTTTACAATAATAATAATAATAATAATAATAATAATAATAATGTGTTTTATGTGTGATGTTTACATTTTGTACGAATATCTTTCTAGGAACTAGTCTTCTTGGCACAGTGCCAATTTAATTATCATTCGCTTTCTTTTTCGTTAAAGATATAGGCCTAATATATTTCATTCTTGTGTCCGACTTTAGCGTTGTGTAACAAGTAGGTGAATAAAAACACTTTCTTTAACGCACTTTATTTTACCTTAGTAAACTTCTGGACGGCCGTTTCGCAGGTGGTGTTCCTGCATCATCAGCAGAGTGCCAACTCTCTGTTGGCACTCTGCTGATGATGCAGGAACACAACCTGCGAAACGGCCGTCCAGAAGTTTACTAAGGTAAAATAAAGTACGTTAAAGAAAGTGTTTTTATTCAACATAATATATTTGTCTATGTAAAAAGGAATTTATAGAACTATGTTATACTTCATCTTCCTTTATTTCCTGAACTATCAGTCCTACATTAATATGATTCAGATCAATTTTGTAGGAAATTTTATATAGTTTAATTTTGTGCATAAACTTTTTCTTTTTGGAGGGTAGGCCTATTTAGGAACAAATGATAAAAAAAGACATTTAAACGTCTCCCACCCCCCGCTCGCCACGCCACCATCAATGGGGACGTATAATATGTTGTTTAAGACATTCCCTCTTACATCTTTGCCAAATGTCAAAATACACGTTTCCCCCTTTTTCTTCAGTTGACTGGACTATAATATATTTTCCATTACACGTACTGTGCTTTTACCGTGTTCGGATTTTCAATACATGCAACTTAAATGGTTTTGTAATATTTCTCCGTTTGTTTCACGATGTAAATACACAATATACAGCTGATATACAACGATTTAATCCCTAAATAAAGAGAAAATGCGATGTACAGTTTTCCTTTACGATGTACCGTTGTTTAGATATACGCGAAATATCAATACAAGGGACCTTATAAGACCCTCCTGCACCCCCGGTCATCCCCACCCACGGGGACATGACTGTAAGCACTGAGCGTAATATTTATGTAACATTTTACTGATCATTTTTACCGTACATGTATTTTATAATAATCATTGAAGGATTACTTCGTGTTATTATATTTTATTCTTGTATATATTCTATACAATAATACTCTTAATGATATTGATACTGATCATGAGCTTGTATGCATGAGAATATCAATAATTGCCTTAAACATTACCAATTAATAATCAGAATTTATTCTATTCTCTTAGGACATACAGATTACATGGATGAATTTAAAAGTATATATTGAAATTCATTATTTACGTTGCAGTTTCACAACCTGCTCTTGTTTCAAGCAATTGATAGATATGCTGTTGCCATGCTTAATCCATTAAATTGCGATTAAATTATTATAGGTCGAAAAAGGCAAAATATGTGTAAAATATATTTTATTACAGTGAATTTTAGTACAGAAATGAAAATAAGATGCAATACATCTTTTAAAAGTGCAATTACAGTAATTAAAGATTATATCTGTGTACTGACTTCATTTGGAATACTCCGAAGAAATTCATCAAATTATTTGTGATTCATAAGAAGTGGCAAATTAAGAACGTAACCGTCTCAACTATTCAAAATTCACTGTGGGTTGAAACATCCCGATGTTCGGTTTGTATTTGCTTCAATACTGATACGAACATGCAGTTGAGTATCTTTATATAAAGAAGGAAAGAGGACCGTTAAATATATTAAACGTGGATGGAGGACGAAAGATCGGTATTGTAAGCAAAATAGTATGACTTGAAAGTGTGTATTAAAGGTGTTATGTTATACTATTTCACGGTAGAAACTCTTGGTCTCATAAGCTTCAAATAGAGAGAAGCGATAATGCTTTAAGGCAACTTAGCTCCTCTAAGAGTTCTTCACCGTGGAAATCGCTGCAAAAGTTGCTGCGAGGCTGAAACTCTTGCACATTTCCTTGGTTCTTGTCCTCATGGAGATATGTTTAGAAATTTATGACATCACCGGATAAGATTGGAACTCGCCAAGTCCATTGCGGATTTGAAATGTGAAATTTATGAGAAGGTAACTTGCACAATATAACGAGGGAAGAGCAGGCGTGAAGACATCATGGCCCTAGATCGTAGTGCGTTGATATTGATCGCAACGATTCGCTTCAGCGGTGATGCTGATCAACCGCAAAGTGTCCATTGTGAAAAACGTGCTATTGATTAGCCCCTATAGACTATTTTAAATTTAAATACAATATTTCCTCAATCAGGGTGGTTGGGTTTATGACAGGCCCTAGAAGCACTATTTCTATATTATTTGTGAACTTCAAGACGTCAAAGTAATTTTAGTCTTTGACAGGATATCCAAGTATTCTGCGAAACCATTTGTATGTTTCACTTAAATAAACAAATATGGTTACCGTAGTTAGATAAAGTTGCAGCTTATCATGTGAAAGTTGTGCACCACTTTTATGAATGTATGGCATGAGTACACTCTCCTAACTTTAAAAAAAATTACAGCTACCCCCTGCCAACTTGGCAAAAAGAAAATACACCTTCGGGTGTGGAAAACTAAAATAAAGGTTTTCCTCGTGTGATATCGTGCAGCCTCAAAACATTGTGCAATTTTACGGATATTTTGAAGTAACCCGAAGATGTTAACCGGGGGAGGCTACTGTGATAACGATAAGAATGGAAGGAATATAATTTTTTATTGAATATCTATTTCAGCAAAATAACTTCGATTTTTAAATCTTCATGGCGATATGATTCCCAATAGCTAAGCAACTGCTATGGTATTTTAAAATAGCCGTCCATGTGGTACAGGAGTTGAGTATAATAGTAACTTACATTATGCAACAAGCCTATAATGACATTTATTAAAACACAAGTATGTTTTTATGAAAGAGCAAAGCGATTTTCGTAGTTTTCATACGAGTGTCTTAATTACAATTATAGGCAGATTACGTACAGTTGTTTTTGTTCGACCATAAATAAATGTTAAAGTTTTTTTCTCTATCTTTTAGAAGACCTCTTAATTAATTAAGCAGACGTCAAAAGTTGTAGTTTGTGACTTTTCCGATAGATTGCAGGGTGCAGTCATGCAGGCACAATACTTTTGGGACTGAAATATTGATGTCAAAATATCGGATATCGTAATCCATATATTATCCTACTTCTAACATTAGGCAAATGCGTTATTTGGTAAATTTTACATTATCACTGGTACGCTAAAATAATCATTGGTAATTTGGAATCCCAGTAAAGACTAAATGAAAGAAATTATATTAATACTTACTAGAGAGACTTTCTTGAACAACACCTACCATAATGGCCTTGTCGTAAGGTATAGTTTATTGGAATAATATATATATATATATATCTTTATTATTTTTCTGCATAAAGGAGTGCACATTACTTTCTACCAATGTCAATGAAGTCACCTTGATGGTGCGGAGGTTCTACGAAAATTGGCGAAACTGAATTTATCTTTGGTACATGAAGGTCCAAAAGGAGCTTCTCCCCATAGCCGTAGTAAAAGGACACTAATTTCATAAATTTACAGGTAGAAATATGATTATGTCAATTGAAATAATGTGGTGTATTTAGGCTAATTCACTTAGGGTATGCATTTACGTTAGGAATTACTTTTTCTAGCCAATCTTCTTTATTGCACAAAGAAGCCACATTTGTCCGATTCAAAACGATAAGTTACCTAATTCATATGAAAAATTCCAAGAGGAAGTGTTTTAAAATAAGTTTAAACAGCGAAATGTGAACATTTACCATTTACCATTACCATTTGAGCGAAACTTACCCTCATTTTAATTTTTTCTTCTTCTGATATTTCTTCCCTTAGAATGAACAAATCCTATACTGAAAATTCAGCTAAAAATTTCGTATCCACATCGAATTAAAAATAATTATTATGGGAACCTTCTGAACACGATTTCCTGTTACTCTGAAAAATAGAATTGTGCTGGTTTTTTTAAATTTGTTATAAGCTTTATGGATTATATTTTCCCCAATTTTGAAACCAAGTTTTCGATTCTTTCTAGTAAAGCTTGATTCATAAAAAGGAATACATCAATGAAAGAGTTTTCAAGATTGTGTTATTATTTTAAAATTTGCATTCTTATAAATAATAACTCTAGAAAACGAAAGAACTGAAAACTGTGCTTCAGATGTAGCATTATGTTAGTCTTTTTCCATAGGTTGCATGGTAAAAATTTGAAACAGTTTGATTACAAGATGTGAATTTGTCCCCAACGTCTTTGTACAATTTTATTCCTCATCAGGCATAAAATATAAAACATAATAAAATTATATAACAACAAATAAATCAGAATATTCGTATTTGTGAAAATAATCAACATTTCAAGGAAAAATTTAATTTAATTCAAATTGAAGAAATACAAATTTAGCCTATGTGTTACATAATAATATCATTGCGGAATGCATAATAAAATTATTTGCTGCTGTCTTAAATTAAAAGTAGTGTAATTTTGTTTAAATTAGTCATTAGGCAAATAAGTAATTAGTTTCGTTTTCCGACATACTGTTCAAAAATTAAATTGTATGCTGTACATGTTAATTATAATTCAAAGTGGGCATGATAGGACAGAAAAATTAGAAGAATAAATTATGGTCGAGTTATGTTTCAAATTGTAAGCTAAGCAGTAATCTTCAAAGAAGCAGAACTTTAGACAAGTGACTATTTAGATAATAGCCTAATCATTTTATTATATAAATCTTGTTAGGTACAGTATTATTGAAATATGCATCCGCATTCGAAAACAACTTTTGTACAAATTCTGTAATCATTCAAGCTGAATGTACCAATGCTGTTATTCACAATTGAATCTATAATAATAGAAAACCATGTGATTTCTGTGATTCTTTCAGCTACGCTTTCACGCAAAAATCAATCAACTTATAGATTTGAAATATATTGATTGAACATAGTAATTATACTGGAATGAACATAGCCGTTTCGAAATGTTTCATGGTTTCAAGATGGTGGCAATTTTAAAGGCTTGAGTAACAATCGTATTATGTTCCTTGCAGATATTCAACTTTACTATGGCCAGCCCATTCACCAAAAAGAATTCTGAGGCTATTTTCAGTGCTTAAAATTATTTTGTAATAAAATATTATGCTGGCATCTTTCTTTATCTCTTACGGTTATCAACAGAAGGCCTTTAGAATGGATTTTGGTGAACAATCCTAATCTGATCCTTCCTGTTTCTTCCTATTTATTTGTTTCCCATCAAACAAAACAAATTGCGTGAAAATGAGTTAGATCAAGCCTGGCAACAGAAATTATAATTAGATGCTGCAAGCACCGGACACCGGAAGATTAATAGGTGCGCATGGAGTTAGATACAGACTGACAGCGTCATTGTCCAACTCTGGAACAAGTACGGTAACTTCCTCGTGGTGTTTCTCTGGCAGCACTAAAAATCGAGCAGAATTCTTGATATGCATAAGGGACGAGTAACTGACCAACGAGTAAGTTATCTTTTAAACCTCGGAGTTCCCTTCTCTGTAACAGTTAAAAACTCTAGTTTCATGCGTATTGATGATGCTTCTAAACGTTCGAAATAATAAAAAATATACTTTTTTAAAAAGATTAGGACATTTTTGCACAAAACTTCTATTGTCTCCTGACTGAGGTTACAAAAACTGTAACAATAAAAATATCTTAATAAAAAGGTTTTGGCAAAATGTTGTAAATTATATGGTCCTGAATCTCTTACCTTTATGGTAAGAGACTATTATCTTACAAATAAAATCAGATAGACTGATGTAACAAAGTGCCAGATGCTTTGTTTAATAAGTAATAATTGCAATTATGGTGTGCAGAAAATAGGTTATTTTTTAATCGATTTCCGAGTTAAGCTCCAGATGGATTCACTAAACAGGGCTTACGGAAAACAAAGGTCTAAAGTTTGATAAGCGTATGTGAAGGAATGTGTAGGTAGTGTTATTTGTCGAAGCCACCTGTATTCCAACTTCCAAAGCCGTATGAGAACACTGTAAAACAATATGCTGCAATGAGAACTGATTTGCATTTCATAAATTCTTTCTAATATATTACCATAAAATAGGCACTAAATTGGGCATTGCTCCAGTACCGGGCAACCGATTTGGTCCAATATCAATCTTCCAATGTATATTATTATCAATGCATATCAAGTTTCATGAAGATCCCATAAAGCGTATTTGAGTTATCGCGTGTACAGACACACAGACAGACAGTTGGATGGACAGACCGACATTTTTCCGTCGCCCACAGAATGGCACTTAATATTTAAATGATGATTCCAAATTAATTTGGAATAGGCCTAAGTGTATTTTGTTACCCTTAAGTTTCTTTGGTAACATATTACCAAAAAATTACAAAACAATAAACTATAATTTATTTCTGCTAAAATAAGTGTACCTAATAATGTGAAATTTCAATTTCAGAAACTTAAATTCAAGGCCATAGGTCTGTTATATAGCCGAGATCATCCTTGGCCTATATAAATAGCTTGGGAAGTGTGTTCCAGGTCAATAGAGTGTTTTAGATTTGTAAACTAGTGTTTCGAATTACTTGAAATCCTTATTTTCTTTGCAGGAATAATCAGAGGCAAGTTCCAAATCGGATCCTTTAAAATTGAGCTATTGATGCTTTTCTGGTAACTATGGCCTTGTGGTTCTTGTGTGAGCGTGTGCTTTTGCTATCTGTTATGATCTTTGTAGAGTTCTTAGAACTAAACCAGTGTAAGATATGCATATTTTTCAGCCTTCAAACCGCTGAGAATAAAAATGCCTAAGGTTGATATTGTGTACTATCTATTCAGGAAACTTTGACTTCGAACATTTCTCAGTCCAACAGTGATTCAAATGAAGCAGGTGGTAATTATATTATAAACCAATACTTTGCCCCAAAAGATTACTTGGGATACAGAATATCTGGAAAGTATACCGACAAAATTAAGGTCAGATGATCGTTTTAAGAAGATTAAAATTGCATGAAATTACATAGTCTTTGGTAAATACGCCTATTTGTGTCGGTAATTAATTGTATCATGTGTCTAGCATTGTAAATTGATTTCCATCCCGTTTTGTGAGAGCATCATCACTAATTCATGCCAGAATATCATATTTCCAATGTAGATGAAAAATAACATTGACATAAACGATAAAAGTCGAATCTCATCACGCCATCTACTAGCTTTTATTTAAAAAAAAGTTAGCTCTTTTTTTTTGAATTGTTAGATAGTGAATAATTTAGAGCCACTCCGAATTACCTTTTCAAATCCTCCTCTGATTATGATAATGATGTTCGAAGTGAAAGTTGTTAGACTTCTGTATTGGACTTGGGTCATTATTATTTTCACCGAGTCTTCTAGCCTTAGAGTATCTAATAGGAATAAACTAAAAGTCTAGACTTCATAGTAACTTGAGATGTGTAGTCTTGGCTGTTTATGTTGTTTTGTTGTTTGGTTTGTGTGTGTTGTGTCTTACCTACTTCCGCATTCTCCGAAACAAAATGTAAATATGATTAAAATGGGATATTAATAGAATATAACCTACAATAATACCCTATATAAACTGCATGCCGTAATTCAGGAGCAGGATGTTATGGTGTGTTTGCATGGAAAGGCACATTTAAGACAATATAAGTAGTATGACACAGAACTAAAGTATAATCCAGAGATATTCAATGAGACACAATGAGACACAAGATAAAATGACTATTGGAACGCAAATCTCTTTTCAGTAATATGAGTCACGTTACTTGTACAAACATGATAAGTAGAAGGTGTCACTATGGAAAGAAGCCCTAACTGCAGATCAGAATAATAACCTAATGTGATTTTATCTTTTGTATTCCAAAGATAATACTCATTCTCTGCACGGGAATCATCGGAGCCTCTAGAAAAATGTTTCATTACGAAGACGAATTTCAATGCGCCCTTTTTTATGTAATGAGAAGATTCACAAGCTGTAACCATCGACTCAATAGTTTTTCAGTCTAGAATAAGAACTAAGGTAGCCTATTGCTATGACTTGAAAGTTTCGGGGAATTTTGGCCAGTGACTCCAATTTCGGCTTGTTGTCCAACATGCCAGAAATGAACGAGCCGGGACCCACACTTTATAATACTTCCAGGAGGACTAATAAACTCATGATTTTCGTCCGTCACCATCGAAGTGGACGATTCCAAAAGGCCTAGTAATCTTTTATAGCACCAGCTCATAAATATGGTTTTAAAGTTGTTTGACTTGGGCTAGATGATAGTGTAATAAGAATTTCTTCGTGATAAAAGAATTCGTGTGATATTAATACTTTTAAAAATTATCGGTCAATTTTCAGTACATTTCAGACCGCCCTTTGGGTCGAGCCACTAGTGTTGCGGATTCCGAACATAGAGATACAGAGTCGATTTTCGTTATTGCAAACTTCTCTGAAATCGTAAGTTTTGGAACAAAATGAACTCTGCTCGTGGTGATAATTGAACAGTTTTTGTAACAAAATAAATAGTAATCTAGAAAATTACTTAAGAACTATGTTTGTTCCAGAGAAAGCAATTCTATTACATATTGAAATACTTTGAATTGATAATAATAAGATAATTGATGGATGCTATTGTAACCAGCAAAATAAGAACAGTAGTCAATAAATTTTATATTATATGGGTATGTTTCTAAACAATATAATTATTGGGGATATTGCATCCATCACATAATTTTAATTAGGTTTAGCAATCAGACTCAGTTATAAAACTGTGCAGGATCAGTGTACAATTTCTATTGCCTAAAGATGCACTTATTACCATGTCCATACTTCAAAACCTTCTTGTTTTCTCAATATTTATCTTTAATGCATACGACAAAAATGACTGTGAATAAGTAAGACTACGTTAACAGATAGATTTTAATTTTATTTAACCTAAGATACGCCACAAATAATTTATTAGGAGTAAATAAAAATCCGATAAAATGACGTTAAATAGTCTGTAGACTGTAGACTGTAGACAGTAGACAGGAGACAGATTTTATAAGAGTACGTGCAAGGGGAAAATTAAATAATCCTGCAGACTAAAATGGGACGTTAGGGTGGACAAACAAATGAACACAAATGCTTTAATACTCGTTGTGATCCTATGCTTGGCAAGTATTAGCTAATGGAGTTTGAAATTTAGAGGATCTGGCAATGTTGGATAACGATTTCCTGGCGGAGCAATGCAGCTTCTTCGATATAACAAGTAAACAATACTTACGTAACGTTACTCGTGGAGCAAATTCTACATGCCTGAAAACAAACAGAAATTATTTGATAAACACAAAAGACAATTGATCAATGAAAAATATTATCGAAATTATGTTTCATTAGGTGTACATACAAATAAGAGTTATTCGTGTATAATGGACTCTACATGAATATACTAGTAATGATTAATTTGATAAATAAAAGAGAATTGACCACACTTTTTCCAACTCTAGCATTCATTAGACGTAACATCAGAAACTTTAGATTTAATCGAAAAATTCGAACTCGCATTCCAAGTTTCTCGACCGTGAAATCTATTTGCGTACAGGCGTATAGCAGAACAGAATTTCACTACACTTCTCCATAAATTAAAATCATGTTTAAATATCGTGAGTTCGAAAATCTTGACAGTCCAATAAATAGTAGGCCTACTACCCTGAGAAACAACTAGTGATGAGCAAATGCAAGACGAAGACCAAGACTAAGGCGGTCTTGGTCTTGGTCTTGCGCAATCAGCCTTGGTCTTGGTCTTGCATCAGTGGCCCTGGTCTTGGTCTCAGTCTTGGTCTTGCTTCGGTCGCAAGAGTCTTGCAATTTTCTTTTACGCATTGTTTCTTGTCGGAGGAAAGACAAATTAACTCCAGATTTCGAGCAGAATTTGTTCTGTCCACTTTACAGAGGACAGTTTTATAGGCGACGTAAAATCCAAACTGTCCTCTGCAGAATTTGTGCTGTCCACTTTACAGAGGACAGTTTTATAGGCGACGTAAAATCCAAACTTCTTGAATTAAAACCAGGCGGGAAGTTAAAACCTTTCTAGATTTAAACTTCAACTTTTTTCGCTAATTAGGAAATTGTATTTTGCACTTTAATTTTATTTTACCGAGCTTTAATTATTTATTTATTTATTACAGCTGCACTAACATTACATTTAAAACCGCGGGACACTTAAAGCTATATCTCCCATTATTTTAGAATATAATATCTCCCATTACTTTAGAATGAGATTAAAAATATAAGAAAGGAATTAGTAGTTTCAGTTTTGAAGGAAGGCTCAAATTAATGAATATTTTATTGTACATTTTGAAATTGAACGGTTATAGAGATAAGAAATAGTATTAACAAAATGTAGGCTATATGACACATTTAAAACGTTTCCTCTTAGGGGTGAGATTCCACATGACCAGTTTAAAACTGCATAGTAACAAAACCTGACGGTACTTACGCAGTGTCTTTACAAAGTGAGCAATCTATAGTAAATGTTCAAAACTCTAAACATAGGCTGCAATAAATAATATTTCTCGTTCCATATAGCCCTACCCTAGTTCTAATTTATAACACAGACACGTTTTGTGGACAAACAATTTCTGCACTTTCAAGATTTCCGCCACCCCATAAAATGCATTTCTACTTGCCCTCAAGTATCGGACCTTCAACTAATTGGGTTATAAAGAACTATAACTGCTCTTCCTGCAAGTAAATAATCGTTGCTGGTGAAAAATCTCCTGTGTACAAACAAAGAAATTTTACAGGAGGAGCAAAAACTGTATTTAAAGTTATTTTTTACAACAGTTTACTCTAACATATAATTACATGTGCATTTGTAAAACGTCTGTGATGTAATTCTGTATTACCTGAATAGTGTTGACTTTATATTATTTTACATGCGCAAAAGTTTTTTTTTTTTTTTTCCGAAAGTGGCCCTTACGAGATTTTGTTCGATGAAATGTTAACAACTCTGATTTTAAAACATGTTTATTCCACAGAACAATTTAATTGAAGAATTAACTTATAAAGTAATATAGGCCTACACTTTATTTAGGTTATTTAATCATTACTTTTATTCAGTCTTCGTCCAGTGACTCAAAGTATTGTCAGTAACAAGATCACAAAATGAATGATCACATCTTTCATATTAACAAGAACTTTCAGCCCAGTCAATAAAGATCGAAAACACCGATTATATATTTTTTATTTGGCAGAGTTGTCGGAGGAAGTGTCCTGAACAACATATTAAAAGTCCCCGTGGGTGGGGGATGAGCGGGGAAAGGGTGGTCCGCAGAAGGTATTCGAGTCCGCTAGCGAAAACAACAAATTTTCGAAAATACCTCCTTCGCCTCACGCTTTTCGAAACACTTAGCCTTCTAGCGCTTCAGCCTTTAGATATACAGCAATGCCCTCATGAAAGACGTTGTAGGGGAATAAATTTACTTTAAAATGAGTAGTCATTAATTACTTTTTTTTTAATTTTCAAACGTTATGACAATTTTAATTTTCAGTGAAATTTCGAGATTTCGAAAGAAAACCGCACATCGCACTTCCTCTATATTTAGAGGTTATATCTTTGTATATAACCTTTGTATATTGTGTATTTACATCGTGAACAAGTGGAGAAATATTACACAGCGGTTAAAGTTACATTTATTAAAAATCCGACCACGAAACAAACACAGTACATGTAATAGTCCAGGCAACAAAGAAAAAACAGGGGGGGGAATCATGTAGTTTGAAATTTGGCAGAGATGTGAAGGAAAGTGTCCTCATCAATATACCAAAAGTCCCCATAGATGGGGGTGAGCGGGAGGTGAGGGCACTTTTAAATGTCCTTTCTCTCAGTTTTCCCTAAATACCCAAAAAACAATGGGTTCTAACAAAAAACAGTTTATGCACGAATTTAACTACATAAAATTTCCTACAAAACTGATCGGCATCATATTTCTGTAGGATTAGTAGTTCAGGAAATAGAAGAAGTTGAAGTATGACATAATTCTGGAAATTCTTTTTTATGCAGACCTCTTATATTAGATTTTTAACACAAAAGGGAGCATATAGTAGCCTAATTAAAATGGCACGATATCAAGCAAACTAGTTCTTACAAAAATCTACTTACCAAAGGTTAACGTTGCACATAAAACTCCTTATTATTATTAATTTTAATTATTATCATTATTATTGTTCTTCTTCTTCTTCTTCTTCTAAAGCTTAGCCGTTTCGTTAAAATATTACCGGTATTTTGAAAAATGGTAAGGAATTAGATATATTTAGGAATTGTAGGACATAGTACGTCTATCTATTACTTTAAATAATTGTTGACTTGTCTACGTCGCTCCTGAGACAATACTATTTTGTCACCGTGCAACTCGGTGTGGTGGAAGATACGGATGAATAAAAATGGCAATAAATGCTAATTTTCCTTCAGCGCTATGTCATCAGATTTACAACACCGGTTTGTTCTTAAAGTCTGTATTGTATTGAATCCTTGTTTAGCCTTGGACTGCTCCGGGTAGCGACTCTGCGGCGCCTTTGAGTAGCGGTCGTTGGTTCGCTGCATACACAATGGAGCATTTATAAAATATTTTTCAACTAGCAAGACTGCAAGAGTCTTGCAGTTCGGTCTTGTTCTTGCCAGAGTCTTGCAGGCTTCGTCTCGGTCTTGATCTCGTTCTTGCATGCTCGGTCTTGCTAACGCAGATGCAATCTTGGTCTTGGTCATGCATTTTCTGCAAGACCAAGACTGGTCTCACTCATCACTAGAAACAAAATGCTGATAATCTTAAGAACCAATTAATCTGCCTGCGATTAAGTCAACACTCTTCCTATCCCCAGCTCTATCGCAACGAAGAACACAGTAAATGATGTCAAGTTGCCAACTCTTGCATTATTACTCTGGCATCAAATTTTTATCTTTTAAAACCCATTTTACACAAAAGCGTTACAAAAGTACTTGATTAATTTTCTTTTACCAATATACTCGTATTAAGAAGTACTTAAACTACCGAGATATTAACTTTTCGAAAAAAAAAAGTTTTATGAAGGAGAATGAATTTCCGCCTATAGGGCATTACACATTTTTATTATATTAGACATGACAAATTCACCTTAGAAATCTTCAGGTTTATTTCGCTTCTACACAATGCAACTTATATAGGATTTTTTCATCTGCAGGCTATATTACATAGGCTTATAGAACCCGGCACTGCTCTTTATTTTAATTTTTTTTACTTTGCTTGTATTTCCAAGTAAACGGCTTCAAATGGATAGAATGAAGAGTTTTCGATATTCAATCCTTAAGTTCTTATACAACTCTATAATTTTCTAGTTTTAAAATGATTTAGACAGTTTGAAGAGAACAATGCTATTCACTAAAATAAGTAAAAATTTACCAGTTGACCCCACATTGGCAACGTTGGTGCATGAGTTTTGTTTTTTGTCCAGCCAGTCTCTCTTTCACTATTTAATTTCAGAGACTACATGTTGTTTATTTCTCTGAGAGGCTCGGAGTCGGAAAATAAGATGTAGTTTATTACTTAAAATATAAAATAATATTCAGATTCATTTAATCTTTTGTGTAGAGTCAAATCAAGTTCCTTTAAATTATGACTAAATTAAACTCCCTGGTGCTAAAGCCCTGCAGGGTCTAAGCCAGGGAGATAAGGCACTGGCCGAGTGCACCATTCTCCGGTTTTCTCAGCCGTTTCGTTACCGCGGTAAACGTAATACCGGCGTATTCTCAAAATCTCTGTGCACCATAGCTAAAATGCCGCGGTATGCTAATGCTTGGAAATATTGCGGTTACTCTGCTCCGAATCCATTCTCATTGATGGTTACTTCCATGGCCGCTAGATATTCTCTCTCTCTCTCTCTCTCTCTCTCTGCACATCTGCCAGTCACGGTGGCTCGCCTAGGCTATTGGTTTTCCAAATTCAATTTATTTGTTGCCTTATTATTCAATAAAAAGATGTTCATAAGGATAAAAGTGAATATTATATTGCGTATATATGTCGTCTGAATTCATACTTTGAAATCAAGCACCATAGATGCTGTACCAATCTAGAATTGAGTTGGTTTCGCCTACTACTGGTTTGGTTGAGGTGAGAAAGGAAGGTCATTTCAATCGATGTTAGAGCACAGTATTTGCAAAGATATGTACCATCGTTCATTCTTCAAATAGATCCCACCTGTCTGTACAATTCAATACAATTACATTGATGTTTTAAAGAATAATTCTCACACGTGTGCAATCCAAGGCAAAGCAACACCACGAAATCTCTGCTCTGAGTTCGACATAGCCTCGCTTTTATTCCCGTACGACTAGTAGAAATTTTAGGGGCAAAATCATGTGCATAGCCATGAAAGGGCTGTTATAATTATGTTCGTGTACGTGCAGGTATGATAAATTGATTACATACCCCATATACCGATACACAGGCTGTATCGTGATGCATGCAGCCATTCACTTAAATTTGGCCTAGAACCACTGGTTTTCAATATTTCATTTATTTGTTGCCTTCTAAGTTTGAATTCATACACCATAAATACTGTACTAATCGTACTAATCGTGGTTACGCCCACTAGCCCACTCGATGGACCTGGTTTGGTTGAGGTAAGAAAGGAAGGTCATTTCAATCGATGTTACAGCACAGCATTTTCAAAGATATGCACCATCGTTCATTCACCTGTCTCTCATTATTCTTTATGTTCAATTAACTTTCGGCCTAGATATCGTAAATATGATAAATTACGCTGATCTCCATCTTGGAAAGAAAACAGCGGGTTTTCTCACTTTTCAGCTCCTTCACGGCCGGTTTGCATCTTACCGCGGTTAAACTCGAAACCGAGCACGGTGCAACGAAAGTATGACTTTACCGGGGTAAACTAAGCAACTTTACGGCGGTATTCTGAATGGTGCACTCGGCCATGAAAATGCGAAATGACCTAACCCCTGCATTAGCTCATGCTTTTTCCTTCTACCTGCCACAAATCTAGTCCCAGAATCAGCTGGTTTAGATATCACTGCCTGCTGTTGAACGAGAGTAGTGGGGACGAGAGGGAGGGTAATTTCGCACCCAAAGTATCTCTTTTGCCGCGCCAGGTCTGGGCCTACCATCCGGCCCCTGCGTCATCTACAATAGGCAGATGGCAAGATTTTGGGCATGTTGTCAATTCTCTGAAAAAAAGTTAAGATGAGAAAGCAGGAAGTATATTTTCAGTGACATAAGACATCCTGAATTCTGGTAACTATGCAAGAGTTCCTGTAGAAGCTGTTCTTAATAGTCAGCTTTGTTATTACCTAGAAAACCACAAACAATACTTCCAAATTATTCATCCCAAGCTTCTATTTCCTGAACATTTGTTTTTTTTAGAAGTTGTAATTCAAAAGTTTTCTCTTTTGGGGGCCAACAAAAATTACTTCTTTCAGTTTAGCGTCACTGCGCTTTGTATGCTGATTCCTTACATAAATGTAAGATCTTCTCCGCTTTCATCTATACTTTTAAAGAAATCTTTTATTAAATGAAGCTTGATTTGTAAGGGAGGAAACAAAATTATTTCTGGTTTCGCTAAAGGAGCAAGTTCTCCTGGGACGTAGATTTCTTTTAAACGGTAAGTGATGGAACATTTTCAAGTTCGTACTCATTAGCAAGGGGTGACCGTTTCCACCCTTGTGACAAAATTCAAGTATAATATTATATATATAACTTGAAAATGATATGCATTATAATATCATATAACTGTATATTAAAATCTTACTGCTATGGTACAACAGCTCCACAGAAAATAAGTTATAAGTCTCTCAGACTTCCTAAAGCCTCAACGTATTTAACTGACAATGAAGTTCATGAAACTACGAAAATAAGTTACAAGCCCCTTTGAGCGACTTAGTTATGAAGTTTGCTTTGTCTTTGTTATGTTCATAATTCTGTCCAATTTCACAGAAGCTGTATTTATGTTTCAGGTATAATAATAAAGCTGTGATTATATAATTCCTGTGTAGTATTTAAAGTATAACCATTACTGTTATTGTGTTGATGAAGTTGGAGTACAGTATCCGAAGAGGTTTTCATTAACGGATATGTTGGTATAGCAATGATACAGAACACGAATATGTGAGATCATTATCATACCAAACATGATATTAATTAGAATTAAACAGAGCAGAGAATTGCTGGAATATTCAGTGTTGCTTTATAAAATAGCAAAGCAAGTTCGTTTTTGACAGGGAATAATGTATTATTTCATAACAGAATTTGGCGTAAGTTCGTACTGAAAATATTCTTCGTTGAATTAAGCATGCTAAGAAAGAGAAATCTCTTGTGAAACGCATAACTTTCTCTGTGCAGATAAACGTTTGCCTCATATTATAATATAGGCCTAATATGTATGAAACTATTTTCATGTAAGTCGATTGTAACAATGAAAAGAATGTCAACACATCGTATCGAATCCCCGAAGGATACATGGCTCCTAATAAAACCTGATTTATGCACTCACGTAACGCAAAGAGCGCGTATTCAGTTGTTTCAACCTGACGCAAAGCTTTATTGTTCACCATGCAAGACTGAATTTCTACAAACAGAGAAGGTAACTATGCAAGTACAAAATTGTATTTTCCGTTCTGGAGTTAGGCTGTTCACAGTCACACACAGTCACACACACAGACGTGTTTATGAAAATAATATTTTTGGATTCAACGGAACTCACTCTAATCGTCTATTTGTGTTAAAAATTATATTTCAAATATAGGAGTAGAACACAGTACTTCCTCTACCTGTAGTACACTTCTCGCCTGGAATCTGAAATCTTCGCGACCGTTAAACTTTGAACATGTCGTTGCCAGTGGACATGCGTGGAGTGGTCCAGACCACCTTGAAAATATAGTCCACAGTGCCATGCGCTTTAGTTAACTACGTGGGTACTAGCATCATATCGTCAATGTTTTCATCTCAGCACGTTTCGCTTGCATTCGAATTCATGCCACCCCTTTCTATGATGTAGATCATGCTTTCAGTTTGAGGACAAGTACTGTAGCTATTATTACGGGCAGAGGAAGTAAAAAGAAAAGGGCGAGACAAATAAGAGAGGGAAATAGTTGGAACTATGGTGGTGGAAAATAAGGGAGATGCCATTTTTCGTAGGGAAACATGTATTTCTTTTCTGTTTATTTTATTTATCCTATTCTGTTCTAAATGTTTGGATGGGGTTCTGTAAACCCTTTTCTATCCACAGCGTAGGACCAGAAGAATTAATATTGCTTTCAACAATGTTATATAGAAATGTAATCTTTTATATGCTTCAAGGTTTCGCCGGGTTATCAGTTTTTCTTAAAAAGCGGTTTAAGATGACATAAACTTAACTGGAGAACATAAATTTTACGGTAAAATATTATTTTCCCATTTACTTCTTATCCTCAAGATTGTCATTTAACATGTATTTTTAAAACCATTTTCTCCATTGTCCAATATATTTTCGAGATAATGAGATTAAGTTTTGCATGAAACCGCCTTTAATATTTATTTTAGGAATAAGATAGATAATGACTACGGAATACTGATATACCTGAAAATATTGATGTGCCCAGAAAGAGCCACTTGTTTCTTATGATAATTTGCTAATATTCATCTTTTTAATCAATTACTTAGTGTGTAGGTAAATTAAAACATATAAATCTCCAGGCTTGTCCAAATTCCAGCAGAATTAATTCAGGCAGGTGTGGGATACATTGAACTCAGAGAACCATAAACTCTTTCTTATGATTTTGAGGAAGAAAGAATTGCCAAAGGAATGGAATGAATCTATTATACCGATCCATAAAAAGGGAGATTGGTCCGAATGCAATAACTATAGAAAATTTTTCCTCTTATCAACATCAAATAAAATTCAGTCTAATAGACTTCTGTCAAGATTAGACCTATATGCGGCAGAAATCATTGGAAATCACCACTGTGGATTTAGGCAAAATAAGAGGATGCGTCGAAAAGTAACGCACAATATTTTTTTTTACAAAAAGTTTGATAGGTACAATTACAAACAAATGCACAAATGAAGGGAAATCTTTTGTCTATTTTTCTGTAGAGTCGCAAAGTTTCTCAACACATTTCTCCCATCGTGATACCAGTTTCAAAATACCCTGTTCATAGAAGTTCGTTCGGTTGGAGTATAGCCGTCTGCGGACTGCTGTTCTCACTTCTGCATCTGACGAAAAGCGTTTACCGGCGATGAAATTCTTCATGGGACCAAAGAAATGAACAGTGCCAGGTCTGGGCGTCCGGAACGTGGCGCAACGTGACCATCTTCGAAGAATGCTCACCACCTGGAGACATTGATACAGTTGTTACCGCCAGTCGACCCTTCCTCTGTTAGCGGACCGTAAAGAATTAGTTGTGGGTTCGATTCCCGTCGATAACATGCGGGAAGAAATAATATGAGGAGAAGATTGGAAACACAAACTCTACTGCATTTTCAATCATGAATAGATAGAATAACATACAAGTTTTATGCACACATGGATGATGACGCTGCTCGGATAACATAAACGTGAGGTTTGAAATTGTAGGTGCACTTCTTGAATCTTGAAGTTCTGATAGTATCCAGATACACATAAATGCACTGGCAGACTGTTTCAATAGGAGGACCAGTTTGTTGTAGTAAATAATAGCGTGTTGAAATTGTTATTTTCAAACAGCTAGAAAGATTGTATATTGTTATTAAATGCTTGATGCTGAATTTTAAATATTCACTGCACAAGTTCAAAGCAATGACTTGAAATAAGCGATTAACACTTTATTTCTAAAAGATAAATCGTCTGTATTTATTCACAAGTCGCAGTCACATAAAATTCCTTTATGACTGCTAATCTCACCGAACCAAACTAATCGTTAGTCCTTATAAACGTACCTTTGGTTTTGTGAATTATGAGATTACTCACAGAATTGAATTATTGATTTCCCTTTGATGGCACAAATGTCCAGAGAATTGAACGAAGCACTTTAAAAACTTCGTAAAGGAGTCTTGAGATCCTTAATTTGCGTTGAATGCGATCTTGAAGGTAGTTGGATTGCTTAATCCATAATACAGTTGAAGATGAAAGGCTTTCCGCCCGAACTTAGCATTGTTTTGTAATACTAGAAAACTTGTAGGTTGAAAAGAGCCCATTGCTCTTGAATGGGAAGAATGGAAGAATGGAAGAATGGAAGAAGGATAGAATGATATTAAAAACCAACAGAAGGTTGAAATAACTAGAAAATCTCTAACCCAAAACAATAGCTTGATCTTAACATTAAAATAATTAATCAATACATGAAAAAACACTATACTAAATATATAATTGCAAGATAAAAAAACAAAAAAAAAAAGAAATGTTAAAATGTGCAAGTATTTAGAAATAAATAAAATTATTTTGGTATTGAGGTTAAAAGCAACAAATGTCAAGACATACCTTGAATAATTAAAACTATGAGGCCTTTAAAAATGACAAATGAAAACCAAAGCCATCTAAATTAAATTCATGACAAGCATTGAGTAGGTATTACATGACGTAACATATTGCCCGCGATTATTTCACTTGTGAAATAATCTAAAGTGATGTGAAATCATGTGATGCCTAAAGAGAATTATGATATGAGAAAAAGGATAAATTAGTATGAGAAAATAAACTTATAATTAAGAAATGAATTGAGGGTTGCTAACCAAAAAGCAACAACACCATTGACATGATTGGGCTAGTCATTAGCCTCAGAAATAGGAAGAGGAACAATTTAATAATGGGCCTCTTGAATAAGCATGTGGCAGTACGCAGAGTAACAACACGAATGAGGCCGTCAGGGCCAGGATGAATTTGATATACAATCCCTAGGGACCACCTTTGAGTAGGGAGATTGTTCTCAATGATTAGGACTGGAGTACCCAAAGGAATGTCTGAAAGGACCTTGGTCCACTTAGAGCGTCTTTGTAATGTGTGGAGATAGTCAGTAGACCATTTCTTCCATATATTATTAGTAAGTTGTTGGAGAGTGTTCCAACGAGAACGTGTGGAGTAACCACCAGACAACTCAGGGCTAGGTAATGAAACGATGGCTTTCCCAATCAGGAAATGACCAGGTGAAAGGTAACTAACGTCGTTAACGTCTTCATTCAATGGAATGAGTGGACGTGAATTTAAGATAGCTTCCACTTGAATCAACATAGTAAGCATCTCTTCAAAAGTAAAGTTAAAAGAGGGTAGCATTCTTTTCAGATGAAACTTTACCAATTTAACTGCGGCCTCGTGAAGACCTCCCATGTGTGGGGCATTTGGAGGAAGGAAATGACAATGTATATTCAAATGAGATGTGGCATCTTGAACCACAGAATGATGCTCAGGAGACTGCAACAGCAAAGCTAATTGCTTGAGGTCAGTCTGAGCGCCTACGAAGTTAGTGCCATTGTCTGAGGTCACTGAACTTGGAAGGCCTCTACGTCCCGTGAATCGTGAAAATGCGGCAAGGAAAGCACGAGATGTGAGGTTGGTGACCAATTCAATATGAGTGGCCTTAGTGGACATGCATACGAATATGGCGAGGTAAGCTTTGATAGTGATCTTGGAGTGAGGACCTCCAAATTTGATTGGATAAGGACCCGCATAATCAATGCTTACGTTGGTGAAAGGAGAAATGGGATTTACTCCATAAACAGGCAAATCAGCCATTTTTTGTTGAAAGGTTTGAATGTTGAAACGAAAGCATGTAGTGCATTTTCTTAGAACAATAATCACCACCTTCCTAATAGATGGTATCCAAAATCTTTCTCTTAAGTGAGAAATAACAAGTTGGGATCCAGCATGATTCAACTTGATATGATTGAAATGTATAACCTGTTTAGTGAAGGCAATGATCAACTGGTAACAACATCTGATGTTTGGCTTTAAAAGGTATGCTGGATCGTTCAAAACGTCCGCCTACGCGAATTACGAAATCCTTGTCAATGAATGGGTCTAGTTGCTTCAATTTGCTTGAAGAAGTCACGCCATGATTTGACAATAAATCACGGATCTCTGACGCATAAACTTCTTGCTGTATTAGCGTAACACAGCATTGAAGCGCCTTGTTGAGTTCAGAAGGCATTAAGGGGCCTTTTATAGGGTTATGAATCTTACGAGTGTTATTTATGAATTTCAATACGTAAGACATAATACGAATAGTTTTCAAATATTCAAATTTGAAAAGACAATAGTTTAAGTCTGAGGTAGTGGCCTCCATTAAGGACACTACTCTAGTTTCTGGAAGCAAATCATGCTCCATATGATCCAGAGCGATATATTCATCCTTGAACTTATGATAATCTTCACTGAGAGTGGGATTAGAAGTGAGACGTTTCTCCAATGAGGAGAATCTTTTATAGGCCTGGAGTTTTGTGATACCCTGGGTCTGAGGATAAGATAAGAAAGGAAGTTTTACCACATATCTTCCTTCTGAGTCCCGTTGAGTATTATCTACGAAATGCTTTTCGCATATAGAGTCGTCGAGAATGGAATCAGAATTAGAAATATTTCCTAATTCCCAAAACTGAGAAAGTTGTCTGCTAATGTCTTTATCAGCAGTGAGGAAGGCAGAATAATGTGTGGGAGACCCGCTAGAATGATCGGGTTCCTTAGAAACCTTATTAGAAGGTTGTGGATTGGCGGTTGTGCATATTTTGCAGAGCCATGTTCTGTTCAGACCTGACAGGTTGTGGTAACTTACCAGCGAAATACCAACCCAAGTGCGAGTTATGAATTACAGGCATATTAGATGCAGATATCTGAACTGCACAGACAATCTGTGAATATATTTCCACACCTAATAACAAGTCTACATACTTAGGAATATTGAATCTGGAATCAGCCAATGAAATATTTGGCGGAATATTCCAATTTGTAGTATTGACAGGCTTGCGTGGAAATTTCGATGTAGAGATTTCCGGTACAATTATGACATCGGTGTTGCAATGGCATGAAGTAGTGACAGACTTAATGGAAATCGACGTCAACTTAAGACTGTCTGCCTTAATGACAGTATACCAGCTAAAGTAGTACGCTGGTGATGAGGCGATAATTTTAAATGATTGAATAACCTGTTAGACATAAGGTTACAATCAGAACCACTGTCAAGCAGTGCGGTGGCTTCAACAGAATGACCATCCCTGTGCATGACTAGAACAGTGGCGGAATGGAGCAAACAGCTTTGTTGAGGTTGGAAGACTGATATTACCCCAGCAGTATTGACAGCTTCGTTACCGTTAATATGTGCTGGATTATGAAGGTAAGTGCCTTGTTTCCCCTTACAAATCTTGCACGTATAAGTGCTACAATAGGGGGCGTGACCCATAGAGTAATAACACACTTGACATAATCGTTGTGTTTTGACAAAATTGTCTCTATTAGACAATCCATGGCCTTGAAAACCTCACAATTTTACAGTTCATGGAATCCATTGTTACAACAGAAGCACTTAGGCTTGGAGGAGACAACCTTGTCTTTAGGAGTGGTTGTATTAGATACAATAGGCTTTGCTGGCTGACTCCTTAAAGCTGAGTCAGTCATCTGACAAACCCGTACCCTGGATTCTAAAAACGTGAACAAATCTTTGAGGCTAGGCATTTTGCCTGGGGCGAGAGAAGATTCCCATTCCTTTATCAAGAATGGAGGAAGCTTGTCGAGTACAATCTTTGCTATAATCAAGTCAGATAGTTCCGCACCAACATTAAGCGAGTTCAAAGCATGAACAGTGCTTATAAAATGGTCAACGAACTTCTGAAGAGATTCAGCGGAATTCCTTTCTAAAACAGGAGGTGACAATAGCTTCTCCAAGTGGGTATTGGCGATAAGTCGGCCATTATCAAACCTAGCCGACAGCGTGCTCCATGCTACATCAAACGTAGCAGCAGAGACAGGAATGTTTTGGATCACTGTCATAACTTCCGGTGCTAGACAGGACTTCAAATATTGGAATTTGTCCATGCTGGATATGTGTTTATGCTCTATGATTAGCGAATTGAAAATGTCCCTAAACTCAATCCAGGTTGCTGGGTCACCAGTGAAATGAGGGAGCCTAATCTCTGGGAGTTTAGGGAGAGAGGGGAAAAATTGAGGCGATGATTGATCAGCAGGAATAGCTTGGTTGGGGTCATAATGATGCTTAGTTTCATCAATCGAACTTCGAAGAATAGCAATGGTTTCATGAAAGGCAGACTCGACTTCAAGCCTTTGAAGTTTGATAGGTTCATTGAGTTCTAGTACGTCAACACGTCAGTATTCAGTCTCGTATTCACTGAATATTTTCTCGAAGGATGTACGCAGACTCAGAACTTTACAGTAAGATTCTCTGTCTTCTATGACAAGTGCTTGGATTGCCTGAACATAATTGACAAAACGTGTCTTTATAAAATCGACACTAGCTAGCTTAGCCCTTGTTTCGGCTTCAGCTGCGGCTAATCTAGCCTGAGCCTCCTCTTGGGCTGCAATTGACTTAGCCTGAGCCTCCTCTCGGGCTGCAACTAACTTAGCCTCAGCTTCCTGCTGGGCCGCAACTAACTTAGCCTGAGCTTCCCCTCGGGCTGCAATTAAATTAGCCTCAGCTTCCTGTTGGGAAATTAAATTGTTTAAGTGAGAGAGGGCTTGGAAAATGGTTTCTTCGAATTCCTCCCTATAAGCCATTTCGGCATCTGAAAATTCTATCTGCTCGATTTGAGATTGTATGTCTTGAAAATCATTACTAAGTTTTGTCATAGTATCTTTGCGCATAAGCAGTTCTTGAATAGAATCTTCACTAGAGCTAGTGAGATCAGCTATTATATTGACTTGGCAGGTAATTCGACTCTTAATAGGGGTTCGTTTAGCCTTAAGAGCCGCGAATTCTGGACCCGGATTAGTCATATCTGATGAGATTTGCAGAAGTGTTTTACAATATATAATTTTTCAGTGTTAAATTAATTGCCCGCGTTTCGGGAATTACACATAGAAGTTTACAATAGTCGAGATTGAGATGAACAGACAGAACAGTTAAATACACTTGAAATTGTGTAGAATCTTTTTCAGGTGTTTGTATTGTTGTCTGTGAAATTATACAATGTTCACAAATTAACAAGTATTACAGTATGATAGTTAGGTAGCTCCGTGCCTAGATCGCAAACGTGTTGAGGACACGAGATATGATTGATATTATTAAAACTTGATAATAATAGTGATGCTAATGTTTAAAAGACAACACTTATATTGTGCCAAATGCAGTACTTTGCATGAATTCAAACAGGCTAGCAAATGCCTGAAGAAACTTAATGTATTATATAAGATGAATTATATATGTTAGTCAAGCAAATGCACTGATTATAATTCAGGTTCGGAGCGGCCAGCAATATCCATGGCCGGGTGGACCGAGAACATGTTACGACCCTTCCTCTGTTAGCGGACCATAAAGAATTAGTTGTCGGTTCGATTCCCGGCGATAACATGCGGGAAGAAATAATATGAGGAGAAGATTGGAAACACAAAGTCTACTGCATTTCCAATCATGAATAGATAAAATAACATACAAGTTTTATGCACACATGCATGATGACGCTGCTCGGATAACATAAACGTGAGGTTTGAAATTGTAGATGCACTTCTTGAATCTTGAAGTTCTCATTGTATCCAGATACACATAAATGCACTGGCAGACTGTATCAATAGGAGGACCAGTTTGTTGTAGTAAATAATAGCGTGTTGAAATTGTTATTTTCAAACAGCTAGAAAGATTGTATATTGTATATTAAATGCTTGATGCTGAATTTAAAATATTCACTGCACAAGTTCAAAGCAATGACTTGAAATAAGCGATTAACACTTTATTTCTAAAAGATAAATCGTCTGTATTTATTCACAAGGCGCAGTCACATAAAATTCCTTTATGACTGCTAATCTCACCGAACCAAACTAATCGTTAGTCCTTATAAACGTACCTTTGGTTTTGTGAATTATGAGATTACTCACAGAATTGAATTATTGATTTCCCTTTGATGGCACAAATGTCCAGAGAATTGAACGAAGCACTTTAAAAACTTCGTAAAGGTGTCCTTGAGATCCTCAATTTACGTTGAATGCGATCTTGAATGTAGTTGGATTGCTTAATCCATAATACAGTTGAAGATGAAAGGCTTTCCGCCAGAACTTAGCATTGTTTTGTAATGCTAGAAAACTTGTAGGTTGAAAAGAGCTCATTGCTCTTGAATAGGAAGAATGGAAGAATGGAAGAAGGATAGAATGATATTAAAATCCAACAGAAGGTTGAAATAATTAGAAAATCTCTAACCCAAAACAATAGCTTGATCTTAACATTAAAATAATTAATCAATACATGAAAAAACACTATACCAAATATATAATTGCAAGATAAAATAAAAAAATAAACAAAGAAATGTTAAAATGTGCTAGTATTTAGAAATAAATAAAATTATTTTGGTATTGAGGTTAAAAGCAACAATTGTCAAGACATACCTTGAATAATTAAAACTATGAGGCCTTTAAAACTGACAAATGAAAACCAAAGCCATCTAAACTAAATTCATGACAAGCATTGAGTAGGTATTACATGACGTAACACGGTCCATACAGTCGTCCCCATACACGCCTCACGTGTCCCTGTGAATTTCAGCCCATTAAAATCGCAATACACCTCGCTGCATTTCACAAGTGGACGATAGTAACATGCGCGCCATCTTTGTTGCCTAGTTCACGCTTCTCTCACTAGACCTACACATAACAAAATAGCGTACGTAGCGGAAGCTTCAAACTCCATCTGGGTGAAAGTCATTGACCTCCATTTATACCTGTACTTCGCACTACATACATTCCCCTGTACTAAGAAGTGAGGTCACTTTTTCGACTAGTCTTGCCCGGAAACTTTGGCAAGAAACTATTTGTCTGCTCAATACGGAACATCAAATCGCCTTTCTTGAATGTAATTAACACATGTTTGGTTTGGAAATTGAAGATGTTGTTCACAAATCATTGTAAGACAGTTCTTGCATATATTATAAGAATATTTAATACTAACATTATTCAAAGTAAAGTAAATTAAAGTGATCCCTATACAGGCCATGGAGGCCCAGAGGGTTCCAGGAGGCTGAGGCTCCCAGATTTTGGACATTCGGCACATGAAGGTGGTAAGGTTGTCAGCCTTACGCACAGGCCGCCTTCACCCCCAGGATTGCTCCTGGTACTCATTTCTGTTAGAGGCTGAGTCGATCCCAGGGCCATAGTGGCACCAGAAGGATTAGGCCAATTGAAAAATCTCAACGACCCCATCGGGAATCGAACCCGCGACCTTCCGGTTTGTAGCGCAGCGCCTCAACCACTACGCTACGGCGTACCCCCTATTCAAAGTATGTCATTTTTATAATTAATATTAATATTAATACGAATGCATTTACCCGTGATTTCTGTCGTTTCCATATATGTAGGCCTAACCGACAAAATTGCATGTATTCAATTCTACACTTATTACATTAAATTTGTATTACGTTGAAATCTTTAGAAACTGAAATATATTGTTCTACTTCAAACCGGAAGACCTAGACGCAGGTGGGAGGACAATATTAGGATAGATTTAAGGGAAGTAGGATTTGCGAGGGATGGTTTAATGGAGTTAGCAGAATAGGGTTGAATGGCGGTCTTAGGTAAGCGCGGCAATGAACCATCGAGTTCCATAAAACAGATAATATTCCTTTAGCTTGCTTTGGAATTGTCTATTGCCTAGTAGTAGCCTATGGGGAAATGGTGTAGGAATTAATCAAGTATTAGTTTTCCATAAAAAAAGCAATTAGAATAATAACCAATGCTAAAACACTAGAGCATTGCAAACCACTATTTATTGAGACAGACTTACTAACAATAATAAATTTGTAAATTTTTGATGTCTTGTCGTTAGTAAAATATAACATAAAAAGCTATCAAACACGAAGTCAAGTGCTTACATAATATCACACCAGAAATCAAAATACTCATAAACTTGATCTGGGTAGGTGTAGGCTAAACAAAACAAAATGATACCATAACATTATTGGGACAACATTATATAACAAATTACCATATAAACTTCAAGAAATGTCCCCAAATTTATTTTCACAAAAACCTATATTCCTAGCTTTAAAAAATCCTTTTTTTATTTTTGAATCAGATAAAAAAATAGAATACAGCAACTTAGTGTAAGTAATTACATGAGTAATCTGTAAGTATATTTTGTTCATTTAGTGTCACTTGGGTTATGGCATTAGTATAACTTAGAATAATAATAATTTTGACTAATGTAATTAAGTTTGTAAGATTGTAAATATTCATAGCTTAGATTCTTAAAGATGTGTATTAATGTAAATAGCTAATGTGACCGATTGCAGTTGGTTCTGCCTAAAGGTGTTATCAAATATAAAATATATTTAAATTTCTAAATATTTCAACGTAATATTAATTTAACGTAACTCCTGACAGTGAAACGGATAATTATATTCAAATATCACACTTAACTAGCAAGGAATAAAATAGTTTAAAACATAAGAATCTGGGCCCTAGTAATAAATGTTGTATTGAATACGCGCGATTTTGTCGGTTAGACTTACATAATGAAAAGAGAAGTCACGGGTAAAACCATTCGTATTGATAAAAATAAATTATTTGGAGGTAAGGTAATGTTCACTCTATCGTAATGCACATATGCCTACTTGACATTTCGTGTTGAGCAGACAAACAGCTTCTTGCCAAAGTTTCCAGGCGGAACTAGTCGAAACAGTCGGCCTCACTTTCTGTGCTGCAGTGTTAACTCCAGTTCTGTTTCAGCTCAATGGTGAAAGTTGAACATCTCAGCCGCAATACCAACGCACAAAACAATTATTGTGCGATACTTTTCTATCTATCCTCGTAGATCAACCATTGATAAAATATTCTGGATTCAATAATCTTGGAGAAAAAGTGGGAATGTAATAAGTCTGTTCACCAGCTATACATAAATTTTAAAAAAAGCATATGATTCAGTTGGGCAAGACAAATTGTACAATATCCTCGTTGAGTTTGGGATACCAAAGAAGTTAGTTAGGCTGATCAAATTGCGTCTAAATGGAAATTATAGCAGAGTCAGGGTAGGGAAATTTATATCAGATTGGTTTGCCATTGGAAGCGGCTTTAAGTAGTAGTAGTGTATTTATTTCTCACAAAAAAATTCTCACATATAAACCACATTATTTACATTAACCGGGTCGGTGTCGACCATACGTGCTCACTGCATACACTTAAATTATTACCCCATAAAAACCCAATTGAAAAAAACTATATTCTATTATTTACATAACCCCAGACGTAACCCCCCACCCCCAAACAAGTAAAAATTTTATAGACACATAGACATTATTAAGACAAAAAACAAAAAGATAATTATAATAAAAAATAATACTTCGATTTCCTTAATTCTCTAAATCTAGGCTTTCTCTCATACATCTAACTTTCTGCAGAAATTTACACAACCCGTGCCAATTGTGCTCATCCAGTAATAGATCTAGACATGCCTCCCTACTTCTTTGCGAGTTTAAAAATTTGTCGGGTAGCATCATAATTCATAACCCTCCAGCGCTCTGTCACTCCACATCCCGCCAAGATATGAACCCAGGTTTCATTTCCCCTGCACGTTGGGCAGATTCTCCCCCCTCTCTCATCCGAAATTCTCTGAGTTTTCCACCTTCCCAGGAGAATCCAGGCCATTGCTGCTCTATTTTCCGCACCCAATCTTTCTATATATGCTTCCCTTCCCCAATTAGCCTTTAATTCTGCTTGTAATTCTAATGACACTTTACCATTACAATCCGCCTCGATGTTCTGCCTCTCGATATCAATTAGTCTCCCACTTATCTTCTTCCAAATATTTTTTCTATTCTCAATCCCCTTTTCCCACACCCACCCCATCCCTATACCCTCCAAACCCCTTTTTATGTTGGACGCCCAGTTTGTTGTTCCTAAATTCTCAAGTTGCTCATTGTAACAAATAAATTTTAAAGATGTGTCTTCAGCCGTTAATAAATTTAACCAGTATTTTATTGTCATAATTTTGCAGAATGTTGTGTCGCATGTAATTCCCCACTCTTTTCTCACCCCGCAATTTGCCGCACCTCTATCTACCCTCAAAATCCTTTTCAGGAAAATATTCTGTATTTTAGCTAAACTCTCTCATTTTTCCCACCCCCAAAGTTCGGAACCATACAACATTGTTGCTCTCGCCGTAGCATAATAAATTTTCAATAATATAGCGACTGGCATATCCGGTATTTTTGCCATTGAGGCAAGTAATTCCCCCACTTGTCTGCGCCCCTCCCTCTGGCGTAATTTATGTGCTTTGTCCATTTCCCATTCATGGATAAGCGTATACCCAAATATATAAATGTCTTAACATTTTCAATTCTTTTCCATCGGTACAACCATAATTCATCTCGGCTGTAAACAGATCCATTTTTAAAAGTTACCGCCTTCGTTTTCTCTACATTAACAGCAAGGCCCCAGGTAGTGCAATAAACATCTAGCCTATCAATACATTTCTGAAGACCCTGAATAGATGTGCTACAGAACAGAACTATCGCCTTTACTTTTTAAATTTCGCTTTGGATACATTAGGAAAATTCAGGAGAACAAGGTAGGCATAGAATTAAGTGGCAATCACCCGATTTTAGCTTACGCTGATGATATTTTTCTGTTGAGCGTTTACATAAGCACAATCGAGAGAAATGTAGAAAGTCTTTTCGATACCTTCAGGATGTTGCATTGGAAATTAATACAAAAAAACTAAGTATATGGTCATCAAACGTCAAAGTAATCCGTTACAAAATATTAGAATAGCCGGTAAATCGTTCGAATTAGTGGAGAAGTTCAAATATCTGGGAGAAATAATTACAGATACAAATAATATTACGGTAGAATTAAAGTGTTGACTAAATTAAGGAAATGCTTGATTGATGAACATTTCCGTTTGTGGTAACTTAATGTAAGTGTCTTAAATTGTTCCACCTTTAACCACAATACAACTAAGTAGCAGATAGTATCATCTGGATACACGGTGTCTAAAATGTTATAAGCTATATATGCACTCTTATAAACGTATTTACAAACAACATTTAAGTCAAACTGATAAAATTTTAAAATTAGCGTCTAATTGTCGCATTAGTCCATATATATTTTTTAAAACAATTAGTTTTAAAATGCTCTTAATTTGTTATGACCCTAAAAATTAAAATATTTAACTTATATGTTGTTCAAAATTGTTTATCTTACTATGTCTAGTAGCAAATTTTTTTTACCAATAGTCTATACTTTCAAATAAGTTAACCATAAATATCAGTGTACACTGTTAATGTCTTGAAGATATACTGTCAAGTAGTCAAATCCTTTATTGAAGTAGTCTAATACTTTCAGTTAAGCTAAACTATAAATATCACTGCACACTATTTATGTCTTGAAGATACCTTATTAAAATAAACATGTATGCATCACTAACCACTGTATCCTGAATTAATTTGTAATTAATATTTATGCCGCTGTTTCTAACAATATTCCTTTTAGATGCCGTGTATCTAGCTATCCTAGCTGCCAACTTTCTTACTGGAGATGCGCATTTCGGCCTTATTTAGCCATCTTCAGTCCTAGAATATTAAAATTAAATAATTAAAATACTATTATAAATTACTATTTCATAACTTTAACATTTAATATATATATAAATAACTAACCTGGGAATTAGAAGCTGTATGATGAAGTCTTAACTTCAAGAGTATTAACCTGATACTGACGATGCCTTATGGAACTGATGAGGGTAAAGTTCACTGTACAGTTCAAAAAGTTCGTTATGGTCAATTGGGTTTTCATTTAATATATTGTTTTTGTGTCTATATGTTTCTAAATTTTGTAGCGTATCTAATATTTTTTTTCCTAAAGTGTGTAAAATCTTCAAAGTACTGTCTATTGGTAAAATTTGGTGCCCGTTATTAATGAAATGTTTTGCATAAGTTGACTTGTTTCTATTGAATTTAAAATCTGATATGTGCTCCTGAAACCGCTGTCTGAAAAATCTACCTGTTTGTTTACAATCGTTGCAAGTTAGCTGATATACTCCACTGTTTTCCAATTTATCTTCATTATTGTTGCTGTCATTGTTGAATAGTAATTGTTTCAATGTATTATTAGTTTTATATGCTACCTTTAGTTTTTGTGGTTGCAGGGGTTTTAGAGTTTTGTGTATTTTATTGTCTGTATAGTTGTATATAACATATTTGTTAGCTTTTTCGTTAGTTTTTTCTATCGGCTCTAGTATTGACGTATGGTTATTAGCTTTACGTAGTTTATTTTTATTCTTTTCTATCAGCTTGTAAATAAGCGATTCTGTATAGTGATTATTTTTAGCAATAGACTACTGGTAAAAGATTTTGCTACTAGACATAGTAAGATAAACAATTTTGAACAACATATAAATATTTTAATTTTTAGGGTCATAACAAATTAAGAGCATTTTAAAACTTATTGATTTTTAAAGTTAAAAAAATATATATGGACTAATGCGACAATTAGTCGCTAATTTTAAAATTTTATCAGTTTGACTTGTATGTTGTTTGTAAATACGTTCATAAGAGTACATATATAGCTAATAATATTTTAGACACCGTGTATCCAGATGACACTATCTGCTACTTAGTTGTATTGTGGTTAAAGGTGGAACAATTTAAGACTCTTACATTAAGGAAATGCTTGTTTTTTATGCAGTTTAGAAACTCTTATCTTCTCGTCTTCTGCCCAGAAATCTAGAGAAAAAAATATAAGACTATCATCCTGTCTGTTATATTATATGGACGTGAGACATGGACGCTTACTTTTCGGGAATAACATAATTTGAAAGTGTTCGAATACAGAGTGGTTTGGAAAGTATTTGGGCCTAAGAGAGATGAAAATGGGGACTGGAGAAAACAACGAGCTTCATAACCTGCACTCTTCACTAGGAATTGTCTATTGCCATTGAGTAAGTAAGATACGTTATTTAAAAAATCCCTTTAGGCAGGCCTACAGGCGGAGGTAGATTTCGAAGTGCTTTTGGTTTAATTTATTGTCGCTGCATAGCACTCTTCTTCTTTAGCCTTGGCATGGTAAACCTACAGTAATAAGAACTGAATTCGGTAAAGAGGAAGAGCCTACAATCATTTGTTTTGACAACAAGAATAGGATATAATATTCTGGGAGGCCGTGCGCAAGATCAGCAATGAATAAAATTAGCAAAGCCGCTAAACAAGACAAAATTATGATATTATAATAATTCTTTTAAGTGTTATTATTTTCAAACATTAAAATCTCGCGTCATATGAGAGCTATCAAGAAACTATTTATTGATTTGTAGAGTACTCATCAAGAGCTTTTCAACGATATCCCACAAGACGTGGTTTCAAAAGTTTCGAATTTTCATCCCCCACCCCCACCTCCGCCCCCACCCTCACTCGAACCCCCAAATCGTTGGTGTCACTGTGAACTCCATAGGGAGTACTCTAATTTATTCAAACAAAGTTTCCCTCTATACTTCATAGGGGCCGAGATATAAAGTTTTCAAAATTTCAACCCCCTCCCCCGACCACCCCCTTGGGCCAATTTTGCCCATTAACGAACTTGTCTGAACTATTGGGCCTAGAAATAACATAATAAAATTTGGTTCAAATATCTTCAAAATTACGGCCGCTATCGTGTAAAGATATATATATATAAATATCACAAATTTTTTTTTTGAACGGGCGGTTGTTTCGTACTTAGGGGAGCATGAAACGTAAAGATATGAAAGAATTTTTCGAAAATCATAAAGTGGTATCCATTGCAATAGGTAGATTTTTCTTCGAAAATCTACCTAAAAAAAATACCCTTGCTCTCGGGTGAGAAATAAGTTGCGAGGAAATAATTTTGTGTCGATAGGGTATAATTCATAGTGCAGCTTGTTTATGTAGTGAATATCAAATAAGTATGATTTTGTTTATTAGTGAAATACATATGATAAGTGTAGGAAATAAATCTGGGAGAAGTCTTCAGAAAAAATTGTATGAAAGTTTCTCTCTATAAGAACAGACTGTACATACTATACTGTACTTAAAATCTTAATAATCTTCACGTGATGGGAACTGAAAAGAGGCAGACATAGTAGGAATGATAACAAGATGGAAACCGAGAAGAAACCTACATATTATATATTATATTATATTTTATTCTTCTATGAATATTATTATCCCTTTTATTATTGAATGTTATTATTTATGCGCATTTGTATTTTAAGTTCTCTACTGCGAAAATGATCAATCATCAGAATCGGTAGACTTCTCTTGTAACTATTCTTAGTACAATAAACAATACTATTCGGCTGTAAGTTAATAACTCCCTGATTTATAAGAAATATATATATTTAAGTTCGCTCACATTGTAGTGCTTAAATCTGTAAGTTACGTATCCGTTAATGTTGAAATGAATAGGCCTATAGTTGATAGAGATTCGTAATTGCTCAAATATTTACTACTTATTACTGGAATGAAATCATTCCCTTGTGTGATCTTTCTTGCAAATAGCCATTCTTTAAACAAATGAAGTGTCCTTATTAAATCATTGTATAGTTATTGCTTACATAATCTGTGCAATTGGTGAATGGTGAATTTTTATAAATAACGACTTGATTCGGTGAATAGTTTTATCAACAAATTTATATTTTCTAACTACCTTCCATAGATTTTGAGTGAACACTAGCCTACTCAATTCACAATTTTATTACTGGTTTTTTGGTCTTGCATGTGAACACTTCACACATAGGCCTATTTTGCAGACTTTTTAATTCAATGAATCTTTATGTTATACAGTTGACTCGGATAGTTCGGCCGCCGGATGATCCGGCATACTTCTTGGAATGAGTCATCTGCGCGCGGAAGGGTTTCTCACGGAAATAATCGACTAGAATAAACATTCTATTACTGAATGACATTCTTCTTATGGTGAGGAATGTGGCGTAATATAAATAGATTATTGGGCAACACTCACCACTGTTTATTGATCCTTTTGTGAAGCCGTTGTCAAAGGTGAATCTTGCGTGGAGCCTTCGTCTTGAATAAACATGCCTGTTTGGTTTTCAGTCTTAAGTGTAAACAAATCACATCAGTTCACAGCACTCGAACTGGCGACTACCTATGTCGAGCAACAGGCTGCTGCATCAGCTATCGATGTAATGTTCATGAAGAAGTGGCGTGATTATGCTTTCAAAAAAAGAGTTCAACTAAAAAAGCAGAAGAAAATAACAGATTTCTTTTAATATTGAAATTGTGATTGTAATGCTGTATTTTAATTTTTGGGTACGTACGCTTAAAAAAATCGACAAAACCATCTTAAAAGTTGATTTTTGCTTTAATAGGTTATACTTGACACGTTTAAAAGACCGCCGGATGGTCCGGCCATTTTTTAATCCGGTCGAGGGTCCGGTCCCGGGGTGGCCGGATTAGAGTTAGTCTACTGTAATTTTCAAAGTGATCCCAAGTAGCTGTGTCTTTTATTTCAAGTAGAAATAATTTTGGAATAAGGAGAATATTTATAAATTAATCATAATTAATTATCAAGTATAGTTATAGCTGTGTATATGCTATGGCATCTTACATCAACAGACGATGTGCGGGTAATTTTAAAATGGAGTGTGTTGTATATTATGGAACCATTGGATGATTTCCGACAATGATTGTCAAGTTTTATTGGTGCTCGACACCTTGTACCGGTATAAAACAGTGCTTATTGAAAGATCGACACCCTAAGGTGTTTACCAATAGAAATTCTGTCTCTAGAGGTAACAGGTAACTGTTCGTTGAGGCGACACGTTCCCAATGTAGTTGATTTCATAGTTAGAAAGGAATCAATATAGTACATTATGAAACAAGCAGTTGCATAACTGAAGGTCCCGCCGACCCCGCGATGCGTGAGGGCCGAAGGTCTAGGGCCTTGGGCCTCCGACAATGTATACAATTGTATACATTTGTAAACATACCGGTATTGGTTAGTTTTTAGGTGACTTTTACTAATGCATTATTATTGAGGCAGATGCAGTGTCGCTGGGTTTTTATATGATTTCTAATATGGCAGTAGAAGTGCAAGAAAGTGTTTGAATCTGGTCTCGTGCGATTACAATATCATACTGCAATATTGAAGTTAATAAAATAATATCTACGTAGCAGCGTGTTACAAGCGAAAGTGGACTCGTATTTTAAGTATCGAATGTGAGATATAACGAATAAATTAAGAGACTGCAGTGTTGGAAACTTTTGCCTCAAATAATACTAAACGTCTTCGCCACTTCCAATGGCCCTTATAGTGTACCAGTGCCCAATTTTGGACATAAGAGGTCTAGAAAATGCTACTACCTTATTTACTAACTTCCCAAGCCACCACTACTACTAGGTCATTCATTCATAGTGTTCTGCCCAGAGGCAGGTCTTTCACTGAAAACTCATTCTCCACTCTTCCCTTCTCTCAACCTTCCTTTTTGTGTCTGCATATAGTCCATTTATTTTAATGTTGTCTACCATATGGTATCTTCTTCTGCCTCGAACCTTCTTCCCGTTTATCATCCCTTCTATGGCATACTTTAACAGACCATTTTACCTAGCCAATGTCCCATCCCATTTCTTTTCCTCTGTCTGATGATTTCCAATATAACTCTTCTTTCTCCCACTCTGTCTATCACATCCTTATTTTTAACTTTATCTATCCGTGGTATTTGCTCCATTCCTCTCCATATCCACATCTCAAATGCTTCCAGTCTTTCTTCCTCATTCTGTCCTAATGTCCAAGTCTCTTCGCCATACAACGCCACACTCCACACAAGGCACTTCACTAGCCTTTTCCTTAGTTCCTTTTCCAACGGCCCACAGAAGATTTTCCTCTTCCTGTTAAAAACTTCTTTCGCCATTACTATCCTCTGTTCTACTTCTTGACAACAGCTTATGTTGCTATTGATAGTACACTCTCGACCTCCTTGTCAGGTGGAAGGGAGCCATGTACTGGAGGAAGAAGGAAAGAATGGATAAAATTGAGAGTATTGTGGGTCTCCGAACTCTGGATAAAACCAGAATTAGGAGACACCTCATACACGAGTGGCAGGAGGAATGGACCGCGGCAGAAGCGGGAGCTAGGACCAGAGAATACTTCCCGAATATCCAGGAGCGACTGCGACTGCGACATGTGACACCGAGCAAAGGTATGATACACTTCATCACGGGCCATGGTCCGTATGGAGTGTACCTGCACAAAATTAAGAGAAGACAGACAGATGAATGCGGAACTTGCGAGGGAGTCACAGAGTCAGCAGAGCACGTCTTGTTCGAGTGTACCGGTGCCTCTGAAGAAGTGAAAGAATTTAGAACAACTGTACAGGTTTTCCAGATTGCAGGTTTGTTGAGGCGAAAAGACAAATACTCTTTACTTGAGACTCTGACAGACGTTGTCTCTAAGGAGGCAGCAGAGACGTTCAGGGTTGACAGAGTGGACAGAATAAACAGACATAGACAAGACGAAGACGAAAACAATGAAACTCTTACTCCCTCCAGGAGATCCAGTCGCCTACAGAGTGCTCAGAACCTTGTGGAGATTAGGGAGCCGGAAGCTCAACCACATGTGGAAGAGCAACCGGAACCCGAAGTCATAAACAGGAGGAGGGAACTCTGGGAATCCACAGCAAGATGAGAAGAGTGGGGGCGGCGAGAAGACTTCGGGAGAGGAATGAGGAAGACTATAGACAATATTTCCAAGTGAAAGTGTAGAATGTGAAATTATATTATAGTAGGAGTAGAAATTTTCATTTTCATTTAACTAGAGTAGAAGCTGGAGCACACCGATGAACAAACATTGAAATGCAAATTTAAATGAATACCGGTGAGCTTCAGCTGTAGTGTTAGTAAAATAGCTCTAGAAGCAGTAGTTTTATCTTTTATTTCATTTATAGTGTAGTACAGTGTAGTATAGTGTAGTTAAGTTCCGACTACTGGTCCCCAGTAGAAGGAACAAGTAGAGTAGGTTCTTATTATTATTTTTATTATTATTTTATTTATTTTTTTATTTTTTTTCCTTTTCTTCTTTCTTAATAAAAGGACATATAGAAAAATAGAATACTGTTCAAAGCATAGAAAAAATTGTCCTTAATATATAATAATTGTAAAATGAACATTTGTAATACGGCAATTAATAAAAGCCATGCGAGTAAGTCCTGACTTTTATTAAAGATGCCAGGATGAAAGAAATAAAGGACGACTATTATATATATATATTGATAGTACAACCGAAGTATTTGAACCTGTCTACTTGTTCAATAACCTCATCCTTAATTCTCACGTCTACCTTCTTGAGTTCTCTTCTAATAACCATGATCTTCGACTTATTTATATTTATCTTCATCCCATAGTCCTCAGATTTGTCATTTACCTCCATTATCATGTTGTTCAGTGTCATTTCATCTTCAGCTAGCGAAGCCATATCATGTGCAAATCGTATGCACTTTATTCTTCTTCCTCCTACACCTCCCATGTTCCAGAAACGAGGTCTTTATTAAACCTTCCAATAATATATTGAAAAGAGTAGGTGATAGAGGACATCCTTGTCTTTGCCCCTCTTAGAGTTACTCTTCCCTCTGATATTTCTTCTCCTATCCTGAATTTTATTCGTTGTTTCATATATAGATTACTTATTAGTCTCCTCTCCTTCCAGTCTACACCAATTTTCTTCAGGATCCTCATGAGTTTAATCCAGTTCACTCTGTAGAATGCCTTTTGCAGGTCAGCAAATACTGCGTACTCTTCTTTACCATTTCCTATATATCTTTCTCCTATTATTCTTATCAATCCAATTGCATCACTCGTGCCTTTCCCTTCCTAGACCCAAACTGTTCTTCTTCCAATTCATCTTCCATCTTAGATCATAAGGGTCGATTCAGTATTCGCAGGAGAATCTTTGCAGAATGTGGTATCAGGCTTGTAGTCCTGAATTCCTTACATTTCTTCGCATTATTTTTATTTGGTAATGGTATTAACATGGACCGCCGGCGTGGTCTTGTGGTTAGCGTCGGATCTGCCGGCCCGGGTTCAATCCTCGGTACCTCCTCGGATTTTTCTGAGGTAGGGAGGTCTGGTAGGGGTGCATTCAGCCTCGTGATTCAAATTGAGGAGCTACTTGATAGAGAAGTAGCGGCTCCGGTCATGGGAACCACCATTAACGGCCGTGCGTGTCGGCATGCTGATCACATGCCCCCAATCCTGCCATCAACCTATAGGTAGATGACGCAGCGGTCGGGTGGTAGGCCTTATCCCTTCGGAGTTGTCGCCCCAGGGAGTAGTTTAGTTTAATGGTATTAACATTGTCTCTGTGAATTCTTCAGGCCATTCACCTTCCTTATATATATATATATATATATATATATCTTGTTATATAAAGACATAATTTTCTGCATCCCTTCTCCTAACCATTTAAACAATTCAATGGGAATTCCATCTACTCCTGTTGTTTTCCCAGTTTTCATTTCCTTAATTGCTAGCTCAACTTCCTCGCTCAGAATGGAAAATCCTCTTTTATCTTCTGGCACGTCTACTACATCCTCTATATCCAAAAAAGCTGGACGATTTTTTGTCTCATAATTCTTCTGCATACTTCTGCCTTGTGTTCAATATCCCCTGTTTGTCTGTTATTTCTTCATTATCTTCGTTCTCAATCAGCCACATTGTTTTCCTTGCTTTCTTTCCATAACCCAACCAGTTAATTTCGCGATACATAAAATCATATCTTCCTTTTCTCTCCAGATCTTCTATAACTTCTTCATCCTCTCTTCTTTTGACTTCATGGTTACTCTTTTTAGTTCGTTGTTTATTCTCCTATAGTTTCTTTTGCCTTCTACTTTATTGATATTGTTCCATTTTCTTCTTACTTCCATCTTCTGTAACATGCTTCCTGTGACCCAAGGTTTCTTGTTACTTAATATTTTTATTCTATTTGTAATCTATTGTTTCATCTGCAGCTGCCTCTATAGAACTTTTCAGACTAATCCAATGTTCGTTGCTATTTCCAGATAGATTTTCTAATAGAGAGGTCTTCTCTTGAAAATTTCCTTGGAATTTTCTCCTTATCTCTTCAGTTTTAAGCTTCTCCACGTCATAGTTTCTTGTCATCATCCATCCCTTTATCTTCTTTAAGCAAATTTTTACTTCGCCTGATATCCGCTAATGGTAGGGTTTTCGTATTCTTTAAACAATTTCGAAATCTTTCTTGCATTATTATGTAGTCTATCTGGTAACGTTTGTTGTCCAGAGGGATCGTCCGCGTGCATCATCTTCTTTTATGTTGTTGAAACTTTGTCCTCGTATTTCCAATGTTCATTGAGTTCCTTTTGGAAAAAATCGCCAGGCATTCACCTCTCTCAATCCTTTTACGCAATCCATATCTTCCAACTCTAGTTCCATCTACTACGCCATTCCAGTCGCCCATTAGGATAACAAAAGCCCCTTTTTTCTCTATCTCCACTATTTCTTCTATCTTTCCATAACATTCATCCACTATTTCATCTGCTGTCCCACTGTGTGGCATGTAGATCTGTACTATGACTAAGACCATTTTATTTCTTTGTATCCTCACCATTATCATCCGATGATCCACATAACGGACTGATACCACTTTATCTTTTACACTCTGACGTAATATTACGCCTACACCGTTACTCCCTCTAGACTCACCTTTGGAATAGAACATTCTAAATTCTTCGCTCCATAGTTCACCATGTTGTTCCCATCTCACTTCTGATATTACCATCACGTCCATTCTGATTCTTCTCTTTTCTTCCTTCAGATTTCCCAGTTTCCCTGCTTGCCGAAGAATTCTTGCATTCCATGTTCCGATCCTCAGTCTTTTCTTCTGTTGTTTCACCTGTATGATGTTTCCTCCCGCAGCATCCCCCTCTCGGACATCCGAATGAGGTGATAGTTTACGTCCGGATTCTCTTACTCTGAAAATACTCATCATGCTAATTGTTTGCAGATTTACTAGAGAAAAATAGGTACGGTAGTTTCCCATTCCTCTCCATACCCCACTCTCTCTTTCCCATCTTCAAAGATCTTAAAAGATCTCAGGAAGATCCTAGGTGGGCCCACGTGGAGGTGAGGAGAGTAGATTTGACTAAGTTAGGCCCTCCAGACACCAACGAAATTCACCACCGAGGTTAAATATCAATTCCATCGGGGGTTTTCACTAGATCAGAGACCCGGAAATCCCAAATAGCCCCTACCCCCTAATACTAAGTGAATTATTATTATTATTATTATTATTATTATTATTATTACGAGGGCCGTTCAATAAGTAACGCAACACTTTTTCCGCGGCCTACTTTGGTTGAAACAAAATGGAATTTTGTTTGGGACATCTTTAAAGTATTCCCGCTTCATGGCATATGGTTTCATTAATTTCCGATTGGTGGCAGCGCTATAACTAGCCTTCGAAATGGTGTCTGTAACGGAGGTGCGTTTCAAATAGGGAGCAGTTATTGAGTTTCTTTTGGCGGAAAACCAGACCATCACAGACATTCATAGGCGCTTGCAGAATGTCTACGGAGACCTGGCAGTGGGCAAAAGCACGGTTAGTCGTTGGGCGAGGCGTATGTCATCATCACAACAAGGTCAAGCAAACTGGTCTGATCTCTCGCGTCCCGGGCGGCCGCACACATATGTTACTCCTGCAATGTCGGAACGTGCGGACACTCTTATTCGAGGTTATCGACGGATCAAACACCTCGCTGATCAACTTGACGTTTCTGTTGGTAGTGCTGACACACTTGTCCACCAAAAGTTTGTTCCGCTGGGTTTCTTCGACCCTAACTGAAGACCACAAAGATCATCTGTGCGGAATTGCTTGATCGTTATGAGGCTAGTGGTGACAATTTTTTTTGTCAAACACTGCCACAGGCGATGAAACATGGGTTCATCACTTCGAACCACAAACAAAACGGCAATCCATGGAGTGGCACCACACCAACTCTCCTTCGAAGAAAAAGTTCAAAGCCATACCCTCAGCTGGTGAAGTCATGACTACGGTCTTCTGGGACTCTGAAGGGGTTATTCTGTTCTATGTCCACCCTCATGGTGGAACGATCAACTCTGAAGTGTATTGTGCTACTCTAAGGAAATTGAAGAAGAGACATCAGCGTGTTCGTCGCCACAAAAATGCAAACGAACTTCTCATTCTCCATGATAACGCAAGGCCTCACACAAGTCTGCGCACCCGAGAGGAGGTCACAAAACTTCAGTGGACTGTTCTTCCTCATCCACCCTACAGCCCGGATCTCGCACCTTCTGACTTCCATTTGTTTGGCCCAATGAAGGATGCACTCCACGGGAAGCACTTCGTGGATGATGGGGATGTTATTGATGCAGCTAGACGTTGGCTCCGACATAGACCAGTAGAGTGGTACCATGCAGGCATACAGGCCCTCCCATTAAGGTGGCGTAAGGCTGTAGCATTGTACGGATATTGTGTTGAAAAGTAGGGTTTTGTAGCCAAAAGATTGGGGAACAATATGTTGTATTTGATTCCTGAATAAAACCAACCTGCGTTAAGAAAAAGAAAGTGTTGCTTTACTTATTGAACCGCCCTCGTATATTATTATTATTCTTATTATTATTATTTAATATTATTTAATATCCAAAATTGCTACCTTAGCAAGATGGAAAAACTTTAAAAAGAAAACCATATTTAACAATACATTTAAAGTTAACTTGCTACAGGAAGAAAGTATAAGGCTACTCTATCAAAGTAGATTAAACTCATATTTGGAACAATTTCCTCTGCATAGAAATTTAAATCAAGAATGGGAAGGTATAAAAAATACTATAACGAAAGCAGCAAATGAAGCACTTGGGAAAAGAGTGAAACGATACAATAAACGTGGACTTACCATTTGGAACGATGATATAGCACAGCTTATTAAAGAAAAAAAAAGACGCTTACTTAAAATATATCACTTCAAAGACTCCATTAGACCGCTCTGAATATAAATATAGATGTGCAATTGTACGAAGAGAAGTTAGAAAACTCAAACGGAATAGCTGGACAAGATATGTAAGTGAAATAGAAACTGATGTCCACGGAAGACAGGATAAAGCATATAAGATTCTAAAATACTTAAATAAATCTGATAGAGATACATTACAGATAAATACAATAAAGGAAGATACGTGGATTAAATATTATCAAGATCTTTGGACGGAAGAAACTACTGAAGGAAATGATATAGTTCCCTTACATATAAATGAAAATGTAGATCCAATTACTTTGGATGAACTATTAGTTGCATTAAACTCAATTAAGAATAAAAAGTCACCTGGAGCAGATAATATAAACGGAGAATTGTTAAAATATGCATCTGTGCCCCTGAAGCTTAGAATTTTGGAGTTATTTAATATATGTTGGAGAACAGGGAAAATACCAGATGAGTGGAATATAGCAAAAATATGCCCAATATATAAAAAAAGGTGATTGGCAAGACTGTGCCAATTATCGAGGAATCAGTCTCACAAAGTGTATGCCTCTATTGTAAAATTACGACTTAATGCCATCATAGAACATACACTATCAGAATTCCAAAATGGCTTTAGGAAAGGCAGATCCTGCACAGATTGTATTTTCACTGTAACACAATTAATAGAAAAATACAGAGAATTCAATTTACCTATACATATGGCATTCATCGATTATGTTAAGGCTTTCGACAAAGTAAATCGGAACAAACTCTGGAATATTATGTTGGGAAAAGGCATTCCTCAACACCTTATCAAAGCAGTGCAAAGCCTATATACTGACAATCAAATTTTAATTGACATAGGCTTAAAATCTACAAATAAAACAACAATTAACCGTGGAGTAAGACAAGGGTGTCCACTGTCACCGACACTTTTTAATTTATATATTGACGAAATTGTCCATAATTGGCAACTGAGTTTAACAAAAGAATTTTACATAGGTAATACTCCATGCAATACACTCTTATTTGCTGACGATCAGCTACTTTTAGCCGAATCAGAAGATGCACTGCAAACAGCAATTTTCAAGTTAAATCAAATATGCAAATTATATAATATGAATATATCTATAGAGAAAACAAAAGTTATAGCATTTAAAGGTACGGATCCTATAAGATCAAAAATAGTTATAGAAACAAAACTATTGAACAAGTTACAAATTTTAATTATCTCGGCTATGATATATCTTATTTAAACAATGTAGACTTGACTATGAAGATTAGTAAATTTAGTTATCTTTGTGGAACAATAGTAAGAACCTTAAAGAATACAAGAAGAGAGACACAATTAAAGTTTTACAAAGTAAAGGCTATTCCTCTCATTCTCTATGACTCAGAATGTTGGTCAGGAAAAACGATTAGAAGCTGTAGAGATGAAAATTCCTACGAAGAGTAGCTGGATATAGCCTACACTCCTGGATAAAAAAAAAGAATGAAGATATTAGGAAGGAGTTAGGAATATTCAACCTTAATAATTTAATAAAGGAACGCAGGAATAACTGGCTCTCGCATGCATAGGCGTAACCAGGTCGACCATATGGGGGGGTTATAACATCCGCGGGGTCTGGGGGGTATGGAAAATTTTAAAAATTAAGACGCAAAATAACGAGTTTTAAGCTTCCGGGGGTCCTCCCCCGGAAAACTTAAAAAATTAAGCTTCCGGGGGTCCTCCCTCGGAAAATTTTAAAAATTAAGACTCAAAATAACGAGTTTTAAGGTTAATTTTAAAAATTAAGACGCAAAATTACGAGTTTTAAGCTTCCCACGCTTTATACTTGTATTCAGTAATTTATGGGCAGACTTAAAAAAATTATACAATTTTCCTTTTTTTAATCAATGGGGGGGGGGGGTTCAAACCCCCAAACCCCCCCCTCGGTACGCCTATGCTCGCATGTACAAAGGATGAATAGCGATCGTATACCACAAAGAATACTATATTACACACCTTCAGGGAGAAGAAACATAGGCCGACCACGGAAGCGATGGAAAGAACAGTGATAACCTTCCATGATCCGGAACAAGCCCAATGGGCTTAATCCATGCAGCTGATGATGATGATGATGATTATTGGGGTACGCCGTAGCGTAGTGGTTGAGGCGCTGCGCTACAAACCGGAAGGTCGCGGGTTCGATTCCCGATGAGGTCGTTGGTCTAATCCTTCTGGTGGCACTATGGCCCTGGGGTCGACTCAGCCTCTAACAGAAATGAGTACCAGGAGCAATCCTGGGGGTAAAGGCGGCCGGTGCGTAAGGCTGACAACCTTACCACCTTCTTGTGTCGAATGTCCAAAATCTGGGAGCCTCAACCTCCTGGAACCCTCTGGGCCTCCATGGCCTGTATAGGGATCACTTAACCTTATTATTATTATCATCATCATCATCATCACTATCGCCTACTAATTATTATAATTCAGGCAAATTTTAATATCTCCAATCTCCTATCATTCTATCAATTGTGACATTTCTCACTGTCGAATGTATGTAACTGAGCCCATCTGCTTGAACATGAATCTTTCGTTAGGGGCCCAAATTAAATTTGCAGGGGAGCCAACCTTTCTGCGTTACGCCAGTGGCAACGAGCCGACAATGGCATTTATTAAGATATGAATAGGTTTATGAAAAGAGCATAACGAACGTCATAATTTTTATAAAGGTGACTTAATTACCATTATAAGCAGGATGCATACGACATTTTTATTCTACCATAATTTAATGTCTAAGTTATTTGTTTTGGAATACCTCGTAATTCATTAAGCAAATGACTCTCGGTCATAGGTATTAGTAATTCTCGTCTTTACCGATAGATGGCTGGCTACAAGCAAGCAGGCCACATGGCTTATGTTGACGCTTTAACATCAAACTACGTACATTTAACACACGAAATTAACTCAATGTAGTATCATACTGAATTTAACATGTTATTGATATAGTTTCTTTGTGAAATTGCTACTTACTTTATCTATACTATGGTTTTCATGGGAGTAAAACACTGCTGGTGCAACTTCTTACTTGTTATTATAAAACATAATGAACATGCAGAGAGGAATGAACTCGTTACGATTTTTTTTTTTAATTAATCAAGGGATTTAAAAGCAATATGACCGAACGGTCGGACGGAATGTCGTCTCCCTGCAAGAGATTACACCAAAGAGTTAAGTTTACATTTTGTTTAGGCAGAGCATTCAAGTCACGAGAAACTCCCAGTAATCAAGTAGAGGTTACTCAACGTATTGTTTTATAGGGTGCACTAATCTTCTCATACAAATTATAACTTAAACCTCAAATCGATAGACAATCAGTCCATCCATGGTTTAGAAAAATCCTTGTCCTATTAAAAATCCCATGACAGATTCGGAAATCGAAACTACACTATAGGGCAGTAATGCTAAAATGAATAGACAAAAGCGGAAGGAAGCTATAATCATTGAGACTTGTGTAAAAGTAACCTTCATAACATGGAAGTAGTGTTTAAGGATGAGAAAGAAGAAAATAATTTGACAGACTTATATGTAAAGCCTTAGTGCCATGAAAATGGCTCGTCCGATTCACTCTCTTTTAAGGCACATAGTAAAAACAGTATGCCCTTGCCCTAATAGAAATGCTATGGGCTAACTGTAATTGTAATTGTAATTCTAATACTAACCACTTGGATAGGTTGGACTGAAACCAATGGGTTTATCATAGGTAATCCCACGAGAGATTACGAGTTTAACAATATCAATTTATCTGATGAAGCTCGTAATCTCGTGTAGGATTTATTAAGACTATTCCATGAATAATGTGTAAAGGATTGTGTAAACAATCATTATTTTCTTACTTCGTTGGTAGTATTCGGTCAGTCGTAAGATTACCGCATACTGGTAGCACTGGGAATCGATTCGATGAATCGATCCGAGTTCCCAGTGCTACCAGTAGTGCGCATCATAAGATTGAGGGTGTCATGGTAATTGCTTATATCAAAATGCTATAAAACAACCCGAACTGGCTTGTACCGAATCGAAATTGTGTTTTCAATCAATGGACATTTCATTTAAATTTCCAAACAAGTTACGTTATACAAATTAATTTGTTTTCATCCTGGTCAGCGTGTGACGTATTAGTCACCGCACGTTGATACCGTATGTCCAGTAACGAGCTGACGTTTTATCAGATAAAATTGCATTCATCCTTGCGATCCTAGGGAGGATATTATAATAATGTGGTCTAGGTGGCACGGTCAAGAACTCACATTCGGGAAGTCGCAGGTTCGAATACAATAGCCAAAAAATCTGAATATGGAGTTTTTTTTATGGCTTTCTTAACTCGTAAATACGAATGCCGAACTGAACGTAACATCTACCCAGAACGTTACATGTCCGTATTCCGTAGATGCTTGTATTGTCTTAAGGGGAAAACCTGCATCGTGCTGATCACACACATTTCATTTCCTCAATGACATATCCCCTTTCGTAAAGGGCTTCGTAGTATAAGAGCCTTAAAAAGGGTCGATTAAAGAAACGAAGAAAACTTAAAAAACAGCAACTGTACCGAATGTTGCGAAAGTACTACTTACGTAGCCCATACACGTTTTCTGGACAAGGGCATTATATTCTTAATGTCAAAAGGAATTCTTTCTATTTGATAATGAAATGCAATAAATAATATCTTCAAGAGCATTCTTAGAAGTGTACTTCTGTAGCTTTAACAACAGAAAGTAGAAATAGGAGAAATATCAAATATGTCTCCGTTCTTAAGGCATAATATGTAACCTATTTATCCAGAGATGCAGCATAAATGCAACATACATCCTACCCATAAAAGCGTTGCATTTTATACTTGTAGCATATGTTATCTGCACAAACAGTAGCTACAGCACAATACGTTCGTCGTTCATTGTGGTGGTGTGTTGTGGTCATGCAAACACACTGCAATAGCTATGCTGTAACATTCCTAGCTATTGCGCCAAAACCACTACAATAGTAGAGAAGTGTTATCTACACGGCAATATACAAACTCGTAAAAATTAATTCTTATGGACAACCTAACATAATATGTTATTGAATTTTCTGTGTGCCATTTTGAAATAAGAGCTTCTAAAGTCATCAATTCACATGGTGAACAGGATAAGGGAGCCAAAACCACAAAACAAACACTGTTGACAATGTTTTGTCACTAAAACGTGGTCACAGGTCAGTAAAATAGCAGGACGAAGGAGTAAAACATATTGTGGCTTTTATCAATAGGTTCTACGATTGTTAAAATATTCAAATAACCTTCAGAGACAGAGCATGTAAACATTGAACTCAATCTTAACCTTTCCAGAGTTGAATTTATGTTAATATTAATGCAGCAGTCCAATTGTAAATTCCATCTATTTAAATTCCCAGGCATTTTACAAAATGTTGCAAAATTATTAATTAAATATCCATTCTGCAGTTTGACACGTTATCCTTCAGCCGGAATGGAGTCAGACAAGTAGCAGCAAATTTTACAGAAAAAAGTTTCATGGCTAGAATTAGGCTACTTGAAAGCAAATCGTATTATTAAGTCTCTTTATTTATGCAAGTAACACTGACTCTCTTCAACAATCTGATTGACTCTATTCCAGCTTTTTAAATTTACCCTTCGGGTAACCATTCAAATTACAGAGCTAATGTTATAAATAAAGGTAACGGTTTCTTTTTACAATCTGACTGAATCCATTCCAGCTTTCTTAACATGCTTGAAGAGTAATCAGTAAAATTGCAAAATGGATGTTCCATTAATAATTTGCTGCAATTTTGCAAAAAGTCAGGGTTCACAATTATTAGCCTGCGACATAAACAATCTTCAAATGATTTCAGCGGTTTTGTAATTTTGAAATCATTGAGGAAAATTGTAACGAAATTGTTAGTTTTCATGAATGGCACATGGATAAAATTCATCATATTTTAACTTAAAATGTTTCTCTATTGATTTTATTACTCTGGGTTTATGCATTCTTTGCGATGATACATACCATATTATATATGTCAGTAGCTATGAAAATGTTAAGGCTGAGTGCCAGGAATGTATGACGGGCATTGGGGAAAAGGCACTTAAGTGAAAAATGCAATTTTACAGGAGATCAATTTTTATGAAATGCAGCATTACAGGAGAGCATTTTTTCCACCTGCTGTTGCAACATCACATATTGTACACATAGTTTATGCGTTGTTGCATCACTGTTTATGTGTTTTATATAAGTCTTAAACTAAGAATAAGTTGCCGCGGTGGTCGAGAGGTAGCGTTCCCGCCTCTAGATCGGAAGATCGCGGGATCAAACCCGAATGCGGTCGATGGATTTTTCAGGACGTAAAAATCCTGTTCACTGAGTCCTCCGGGAGAGGATTGTATTTGTACTTGTCTTAAGGTGTAAACATGTGCAGAATCAGTATCATCTGGCAAGCTATTGTTCTTAGCAATTTGAAGATAGAATAGAGTACTTGTAAAGAATATCAAATGAATTTGCCGATACTACCAATGTTTTAGCGATAGGTTTCGAATCTGGTAATTGAATAGCGGTCAAAGCTGGAATTTTAGGTCATTGATCTTCTGGAAGATGCAAGAGATCAGGTCTAACTCACCAAATTTGTGATTTGAGGAGCTGAGTAGGAGAGGCATCACTACTTAAAAGATCCGCTGGTTTCAGATGTGATGTCACAATAATTCCATAATCTGGTTCCTGTAATAGAATGTATTTTGCTGACTCTATTATCAACAAATGTAGTCCAAGGATGTGGTGGTCGAGGAAACCGTTCTAGAACTATCAACGTGTTACTCCAAAACCATATCTGATAATTAATTAAGTCTATAAAAGTGTTCATCTTGCTGTAGAGATTACTGGCAAGAAGTGCTGAACACAATTCAAGACTGACTGATTGTTTCTTTAAGGGGGCTACTCTGGATTTACTTGTTGAAAGTTTTGGTAACGTTATTCATAGATGTGCGCATGTAGGCAACAAAACCATATTCCACTTCACTAGATTCACAAAATATGTAAAATTGAAGATTCGACTTAGATTATCAGCTAGCACATAGCAAGGAACGCGAACATCAGAAAATATGTGAAGACAATTATATAATGTATGCAAACATGCTGTAGATCTGCAGGAACTGGTTCCTCCCAGCCTGAATTCATCTTCCATAACTCTTGCATTATAAGCTTTGTTCTAAGTATCGTAGGCGATTACACACCTAAAGGGTCGTAAATTTTAGCAATATCTGACAGGGAATCCTTAGTACGTCTAGTAGTTGATGCTTCACCTCCTATTGTAGTTTATCAGTTCGAGGATTCCAATGAACTCCTAAAGTTTTTATGGCATCTTCTTCTTGAAATTTGAGAAGCGTGCGAGTGGAACGTTGCTGCTCCATTTAGTAGTGTTCAATATTTATTTTGAGTATGTGTGCAATTGTGTTATGTTGAAACCTCCATCAGCAATTATATTAAAGATTTTATAGTATAAAGTGATAGCATTGCTTATACATTCCTGAAATGAAATCAACATAGAAGTAAAATCTTTTTGAATGGCTTTAGCTACCTCAGAAAAATGATGTGCTTCATCAAGTGTCAGGTGCTATAATGATTTTGGACCAAGATAAGATCATGATTTTAAGCCATTAATGTCTCCTGTTAACATATAACGATGACATCTGAACTATAACAACATACAGTATAAATATTGTTGTTTGACTGGACCAGTAGTTTTATATTCGGTTTAATTATAGGGCGATACGTAAACAGAAAGCTTCAAGACCATCTTTCTCAAAATCACAGATCACCTTTTTCGTATGACACAGTTTAAGATAGTTGTCCATGAATTCAGAGTGTTGCAGAAATAGAGAAGAATCGTTATGCAATTTGTTTTCCACAGCGTAAATTCTACGAAGAGCTTGAAAACGAGAAGAGTACCTAGAAGAGTAGAATCCTCTCGGAATGGAATAATAACTATATATCTTCCTTTTTCGTCACGACGTACAGTTTCTGAAAACAATTGCTCACATTGTTTATCCTCCTGTGTCCTTTCATTAAATTTCAGTTCTTCTAACTTCCAAAATTTTTCTAGGTGAATATAGGTTTGTTGTGATATACTCAAGTTACAGTTTAAATGCATATCAGGGCATCATCCAAAAACGTGGATCCAATGACAATCCAACTAAGTTTTGTTTCTTGCAATTTCAGAGATGAATAGTTATTGCGTATAGTTATTGCGTCCTATGTCAACCTTGTGGCTCTGTGTAATATCCCAACAAACATGGACTTTCAGCAAAATGTCATTATCACCAGGCTGATCAAAACCAATGTCTGGTAGTTGAACTTCTGCAGGAAAACGTACATTATTACAGTATTTACAATAGAAGATACTGGGAAAGTGGTTAATTATTCGACACTAAGCATGTTAGATTTACGAGATAATTGGTATGTACCATTAAAAATTAATGTAAGTTACAAACTCCCTATAATTTCCATATCACTCGTTCAGGTTTACCAGTAGGTTCTTGTAATAATTCATTCGTGTGCATCTGTTTCTATTGTTTGGTGACGTCTTCTTCGCTGATATTAAACGATTTTGATATCAAGTGACATATCGGATATGAGTTATGGAAAGTAAAGTAATCTTACAAGTACTGCGTTTGCTTATGCGAAAAACAAAACCATGAACACCCATATCGAATTGACTGGTCATAAGGTTTGAGTTATGAACCCAGAGATTATTACCTCGGAAACCTTCTTGGATTTGTTTCATTGCATTCATTATGACTTTTTAAGGTACGAACTTCTTTCATTTGCATGTTAAATGCACTATATGTACAGTGCACAATTTCATCGAAATATGCTTGAGTTTCAAAAAGCTTCTTTTTAGAAATGTGATATTTTACTTCATAATCACTTGATGCACTTTGCACTGTTTGTTTCGGGCTTCTTTCAATTTTTAAAACTTCGCTTCATGATTGCTGAATGAATGTAAAATTCTTTACATCTGTTGGACAGCTTCACAAATAGCTTCTAGTCTGTCTTCCTTTAAGTTCCTTCCACGAGCTCTTCTTTGTCAGTGTGTAAAGTAAACAGTATTGGTGATGAACCATAGTAAGGCGTTATGCCTCCTAGCTGGCTGTAGTAAAAATTCAAGACATACACACATTGTTGATCCTGATGTATTTGAAGCTGTCGGAATAATTCCATCGCCTTCTCCATTATCGGCATTACTTTAGGACAGGAAGATAAACTGTGAAGTGGAGTATCGACATGATATCGACATGGCTCAGAGTTTAGCCCCCGTATACGGATCATTCACTCCATAGTCGGAATGCTATCATGAACAACAGAAACGGATACTGTAATTACAGGGGAAATTATATTTTTCCACACTTATGTGTATTCGGTTAAAGAAAGAGCCATACGGTTTAAACGCATCGGTACCGGTACTGAAGGAGTTATTTCTTGAAAGAGAGCATATATTTCGCGAGAAATGGTTTTCGATTCTGTGAGTTGTGAGGGTTCCAGAAGATAAATGGATATTTAAGGGATGGCGATATATGCTTGAGATCAGGCGAAATTCTCATGCTCATCCAAGACTTCTAATACTGGAACAAGGTTACGGATATACTTCAGCCATTACGACTGAGGTATATAGCATTTCATAATAATAAGGTAGGCTATTATAATTTCCTTGTTATTGTGGGAAACAAAAGAAATAGATTTAATTTGTTAATTAATATACATTCTAACATTCTGTGTTGAAGTCATTCTTAATTTACTTTTTATCTTATTAAGACCTATTTTTATCTCATTAATATGTTTATTAATTCTATAAAAAAGTCTATGGCAAAAATGTTCATTTTAACATCGTCTACACCATTTTTCTACAAAGCTTTCATGTATAGCCTTACTATGATGGCTTGTCTAGAGAAATAAAAAACGTGCACGAATAAAGTACTTCCTAAGTAAAAATTTCACAAAAAATCCAATACACCTATTTCATTAGCAACATGTAAATGATTCGAAATTTACATTTCAAAAATCGTTAGTGCCATTTTTCTATAATAAATTTTGAAATAAAAGTTTTGATAAAAAGTAATCTTATTATTTCAGTTATGGAAATAAAATTCTTTGCCGTTTCATGAAATTCCAAAAAAAAGATCCTTAATTAAGAAAGTAAGTAAATACAATGAACCTTTTACCCGCTATGTTTGTCCACAGACAGATAGACGGACGGACAGACAGATAGACGGACGTCATTCCAAAAACACTTTTTTCGGTTAGCTTTCCCTGGGTTATCTATATTTAGATTTTTATTACGATCACAGTAATTTTTCATACTACGTAAGTCATATGCAAGAAAGTAAGAGTCTGTAAACTCTAGAGTAAACGCCTACAAAGGAATGATCGCTTTATAGCCAGTGAATCAGATTCTCTAAATTGAAAGTTTTTTTATTTTCACTTGCGGCTTTAGTCTTAAATCACTATGTGATTTCATAATCAATTATTGTTCAGTCATACAATTTAAATCATTTGCCAACATCTCATATCTAGCGTTCATGAAAACCTCAGTTATTCATGAACCCTCGTTTTCAACTATATACACTTGGTTGTAGTCAAAATGTTTGCGGACAGACTTCCATGGATTAAATTTCACGAATTTTAGAAACAAATAATAAAGCGAAATATTATAATAGTGCTGCTCGGATACGAATAGATATAGGTATAATGAAGAAAACCTATACATAGCTAAATAACTAATTTTTACAAAGTGAAGCACGACCTAACGTGATCGAATTGATCATTATATTTATAGAGATGAGAAAAGTGACGCAACAGGAACAAGAAATATATGGAATACGGAAAAAACTCATAATGCGTTTTGACTGAAAAGATAAATAGTAAAAATTTCGCCATAGTACGAAGCATTCATGTGGAGTTTCTAATCCCTAAGCCTTTCATCTTTTTAAGCTATAAAATGTATTAAATATACAAAGAGAATATAGAATGTAGTATACCTATTACTTCCTAGACTTTATGTCAGTTATAATTACTATAACTCTGAACCCAAAAGAGCATAAAACTAGAAGATTCCTGGATTTGGGTGCATTCAAATTTGTTAGGCTATAAAAGACTCATTTTTAAATTTATTTTTAATGTAGAACTTGAGTTTTTTCTTCTCATTGTTTACATTTTTGAGCATCTTTTCAGGCATTATGACTTATCACTATAAATAAACTTGATACTTATCATTCCCTAGCCCCTGGTGATTATAGTCCTTGTCTTGGAACTTCATTTTAAATTCCTCACATTTCCAATTTCATGCAGGAAAACGAATGAATAAGGTATAGATCCCTTTCACGCATTCATTAGGTTTGTTTATCGTCCATTTCTTGTAGCTTGTATTTCTGAAAAAAAATTTCCTCATATAGGCCTAGCTCAATTATTTTTTAAGATATTGAGGTTTTGCATGAAACTACCTTTGATGTCCATACACAAGTGGACTAGGCTGAAATATGTATTTTATGTTTAAAATAATATTAAATTATAAATGTAATGTCTATTTTAGCTATTCATGAATAGTAATTTGTTATTAAAATGGTTGCATGCAGCAATGTACTGACTTTTTTATTTGTAGGATATCAAGTTATCAAATTTAATTTAAATTAAACTAAACGATGTCCCTTAATCAATATATTTTAAATTCAATGTAAATTCATTTTTATCAGAAAAACTCGATTTCTCAGAATTGGCACACCTTCTTGTACATCTAAATGCGCCAATGAATACGGAGTAATCAAGCACAGCCGGCTCAACTTGGTTTAGTGTTTTCACATTTTACTTATTTTATTACAAAAACAGATCCGCACTTCTCACAGATTAGAAAAAGAAGGAAGTAAAACTTAGACTTGCCCAAAGAAATTTTGGTATTCTCTGGTAATAGGAACAGCGTGAAGAACACGTCTATTAACCCCAGTATGCATGACTATGGCCTTTGGGACCCTATGAACTTTGTTAGTGTAGATAACTCGAAGAATTTCATAGTCCGCTGACCCAGTGATTGTATGATCCTCAGCTACTTTGAAGTGATTTCAGTGAAGATTTGAATGAAAACTCTCGAGTACTTTAAACATATTTTGAGGTTAAAAGCCTACACTCCAGAATGTATAAGTAGGGCTTCAGAGGCTAGATATAGCTTTTTAAGGCTCATGGAGGATGTCGAATGTTGCATTCCATTGCTTCTACATACCATCCCTAGGAGGAGTGCAAATAAGAAGAAAAATAAATTCCGTTTACATAAGATTGTATTGTCATGACAGAAAATGTTATTTCTCACTCTCATATTACCATGCAACCGTTTCGGGGCTGGAAAAAAAAATCAATATCACTTTCATACTTTCCTTCCCAAAAACCTGGGACATAATATACTGCGCGCGTAGGACTCAAAATGTTCCATCCCATTTTATCTTCTTTTAGATGCATAGGGCCTCTGATAAACATCCCTAGGCCTATTTCTCAACTAATACAAAGCCTACAACTATGAGTGACATATCAGTGGATAGGATTTGTTACCGACTTCCGCTATAGCATACTCACTGGCACACACTTTAGTTGTCCCTGCAATACGATCGCTTATTCTACATCAAAATGTGAAGTGAGAAAATTATATTTTCCATGTCGAGGGTAGAGAAAGTTATGTGACTGCTTTATTTTCGTGGATTTTATTCGTCAAGAATTATTTTCACAGTTATGTATTAAATACTTCGATAGTATCAGCAATTGTTAAAGCCCTATATTATAATATAGTATCCAAAGCCCTATGCCAACATCATAAACAATACTTTCGTTATGTAAACAATTGACATCAGAACTCACTAACTTTGGCTCATTTCACATTTCCAACTTTTCCCATGGAATTTTTTTCATACAAACCTTGTCCTGACAATTACGAACACAACAAAAAATAAATCAGCCAAATCGGTCAAGCCGTTCTCAAGTGATGCGGCAACAACCCTTTTGTAAATTATTTTTTATTAATATAGACAAGTTTCGTCTTTTAAATTTTAATCATTATTGACTCCACTTATAAATAGACTCATATACAGATATTGTGATATTGGTATTCGAGATCAAATATTGGAAATTAATATAGGCCTACAATTTCAAGTCACAAAGACGTTTTTATCCTGTATATAGTTAATAAAATAGTAGATTAATATTATTGAATTATCTTGATATCATTCCCATGTGATCCTAAAGCTGACTTTTTGAGGGGTGGTAATTTTGAATTTTATAATAAAAATTTTCCCTCAAAGGACCAATATGAAATTCATTAATTTATTCACTAACAGACTACACTGAACCATGCAACTACATTTTCTACAGGATATATACCATCACTATCAATCCCATTTTATGGTGAATAAAAACGTCAAATTTGGGTACAAATATTGGCGTATTTTCGGTGTATTTTCGCATACCAAAATACAATTTTTGGTTTATTTCACATTAAAACTTAAGGCTCATGTGCTGAAAATATTACATGTTACCGGTTCAATATTACCACGTCCGTAGTGTTAACACCTAGCGTGAGGTATTGCCAGGTAACGCGTATCACAATTAATGTAATGAAGACATTTTTAACTAAAATTGTTTGAATGTCAGAGTGGGCATGCGGTTTAAAAGGCGGTTTGATGTGAGAGGTAGGGCTTGTAAGGTGTGGGCTCGTCGCCTTACAGTGAGTGAAATAAATGTAACACTGTATATAATGACTCATCCATGCTAAAGCCTTACCACTCGAGGTCCCCCTTCGCCCAGGCGCTGAAAAGCGCCCTCTGACTGGATTTTTGCTATTTGGTACCAGGGTTCAAATCCCGGCTCGTGAGTTCAAATTTTATTTCATATATTTAGTTTCATCGGCATATTTAAGTATGAAAATTTAGTGGTTTGGTTATATTTTATGTTATTTTATTTATTTTATTTTTATGTTTTTATTTATTTATTTTAATTTATATTATATTATATTATTTTACTTTTTATTATTATGTTTTATTCTATACAGTATTATTATATTTTATATTATTATATTTTATTTTATATTATTATATTTTATATTAATATATTTATTTTTATATTATTTTATTTATTACAATCGTAAATGGCCCGGCGTCACTCGGGTTTTGTATTTTGTAATGTGAAATTAACTTATGGAGGACGTTCGATGTTGAAGCTCTGTGTTCTTATATAACATGTATGTAGAATTCGAAATGAGGAAGAACGACATATGGCACTCAGACTATTCCCTCAGAAAACGCTAGATATAGCTTTCTATGGCTCATAGTGGATGTAGAATTTTGCATTCCATTGCTTCTACACACCATGCCTGGGAGGAGTGCAACATAAGAAGAAAAATAAATTCCGGTTACATAAGATTGTATTGTCTTGACAGAAAATTTTATTTCTCACTCTCATATTACCATACAACCGTTTCGGGGCTGAGGTAAAAAAGAAATTCAATATCACTTTCATACTTTCCTTCCCAAAAACCTGGGACATAATATACTGCGCGCGTAGGACTTAAAATGTTCCATCCCTTTTTTGTGTCTTCTTTTAGATGCATAGGGCCTCTGAAAAACATCCCTAGGCCTGTTTCTCAACTAATGCAAAGCCTACATCTATGAGTGACGTATCAGTGGATAGGATTTTTTACCGACTTCCGATATAGCATACTCACTGGCAAACACGTAAGTTGTCCCTGCAATACGACCGCTTATTCTACATCAAAATGTGAAATGTATTTTCCTTGCCGAGGGTAGAGAAAGTTATGTGACTGCTTTATTTTCGTGGATTTTATTCGTCAAGAATATTTTCACAATTATGTATTAAATACTTCGATAGTATCAGCATTTGTTAAAGCCCAGTATTATAACATAGTATCCAAAGCCCTATGTAAACATAGTAAACAATACTTTCGTTATGTAAACAATTGACATCAGAAAACTCTAACTTTGCCTCATTTCACATTTACGACTTTTCCCGTGGATTTTCCAAAACATTTCTTTCACACAAACCTTGTCGTGACAATTACGAACACGACAAAAAAAGAATCAGCCAAATCGGTCTAGTCGTTCTTAAGTGATGCGGCAACAACCCTTTTGTAAATTCATTTTTATTAATATAGTTTATTATTATTATTATTATTATTATTATTATTATTATTATTATTATTTTTATTATTATTATTATTATTATTGATGTAGTTGTTGTTGTTGTTGAAAGTACCAGTCGTGGATAATAGATAGTAGTGAACACTCAGAGCGGAATGATGTAAGTACTCTACAAAAAGTGAAGTTTATGATGACTATGGTTCGAGAAGCTCCTCATTGACTGATACCTACATTGAAGAAGGAAATAAAAATGTAGACGTCATGCAGGTCACAGGTATGCCACCCTTTATATTATCCGTAATGATAATAAGTGGAACGTACATGCTCCAACTGCTTATACCTCAGCTCACAAAATATAAAGAATGTTCCAGGTTCTGTAAGGAGTACTTTAACAATTTGTCCTAAAAGTGCATTGGATAATTTTATATCTGAAGAACTAGAAGAGGAAGTTATCTCCTGAACAAACTTAGGAAGAAGACGTGTAGGTACTGCACGTGGTAAAACCTTGAAAAATGTAACCGTGGAAGAAGTTATGCTAATAAATACTGTACACTTTGAAAAGTCTATCGAAGACGCTCACCCAAAAAGAAACCGACACAGTAATGAAGTATAATTAAATTAAAGAAGGTATAGACCAAATGAACCAAAAGGTTCGGTACTTCACCTGCAAGAGGCATATAAGGAGATTGAACTTGGTGGACATAGCTGCAATCAATAGTGAAGTTTTATTCATTCTTCAGCATCTTGCATGCTACCCAACAGGAAGGACAAACGATCACCTGTGTTCATGCAAGCAACATGTACCTAGGTATAGTGGGTTTTTCTGTTCAATTGACCGCTCTTATTTCTCCCGCGTCCGACTCAGCAATTCTTACCGATTTCATTTTATGATGCATTAGCGACAGGTGCAGCTTTCATGCCTCGTGCATGGCCCTTAGCGTCGCTTCAGTTCAGTTCTTCGCTAGCCTGCACAGAGTTTCGACTACGATCCATATTCGCGAGTTTCAAGACATTGTGCAACAATTGTATCAGTGCTCTTAAACCCGAATTTTGTACAAAACTACAATTATCAAGTTTTGTTTTACATTCGTAATTCGCTCATCAGCGATTACCACAGTGTTACAATCATTTCAGCTAACATATCCTTGTGTTACGTTCTGATAGGCTTCCATGCCATTGTGAAATCTATTGTTCACAGTGCATCAATCTATCCTGGTGCAAATTACTCTTAATATTGATATTACGGTTATTTAACATAAATCAACTGACTATATCAACGATTACAAGTGTTTCAATATATAATTTAATTTCCGATGTAAATTACCCACATTTACATCCACGTGTTATTAATTTCCCGCCAATTCTATATATTGGTTATTTTAAGTTGTTTAAAAATATATTTCACTTATTTCCTATATTGCATAGTGGGATAATAAAGTTTCCATAGTTTTCAGGACATGTTATAAGTTGGTTTTCATGTAATATTCGTTGGATCCCTGTGTCCATTTGCGCCTA